>CM073506.1:37448461-38079423 GCA_037074495.1 Acacia confusa
GGGCTTTGATCGATTTTGATTTCAAGGATGTGGACTTGCTGGAGTTTCTGGACTTTGATTTTTCCGGACTTGCAGATTTTGACATGTTGATGGACATGGACGATCCGAAACAAGAAGGAAGGCAGAGTGGTTCTTAGTCATTTTCATTTTCTGCGGAAACAAACGCTGCGCAGGGGAACCAGAATGTCACCCATTACTGTTAAGAGAGATTTGTTGCGCGGATTCAGATGAAGAATGTCAATGCTACCATTTTGTGTTCTCTTCTGAGTTCTGATCTGATTGTACAAGAGCAAGGAAAGACGAGCATGCAAATGAAATCTTAACTCTTTAATGTGGAAAATTGTATATATATATATATATAATAACTTGTTGCTCCATGTTTCATCCATCTCGACTCTTCATCCCTGTGTTCCCCTGCTGCTAACTCCTATGTCTCATCTTGTTTCGTCCTTCCAAGCACTATTTTGAGTTCACTTGCAAAAGTCATTCACTGTAATTTTGCCAAGTATATAGCATTGCAAACAAAAACAAAAAAAACCCAAGTAGACGTGTTTAGGTTTACATACTAATAAATTCATTGCACCAAACCAAAAACAATGTTTGGTATGCTAAACTTTTATGCGGTTGGTCATATATTTCATTGTCATAATTTTAATTAGAATTAGAATTTTTATGCACACGCTACTATCAAAAAGTCAATATATAACTGTTATTTTAGTCAATACCTGACGGTTTTCTGAACCATTAAATATAAATATGGAGGTGCCATATATTTTTTGAGTAAAAAACACTTGAGACTTTTTTATGTGTGTGTGTGTGTATAAGGATTTCATGAAATTTTCCAAAGGCATTAACTAATTACTTATCAATAAAATCATCTGTGATTTGTAAAAGAAATTATACATTTAACATGTTCTCGTTGAAAAATTATGTATATAGGGAAACTTTAAACAACAAACATACAAAGGACTAGATATAATTTTCTTCTTAATTAATAGATACAGCGATATATCATCATATAATTTATTGTAACAAGATGTATTGATTGTACAAAACATCATACTGCATATTGTGATCAAAATATCTATACATAAATTTTTATCGCAATTTTTGATATATTTACATTGAAGCACAAAATAAGAGAATTATATATATATATATATAGAGAGAGAGAGAGAGAGAGATAGAGAGAGAGAGAGACGTGACACAATATGTTATAATCAGTGACTCTCATTAGAAGATCAACCACTTTTTTAAAAAAAAATCGTGAAAAAAGCACAATTAAAGAATCGCATGCTTGAGCTATGGATGCCTTCTAGACATTTCATAATAACTTAAATTTGGAACTAGCTCTTTTTTTTTTTATTTCTTTTTTCTTTTTGATATAAAAGAAGGCTAAAATGCCAATAGAACTAACAAATAAATTACATAGGTGGGGAAAAATTCCTAGACACTCTTCATCGACCCATGCCAATAAAAATTTAACACGAATTTAACACGACATGTACTGTTTCGAATGAATAGGACTGCAATAAAAGAAGAAAGTTCTAATAGATAAGCAGAGCCCCACTTAGTAAAGATGACTTAGAGATGTCCATTTTAACCAAGAGATCAGCTACACGCTACACGGTTCCTTTCCCTCGGAATATGGGCAATATAGACCTCCCAATCCCTACTAAGAATATCCTGAATTTTTGACACCAGCAAACTACGGGAGGTAGAAGGATTACGATGGAATAAATCAAGTTGTTGACTTCTCTTCTATTTTGGAAACCTATATAGACCTTCCTTAAAAAAAATGTATATTACACAAACTTTTCTTATATTTTAAGATTCTAATTCCATCCACCCAAACCGTTAATTGACCGTTAAATTTGACTTTTGAACTTTTTTTTAACCAAAATGTCCCTCTTTAATATTATATATATGAGTAAAATACTCTGACTTCCCTCTTATTTTGCCTTAATTACACAAACCTCTCCCCTATTTTGAAAATATACATTTAAATCTAAACAATTAACTCCGTTAAGAATATTCCTAAAAGATCCCAAAAATTTATTTTTCTCATTAAATATTATATAAAAATATAATTTATTTACTATTTTACCCTTAATACTAATTCTCTAGTTTTACTTTTATCTTGTGCGCATTTATTTTGTCTTTCACATTTTGACTAAAGTTGTTTCAAAGAATTTAATATTTTTTTATCTATTCCTTAATTTCTATTTTTATCTTTACAAATAGTTATTTGTTTGATGATTTTAGCAATGGTTAATGTAAATATCTCAAACTTTGAATATTCAAGTAAGTTTTTAAATAATCATGTGCTTGATCAAATGTGTTTATAAATATCTGTGAAAAAAATATTAAATTATAAATTTAAATAACACATACAAACTCAAACTTATATAGTTTATTATATTTGATAAAAATATATGTATTTAATATATATTTGAAGTCAAAATTAATTTATAATATCAAAACTAATAAAGTTTTAAAAAAATTATAAAGTTAGAAAATATATTATAATAAATTTTTTGCGGTATAAATTTGGTTTTATAAATTTTTATTAACTCATATATATATATAATACTAAAGAGGGACATTCTGGTAAAAAAAAAGTTCAAAAGTCAAATTTAATGGCTAACTAATAGTTTAGGTGAATAGAAATAAAATTTCAAAATATAAGAGAGATTTGTATAATATACATTTTTTTTAAAAGGAGGTTTATATGGGTTTCTAAAATAGAGGGGATGTCTTTATAATTAAGGTAAAAAAGGAGGATGGTCAAAGTATTTTACTCATAAATTAATAGCCTTTTTTTTTATACGTAAAAATTTTTAGAAGGGTTCGACACCAGTCCCCTACCAAAGCCAGAGCACGGCCCGGGCTCTATTAATAGCCTCATTACAATCTGATTCAAGTTCTATCTTCCTAAGGCCCAATTCCTACGCTAGTGACAGTCCCTCCACACAAGTTCTCAAATCAACAAAAAATACCCAATGTAGTATAATGAAAACAATAAGCCCCTTTATATCAAAAAAAAAACAATACACCCCTTGCAAACCCACAGAGTTTGGAAAGGATTTCGGCCCATTAGTAGTCTGAAAATTGATTTGGGCCCCTTGAAATCTACTTCAGCCCATATTCTAGCAAAAACATTTGAAATGTTTACATTAATTACTAGGCCGGACCCGAGTTGATTTCCTGGATGGAGAGGCAGTATTATACTTAATAATGGTTAAAATTTCTTATGATATAAATAAATATCAATAATGAGGATTGGTTGATATCAAATAGCAATCGGACACTTCTGTCCATATAATCAATGTTGGACCACATATGTATTATTTGGTGGTCCAAAACATGATGTGTTCTTTAGTCTTTTAATAAATCTTCATTTATATTCTGCGTTTAATTAGTCGCACCCCACTGATATCAGTCTTTGAATCTTTTTTCTTTTGTTGTTATACTCCATTAAATAGAAAATGCGTTAATCTACATCGAGAACATACATAGTGTCAGGATAAAATACAAGACTGCACCGAGCCAGTCCATCTCCAGTTTAAAAATATTTAAAAGGACAATAATATTAAGGATCAAGCTTATTATACACGCCTGATGGTAATTTAAATATTAAAATATTAGTTCACCAAAGAAAAATATTACAATAATATTAATGAGTAAATTGTCCTAAGGTTTTGATGGTACCCTGCTGCTCTAATTAAATTGTATTGTCTTCCTTAATTAATTTAAGAAAAGGATACTCAGAATTAATTATGTATATTGGATTGACCATTACTGAATGATGTGTCTCTTTTGTCAAGGTAACGTCTTTTGCTTATCCTTATAACCTAAGTTTGATTTTCCCTCCGATTTTCTCTAGATTGCACCTAGTTGAAGGAATAAATTACACTTTTTAGCTAAAGGAAGTTGGCATAGATGATAAGGGATTTGGTCAAGTCCCAAAAAGATGTGTGTTCGATTCTCGTTGCCGTCACTGGAACGCCTTTGGTAAGCGATCTCGTAAGTCCCCATTAAGTCTGGAGTCGTGCCCTAGCCTTGGTGGGGAACTGATGTCGAACTCCTCCAAAATTTTTTCATATAAAAAATAATAATAATAAATACACTTTTTATGACATATATGTACATGCCAGAAAAAGTAGAGTTATAACTAATCCTGCCTAAATAACTCAAACCAAAGATTTGAGCCTACTTATACCCAGAAACTGGGGTACCATATTCCTCATCCTCAGCTTCACTGGTGCAAATGGAACAACATATCTTGAAAATCGTGGTAACATCATTTGCTTGCCTAGTTGTCCTTGTTTTGACGAAGCTGGTCTATAATATATGGTGGAGACCAAAAAGTGTGGAGAGGATATTAAGGAAGCAAGGAATCAAAGGCACTAAGTACCGGCTCTTCACCGGAGACGAACCAGAAATGAAAAGGTCTGCCAAAGACTCATCTTCCAAACCTATCCCCCTCGATGCTGAAATAATCCCTCGAGCCATTCCTTTCTACCACAACTTGGTAAAGCAATATGGTAAGCAAAATTAACCCAACTTTACACTAATAGTCATATGTACGTACACTTAGAATAACCAACAAAGATCGAACTGATTTTTTGTTTGTTGTTAGGAAAAGTTTCGTTATGTTGGTTTGGAAGTATTCCACGGCTGATAATAGCGGATGCGGAACTGATTAGGTTGATATTAGAAGATAGGAAAGGTGACTTTGTGCACCAACGTCTTAACCCACTGGTGAATCTTCAACACATGGGTGTGTCAACTTTGGAAGGCGAAGAAGGTAGCAAACGCAGGAGGCTCATAACTCCTGCTTTCCACTTTGAAAAGTTGAAGGTCCAAACCTGCAATTGTCTGAATCGAGCCAATATATGTTAATTTATTTCTTAGACAAAGCTAACTACTATTATATATTTTTATTGTTAAGTAGGCAATGGTTCCTGCATTTTCAACTTGTGGTAGCAACCTTATCGAGCGGTGGCAAAAACAAGTGGAACCACAAGGATGGTGTGAAATTGATGTTGCTCCGGAACTCGTTTCTCTGGCCTGTGATGCCATAGCTCGAACAGCTTTCGGAGGTAGTTACGAAGATGGAAAGGAGTTATTTGAACTCCAGAAAATGCAACTGCCTTTGCTAATTGAAGCCTACAACTCCATCTATGTCCCAGGCTTCAGGTAAAATATGACATAAAACTATAGATTGTTCCTTTTTTTATTATTACGGGTTAATCAGCTGCTTCTTATACTTTGTAACATATAAGATGAAGTATGCCACTAATTGCATCAACTTGCATGACTAAATGTTTAATTGTATATCAAGATTCGTACCGACGAGGAAGAACAGGAGGAGGTACCAGTTATACAACCAGATCATTGCATTGTTGAAGAATATGATACAGCAAAGAGAAGAAGCAGTGAGAAGAGCAGAATTGGGAGGAGGGCTTGATTTGATGGGCTTACTATTGCAGTGCAAAGAAGAAAGCAACAATGATCTGAGAATTGAGGATGTGATAGAAGAATGCAAATTGTTCTACTTTGCTGGCCAAGAGACCACCTCCACACTCCTCACATGGACCATGATCTTCTTATCTATACACCAAAATTGGCAAGACAAGGCCAGACAAGAAATTTTAGAGATTTGTGGCAAAACAAAGCCTGATTCTAGAACCATTAATCGCCTCAAGATTGTAAGTTCAAATCAAAACCTACACATATATAATCACTTTAGCGTCAAAAAAAAACACTTGATGATGTTGAATGCACTTTTAAGAAATATATTTTTACACCTTAACCATATATATTTATAGTTAATTTGACAAGTGCTTTTGCAGATATCAATGATACTTCATGAAGTGTTGAGAATGTTTCCTCCTCTACCAGATGTGTTCAGATACACAGAAAGCGAAGGCAGGGTGGGAAGCTTAGTGATACCTGCAGGGGTTGAGGTGTGTTTATCGGTGATGCAGGTTCATTATGATAGCAATTATTGGGGTAAGGATGCAGGTGAATTCAAGCCAGAAAGATTCAGTGAAGGAGTTTCAAATGCTTATTCAAAGGATCAAATGGCTTTCTTTCCATTTGGGTGGGGACCAAGAATATGCATAGGCCAAGCCTTTTCACTAATAGAGGCAAAGACAGTGATGGCCATGATCCTTCAACATTTCTCATTTCAACTCTCTCCTTCTTACACTCATGCACCTTACCTTAACTGTAATATTAAGCCACAGTTTGGTGCTCCTATCATTCTACGCCCTATCTAGCTAATTCTGTTTTGGCTCTCTGTTTTATTACTTGTACTGTATGGTTGTGTGGTTGGTTTTGGAACCCGTTTATTTACTTGTAACTAAGATGTGATTGAATAAATGTCATGTCAAGTAATGAGTATTTCCTGATATTATCAATCGACCATATGCGAAAATATTTGTTTTATTAAATTAAATGAAGTAAGATTAAAAAGATTGAAATACGCATCAACAATTGGATTCCTTTATGATGTATGAAGTTATGTTCATAATACTTAAAATATAAATGATTAAAAAGAGAGATATTAAACTTGAATTGAGAAATTTGAAATTAAATTAGCCATCATACCTAAAAGTTATGAAGCATTATATTGTGAAGCAAACAATATGGTGGTATATATGTGATGAGCTATAAACTTACCATGTTTTAAGGTACAAGATTAATATGAAATTGATCTGATATGATTAAAACGGTTAAAAATAATAAGTTGAAAACATAGATCTGATGTTAGACATACCCTCACAAGTATTCTTGTGTGTTTTGTAGGTTTTTATCCATGAAAGAAGCTAATTGGAAGAGCCCAAGAAAGTCAAGAAAAGAAGCCACAAAGAAAGTCCAAAGTTGGCGCCCTGTGTAAAGTTGGCGCCCAAGGCGCCAACTTTCTGTGAGGCATTTTGGAGTTGGCACCCAGGGCGCTAACTTTCTATCCCCCTTATAGGTTTTGGCGCTCAGAACGCTAGAAGTGCGAAAAAACTTATTTTTAATTTTTAGAAAGTTTTCAGGGCTTGAAAAAGGAAAGATAATTAAGGATTTTTGAGATTTGAAACCCAATTGGACCTGAAACATAAAAGGAGGCAACCCTAGTAAAGAAAGAAAGAACTTCTTGACAAGAAACAACTTGACGGCATTGGAGAAAGAAGATCAAAGCAAATGTGGAGATCAACCTTCCCCAATCTTTGAAGAACCATTCATCTATCTTCATTTTTTCTTCTTTATTTTGTTAATTTAGTCATGCTTGGCTAATTTTCTTTTTGTAGTTAGGGTTAGGATGAACCTTATGCAAGTTTAAGTATTTGATTGAATTCTTGATTGAACCTTGATTTCTTTGATTGAATGAATTTCCTTTGCTTAAAACTTTCTTGAAGACTTATCATCTTTTAGATTGTTCATAGGTTGATGTATGAAAATAGAGATGTTGGTGCATTTAACCCGAACCGTTAATTCATCATAAAGTTGCATGACCTAAACATAGGCTTACGAGTTTATGCGATCTTATAATTCTGGTTTAAAATCTGATCTTTCCAAACAATACTAAGACATTAGGTTGTTTTTAAGAATAATAGACTAAGGTAGCATCAAGACATTGGGACTTAGTCTAATTTCAGAGAATTAATCGTCAATCATAGGAATCATAATTAATTAAAGATTTAATTCAAATTCTTGGAGGAGCATAGGGGGATTCTAAGTCCTAACTGCGCTTTTCTTGATTGTTTATCTCCTCTAAACGTGTTCTTGAGATTCTTGATCTTGGGTTATTGGCTTTCTTTAATTCTTGAAGTTCTTGTTTAATTACAACTCATCTCTTTTTACTTGATTCATCCAACTAAAGCGTAAATAGCGAACTAGTGATTGGAGTACTATTCCTCGTGGAACGATATTTTCTCACTACTTTATTACTTGTAACGACCGGTGCACTTGCCGAAGTCGCCTATCAATATGCCTCACAAATTGCTTCTACCACTTCTCTAGACCTAACTTTAATCGATGATTATAGCGAGAGAAGGTAGTTAATGAATAGGTTCAGACGTATTGTGTGCTCAAACATTTTGTATATTATATTTGTGAATATAGCAAAATATTATTATAGCTAAGAGAATACCTCAATAGAATCAATGAGAACCATACATATAGATAGATAATAAAATGTTACAGCGGTATAAAACATATACATTCCTGTTTGTAAATATCCAATATTATTCTATTCTAACATTACCCCTCAAACAAGAAGAGTTCCTATAAGCTAGAGTTTGCATTTGAAATAAGAGAATTGATTGTGGAGCAAAGCTTTGGTAAGAGTATCAGTCACTTGTTGTGAAGAGAGAACAAAACGAACATCAATAAGCCTAGATAAAACCATATCACAAATAAAATGAATGTCAAATTGTTATGTTTGTTTCTTGTATGTTGAACTAAGTTAGCACAATACACTAAAACTAAGATTATTGCATCAAATAACACAAGACTATTTAACATCAACCCAAGTTGAAATAACAACTAGATATTTATTTAATTTTAATAGCACCATCAACTAAGGCTTTAATACCAAAGGCGAAAGGAGAAATGTAATTAATGAATGGGTTGAAACAAACCGTATGCCCAAACCTTTGATGTATTATATATTTAAGAATACAATGAAATATTGTTACAGATAGACTCAATGAGAACCATATACACTTAATTAGGGAAGCAGCTACGGTCCACTACCTCCAAAATAGAGAGAGAGTCTTTTAAAAAAAAAATACACTGCATGATATGAGGGGGGTAGCGGTTCATTGCAGTGAACCATAGTTGCTCCCCTTAATTAGATAAAGAATGAAAGTATTACACCTATATAAAGATATACATTCCCATCTATAAATATCTAATATTATTCTGCTCTAACGTGATTTCATCATCAACACGAAAAAGCAATATGAAATGTAGTAATCGACATTTACATCCCATAATTAATACTTAATTATGAATAAGTTATATATGCATCCATGACCTCAAGTTTAACAGTTTGCTTAATATATAAGGAAGAAACTTGTTTACATTATCCTCCTCAATTATTCATGTACGGAATGCACTTTGATAATAATAACTGTCTATTGGTGTTGATGAGTGATATGTATCGGGTACACTGTCACGCAAATAAAAATACCTTGGCCGGCCAACAAAGTCAATCATGTAGATGTCCCAACTCACTAAAAGGTTTTCAATGATGTGTGTCTCTCTTTTTAAGGTGTCATATATTATTGATGCACGCTCACTAACTAACTAGATAAGAGTGGGGGGCAAAAAAAAAAAATTTATATATATATATATATATATTGCTAGCACATAATATTTATGACTTTCAAACAAAAGATAATACAATTTGGCTATCATTATCTCGCGAGTACTTTCTCTCCTTATCCCTCTCTCCTTATCTTTCATCCCTCATTCACATCATTAATCTCATTTAAATGTCAATCTTGGTCATTCATTTTATACCATATGCATGCGATTGAGATAAAATGGATGATTAAGATTAACATTATGAGGGATGAGCTGAGGAGAGAAACGGGGCTCCATAATCTCATGGAACAGCCATAGATACTAATAAAAAAGGCAAATGACGCCTCGTCCCTGTGGATGGAAGATCATATCTTGAAAGCCAGTATGGCGATCTTTTTTGCTTTTCTAGTTCTGTTCGTTTTGATAAAACTTGTTCATATCATGTGGTGGAGACCCAAAAGTATTGAGAGAATATTAAGGAAGCAAGGGATCAGGGGAACTTCATACCGTCCCTTGAGGGGAGACAAGCCAGAAATGGAGAAGTCTTTCAAAGACTCGTCATCTTCTAAACCCATCACCCTCAACGACCCAGTCGTCCTTCGACTCATCCCTTTCTATCATAACATGGTCAAGCGATATGGTAAGCAAAAAAACTTTACAGCATAGTCTAAAATATAAGAAAACAGAGAACTGGATTTCTTTTTTATTTGCTGCTGTAGGAAAAGTTTCCATGTGTTGGTTTGGAAGTATTCCAAGGATGATAATAGGAGAGGCAGAGTTGATAAGGTTAATATTTGAAGATAACAAAGGTGGGATAGTGCACCAACCTGTTAGCCCATTAGTGAAACTTCTACACAAGGGTTTAACAACCTTGGAAGGTGAACAATGGAGTCAACGTCGAAGACTAATAACTCCTGCTTTCCACCTTGACAAGCTTAAGGTGTGTGCGCCACCAAATCTGTATTTTTCTTTTAGAAATTACTATTATATGTTATAATTGTTAGTAAGTATAATATATATGACAAAACTAGAGCAATACAAATTGTAGGGGATGGTTCCAGCATTTTCAAGCAGTTGTTGCAACCTGATAGAGCGTTGGCAGAAACAAGTGGAACCACAAGGTTGGTGTGAAATTGACGTTGCCCCAGAACTCGAAGCTCTGGCCTCAGATGCAATAGCTAGAACAGCCTTTGGAAGTAACTACCAAGAGGGAAAGCACTTGTTTGAACTCCAGAAAGAGCAAACGTTGTTGGCTCTTGAGGCCTATAACTCAATCTACGTCCCTGGCCTGAGGTGATCACCTTTACACAAATTAACATTACACATGTAAAACTACATATTTCCCCTTTTTGTTTATGAATGAAATAACCAATTACTTTCTGTAACAAATAAGTGGAATAAAGTTCATCTAGAGAGGAAATCCGATTCTTAATATAGATATTGTTTATAATGCAATTTTCACTATAAACATAATCTTATATTTAAGACTAGAGGTGGTATATCATAGCTAACACACGTTTGTTTGATTTTATTAATCCTATCTCAAGATTCATGCCCACAAGGAAGAACAAGAGGAGGTACCAATTGTATGACCAAATCAAAGGATTATTGCAGAATATGATACGGCAAAGAGAAGACGCAACAAAAAGAGGAGAATTGGGAGGAGGGCTTGATTTATTGGGCTTACTATTGCAGAGCAAAGAACAGAGTGAAAATGATGTGACGATTGAAGATGTGATAGAAGAATGCAAGTTGTTCTACTTCGCTGGTCAAGAAACCACCGCAACACTCCTCACATGGACTATGATTTGCTTGTCCATGTACCCAGATTGGCAAGAGAAGGCAAGACAAGAAGTACTACACGTCTGGGGCACAAAAATGCCGGATTACGCAACTATTAATCGCCTCAAGATTGTAAGTTCAAATAATGAATTGTGTTGAAATACTCAAAGTCTTAAACTTTGACACTTCTTGCAGATATCAATGATACTTCATGAAGTGCTGAGACTTTTTCCTCCTGTGCCTATCTTCATCAGATACACAACAAGAGAAACCAAGTTAGGAAACTTATTGATACCAGCAGGGTCTGAGCTGTGCTTATCGGTAATGCATGCTCATTATGATACCAATTATTGGGGTGATGATGCACACGAGTTCAAACCTGAGAGATTCAGTAAAGGAGCTTCAAAAGCTTCAAAGGGTCAAGTGACTCTTTATGCATTTGGTTGGGGTCCAAGAATATGTGTGGGCAAAGCCTTTGCTATGATTGAAGCAAAGATAGCTGTAGCGACAATTCTTCAACATTTCTCAGTTCAACTGTCTCCTTCTTATACTCATGCGCCTCACCTTCGCATTAATCTGAAGCCGCAGTATGGGGCTCCTATCATTCTACGCCGTATCTAAGTGCCATTTTGGATTGTCTCGTAAAGCAAAAGTGTTTGAATTAGTGTTTTACGTTTGGAAGGGATTTTACTGGTACAGGATAAATATATGAGAGAGCACTTGTCTCATCTTATGTAAAGGTGCTTTTTTAAATGCGTAGCAAAATAGATGTTCGTTTGCTATTATATGATTGTTTAGAATAGCAATTGAAGATTTTAAAAATAACTTTTCAATCATAATTTCAATCATAATTTACAGTATATGAAATAAATATGTGAGATGACTTTTTTCTTTATATACGTGTTAAGCATTTTTTTGACCCCAAAGTGATCCAAATAGGATGTAACTTTTGTCCAGTTCTCC
This sequence comes from Acacia confusa, assembly GCA_037074495.1. Classification (NCBI taxonomy): domain Eukaryota; kingdom Viridiplantae; phylum Streptophyta; class Magnoliopsida; order Fabales; family Fabaceae; genus Acacia; species Acacia confusa. The sequence continues at coordinate 37,460,516 of CM073506.1, forward strand.
TAAACTTTTTTTTTATTTATTAATGAAAGTTTTGGAGGAGTTTGACATCAGTCTCCACCAAGGCTAGGACACGGCCTCGAGCTCTTTGAGCACTTAATGGGGACTTACGAGGTCACCTATCAAATGAATCCCAGCGACGGCAGCAAGAATCGACCACACATCCCTTTTAGACTTGACCAAATCTTTTACCATCTATGCCAACTTCTTTTGGCTAATTAGGATTTTCCTTTGACCAAATCCCTAAACTCTTACAATTCCCTCGGTGCTCAATTAGGATTTTTTTAATTGGGCCAGCCCACGTATATGATGACAGATTGATTCTTCAGTTAATTCCATGATCATCCAAAGGAGGTCCAGGCCCGTAACAAATGTATGAATCTGCATTTCAACTAAGGTTCGAATCCGTCTGATTGAGTTGTCCACATTTAATACATGAAAATACCTCCAATAGAAAAATATCTATGCTTTAAAAGAAAAAAATGTGTAATCACAATTCACGAGTCATATTTTTTACTCATACTAGTCGGAGCTAACAAAACCATTAAATATTTCATATATATTTTTAATTAATTAATTAATTAATTAATAGATTTAGAATTTGATCTGTATTTAAATACCATTCCTGTATTTAAATTATATTTTGTGGAACGTACTAAAAAAAATTCTTCCATATTTTCTCCACCCTTTAATATAAGATATGTTTACCTAATTTAATAAGATTAAAGAAGTTAAATAAATTGGTTAGCATAATATGTAAATCACTGTAGTCATATTTCTTAATTCATTCCTCTCCTCTTTTTTAATTAAAGTTGATGAAGCATTAACAGAGATAAATTATAAAAAAATTAATAATTAAGAGGAATATCACCCCTTAACTTAAATGATATATATCGGCTAAAGAGATGAGAATTGAGAATACTTACAAACAAGTTGATGTTATAGATTTGATACGAACATGTAATGATTGATTCGCTTGAAAGTCTTTTTTTTTTTTATACAAGTAAAAGTTTAGGTGGAGGTAGACACCGGTAATCCACCAGGGCTAGGATATATCTCCAGGCTCAAATGACGCTTACAGGGGTGCTTACAGATCGCCCACAAAAGAGGCCCTCACATCGACTAACAGGAATCGAATCTCCTTTTTGGAGTGAAGACCGATGCCTTAGCCAACTATATCAATCCTCTTTCACACTTGTAAGTCTATTGATAAGAGAAATGTTGAGAAACGTTTGCTATTATAGTGTAGACTTTAGAGGCCCAAATCTTTTTGGTGTGTCACCTTCACCCTTTTTTGGGACCCCTCTCTCTCTCTCTCTCTAACGAGTGGTCCTCATTCAGCATCAAGAAAATGCCCCACCCTCCTCATGTCACATTCCACTGTTACCATTCCTTTACCACGTATTTCTCCTTAATCGTTTTTTTTTTAATTTGACCACAACCCACACATGTTTGATGTTTCAGTCTACAGTTGTCTTTCTCTCGTCTTCAGCATAGGTTCCCTAATAAGACATTATTTTTTAAAAATTAAGATATTTCTTTGTATGTAATACATGTTTACTGTGGGACTTATTTTGGCTATGAATATGTCCATTTTAGGATACGTACTAATTATATTCCATTTGTGGGGCCATTTAGTAAACTGAGAGGTTATGTTTTTCTGACTCCATGGACCTCCAGCCTATGGGCTTCCTTTGTTATGAGGCCCACAAACTTTCTTGTTCTTACCTTTCCTAGCCTTTTTCTGCGGCGTTCACCAATCACGACTTCAGGGTATCAAATACCAAAAACATTTACCCCTAGTACTTGGGTTCAACTGGCGTGGAAGTCAGTCTTCCTCATCTTAAGAGAGGAGGTTCAATCACTGCGTTGGTCAAGGCGCTAGGGGGGCATCCTAGGGGTCTAAGAAGCAGTGGTAACGCTGGTAGAGGTGGAGACCTATGGACTGGGCTCCAAGCGCCCCTGCCTTTGGACTGTGGGTGAGTCCGACCCCTTTTCTAAAATTCCTTTATCAAAAAAAAAAATACCAAAAACATTTAATATCTAACATATGCCTCACTTGCAATCATTGATGCATGTGAAGGTGTGTTTGAGAGAAGGGTAAGAAGGCACCTCTTTCCTTCATTTGATTTAAGGTTAAGATGCAAAAATACACATGAGTTTTTTTCTCAGAAGCACCCAGCACCACGTGCTTTTTTTTCGAGTAAAAATATAGACGTGATTATCATTTTGAAGCAAAAGTCACATCCCACTGTTATGTTACTGTTCACCACCATTTATGTTACTGTTAACTTCATTTCTTTCTCTCTCATCACGGTGAACAGTAACATAACAGTGAGATGTAATTTTTGCTCCAAAATGATAACCACGTGTGTATTTTTGCTCCAAAAAAAAGCACGTGGTGCATGGTGCTTTTGGAAAAAAAGCTCATGTATATTTTGGCACCTTAACTCTAAATCAAATGAAGGAAAGAGGTCCCTTCCTACCCTTCTCTCAAACACAACTTCAGATACATCAATGATTGCAAGTGAGGCATGTTGTTTCCTTCCACAAGTAACCTTACCTTGAATTAATCTCCAATCAATAATAAACAATAATACTAGTATATAGCATATATAACAGAATAGCTGCCTGTATATATATTTCAGTACTGGAGCAAAAGGATAACTCTATATTGCAAGATATATTGTCCACAGAAAAAATCTTTACCAAAGCAAATATGTAGTTCAATAAAACTCGCTTGCAAGAGCCAGGAGTGTTACAATTCATTAAGACATCCGTTTTAATTCCAAAACCAAGAAGGTTCGATGCCCACTTCTCGATGTGAGAATCTTATTGGTGAGTGATCTGTAAATACATTTGTAAAAGTTCTATGAGCTTGGAGACACACTTTAACTATAGAGGGTTACCAATGTCTACTGTCACCTAAACTTTTATACATCAACAAAAAAAAAACCTCTCTTACAGGAAATTTCCTAGGTAAAAAAATGACCACATTATTGTAAATGTTAGGCGCCAACCTCCTCTGACCCAGGATGTTTATTTGAGTCCGATCGCGATATTATTATTGGGAAGGCACGTTTCCTTAGATTTAGCCATACTGGGAATGCAACAAGATTATTGCTGCTTAACCATTTCGTTTCCATGCTCTTTTCAAAGCAAAGGGCAATTTTCTCAAATTAAAAAAAAAAAAAAAACTAACAAATACACTTTTTGATTCTAGATATAAAATAAAGGTGACTTTTTCAAAAAGATTAAGTTAAGGGAGCTAATTAAATTATTTTAGAGTTTATATTTTTTTTTATTTTTTCATCCAAACTAATTAGTTTGGTTAATAAATTAATATATAATATAATGATATACAACATATGACATGATTAAGTAACTTATTTAATTTTTTATTTTAAAAATCAACTTTTTCTTATGTTTAGGATCAGATGGAATAGTATAACATATTAGTGACTGAACCTTGAAGCAAGACAAACGGAAGCTCCTTGTAAACAACATAGTCCCCTATTCCCTCAGCAGCTACAACTCTAACCGCAAGAATATTGCAATAATTTAGTGAGGAAGAATGACACAAAGAAAACACTTTGGACAAAAGTTTCATATAAGTATTGCATTGTAACATGCAAGAATGTCTAAAATTCAACTGACACTGAAGAAAATATCCTAACAATATTTAAATTGCATTAGACGATGCAGCACATTTCACCCTCCCGTTATGTTATTTGCTTTTCTAACTCTGCCCTCAGTGATTTAACTTGTGGAGTTGTGGTAAGTTGAATTTACTCGAATTCTATCTCTATAAAAAACGCGTCGCCATTAATATGAATGGATAAATAATGATTCAGATGTGAGAAGCCAATGAGAGCCGGACACCTGTGAGGAAAACAATCACATCATCTTTATAATCTTGGTGATGAATGAAACAAACGAAAATTAATATCCATAAATAATAAATATTTGAAATAATGAGTGGGATTCGATATTTTGGCAAACCCAAACTCATCAAAATCGAAAGAGACGCACTAGAATCCCAAGCAGATTACAGAGCCAAGAAGAAAAGAGTGACAGCCTTTGCCGAAGAGCTACACAAGTGATCAGCCTTTGCCGAAGAAAAGCAAGGCAACAATGTGACAGCAATTAGAAGTTACAACTGATGACCAGCGAACGCACTAAACTCATGGAGATGAAAGAGTTTGTGTCACTCTCCCTCCACCAATCACATTTCAACAACGCATCCCTATCAGACAAAGTGCCTCGTGGACTCTCATTATTCCAACAATTGACCACCTTATTATGAAGCCACCCACATGTCGTCCTTTCAATTTGCCAAAACCACGAATATATCATACATTTTACGGGCACCAATTATATGTTGAATGATGGACGGGGAAGCCAAAAAGATTGAGCCTTTCACTTCTTCCTAACCCATCATTACTGGATAAGACTATGAGATTGACAAGGATAAGGTGATTTAATTTCTTCTTGTTAAGTCTCTATATATAGAGAGCTACATGGCTAGTTGATATTTCTGTTCAGTTTTCTTTCAATTCATTGATCTAATCTATTGTGCCGACTATACTGATATGATATAAAGTTGTACTGTGATTCTTGCGAATAAGTACGAAGAGAAAAGAGACAAGTTTTTTAGGTGATAATTAGGGCACGGGTACGTGTCAAAAAAGGAATAAGCTATCGAAGAAGCACCAGCTCCTCTTCTCGTTTTTTTTCTTCTGACAAAGCCTTTGAGTGAGCCAAAGACTTCTAAGATCAATTATCACGCATTTGACTATTATATAAGAATCCATGGCCCATTTTTTCAAATTCTTTCAGAAAGAAATAAAAATAATATTCAAACATTGAGTCATCTGATGAACTCATTCTTTTGAGGAATGATGAATTCGTTTTTTCACTCAAGAAAAAAAAAAACAGATATTATATTGCCAAAGAGAGAATAATGGACTTCATGATGAGCTCAACTCAGTGTACATTTACAAATTATGAACCGAACAAAGACAATGACATGCATCCTTGTATTAAATATTATATATATATTGCGTGCTGCTAAAAGCCCTTATGTTTTGAGAGATCCAAACTAAGAATTTTATAATTGGTTGCAAACATCAACATAACTAAAGATATTTGGGGCCTTCAAAGTTCAACTTCAAGATCCCCTACGGCTGTTCAACCTCAATCACATCAAAAGGAAATTAAACTATGATTCAAGCCTCGTTCATGCGTATCTTAACGAACCTAACCATATCTTCCTATGTACATATAATTCAACAAAAGTGTCCAAATTAACTAGTGTTGTTCAAAAATCTAAAGCCACAAGTTAGCTGGCTGGGATATGTAAACTGACCTTTTGTAGTGCGATTGTCAAGTATGTCACCTCGTTTTCAAGATCACCCACAAGACATCATGCCTAATCTTTTGAATAAAATCATGGGTTTCCTCATTTGTCATTTCGTACCGGGTTACGTAGGAAAGATTAGAAAATTGTTGAGCAAAATATTAGATTATGTAGGAAAATCACTTGTTTAGAAAAATGAGACAATTTGCGTCCCTCTAATTAATTAGTCGGCTCAGGTCAACAAATTGAGTCCAGCAAGTAACTTGAAGTGCCCTCTTTAATTAGTGTTGTAGCACACACAGAAGAGGTACAGTACGCGTGGGGCTAGCGTTCCTAACTGCCTATAGCAACCAAATAAGAAAGCGAAAGAAAGCATTAAGTAATATTGTTTGGTGTGATTAAGAAAATCTATGCCTATGATTCTACGAAGATATATAAATCCAATCACATGAAGAATTCCGTAGGTGAAGTGCATATCTGCTTATGCAATGAGCATGAAAGTAGTACATAAGACACGTTTGGTTTTCAACCAAAGAAATCGGAGAGAAAATCGAGAAGACGTCAATGTGATCCTCTGATGAATAAGAAAGAAGGATCAATAATATATCCGAGTCAAAGAGATAATTCAACAGGATAAGTTCAAATTATAAAACTAATCCAACCTAATAACAGTAGTCCTCATCACTAATTATAAAACCTGGAAAAAAAATGACTTAAGGATACCCCTAAAGTACTGTTTGTTGAGATGATAATAATAGTAGGCCTGTTTGGGTTAGCGGTAGGAACGATAGTTTAAAAGATATCTGACTTTAAAAAAAGTTCGGTAGGAGAAAAGTCAGGTTATTGATAATGATGTGTATTTAGATTGATAGTAGTAGAAGTGGTGAGGCACATGTTAAAAAACTAAGAGTTTTTTGGAAAAAGCTAAGAAGTGAAGTTTTTTTTTAACGAGCTTTTTGAGCTTTAAGTTAAGTAAATTTAAGCTCAATTCAAACGAACCCAAAATTAACTAACAACGTTAACTGATTGTTTTTTTCAAAATTATCACAAAAAAAAATTCGAAAAGCTTGTAATCCAAACAGAGAGCCTAGTGGCATAATGACAACGTGAAACTGTCTCCAATCACGCGAGAGAGAAACGTCACTTCCATGCCTCAATTATTTAACCATACATATTTGCTAATTAATTAAGCAACCCCTTCCAACGCCTTTCTGCAATTGTATGTCTCTCCCCAAATAACCCAACCACTGGATATTGTTTAAGTTATACATTTAATTACAGCGTCTTTAAAAAAATGTACACTTGTGTGCTTAATTAAAAAAAAAAATCAATTTTAAAGAGAGTAATGAATCTAATAGAGATAGTGTCATGGATATATAGATTCATGTATAGATCGATGGAGGTGACTTCTTGTTGGTCCACTTGCCTCAAAGGCATGCGCATAGCTGCCAAAACCAGAAAACACTCTCATGTTCATGCCTCTCCCTTTCAAATCTCGAACACAACGTTAAAAAGTTGAAAAACAACGTTAAAAAAGTTGAAAATTAAAACAAAAGCACATTATTGGTGCTCATTATTTTATTCCTCACCACACATTTCTTATAGTTTCTCTCAATTCCTTTATTTCTTTTCTTTCTTAGTTTTTAAGAGTTGTAGTGAAACAATGGGTTTTGGTGGGATTCATCAGTTCTTATTGCCTCCTCTCTATTTGAATTATTAAGTCCTCCATCAAAATCAAACTTCTGTTCTCTCTTCACTACTACTGTTTCCTATTTTATTTGAAAGGCCTCCGAATTTCCCTGCATTTGGTCCTGTGGGGTCACACAGTCAATCATCTTTGTGCTTCTTTTCTCTTACTATTTTGTTTTATATGGTTCTAGGACTTTTTAGATAGGGTAAAGAAATAAAATTGAGAGCAAGCTAAGTTTTAAATAACTTTTTAGATATCACTTTCACTAAACTTTTTCTTCTTCTTTTTCATTTCATAAGCTGTGAGCAACTAATTAAACCCTTTCTCCTAGTTATGTCAATCAAAAAATTTATATTGTACTTTTGTGCATTCTTTCTTATTAAGTAAAGTTATCCATTTATTGGTGTCATATTGTGTTCCCCCCCCCCCCCCTCCTTTTAAGGTGTGAATGTGTGATACGTATCGGCCTTGGATTCCTGTATGAAATTAGAGCTTCTTTATTTTCTTTGTGATCGATGGCTTTGCCCAATTTAAGTTACCTATTTAATTATATATATTAATGAGTTTGCCTATTTGTGATCATGGCTGTGCCCAATTTAAGTTACCCACTTATATATATTAATGAGCTTGCCTACATTAAAATAATGTCGTGACACTTCCATTTTGACAAAAGACTTGTTTAATCGCTACCAGTCCTTGTTCATTTATATGCGCGCTGCCATCATTTTTGTAAACATAGACTCCATTCAAATATAAATTTCAGACACACACACACACACATGTATATGTATATATATGAGGTTAATGAGTGACTCATTGATTCTTTCTAAAAAAAAATAGTTACCCTCTTTTGAAGAAATCATTTTGCGAGCACAGTTACTTGTATGCTTGAAATTGTCAGTTTGGCAAGTAGAAGTTGAGGTAAAAAGCTGAAAATTAGGTGGATATATAGAATTCATGTACATGTAGGGATTTTAACCCAAAAAAAAAAAGAAGGTAATTCGTTAATTATATTGAAGCACAAACTTGAACTCCAAGCTACTCTAAAAAATTATGGAAGATCTTGTGAGGCGTAAGAATCTAGGTTAGACCTATTGATTGATAAATATCTATTGAAATACGATGACCAATAAAACAACAAGTCCATATTATTTATAAAAATAATTTTGTAAAACGCCAATATTATGTGTATTCAATAACTATATATGAATACTAGTCTCTATAATTCTTTCAGATCGAGGTTTGGCAGGTGCATTTTCAGTATGTGAAGTACTACAAATTAAAGATTTAGAGATTAGATAGGCGGCTTTGGAATATAATTAAGTTAGGTTTGAGTTTGTTAGGAGGAGCCCATCCAACACCACTCTATACTGAAACCTCGCGTGTCAAATTAATAATCCTAGTACTCATGTGGGCTAGCATATATCGTGTAGCATTATTATTGATTTAATTATCCTAACGTGCCATAATTTGACTTTTGATTTTCTTTCTCCCGTAAAATATTAGTGTAACACTGACAACAGTAGTTTAGAGAGGAAACTAAAACAAATATTTGACCATTGAGCTAATTAATCACGCACGCAAATTTAATAATTCTCTGTGCTTACCTTATGTGTATTTGAATATAAATGATGACCTTGATTCTGTTGATGTGATTAAAAATGTTATTAACATGCAGTACTTTCGTTCCATTGACATATTATAGTTTAAATGGAAAGCGAATTATAATGAAAGAAGCCCTAGGAAAACACTAAAATATATATATCAGCCAGGAAAAGCAACGTTGCAAGCACTTTTATTACCGACATGCCCAGGATTCATTGCTTGTGTCGTCTCTTTTCAACACAGTATCACCGTAATTCTGCTTATGTCAACCTATACATAATGTAAATAAGTTACGAGATTTTATTAAACGTCGCGATTTAATTAATGAAAACTGGAAGAGCGGCATTAATTTAGATTGGAAAGAATGGTTGTGAAGCCTTGAAGCAACTCATACAATGATATATCAACGATAACGGACGTGTTCAAATTGCAGTTTAATTTGTTTAATTTCTTTTGGGGTTCAAATTTTGAACGTTTTGCTTGAGCGTGACAAACCACTCCAACTAACTGGGTAGCTATAACATGGGAAAATGCATTAATTGGGCTTCTAGTTTACAACAATTTAATTACCATAATATTTAATTCTTAGCTTTGTATACCCCTTACAATAATGTATAGATTAAATTGTCATGTAGTCCATGTTCCACTACTCGTCTGATTCTTAATATAAGATATATTTAGAGAATTAATTTTAATTCTAAATATAAAATATCATTTCTATATTTGTCAACTTTTTTATAATTTATTCATATTGATACTCCCACAATTAATTAAAAAATTAAGAAATATAACTAGAGTGTTTTAAAAAAAATATATATCATATTAACTAACTTCTTTAATATAATTAAAATAAGTAAATATATATTGAATGGAGGGAGTAGATTAATCCTAAGATCAATTCCTAAAATACTTATTCATCGTGGCAATAATGAAAAGGTTATACCGGGAGCACAACTGGCCTGGTAGGACAACTCCCTGCGAATCTCTCTTTTTCCACTAACATGATTTCGCGGGACACACAATTTAGGGAAACTATATACTCGATCGAAACTGAAACCTAACTTGGTTAAAGTGATTTTTACCTACACATTTCGAACTCTTATTTTGATCTAAAGAAAATTAAGCCTTTTTTTTTTTTAAGTTTTTCATAATCACTACTAATAAAAAAATAATGATTTCTAGATAATAAGATTGTGAAAAAAAAAAAACACCCAAAAAAAAGTGTGATATTACAAGTACGGAGAAGAGTATTTCTTATAATACTACCACCAACTTTAGCTGCCAACATTGGTAGATAATTTTGGGGATAATATTGTAAACAGATGATTTCACTAGCTGGCATGTGGGAAATGAGATTATCCCTTACCATGTGTGGGCAGAGACGGAGCCACGTCTATGATTGCCCCCCCTTGAATTTACATGATAATGTTTGAAAAATTGTATTTGCAGCTTAATTTTTAATTAGTTATGATACCCACAATGACTATATATAAAAGTGCTACTTCTAGTTAATCAGGATGATTCCATAGAAGAAAAAGAATCCGATTCCAATCCCCACTCTCTGTTTCTAGAATTCTTAATTCTTTTTGACAAGTTACATGAACTATTACTTCGGTATCTACATGGTTTTTATTTGGTCACTATAACTACAGAAGAAAAGTAAAAAATGGAAACCATCAAAACAAGAATACCTCTATTCTCTGTGAGTAACAAATATACCTTAGAAGAATAATCCTAAAAGAAGACGGGTGTTAAGAAAATCAAGTAAGACATTTGCTATAATGACGTAAATTTAGCCAATAGATTCCACTTTGTGATAAGGCTGATTAAGAAGCATATATATCAATGTGACTACTAACGAAGTGGTCATAGAACTATTATCTATTATATTATTGTGCCAGTAAATCCAAACTAAACTTGATTTTGATTTGATTGTGTTGTTTGGTAGAAATATTATTTATTGATTCATTTTTGTCATTTGTCATATTTTTGGTTGAATGATGCTGTGATTGTTCAGTACCTCATATTGAAAAATATGTATTTAATAGCATTGATGATGAGATAATTATAACAGAATTCTAAAAAATAAGGATAAACAGGATGATATTGTAATTATTTTTATTGTAATATACTTTGTTATTAAAAAAAAATTCAAAGGCATCCCCCAACCTCAAATCCTCCAATGGTGTCCCTTGATAAAAATCCTAGATCTGTCCGGTGTGGTCGATATATCATATGGAATATCAAAGAAAGGGTGGAGCTCACTGAAGGAGCATGAGGTCGCATTTACAGAAGCAAAGCTCCCAAATTATATATTCCAAAATCGTATAAGTGGCAGACAGATGATGTCGAAAGGATCACAGCCTCAACAGGATATTGGGACGGGTCATGACGTCATTATTTTTGTTGAATCTCCCAAAATAATTCATTTAATTCCCTTCATTACAAAAAAATCCCCAATGAATCCAAATCAGCCGCTATTTAAGGACAAACTTCAACTGGCAGGACCCTCAACTCTGCATTATAATACCCATCAAAACGACGCCGGCCTCGGTTTTAAGAAAGCCATCCTCACTCTCACCGGCCGCCGGCCGCCCATAACTCCCTACCAGCCACCGCCACCGCCAACAAACCTCGCGGTTCAAGATGATAGCTTACCTGGAGCACTTCGTTCACGGAACTGACCAAGAATCAAGGCCCGACGATGACTTTGTCGTCGGTCTCTCCAAAGCGCTTGACCTTCAAGGCACCGTTGACTGTGCACCCAACGGCATGGCCAGTAAAGATTTCGGAGGCTTGCAGTCCGTGAAGCCCTTGGCCCTCATCAGACCGGCCGCCGCCGACGACATCGCTCGGGTCCTCAAAGCAGCGGCTCGGTCGTCGAATCTGACGATTGCCGCTCGAGGCAACGGCCACTCAATTAACGGCCAGGCTATGGCCGATCAAGGCATTGTCCTGGACATGCGCAGCATGGAGGAGAATATTCGCGTGGTGCGGAGTAGTAATGGCTCAGCCTACGTCGACGTTTCGGCAGGGGCATTATGGGAAGACGTCCTGGAACGGTGCGTAGAGGTTGGGTTGGCTCCAAGGTCGTGGACGGATTATCTGGGGTTAACGGTTGGAGGGACGCTTTCTAATGCTGGGGTCAGCGGCCAAACCTTCCGTTACGGTCCCCAAACTTCGAATGTAACGGAATTGGAGGTTGTAACGGGCAAAGGCGATACGTTGGTCTGCTCCCAAACTGAAAATTCCGAACTTTTCTTTGCGGTGTTGGGTGGTTTGGGTCAGTTCGGCATCATCACGAGGGCCAGTGTTGTGCTTCAACAAGCACCAGATATGGTGAGGTACCTTGAAATTCTCACTGATCTTTTTTTTTATTTCCAAATTTGAACTGTTAGGAAAATGAAGTCGCAGTCACTCTCTGCATTTCTCATTTGTTGTTTGATGTACCAGAAAATTGTGAAGCTAGCGCTTCTGCATGAACGACAAGTTTACGGAACGTACCCATTTTTGCTTAAAAAATTTCTTTTTTTCTTCTCCTCATGTGTTTAGGTGAGATGGATAAGGGTAGTGTACTCTGAATTTGAAGACTTCACTAGGGATGCCGAGTCGTTGATAACTCGTCAAGAAGACGACTCTTTCGATTACGTGGAAGGGTTCGTATTTGTGAACAGCGACGACCCTGCCAACGGGTGGCCCATAGTTCCATTGGACCCAGACCAAGAGTTCGACCCGAACCATATCCCCGCCACAGCTGGTCCCGTCCTTTACTGTCTCGAGCTCGCTCTTCACTGTCGTAACTCAGACCACCCTTCTGACGTCGATGCGGTAACTAATTTAGTCCCTTTTTCTAATATCTTTACCTATTTGAGATTTGGTGTATGCAGTCGCGATTGCGGCAGAATAGGCTCTAGGACAGTGGCCGTTCATAGGAGGGGGAGAGTTTTGACTTTCTTTCTTTACTAGAGGGTGGGGTCCAGGGCATGAGGGAGGGAAGGGTGTCCGACGGCTTGCCCAATCACGACTGAGTTTTGCGAAGTGTGTCCCTCAGCTCAAAGACCTAACCGTAGAGGGGAAGCACCATGCGGGCGGGACCCTGGTAAAAAGTCAAAACACTCTATAAGAGACTTCACTTAACACGCGGACAAAGTTGGAGCCTCACAGGACGGTTTTTATTCTCGTCCGCCATTATGGCACAGCTTTTAAAAAAACAATTAATTTTTGCCTCCTTTGAGTATTTTAAAAAAAAAAAAAAAATTTTTGCCCCCCCTGTCCTCCGGTTAGAAATGGTTGTTGAAAATGGACCATACGGTCATGATGTATCTTCCCATTGGATTTTCTGACACAAGAGCCTTCGGTGAAGGGGCATGGCTTTGGGTTCAAATTACGAGTGCCCGATGGGCAGTTGGGCAAACACTTGGTGGGGTTGTGGCTAGCCTATTTTGTCCGGGAGGGGTCACTTTCGTGAGATAGGGCGTCACCTTGGGGCTAAATAGGGTAATTCAACATCAGTGGGTGCTCCATTGCGCTGATCATTGAGATATGGCTGACGTTACGGTCCCCACATTTATGCAAATTGCCAAAATGCCATCATTTTCTGGAATCTGTAAAATGTGAACTGTATGACACGTCCCTTGATTTCCCCCCGTGACGTTTATACCCCCGTTTATGACAGTGCTCTCACTCTCTGCTCCCCTCCCCTCGTAGGATGTGGATAGATTGCTTCGACGGCTGCGATTCCTCCGGGCCTTCAAGTTCCAGGTGGACGTGGGCTACACCAAGTTCTTGCTACGTGTTAAGCGTACGGAGGAAGAAGCTAAAGCCAACGGCATCTGGGACGCCCCTCACCCCTGGCTCAACCTCTTTGTCTCCCGCCACAACATCGTTGATTTTGATCGTGTGGTGTTTAAGGACATCCTCAGCCAAGGAGTAGGCGGGCCCATCTTGGTCTACCCTCTCTTACGAAGCAAGTAAGTACTCCTCCCTTCATTCCTCCAGTTAATTACGTTTTCCCCCTTATAGGTAGAATTTTATTTAAAAAGGAAACCTGTTTGCTTTTGTTTTTGATCGATGAGCCTGCCTTCTTGCTCTGTGTCCTTGTGTGGGGGACCCTAGAGTTTAAATGCATAACTTGGTGGGTGAGCCTCGCATGGTTGCCACGTGTAAGGCCAATATGCATGAGCTTGCCGGGGTCAATGACAGTAACGGCATCTGTTGATGCCACGTAAGAGCCAAATTTAACGGGGTTGTTAAGATTTTGAGGGAGGGTCAAATATTTTTCTACCATTAAGGTCGACCAAGTGGAGTGGACCTCCCTACTCTGCGATCGACGACCGTGCAATATGACCGCACAGATCTCCTCCATTGCATCAGCTGAGGCTTAGGCAGTTGGTTGCAGCCCCGGACGGGTTGGCGGATTACGCAAACATAGAACGGGACAAAGATACGGTGGGTCCGGGTTGCGTGTAAATCCGTATTTTGATTAATTAATTAATTTACCAGGTTAAAGTGTGGGAACGAAGTTGAGGGGGGAATAAAGCGAGAGAGTAAATGAAGGAATTGGTAAGTGTTGAGAATTTCGTTCTCAAGTATTGTAGCTTTCATGGTCAGTGTTGCCATTTGAGAATGGACAGGCATATTTATTTTATTCGCCAACCCCATCACAAGGACACCAGCATTATATTTGTCATATAACCTATCTAATTTTTTTTTTAGAGATTAAAAAAATTAAATAGTTTAATTAATATGAATACATCGATCATATATTAGTTTGTAAATTTAAATTATTAGTTTGGAGAAAAAATAATAAATATGAATACTTAAAGAAAAAAAAATTAAGACAGAGGTACGTAGTATATAATTTTTCTCTTGCCTTGGGACCAAATCTTCCCTCTGCTTTTCTCTTTGGCTTTGAATTTGGTTCCTGTTGGGACCCCTTCCCTCATTAGGCAATTTGGCACGAAAACAACTGCTTTAAATTTACCTCGTTCAATTAAATTATTCAATCTCAAGAGTAATCACAGGTATGTACAAGTTGGATTACGTACTTTGTTTGATCAAAACTAAATATTGTGTTATTCTATCATGTTTGGATAACTCAGGTGGGATTCTGGAACTTCGGTGGTGTTGCCGGAGAGCGACATCTTCTACATTGTGGCGCTGCTCCGATCTAACCCGCCGCCCCCAAGAGGACCGGCCCCAGAGGAGCTTGTGGCACAAAACCAAGAGATCATTCAGTTCTGCAGCAGCAGAGGGTTTGATTTCAAGCTATACCTTCCTCACTACAAGTGTCAGGAGGATTGGAAGCGACATTTTGGGAATCAATGGACCAGATTCGTGAGCAGAAAGTCCACTTTTGATCCCTTGTTTATCCTTGCACCTGGACAGAAAATATTCTCCAGAAACCCCCAACCTTAGTTATCATCCTCGTCAAACAAGAAAAGACCTTGTTCTCATATCCAGTAGTGTTCCCCCCCCCCCCCCCTAATTTTCACTTAGATTTTTCCCCCTACCCCCACCACCCTCTTCTGTTTCCAACCGCACCAAATAGTGTCATAAAATGTCGCAGCAATATATATATTGTAAAGGAATATTATTATGGGCAAAATGAAGAATATTTAATTTTGGTCATTTTTAAGGTGCGCGCGCGGTCAATGATTCTATTTGACGGTTGTGTCCAAAATGCTGATGAGCCAGTTCAGAGTAGAATTAATGTTTTGTGATGAACAATGACACATCTGTGTGAAGCTTAATTGGTCGGCGTCACTTTCATCCCATCAAGCAAAATTAATTAACTGGTTATATATATATATATAGTGCAAGTCTTTTTCCATACTGTCCCTTGAGATGTCAATCCTTCAGAGCCAACATATATATGCCAATAATCCATTTCGGACCACCCCACTACATCTCTACGTGTCTTATCTGAGACAGTCTTAATTAACTGGCCTTGATGTTTCAGTTCGAGATCATTTTGTCCTTACCTATGGCCTCTTCAGCGTTAAGGTTCATCGCTTTTAACTAATCCCTCTTCCTGCTTTTTATTTTTCTTCTTTTTAAACTTGACAAAAGTTAGAAAGATAAAAAAAGTAAAACCCATTTGGATTTGCTTGGTGTTTCGGTATCGGATTCTCCATTGCTCCCACTTCCCACCTCCTTTTTCAAAAAGCTTTTTTGCATGTAGAAAATTAAAAGAGCAAATCTAATCGAAGAAAACAAGAAGCTAAGAACTCCAGAAATTAAAAGCTTTTGCTTTTTTAGCCCAAAGGGGATTAGGTTTCTTCAAATACCTCGGGCTCTGCTTGTTTGCTTATATTTTATCGGCTCCAGGATCAAACAAATCTACTCGATTTCTTCATCTTCCACTTTAACTATGCTCTGCTTTGGTCTCTTTTGTTATCTTTTGTTTTAGTCTCTTTGGCGTCTTCCACATATATCCTTTTTCTTTCCCTTGTTAAAAGAACAGAATTGGGTGTTATCAAAAGTAGAGAAATACTTTAGGGGGTTTTTGGCAAACCAACTTTATGAGGCAATAATAAGATCATGATTTCTTGTAAGAAGCACCGTCCAATGAGGGAGCATTTACGAGACGAGTCTCATGCAAAAGTATTGTCTACGTCCTTTGATATGCGTGTCGTGTGGAAGGGCGTGCCTCATTTTCCTTGTGCATACATGTTGACTCTAAAGTCGAACACGTCCTTTGATAAGCTGTTTTACTTTGAAGAGGAATCCATTTATCACTACTGATGTGTCACACTCAACAATATGGACCAGCTGTAAATATTTTAAAATCGATACTAACCACATCCTTCCAGTTTAAGCATAAACAATTGCATTTAATGAAAATCATTCATTTTAAATAAATAGTAGGTTGATAACCCCAGCTATTTCTGGTTTCATGCAGTTTCAGGGGAACATGTCTACTAATTCTTTAATTCCCAGGTATTGAGATTCTTGAAGCAATTATACAAATTAAGGAATAAAGTTCAAGCGAGAACATCTAAGCTACGGAGTAATCTTTGAAATTTGTAAACAATAATGGTGGCTGTTTGTGCAATCGGCTACATATGAATAAGAAGGCATATTCCCTCGTCCCTCCCTACACATGTCTGTAAATTAAATACAGTGTTTCTTTTTTTTCTTGGCAGAAAGTTGTTTTTTTTTATATATATATTGGCAGAAAGTAGCTGATCTTTTTTTTTTTTTCTTTTTTTTGTAGTGGCCTAGTATAGCTCGAGTGCAGGCCCAGAGTTCGATGGGCTTGTTGCGAAGTGAATTAAGAACTGGATCCAGTACAAAACTGGGTCCAGCAAACTTGTTATTTGCCTACCCCGTACTTGATTCCCTGACCACTGAGATTAGTTTTCGTCCAGACATGAACACTGGTAAATTCGTATCAAAAAAAAAAATGAACACTGGTAAATTGAAAGGGGAAAACTAAAATCTTGAAAACTTTTAGCTGCTCAACCTGGAGGCTTTTGAGGAGGGTTGTGAAGAATGCCCCTGAAATATGTATTTGGTGTATAGTTTTTAAGAAAAAAATCCCAGTGAGGCCTTTTTAATTTTGAGCAGGATATGCTTCATCATGGTGTCTTATCTTGATGCAGTCTACAGGTTCTCCTTAATTAATTATGTTTTGGAGTGACATGAGAACTTGGCTTCCCTGTCTGCGTAAAACACAGCAAGCTGTATTAAGTATGTAGTTGAGCCGATGTTTGATTATATATGGTCCTAAAAAAGCAATTTACGGTCTTTATCATAAAAAAGCTGCATAATGATTCATGCCAGGGAGCATGCCTAATCTGTGCCTTTCACTCTTATTACGTTGAATATGAATGAATCTCTTAAGATGAATTGATTCACTTTAAAACAGAGAAGTAAAACAGAAAAACACAAAACAAGGTTCCGCGTTATTCTCCATACTTAATGTTCTTTTACAGTAGATTCTGGCCTCATTTTGCCACTTACTAAATAAGTATTTTGAAAATGCATTATCTAGCAAAACGCGCATTGAAGTGAATGTTGAATGGAAATCCAAACATACTATTAGAGGGAATTTGACTTTCACATGGTTCAGTTTCTTATCAATGTCTTCCTATCATACTACTTCTGGTCTTAAATATAGGACATTGTAATTTACACTATAAACTTTATCCTATATTTATGATGAAAGGGGTACTATTTTTCTCTTTGATCCTCTCCGAGAGTAGAATTGCCCATAATGTGATTTTTTGTTGATGATATCAATGTTATAAGATCTAAACCAAACCAAATCAACAATAAAGTAAAGATTTCATGATTATTAATATGAAATTCTGTACAAGATATAAAAAAAGTGAATTAATTTTTTGAAAATTAAAAATAAAAAAAACCAGGGTTGGCCTAGGCTGGACCGGTTTGGAAGCCAATTCATTGATTTTCACTCTGAACCAGCCAATTCGGTCGAAATTTAATAATCTGGCATTCATATCAATAAATTATTTATAAAAGATTAAATGAGTCACTCCAAAGTCGCGCCTCAATGTCAATAATTCAAGTCTTATTCTAAGCCATGACTTGGTGGCGGCAAGTGTAATAAAAAAAATTGAAGTCAATGGTGAGGGAATTTAAGGTTGACGAGGACATAGGGGTCTAGCTAATAGACCTTAAGGAGGATTTTCTTTGGATGGGACCCACCTGCCACCTTACGAGGAAGCCTCTCCCAAGCATCGATCCGGCGGGGGTGTTAATTAATTCATCCATTAAATTTGTTTAATGGGTTAAGGTGTAAAAATGTACATGAAATTTGGTCATGTTTTCATACCTGTTCATATCAAATAGATGAGTGAATAATACTAAGTTCGGAACTATTTTTTTTTTTTATATAATTTTAAACGCAAGATATTTTATTCAAAGTAATATTTTTTGGAAAAAAATGTCAATTGCTATGGTACTTATTAACCAAACAACCTTCTAACCCATTCCTTGTTTCTAATGAGATTGATAGATTATTATTGACTTGTTCCTTGCGCTAGCCATGACACTGACAGTTGAGAGAAAATTATGGTTCAGGACTTCTCATGGGAAGGTAGAGAAGGTACTCAGGCAAGGCCAAGCACCAGAAACATGAAGACAACACCACCCAGCTTTGCACGACGCGATGAGAAAAAACACTAGCCCAAGCAACAAATTAACCTGAAAGAAAGAACATTCAAAGACCAAGCCAAAGCACACATGAACCAGTTGAACAGCCTGGTAACCAAAAGAACAATCACGGGATTGCTCATTCTATGATTGTGCAACAACGAGAAGATCATGTAGCGAACATGCGAGTCTTTTTGGCAAAAGAACCATAAGAACCCAGATTGTAAAATCTTTTCTTTAAAACAACATTTAACTAAGGGTTTAATCAAACCATTGATAAAAATATTATCATGCACATAGTTGGACTTCGAATTTCACAAGACCCAAAATAAATATTAACTACTAAGCTTAAACTTTCTAACTGAATAATATTTCATCACATATCAAAATATTCACATCAAACTAAGTTGTGGATCCACAAGTTCAGAATAAGTTATAAGGCCTCTAGGCAACCCAAAATCGTTAAGAGTAATCCATTCACAGAGAAATCAAAATTATATAGTCAATGCATCAAATCTCCAAAATAAATTAGAGTATGTAAAATAAGCCCTAACATGACAATATACAATATATACAAAAAAGATGGAAACACTACCATTAGCATAACTAGATTAAGCTTCTGGAGTCTTCCTTGATGGACCGGCACGAGAACTATCCACAATTTCCATATTAAAATTGACAAGTTGTCCCCAATCAATCCAACCGAGCTGCCTTATTTCTATTGATTAGATCTATGAGCTAAGTTATTATTCATGTTACTGGCCACTCAAAAGCTCACTAGTCATATGATGAGAACCAACCAAAATCCACAAAAAACATGCCTAGACCATGAATCTTTTCCCCTCATTAAACTAGTGGGGTGTTAAAGGGCTCCCGTTAAACTAGTGGGGTAATCCTTCATTAAATTAGTAACATAGTCACTCATTGAACTAGTGAGATAGAGAAGAGCCAACCATCGTGCATCAATAAAAGTTACACCATGTGGGAGCACAAGCTACTCCATCTCATCCAATTCAACCACCATAACAATTATCCATAAATAACCCAATGAAAAATTCTCAAGATTTTCACATTCAAATTATTTTCATATACATGTCATAATGTCCCAATTCTCACACACACACATCACAATTCAGATCATAAGTTCTACGGGACAATTTCTATCAAAATACTTATCAATATCATAATAATTTTCTCAATCTCAATAAACATTTCAGAAATGTATATCAATATACCATTTTCATTTTCATAATCATTTCACACTAAATTCTCTAACAATATACAAATATAAATAATAAGTGGAGAGCGATTATTTCTCGCTAAAGCTAAGTTTATCATAAGATTCCAAGCTCAAAGTTTAACCACAGTTCACAAATCAATTTGAAAAACCCAAACAATTTCCCTCTCACTCCCTCTTCCCTTACTTTCACTCTCTCACTCTTGAAATCGTGCACATCTGGAAGTGAGCTGCGCTGGAAGAGAAAAAGAAAAAGAAAAAGAAGGTCGCGAGTCACCGAATAGGAGGGAAGGGGTTAATTAATTGGGAGAGCCGAGGGGGCAAATATATAACATACCGCGCTCCTTTTATTTAACGGTGATGTTGGCCTACCATTTAATGAAGTTACCTTTATTTTTTTAACATATATCTTTTTATTTCCCTTTCCTCCCCTTTTTCTTTTTTTTTTTTTAAAAAAACTTCCCATCATTTTTATAAAAATTCAACTTGGCTATTTAAACATTTGACAATTGACTTTATTAATTTTCTTATTCTTCCCAAAATTAACGCTTAGAATTAGGTCATTATAAATTTAGATCTAAATCCCATTTTGAGTAAATTATCATTACTCAAATAATTTTCAATTATCATGAAATAATCCTATTAAATTTAAATCATTATTAAACATTTATTGTCTTCAATATTGTATTTATTTTTTATAAAAAAATAATTTGATACCTTAATACACACACATCTATTCCAAATCATATTTCATTCTTTACTCAATTCTATTTCAATATTCAAGATAACACATTTTGATCTCCTTTAAATATCAAATTAGTTGATAAATAACGTTCTAATATATTTGAATATCAGCAACAAAAATTAAGGATGTTACAAACGTGCCTACCTATGACCTCCAACCACAAATCTTTTGTAGGGTCGTTAATGTCTAGCCTCTTGTGAGTGACAAATTAAATTACCTTTAGATGTTGGATTATATCTACTTCGGTAAAAGTACGGAAAAAACCTTAATTAATTAATTAATTACCAAAATGCCACTGAGGCAAAAGTATTAACCCATCTGCCCCCTAAAATCGATTACATAAGGCATGTAATCGATTACAGGGGGTCAGTTCATGGTTTTTTCAATTTTTGCACTATGTAATCGATTATATCATTGTTTAGTAATCGATTACATAAAATTACACTGTGTAATCGATTACACCAGCTGCAGAAACACAATGAAGAAGAGATTTCGTATTGGTGCATGACGAAACTGATTTCCAACTTTTTTTTACCTACAAATGCGACTTGGGGAAGGTCTTTTTGCCAACAATTAACCGTCTACACTATGCCTAGTCCATCGATGTCCCTATATCCGTTTTTCATCCTATAACATATCATTTGCAAAATTCATCATCTCAAATCATATGAACTGAAAGCATAAACATTCATAACTAAAGTAAATGCCATAGTCAGTACAACTTCACCAAGTCTAAAAAAAAATTACAAGATCCAAATACAAACATCATGTCCGACAAAAAAAAACACAGCTATCTAATCTGCATCCTCCTCTAAATCCTCCTCCTTCTCCTCATTGGAGACATCAGGCACCTGGTCTTCCTCTCCGGCTGCCTCCTGGTGTTGTCTGTCTTGTAACTGTCATAGTCCGGCTCCTTCTCAACGTGACTCCTCCACCGCTGCTCGTGGCTCTTCCACCGCTTTCTCTGTTGGAGGTCCATCTACCTTATCTGCAGCATGATGTCATGGAGCGAGAATCCACCATCCGGCTTAACCATCTCCTCATCCTCATCATCGTATCGTCCGGCATAGGGACTTCAGGATGAACCACGGGGGGAGCAGGTGGTGCATCGTCCTCGTCAGCAGCAGTGCATACCTAGACACTCTGATCATTCTGAACGATCTTGCACTGCTCCAGTAGGCGCCTCCTGAAGACAGCGTTCCACCATCTCAAACGTCTGCATCAGCACACAGAAGTGTAGCAATATACGATGGACTAGGTAGGCGAATGGGAGGGCGGCGTTCTCCTTCTGCTTCACCTTGTACATCATCCAGCAAACATAGTGTCTCCAGTTCACCGGCCTGGTGTGAAGGATGACCCACATGATCGGGATATCAACCTCCAACACCCTGGAGTGATTGTAGGCCCGGGGGAACAGAATATGGGTCAGCACATAGAAAAGGATCTGTGCCTCCACAGTCAGCTGGCCCATAGTGAAAAGGGCTCTCTGACCCAAAGGCCTCCTGACATCGTTGACGGCAACGGCTCGATTATATCTAGGCAGGTTGACATTGGTATCCCCATCGTATAGAATGGAGCCCGCCCCATCAAAATCATAATGGAGGAGAGTGGGGGAGCCCTAATCGGTTAGATAAATGAGAAATGAGGGAAAATGAGGCGTTTGGCCTTTTTAAAAACTGATTCCGCGATATGTAATCGATTACATCACGTGGTAACTGCCACATTTGACTTTTGATTTTATGTAATCGATTATACCACTCATCGTAATCGATTACACAGTGTAATTTTATGTAATCGATTACTAAACAGTGACATAATCGATTACATAATGCAAAAAATGAAAAAAAAATGTGAACTGACCCCCTGTAATCGATTACATAAGGCATGTAATCGATTACAGGGAGCAGATGGGTTAATACTTTTGCCTCAGTGGCATTTTGGTAATTAATTAATTAATTAAGGTTTTTTTCCGTACTTTTGCCTATCTACTTCCCTCATGTAATTTGGTTCTCTTTAGTTGATTTTTCAATTTTAATAATTGTTAAGAGTATTTGTTTTTCACTGATGCTTTATGAACCTTGAAATTATTTATTGCATAGTCTCATTTGAGTTGACAAATTTTTTTTTTTTGCAGGATCGGAAGCAGTAATGACACTCCCATTAGCTAGTTGCAAAAGACCATAGAGTCCAAGGCATTGTGACTCCGCTCCCTAATCACTGGGTTTAGGAAGTTCTCTAGATGATTGCTTTTAAGTACATGAGCCGACAATATTTGCTGACCTGTTGAAACTAGAGTTTCCAAATAAATTATGACCTCGTTTGCATACTCATTCCACTCTGAGGTGCTTCATCAGCCATCCAGTTCACATTCTCAATCAAGGTCATGAATCCATGAGAGCGTCTCTTCTGCAGCATCATGAGCTTTGCTCAAAGGGAACTGCCTCCTGCTATTGTTTTTTGTTAGGAAGCTCAAATGATAAATAAACCAAATAATTTTCTATTAGTCTTCTCAATTGGTCTCTTATCAGTTCCGGTGTCATGCATTCTTAAGTTATTTATTATTCAAATTCATGAAGCAGATTATGAAAAGCAAACCAAAGACAAGGGAAAATGATATTCTTTAGCCCTTTTTACGGATGGAAAAAGGTTCTTCCCACCAAAAAGGCAAAAGCAATAGTTGAAGTTCTCGAGTACATTTAAATGATAAAGCAGAAAGGAGTTAATTGACAAATAGTATTCTAAATAAATTTTGAAGAAAAACTAAGAATCGATCAAGAACATCTCAAATTCTCAACTAACTCACCCCCAGAAACCACAAAGGAAAAAGGAACAGGCATAAACTATTTTAAAGAAACATCATAAACTTAATCAAGACCAAAGACACTTGAAGCGTCCCTTGAGAACAAAAACACAATTTGTGCAAGAGACAAGGGAGAAAACTGAGAGTTTAGAAGCAAAAAGCTTGCTCATTTATCATATATCTAAACCCAGATTCCTTTATTTGAATGGTTTTCACCCGAAGTCCCAAAAAATCGTTACCTCCGTATGATGATTCTTAATTAGGAAACAAAAAAAATGAGATTACCCAGAGAGCTATGTGTACAATTTAACCTGTAACGAATTTGCTTTAGGGAAAGAAGCAAATCTTTCGTTTGTTTTCTTTGCAAACATCCTTTCTTTCAATGGGTTTCACCCAAAGTCCTAAAAAATCGTTACCTCCGTATAATGATTCTTAACAAGGAAACAAAAAAAAAAATGAGATTACCCAAAGAGTTGTGCACAGTTTAACCTGTAACGAATTTACTTTAGAGAAAGAAGCAAATCCTTCGTTTGTTTTCTTCGCAAACACACACAATTTATAAGCAGCCATGGATTGACTAAGTAGAAGAAAGAAAAAGAAATTTACCTCGGCGGCTATCATAAATCCGGTGTTTGTCGCTACCTACCGTTCACCGTTAACTGCCTTGCTCCCAACTTCCATCGCTCTCGTGATTGTGCTCCGATGTTAGGGCCGGTAGAAAAATGGTTAATGTGCAAAGATACACATGAGCTTTTTCTTTATAAGTGCCCAGCACCATGTATTTTTTTGGAGTAAAAATACACACGTGGTTACCATCTTTGAGCAAAAGTGACATCCCATTGTTAAGTTACTGTTCACCGTCGTTATATTACTGTTCACTTCATCTATTTCTCTTTCATCACGGTGAATAATAACTTAATGGTGGAATGTGACTTTTGCTAAAAAAAATAGTAACCATGTGTGTATTTTTGCTCCAAAAAACATACATAGTGTTGGGCACTTTTCGGGAAAAAGCTCATGTGTATTTTTACACCTTAACCTGTGGAAAAATTTATCTAGTGCTTGATGCTGTTTGGATCCTTTTTCTTTTTCTTTTTTTGCCACTTCTCTTCTTCTTATAAATAAAAGTTGGACTAATAAGTTTTTACATGATCTGTTATAAAAAAAATGAAGGAAAAAACCAAAAACTTTTAAGAAGAGCATCTTTTTTAAGCTCTTGGATTGTTTTATTACATTGTTTGTAGGGGAAATAGGACTACTTGATTGTTTTTTTTTTTGTTAAATGTTTGGTTGAGAAGTAGTTTGAATTGAAGACCAAAAATAGCTTATTTGAAAAGCTAATTTTCACGGCTTCTCGATCTGTTCTCCTTATGACAGTGTGCATTTATATCTATTACCAACCACACTCGGCTGGCCTGAGCTTCCTAAAGCAGAGCATTTATTTTTATCTTTTTCTTTGTGTGAGCATTTAATTGTCAACCACGCCCGACTCTAGCCCGGAGCTTTAACACTTAACTCATCTTCTTCTGCATTTCTCAACTCTCAAAACAACCTCAACTCACTCCCTGTCTCTTTGACCTAGGTCCACTACTCATTTGTTATCTACTCAAAGTGGTTGTCAGAGGTCCGCTACTCATTCAACCTAGGTTGGATTTGTGCATTTAACCATGCCTCATTTCTTCTGCATTGTCTCTCTCTCTCGCCGATGACACATTGATGTGACAGATCTTTGCATTTAACAGAGGTCGAGCTTCGGGAGCTTGTAGTGTAGATATGGGCAAGGATCTGGTTTGCTCATTTGACATTTCAATAGGTCGGGTATGTTTATTTTGCGCTTTTGCTCCTTCAACAAATCCAGGCTTAGATTTGGTCATGATTCTCTGCTTGTATAATACTTGCTTGCAGTTATCTAGTTTAACCACACCATCGTTTTTTGTTGCTTATGGTTTTGTCTTTTGATCTAGTCGAGCTTCTCTATTTGTTCTTTTCTTTTCTACTTTTGCTTTCTTGATTGATGTGCTTTTGCTCATCCAACATAATGGTAGTTGTTTCAATTTGTTTAAGATGATCACTTTTCATTCTTTCTCCAGCTTCTGTTATTTGGAGCTGATTCGACTTTGATTGCATAATTAGTTGTTATAATTTGTTTTAACCTTGTGGTGCTTGGTTGTCATCTCCTAATATTTCTCTCATCAAAACAAGATTTTTTCTATATTAGTTATAGATATAATCTATCAATTTACTTTGGTTAAAATGGGTTTAGTTGTAGTAGCCATTAAGTTTCTTGTGAGGATGATTTCTCAACTGAGGTCCTTATCAACGCTTGTATTGACCAAATTTACAAAAAAAAAAACACACACACACACACACAATGGTCTAATATTTACGAAGGTGGGTTGGATGAACATTGTAACAACTTTCGTTGAGAAAACTGGGAAAGGATATGTAATTAAACAATTGAAGAATATGTTAGGCATTTTAAAGAAAGAGTTGATGACTTGAGATACATTAATCAAAGAAACTGGTGTGAGTCGGGACCCAATAACAAATGTTGTTTTTGCCTCAAATGAATGGTGGAAGGACAAAATACAGGTATAAAAACCTATGATTTTGTTATTTGTTAACATGTTCAGCCTACTTGTGGAGATTCCTTGTTTGCTTACTTGTTTGTATGCAAGCGAATAAGGATTATAAAAAATACAAGCACACAGCCTTGAAGTTTGAAAATGAAATAAGGTTTATATTAAGGATATGGTTTAAATTGAAGAGGATATGTTTTCACTCTCTGCTAATCAATGGCATGCATAAGAGGAAGATGGTTATTGACCAACCATGGATGACGCAAAGGGCTCAGGGGACAACGGGGATGAACTATTTGGTGCTACTATAGAAAGTAATATGCTTTTTTGAATACGATTTCTACAATGAATACCTTTTTTTTTTAATTTAGTACAATACTTATATAATATTTATTTGATCAAATTATATATTTTAGCATCGCCAAATTCTATAAGTTAGCATTTTTCACATTTTTCTTTTTATAATTATCTCAAAAGTTACTTATGCTACTGTCATTACAAACAAATTTTAATTTCACAAAAGCTACTTATACAACCACCAATCCAAACATAAATTATATGTCATAATCTAACTTTTCCATAAGTTAGATCGTAAATAAGTCATTTTTCTCACTGCTATCCCAAACACGCACATTAGCTTTTGTTGAAATGAAACATCGATTGCGAAAAGGTCCTTCAAATTAGGCGTTTGGAATGGAAATTTCGAGGGAATAAGAAAGTCATAGTGGATGGGATTCTTGTTCAAATCTCCTATGATGTCTACAACTAGCTGTTCAAATCTCTAGAGAGCAAGGAGATTGGAGATAGGAATTTGGCGGATTTGTGGACGCGACAACAAAAGTGGAGTAGATACAACAATTTAAGGTAGAGCATTTCGTCATCATTGACAAGGTCTCTAGGTGGTAGCTCTTTTGTGATGGAATGGTCGAGCGTGGAGGAGAATCAATTAGTGGTTCCTATTGGCTTTTCTTTGCTAATTTATGCCTGGAAAAGTTGAGAGTATCGTTATAGCTTATCTTTCTTTCTTGCTTGCATAACTACTTGTACTAACTTTTCTAACTAACCCCGCATTTCTCTGCTGAGCATACATATTCCCTCTGGTCCTTATTATAAGGTATCAACTGCTTTTTCTCTTAAACCAAGGAAGGGCAGTTAAATCAATAAATGAGTGTTCAGTTGATAAATATTCCCACTTTTACCCCCTATTTTAATAATGTTGATTTATAAATATTAAAAATATTATTTTTTTTAGATTCGCCAAGTGTTTGAATATTCTCAGACTACTCCTTTCTCTCTCCCCATTCCTTTTTTTGAAGCCACGTCTATGCACAATCAGGTATTCCAAACAATATTGACAGTGATAATAAATTTAATGGGTGGGAGATGGGGGAAGATAAGACAGAGTCCAACCTATGAGAAATAAAAACTTAATTTCGGGGGAGAGAGAAACTTGGTGATTGGAGACAAAAAAGTTAATAAAAAAGTATTACTAATCAGCGTGATAACTTGCGACATTTTGATTGCAGTAAATGTTTCTCCCTCCAACCTAAGAAACATGTTGATTGGAGTAAATGTTTAGAGTGGGTTGATGATAATTTAAAACATTTGATGAGTAATAAAAATAAGGCTAAAATGGGAAGAACATAATAAATTAGGTAGTTAGTGGCATTTGGTGTCTTATAATAAGAACAAAAAATATTGGTAGTTAGTACTTTATAATAAGGATCAGAGGGGGTACAACTTCAATAAACCTTACAAGAATTATAATAAATGCAATTTTTCTTCAGATTCTCATTCCACACCATTTCCTTCCTCTACATTGTATTGCAATAATTTATCTATATATGTTTGGGAAATTTGCCAAAATATTGCTTATTTTTTTTAAAATTGTCAAATCGGGGCACTGTTGAAACATTGTGTCAAAATATGGTAGTTGGTGGCGCCATGTCAAATGTCGTCATGTCACGTGGCGCCATTGTACAGGTGGCGTTGCCACGCTGGGACGCCACCTAGGTGGCATCCCAGGTGGCGACGCCACCTGTATTTTTTTTCTTAAAAATAAAAAATAAATTTTATTTTAGCTGCTACAGGCAGCCTTATGTAAAAGTTGTCGTGGAGCCGCTTTTATTGAGTAGGGGTTGACGCCCCTTGCTCAGATTTTTTTTAAAATATTATAATATAATAGATTATATTATATTATATAATTTAATTTAATTTAATATATATATATATATATATATATATATATATATATATATATATATATATTATTAATAATATAATCATAGGTAAAATAATATATTTGTGACCAAATTAAAAAATCAATAACACGTTTACATCTCAAAATCTCAAAGTATCAATTAAGGATCTTGGTTTTTTACTTTCCATATTACTGAACATATTTTTAATCATGCCTTTTTTTTTTCATGCCCATTCAAGAGTTTAGGAAATGTTAGAAATTATGTTTAAAAAACAATGTAAATAAGTTGAAAGTGCCCCTAGAACGAATATGAAATTATTTAATAAATTTAGTTTTGGTAAACGGGACAGGATTTCACTAACAAGTTTTAAAATTATTTAATTTTAATCAAATTAAAAAGACTAAATAAATTTATTTTCTTCTTTTTTGGGTGGAACATTATTTTTTTTAAAAAAAAAACTAGTGTGATATATCATTCTCCCTTTTTATTCTCTAAAGATTTGCTTGCTAAAGTCTTATAATCTTTAAAAAATAATATAAATTATTAATATATATTATATTATTAATAATATAATAATTATATATTAATATATTAAATTATATAATATAATATATTATATTATAATATTTTTTAAAAAAAAATCTTGAAGCCTCCTGCTCAGTAAAAGCTGTTACACGATAGCTTTTACATAAAGCTGCTTGCAGCAGCTAGAAAGAATTTTATTTTTTTTATTATTTTTTTAAAATATAGGTGACATCGCCACCTGTATGGTGGCGCCATGTGAGATGCGGCGCCACCAACTGCCATATTTTAACAAAATGTTTCAACAGTACTCTGATTTGACATTTTAAAAAAAAATAAGCAATATTTTAGCAAATTTCCCATATATGCTTGCTTTATTGCATTCTCGTATTGTGAAAAGCAATTTTAATTTTAGCTTTTAAGTAACTTTTAAATTAAGAAATTTACATAATCAACAAAGAGTTTTTAACTTTCTTTTTTTAGTTTTAGTTTAAATTAGCTTAAAAGAAAAAGATTTAAACAGGCTCTTAATTACCCAATATGCGCGGTTTGATTATTGAGGCCATATGTGATCTTTTCATTATATCAATGGGGTTAAAATTGAGATTTCAAGGATTCCAGGACTGCACTGCAGTGAGTATTAACAGGAGCGCCTATAAATGAACATTGCCAAAAAAGAAAATGTGAAATCTATTTTACTAGTGCAATTCATACTACAATAACCCTAACCAAACATGACATCTATATGAATCTTGGATTACTGAAATCCAACGTTTTCAACATGAACTCCTAAATTAGGATAGAGATTGAATAGTACGGTACTCTATCTTACATAGAATAAGACATGGTTGATTTGTTATGGGGAGTTAAAATTATTTAATCACATTATTTCACACACACACATATATTATTAATTAATTAGTTTAAAAAAATAAGACAATTTTTTTAAAAATAATTTAATTAACTTTTTTAATCTTTTTTAAAAAATAAATTTTATTTTATATTTAGAATTAAAGGTGGAGGGAGTAATATTGTCTGCTTATACGTCGTCGTTTGGCTACCCCCATCCTTTCCTTTTCTCTTTCCTCACAATGGAAGATTTTTCCTTCGCAATTCATATAGTATTTCATTTTCACTTCATACCTTCACTCCTTCCTCAGCGAGACAGGTCCCCAACGATACGTTCCAGGAAACCAGCTTCCGAGATCCGATCAGATCCATCCAATCTCTTCTCTTTTGCGTCTTCCCTGCCTTTCCCACATTCTCAATTTTCTATCATCCTTTTTTTCTGTGTGTCGAGTTTTGATATCGGCCTGCTCTTCTCTCGACGTTAGGGTTTCCCTTGAATCGGCCCCATCCCCTGAATTTTTGTTCCAAATGCGTGGGATCTGACATACGATTCGTTAACTTGCAGCTTCACACTCCAAGTGCATGAGGATTTGGTGCTGTCTATGCTTCAGCGAAGAAGAAGACGAGGTGGCAAGAGAGGAAGATAATCGTTCCGACTCTATGAGGGAGATAAACTTTTTCGAAAAGAACTGCTTGCCTGATGAAAATATCGAGAATGACGACGACCCTTTGGTTGGCACTGATACGACCTTAAGTCTGGCTGTTAATAGGCGCGAAAGCGATGACCATTTCAGGTGGTCTGACGCGATGACTGCGGCTGTGAGTATGGATGAGTTTCACTCTTGGTTCAGTTCGCAGCCTCGAATATTGCAGTACTCCGATGGGGAGAGTAGTTCGGCCTCCGCGGTTGTAGCGGTTGGCTCGGGTAGTACCGCCGCCGATGGTCTTGATTCTCTGCGTAAGCGCGCTAAAGTTCTCTCCAATTTCGAGTGAGTTCCGGGCGCTCAGTAAACTGTGCTTTGTTTCTCCTTTCTGAAAATTCGTATGGCTGCCAACAACATTACTCTCACCTGTCATTTCTGCTCCGAACTGACCATCCTTAAAAGCATAGTTTTTGAGTTTTGTTTCTTTAAAATTAAATATCATTTCAGCGTCGAACACCAGTCTTAAGCATGAAATTGTTCCGGTAACAAGATATTGAAAGTTTATTCTTTGAAAGAGATAAATTATCTGGCACTTCAAGTGCTAGTTCCTGATTCTACTTGTAGCATTTGTGTGTGACATTAGAGAATTTCTGCAAGCCATTTGTTTATGTTTAACTGGCTACCTTTACCACGACAGTGTATATTCTCTGGTTATGAGTAAATGTGTTTTTCAGTCAGCTTCATTATGCAACGCCAGCATCTTCAAAAATGATGATATCCAGTGCATCCATGGACCACATAGATCAGGATAGCATCCAATGTTCATCTGTTGAATCTCATCATGGCACGGGTTACAATGCTTTTATATTGATGGGTTCTGCTGAGGAGTGCAACTCCGATTCTAGCTGTATGAAAGAGAGTGAAGGAGATGGTGGTGACACTTCAATGGCAGAAGACTTAGGAGTCAATATGGATTTTACTGATGATTTATTGCATATGGTATGATCCAGTGGAAAAAGTATCATTATTGTGCTCTTTGTTTATTTTCATAGTATAATATGGCGGAGTTGCTTCAAATAAATACCAAGTACTAATTTACAATTTTTTTCCTTTTCCCCTTCTAGTAGTTTGGTTTCGTTTCTAAAATACCTGTTCCCTATTCATGTAATCAGGTTTTCTCTTTCTTGAATCATCGCGATCTTTGCATAGCTGCCTGTGTCTGTAGGCAATGGAGAGCTGCTAGTGCTCATGAGGATTTCTGGAGGTGTTTGGATTTTGAAGATCGGGACATATCTGTAGACCAAAGTAAGTGAAGACTGTTATTAATTTTCATTTACAAAATTGTTATTGCTATGGTATACCAAGATCGGGAAAATGTTTATTTAAGATCTACATGCATGTACAGTTGCGAATATGTGTATGAGATATCCTAATGCCACATCAATAAAGATATCTGGTCCTTCTATTCACTGGCTTGTTATGGAGGCCATATCTTCATTAAGGTATGTGGGGTGACGATGATATTTATGCATCCAATGTAGCACCTATAGGTCTGGCTGATTCATCATCATCTTTGTCAGAAATCTTGAGGCTATAACATTGGGAAGAGGACATATAGCTGATAATTTTTTCCATACTTTAACCAATTGCCCTACGCTGAGAAGATTGAACATCAATGATGCTACGCTTGGCAATGGTATCCAGGAGATAGCTGTTAATCATGATAGATTACATCATCTTCTACTAACAAAATGTCGTGTGATGCGGATATCAATCAGGTAAAGAAATTTTATTACTTTTTTATCAACCATTTTTCTGAATTTTTGTTCATAATAGATTTTTTTCATTTCACCTACTGAGCAACAGCTTTGGAGCAGCCATGCAATTTTCACTCAAAGCTTGTGTGCATAAATGCATGTAAAATGCTTATATTGCCCGTGATATTTAGTTGTTGTAATTTTATGTATTTATTTGATTGAAATCCTTGTGTAGAAAATGGTAAGATAAAGTACTACTTATGCACGAACAATGTTTCAGTGTTATTTCTCATTAGAATTAATTTGTCATTTTATTATAGTATTGAGCAATACTTTATTTTCTCAGGTGCCCACAACTTGAAAAACTGTCGTTGAAGCGCAGTAACATGGCTCAGGCTGGGCTTCATTGCCCGCTTTTGCGCGATCTTGACATGGGCTCATGCCACAAACTTCCTGATGCTGCAATTCGTGCAGCTGTGACCTCATGCCCTCAATTAGTCTCCCTGGACTTGTCTAATTGTTCATGTGTTAGTGATGAAACACTACGGGAAATATCCACCAATTGTGCTAACCTTAGTTATCTTGATGCATCATACTGTCCAAACATCTCTCTGGAGGTATGCTTTAGTGTTTGTGATTTTCTTTGGCAAAGTATAGATCATATCAGCCTTTATTGACGAGCTCCTTTGTTTCTCATTGAAGTCTGTTAGTCTGCCAATGTTGACAGTTCTCAAGCTTCACAGCTGTGAGGGAATTACTTCAGCCTCAATGACTGCCATATCTTATTGTTATTTGTTGGAGGTACTGAACTTGTCTTTGATACCAACATAACTAATTTACCATATCTGCATATTTGAAGAGATTAAACTGCTTTTGCCTTGCAGGTTCTGGAGCTTGATAATTGCAGTCTGTTGACCTCTGTATTCTTGGAACTTCCCCGCCTGCAGAGTATTAGATTGGTTCATTGTCGCAAGTATGCTTCTGCCTTATCTCTTTTTCACCCCTCGAAAAGTATTATGATTTTTATCTTGATTTTAACGATTCGTGCTGACTAGACACTAATTCACTTGGTAGATTTGCTGATTTGAACTTGAGGACTATAATGCTGTCTTCTATTGTGGTTTCTAATTGTGCTGCACTCCATCGGATCAATATCACTTCGAATTCGCTTCAAGTATGTCTATTAATCCGTCATAGCATTTCCATGCTCTGTGAAGTATACATCAGCTGTCTAAAAGATTGACTATTTGGGTGCAGAAATTAGCGCTAAAAAAACAGGATAGCTTGACCTCATTGGCTCTACAATGCCAATCTTTGGAAGAGGTCGACCTCTCTGATTGTGAATCTTTGACAAACTCTATATGTGATGTTTTTGGTGATGGTGGGGGATGCCCTATGTTGAAATCATTAATTCTTGATAATTGTGAGGTATGTGCTTAAATCCGTATTCTCTGCCTAAAGACTGTTATCTAAAAATCTGCTTTTGATTGATCTAGACTAGCAGTACGGTCTACATGTTTCTATATATTAGTTGGGCACTGTTGTGAGATCCACTTTGAAAGTCAAAGTTGATGCTTTAAGACGGTTTTTATTGTTTAGAGATTATGTGCCTACAAAATCCTGATTGATTCTGATGTCGAAATCTTTCATACTTTTGTTCCTTTACGTTGTAATTGTTCTTTAGCTCAAGTCATGTTCTAATTTCTTCAGAGCTTGACAGCAGTCCAGTTCATCGGTAGCTCTTTAGTCAGCCTTTCCCTTGTTGGTTGTCGGGCAATTACTACTCTTGAGCTCAAATGCCCTAATCTTGATAGAGTTTGCTTAGATGGTTGTGATCATTTGGAAAGAGCATCGTTCTGTCCTGTAAGTTTTTTTTTTTTTTTTTTTGTTAACTGCATTATTTAAACTGTTTTACAATTACATGATAAGAATAAAAAGTTCTTTATACCTTTTTTGTGATCATTGGTAAAAAGGAGGGGATAAATGTATATATGAGCACTGTATAGTGGTTTAAATGTGACGTTCTCTTCTTATCTTGTGGCTTTTGTGTTCAATCCTCAAACATCAGCATATAATCATCAAGATAAGATATCTGTTTATTTTGCCTCCTTGTCAAATTTCTTTTGGCGGTGTTGGTATATTGGGCCAGGGCTATGTAATTTATGAGCTTCCTATAATTAGTTCCATTGCTTAGTTTGATTTTCTGTAGATGGAAGCTGAGGGATTTCTTTTTAACTCTTGCTTCTCAGGTAGCTCTTCGGTGTCTAAATTTGGGAATCTGTCCCAAATTGAATATAATTAGCATTGAAGCACCTTTCATGGTCTCACTTGAATTGAAAGGATGTGGCGTTCTATCTGAAGCATCGATTAACTGCCCACTTTTGGCATGTTTGGATGCTTCCTTTTGCAGGTTATGAAGAATTGATTATTTTCTTATGTTTCATTGTTGTATTATATGAACTGACACTTGTCTGTACACACAGCCAACTAACAGATGACTGCTTGTCTGCAACAACTGCCTCATGCCCACTGATTGAGTCATTAATATTGATGTCATGCCCATCAATCGGATCATATGGACTTTTTTCTCTGCACCGTCTTCAAAATCTAACTTTTCTTGATTTATCATACACTTTTTTGATGGACTTGCAGCCTGTTTTTGAGTCTTGTTCAAAACTTCAGGCAAGTGTTACCTTTTATTTCATAATCATACTTAATACTACTATTATGCAGAATAGTATATTTGAATATCTGATTAGGTAGAATTGTTGTTTTGTAGAAAAGTGCTTTTTGTGTCATTGTTCTGGGCAATAAGATGGTAGCCTAACATTGCTTTTAACTGGAAATAACTTGCTGAGTGGTGGTATTGTTTGTCATGGATGATATGGATGATATGCTACTTGTTCCAATACCTTTTTCCCCTTGAATCATTGATCAGGGAATGTTGCCACGTGTTTGTGCGTGTCTTATCTCCCTTAAATGGCTGTGTCAATATATATTCATGATCTGAATTGGAGCTTCAATCATGGTCAGGCTAGCGAGTTACCTTCTTTAAATATCTCATCTAGCATGATTTCAAATGAGCATGGCCATGGGTTCAGCAATCCACCAAATTGACAATGCTTTAACCATCTTATCTCCCTTCTTTCTGACAATGCTATTTTCCTTTTGGTTCTTGAAGGTATTAAAGTTACAGGCATGCAAATATCTTGCTGATTCATCACTTGAGCCTCTTTACAAGAGGGGTGCTTTACCAGCACTTCGGGACTTAGACTTGTCGTATGGAACCCTCTGCCAATCTGCCATAGAGGAGCTTCTTGCTTGTTGTACACAGCTCACACATGTGAGCTTAAATGGCTGTGTGAATATGCGTGATCTGAATTGGAGCTTCAATCATGGTCAGGCTAGTGAGTGGCCTGCTTTAAACTTCTCATCTAGCATGATTTCAAATGAGCATATCCATGGGTCCAGCAATCCACCAAACCGTTTACTGCAGAACCTCAACTGTGTGGGATGTCAAAATATTAGGAAAGTTCTGATTCCACCAATGGCACGTTGTTGGCATTTGCTTTATTTGAACCTATCTTTATCAGCAAATTTAAAGGAGGTCGATTTAACTTGTCTTAGCCTCTGCTTTCTTAATCTGAGGTATAGTTGGTGCTCTAATATAATAATCTGTGGTTAGTTTCTATCCATATGTCAGATATTTTGATTTTTTAAATTTTGCATTCTTTCAGCAATTGTTCCTCTTTGGAAGTTTTGAAGCTTGAGTGTCCGAGGTTAACCACCTTATTTCTTCAGGTATGTGTGTCTTGCTTGCCATTGTAATATTTGGATTGAGTAAACGTATGGTGTTTTTATGCTTCTAGTCATCAGTTGTTATCATTTTATGTTTCCTTGTATATGCAGGCATATTTTGATAATTCTGTATTTTTGTAGGTGATATATTTTGATAATTTTATCTTCATAACATACTGTCGGTTGCTGTCGTCTTACCTAAATGCATGGTTCTGAAAAAGTTTGACTCTTATTTTTTAGTATATGGCTTAACCTATTTGCCCCGTTGTTTATGCTCTTAAGTATCAGTCTTCTGTCGTGCATCACATGATTGGCAATGACTCCTTCAAAAGTATTGTGAAAAACTGTTCGTGTGTGTGGGGTTGACACTGTGGCCCCTGCCCTTCATAAAACAAGTGTTTACGAATTTGGGTTGACCTTGAAGGTTTTTGTCATAATTAATTGGCCAAGAAATTACAGT
Source organism: Acacia confusa (assembly GCA_037074495.1). Lineage (NCBI taxonomy): Eukaryota > Viridiplantae > Streptophyta > Magnoliopsida > Fabales > Fabaceae > Acacia > Acacia confusa. The sequence continues at coordinate 37,496,881 of CM073506.1, forward strand.
TTTAGTTTTGTAACTCACTTTAGGTTCATTTTTGTTGTTTAAAATTGTAACTTTAATTCTTATGCTATTTGAAGTTGCCTGTCTGTACAAGTTAATTGTTTGTGGGTACTTTGGTCTTGTCACCTTGACTCGTTTTTCCTCTTGGTGGCGGTGGTGTAATTGTTGTTCTAGTCTTGCAACATTGATGAGGAAGCTGTTAAAGCTGCGATATCAGAATGCAGTATGCTGGAGACCCTTGATGTCCGCTTTTGTCCAAAGGTGCGAATTAGCATTATTACCGTGCTTTTTCACTCATACTATTGAGCAGTATCTTCTTCGACCATCCAGTTTATGTCTTCATATTAATTTTTTTGTATGCTTGTTGTGGTCCACAGATAAGCCTGAGCAGCGTGGGAAGACTACGTGAGGTGTGTCCTAGTTTGAAGCGAATTTTACGCAGCTTGTCAACTTCATGATTGCGGGTGACTAGCAACGTTCAAATTTTCCGTTGCCTATTCCGTTGAATATCTGCTACTGATGGCAGATTTGGTGATAAATGGGGTTATTTCTTTGGCGCATTATAAATGGTCGACAATTCTATTGTTTATGTTTGGAATATAGAAATCTAGGGGTTGGGTTTCTCTCATTATCCTTTTTTCATTATCCCTCGTAATCTCTAAATTATATCCGTCCAATTGATATAATACTATTTAAATTTTTCTCTCCTTCCCAACCAATGGCTTAGATGGGCTGATGAGGGAAGAGGAGAAAAAAGCCAATGAGAGAATCTCCTTCCCAAATCTAGGGGCATGCACTGAGTTTTGTAAAAATAATCCGCATTCCTGTTGTTATATTTTCTGGTCTTCTTTATGTGTCAACATCTGTTTCGATTGTAAATATAAATTTAAATTTGTTGATGCATAGTTTGTCCTAAAGCGAAGTCAGATTAAATTTGACGAAAATAAAGTGTGGTTCACTTTTTTTGATTTCGAGTTGAAGTTTTAACGTAATTGTCAAATGTGATGGTAAATAAGCTAAAGTACACTTTTAGTCCTTTAAATTTACATGAGGTATAATTTTGATATAAAGTATACTTTTAGTTTTATAATTTAAACACCGTTAATTTTACTAACGAAAAATACGGAAAATGCTGATTCAACATAATCAATTGATGATTATGTAAACTTAAGTGTTGACTATATAATTAAAATTTATTAATTATAAATTTAAAATATGCATAAATTACAAAATATTTAAATCCCTAATAAAGCAGTCATTATCAACACTCTGATTATATTAAAAAAAAATAGTTTAACGATCTAAATATAAAATTTTAGTTTAATAATCCAAATATCATAATCTTAATTTTATTTGCAACGATTTGCCAATTTAGTTTAGTTTAATAATCTAAATATATTATATTAAAAAAATTAAACTTGAATATGTTCTGTCAATTGCACAATCATCAATTGAGTTTGCAATGTTGATAATTTCCGTTAGCAAAATTAACCGTGTTAGAAATTTAGGACAAAAAATATACTTTATAAAGTTAAAAGACCAAAAGTATATCTTATATTAAACTTAAAGGGCTAAAATATATTTTAGCCTGGTAAATATTTAAACCTGTGGAGTTGCAAAGAAAATAAATGAAGGCAGGAGAAGAAGAAAAGATAGTAATGCAAGCCTGCACACGAGAAAAACGATACATAACATTCAATAAATAGGATAGGAAACACGAAAAGGATTGGGTGATGACAGCAACAGCCAAAGCAAATGGAAAATTATCCTAGAATATACCAGTATATTCTACCATCATATTCATAATGTAGTCTATATTTTTTGGGTTATTAAACCGAGACTGGATTAGTTGGTTCATTTGGGAAATCGGTGATTCGGTTTGGTTCAGACATTAACCAAGTCCACTTTTTTTTTTTAAAAAAAAAAAATTCTTATTAATGATCGTATTTTCTCACCGGTTTAGCCTCGAATTAACTTACCCACAGAACTCTAACCTAGTACCTTAGTCGGTTTAGTGGCTGATTGGGTTTAATAACCTTGATATTTTCCCACCTAAATCTCAATGAGCAGTGCATTAAGGAGGTCATTCAAAGGCTAATTTCTCAATTTAACCAACAATATACACCCTCTTGTTCTTAATATATGTTTGAAAAATATAAGATCGTTTTCAAATTTATCAATGAGCATCAATAAACAAGGAGGAGAGGGAATGGAAAGCTGTTAGATTTGATGCATCAAACCCTCCGCTGTGTTTTTTTAGGGCAATTTTTTTTTTTACAAAAAAATAAAAATAAATAACATTACAAAAAAAAAAAATCAACTAAAAAGCCGCAACAGAGAGTCCAATGCATCGGACCCTAGCCTCTTCCGAGGGAACGAAGGAATTAAAGAAGGTAACAAAAATGTTTTAGAAAATACAAGTCATATTAACTAACTTAGTCAACTTCTTTAATCTAATTAAATTAGATAAATACATTTTATATTAGAAAGTGAGGAGTATTTTAGAACCTTGACATTGTTTTTGAAATTCCGGCAGTCACAGTTGACCGCATGCCCCTGTTCAACGAACAAGGCATAGTGGCCGTGTGTATACCTGGGGTGTAATTGATTCAAGTGGGATAAAGCTTCAATAGCAAGAGCCTTCACTGATCAACAGCAGGTTGACAGGAGCAGCTGCTGGATGATGAAACAGTGTATCAGTCTTCAAACCCACAATAACGAATGCTTTCAACTTTCATCACCACGGCTACTAGAAAGGGTTAACCCAAGAAAAAGAAAGTGCAAGCGCGGAACGACAGATTGCGGTGCGATTTTGCAGGTCAAAAGGAAAATATTGAAGGTAAACTCAAATTATGCAACGCTTAGCTTCTTTTTAATTTGACTATACATAGTCATCTCGGCTGTAATTACAAACGGTGATAATTTATTTAAGCAATTCAGAGGATTTCTTCTAATTTCTTTAATTGAGGGTCCAAGCTTGCTGTACCCTCATCTTCCATGTTCCTGTATGAATCAGCTATGACCTTTCCCTTACTTAGCACATCGGAAGGTACAGTCTGTAAGAGGCTGTAACAGATCTCTTATTAGTAATTTTACCTTGCTCTGTCATGCAAGCACAAGACAACGATAACTAAAATATTTATACAAGTGCAAGATCTATCACGGCAAATTACCTGTCCAAAGCGTTAATAGTTGCACTGATTTTTGCTTTCATAGACTTGACTGTGGCTTCAGGTTCATTCCTTGATGCATGCAGAAGCAAGGAATCAAGTTCCTCCAGAGCACTTCACAGGAAAAAATAAGAACAAAATGCTGTGAGTTTCACATCATTGTGAATCAGTAGACGAACTATAGCCCCAGCTCCTATGGCTAATTGTGACTAGCATTCTAAAAGCAATTTTTGTAGGAAAGTGCGGGAAGTACCTTAGACATTGATCTACATCGTTGAATGCAGTTTTACCATTGCCGCTATCAGATGCATATTGTGCCACCTGTAACGCAAATAATGTGATAACAATGATTTCAACAGCCATCTATGAATTACTGGTTGTTATGGCTTGTTTAAGAATATTTCAATTGATTATAAGTCCAAGGGTCTGTCAGTTGGGCAGTTGGCCTGCTATAAAAGGAAAAGCTATGTTCCTAGTGAACAGTTAAGAAGGGGTGGCTAACAAGATAATCTATCAAGTCATACGAAAAAATTGTTACTTCTCTCCAGTGATCAAGACTAAAGTTTTATATACCAAAGCAATCGCTGGGTGTGTGAGCAAATAACTTCCTTATACAAGTAAAACCCTTGCCATTTTGGCATCTGAATTATAAAATAATGAGGAACAGAGAAGTTAATTATTTCTGATAAATGTAATTAGCTTCAGACATCAGGGGTGAAGAAAGCTTGGACACCAGAACTTCCGACACTACATAATTTGGGAGACAAAGTCGTTTTTGCAAATTAAATAGAAGCAAAAATTTGTATGCAGAAAATGGAGAGTAAAGAGTAAATCAGAATTGAGGGAAGTCACAACGTACTGCTCTAATATTTACACGAAGAGATGCTGCAGGGCCTGCACGAAGTACTGATCGGCAGGTAGCAAATTGGGGTTCAGCGCTCTCTAATGTTTTCTCTATGGCAGTGAGAAGATAAGCATGAGAAATATTTATATTATTTTCCATTTATGAAAGTTGCAGATCTATCTAGCAAAGCACTCAAATAATTCCGATTTATAAAAAAAACTGATAAATGATAAAAGTATATTAATTAGAAGCACAGTGTTAAAGTTGTGCTTTAATTATTGTATTACCAGATGTTACTATTGCAGAGAGATGTAAAACCAAGTCAAAGTAGACATATCTACATATCTAGAATGACCTCCTAATCTACTACACATAAGTTTCCACAAGTAACTCAACAGTGGAGGAGGAAAAAAGGGCAATACCCAAGTCCTTGATCTGTAGCTGCGTAAGGATGATAGGTGGTACATACAACTCCAAAGGATCGAGCCTTTTCCTAGAGAACACAAGAACAAATTAGAAATAAATTCAACATTCTTTTTGTAGACAAAAAGTGAATTCAAATCCATGTCAAGCATACCTACTTGAGAAAACCATTCAAAAACCAAGAATTCATGGTTCAGCATTAGATATTACCTTCAAAAGTCTTTTAGATTAGCATGGGAAAAAGGGCGACAACTTATACCTTTTCTTTCATTTTAACTACTCAAACATAAAGGAAGAGCGTCATTGAATATAATTAAAAGGAGACGAAAAAACGCCATCATATCTAAAGGGAAAATAAACTTTAACCAAGTGGATCACCAAAACAACTGAATTTTGATTCCAAACTTACGCAAATTTCCTCAAGTTGCGGGTCATTGCAATTATCTATAAATTCTTATCAACTATGAAGTGATTTTGTACAATAACTACTAATCTTTCAACTTCAAGCTCGCTCACTGACCCGTAACAGTACAATAACAAAAAATACTGCAATTAAAGGCAAACAAATCCATAGCACAGTCATACTTCTTCACATATTTATCCAAAATGCTTCCCGCAGCAGCCCCTGCAAGATGGAAGACAGTTAATCATTTTTTTTAACAACGCAAGAGTTAGCGCAGATATTTGACCAATTAGGATATATAATCCACTTCGAATAAGAAGATGCACTTTGCTTTTCGATTCCTTGCGAACCAAAGAGCGAGACAAAAAATAAAATGGAAGCGAGAGAGGCATACGGTTAGAAACGAAAAGAAGGTGGGAGAGAGCTAGAGAGATGGAGACAATTCGGCGACCCTCTCGCCATTTTGGAGATGACAGTGCGCACCTCACGCGCAGACCTTGCTTGGGCTTCGAGGTGGAATTGTGTAAAAGTGGATGAGGGAGAGAGGTTGAGGAACGCAAGAGTTTGTCGCTAAAATGCGCAGGAGCACCCACTCCGGCCATCCCGACTCAGCCTCATTTCCCGGAGGCGTCACTCATTCATCGTTATAATCACAAATATGCGTCCAAATTGGAGGATAATTGGAGGATCTCAGCCGCTCGTTTGTTTATGGTGAGATTTGGTTCTCACAAATACCACAATGCCCTTTATTACTTGCTTTACAGTACCTGATTACCAGTACTGTTGGTCTAGTAGCAGTGAAAAATGATTTAAATATTTGAGCGAAAAAAAGAAGATTAACAATCCAATATTTAAGTTAAAATGAATAATTAAGGAGATGTGCTATAAGAAATAGGAAGAAAGATAGAAATTTCGTCAATTGGACTTCAAAATCTTAAATTAGTCATTTTCGATTAAAATAAATTGTCAATTGTAATATTTTTCTAGTTGATACCTATATCTTGTAAGTGACCAAACTAATTTAGGATTTTAAAATTCAAGTGGAATTTGATTATCATTTTCCTAAAATATATCCCATCTAAGTAGAAAATTTATGATAAAATAAAATATAAAAGTTAAGGTGACAATGGTTATTTTTTATTTAAAATTTCCATGGCAAAAAGTTATTTTACTTTAATCATTTATCTCCTTCACCACAATATTTTTGATAGATTGTTATTGTTTGGTTTGGTTATTTTTTAAAAAAAAAAATCTTAAGAAAATATCATGAAATCTCAATTAGGTGAGTTATAATAAAATGAGTTATCAATTACTTTATTATTCTTATTAATCTCATTACTGTTGTTGTCGGTATGATTCTAAAGTTCAAGTCTTTTTCTATCATTTTTCTATTTTATTAATAGAAAAAAGTCTTCTTTAGTTATATTTTGTTAATAAATCATTTCCGGTCTAGTTATGTTTGTTGAAATAGTAACAAACTTTTGAGCAGGAAACTTCTATCAATTCGTGGTAATTGTTTACCTTCCATATTTCTCTAATTGAATTGATCCCAACAATTTGAATTCTCTAATTGAATCGATACAACAATTTGAAAGTTAAAGGAAGCTTTCTTGTTTTCCATCCCAACTAAACTAACTTGGAGAGAAGCCATCAAGCACATTTGGAAGTCTCAAAAAAATATTCTCCTGTCACGACGTAGCCGTGAAAGTCTCACATCTGACAAGATGAGGGGTTACTGGGGTATATATAATATGTGGTGCGCCTCTACTACCAGTATATGCTTTTAGCACGATGTTTAGCATCTCATAAGGTTAAGAGTGCTCAGACGAGGTAAGTTTTATGAGATGGAATTGGGTCTCCTTACCCCTATCTCAAATGGTATCAAATCCAAATCTTTCTTTCATAAGTTTTATGAGATGGAATGGGGTCTACTTATCCCTATCTCAAATGGTATTAGATCCAAGTGCTTGCTATTCGTCTTTCTTTCGTGTTATCTTTCCATGGTCTCTCTCTTCTCCATCCCTAGCTTAAATGGTATCAAAGCTAACCTCTCCATTGTTTTTCTTTCTTGCTATCTTTCCATGGTCTTTCTTTTCTCCATCCCTATCCGACCTAACCTCTCCTTGTCTCGTCTTGCCATCTGGATAGGTGGGGATGGATTGGGGTCTACCCCAGTGCTTGCTATCTTTCCATGGTCTTTCTCTTTCTCTACACTGCTTCAACAGTTTTTGTTGATACTACAGGTATTCCTTTTCCTAACTCATTTTGATACCAAGTTCTTGTTTCTTATAACGGCTTAGTTACAAGCATCCTGATGTCTGGATGGGTGTGGATGAAATGAGGTCACCCCAGCGCTTACTATCTTTCCATCATTTTTCTCGTCTAGATGGATGTGGATGAAATGAGGTCACCCCAGCGCTTACTATCTTTCCATCATCTTTCTCTTTCTTTACGTTGCTTCAACCATTTCTGCTGATACTACAGGTATTCCTCTTCTTAACTCATTTTGATACCAACTGCTCACAAGTTATCAACTTTATTTGATAGCCTAAGGTTTAGATGCATAGCTCCACAATACATCAAATCATACGAGGATGTATGTGATACTGGGAGAGGACCTGAATCGACCTTCACAGTAATTTTTGCATCAAACTGTGGTGTTATACCATCAACACTTGCTCTTACAACTAGTCGGTTCCTTGGCTGCCAAGCTACTATGTTGATGCTACCGAAGCATTTGTTGAGTTTCTCATGACAAGCTAAGAGAACTTAGACACACTTGACAGTGAGAGTCACACCCAGATGGGAGCGGCTATGTCGACTAATGACGGAGGTTCTCCTTATTCTGTTAAGCAATGGCACACCTAACAACAACTTTATTTGTGAGGATGAAGCGTATAAGATAGTAGACCTTAGTGCTTTAAGGCTATCAACCAGGAGTATAGCAGTATTGGTCTGTATTACCTACTTTGTGGGATATCGCCAGTTTTTTCTAATATTTTGAATGGGTTTTTTTATCACATGTCCAAAACAATTTGCATGCATATCCTACTTATTTAGTGCAACAAGTCTAATTTCTGATGTTTTAGTAAACTTAGCATCAGCTTTTTCTTGTATTGGGTTTTCATTTGCTTAGAGGTCTATGCCAATTCTGTTGGATTATTTGCTTCTTCACTTTAATGGCCAATTAAAAGCTTAAAAAGCTTAGAAAATATTCGACGTATTAGTATTGACTGCTGATATGATCACAAAAATCTTTGTATTTATTATAAATACGTTTATTATTATAAATGCATACTGTGATGCACACGATATTCTAATAAACCAAACATGCATGAAAAATATATTTTTTGCTTATTGACATGCATAGAGTGCATTGCTGATAAATTTTCTCGCACGTACCGGAGCATGATTCGATTGAACTACTTAGTTCTTCCTTTCCTCGTCACTTTGTTAGAGTCAAATGATCTATGGATCTCTGTTTTAAATAACTAAAAAACGTAATAGAAATAATCGCCACAAACATGGCATATTTTCGATTCAGCTCCATGTATTTTTATATCTTTCATTCATATTCATATTATTATTCTACTAACAGATATTGGAATAGGCGCAAGCGTGTTTCTCCTCCACCGGGAAAATTCGTACGTTTGAAACAAACCCAAGTTGAACTTTATGCAGTGTTGCACGCAGATCGATCAAGAACTTCTGCCAAGTATATTACATTAATTCTTCTTCTTGACATACTAGGTTCTCTTGGTACTGGACAACAGTTATTTTCCGCCATTACGATTCATTTACGAATATCTCTACTGGGTGTTATATATTTGTCGTTTGCATGTATTCATGATCGTCAATGATTTTCTGTTTAACGACGGGGTTGTTCTATAATTATCTCTTTCATTCGACTTGCTTATGAACGATGAAGTGGATTTGCACAATAACTAGTACTCCAAAATGCTTCCCGCAGCAAACCTTGCAAGATGGAAGAGACTTCATCATTTTCTTCTTATTACGCAAGAGTTAGAGGGCATGGACGTGTATTCTTGGCAAATCAGTAACAATACATCAGAGTCTATGGACTAATTTTTTTTATCCATAGTTCCTTCCACCAAGGTCCTAGATGTTCTGATAGATGATATTCTCTTTTTCCTTGACAGACATTTCTCCGGGCTTGGTATTTATGTTCGATTATTTACTTTTGTAAAAGCTTTATATCAGACACCCAGTTGCAAAAGCTGAATCAAATCCGTATTTATTGAAGATTGAAAGCTGTGTACACCATGTACATCATCTCTGAAATTTTCATAGCTTCAATGGCCATGTGGCTTAATGAAATCCCCAAATTTGTCTACAAGCTTAAAATCATTGCTTGTATTTTCATATGATGTGATCAGTTTCTTAAAATCTCATTTACTCCAAATAAAAAAGGAAATTTTGTAGGAAAAGTTGCTTACAATCCCGTGGACGAGTTGGTAGTTATAATTAAAGCGAAGAGAGTTGCTCATGGGTTATCAACTTTACATGTAAGCTCGGTGTCACGGCCAGGCTGTGACAGTCCCACATTGGGTGAGAGGAGGGTTTCTGGGTATATATAATATGTGGTGCAACTCTATCATTAGTGTATGCTTTTGGGGAATCCTTAATTTATGTGTTCCATTTAGCAAATGGCGAACCTAACACCCATATGAACGACTGGGTTACCCTAAGATCTCAATTCTCAATGATTTATGAATGCGCCGGTGCTTATGCGGTTCATTTTACCGCTGTAGTTTCTGAAACAAAAGCAAACAGGAAAGAATAAAGGGGGAAAATTACGTGGAGGTAACAAGTCAGTATCTGATTCCCTTCTCTACGATGATCTTATATGTGTATGTGCAGATTTTCTAATCTACTTCTAATCTTCTGGTCTCAACCACATCGATCATACGATTTGAAATATCAGAACGAAACTTCAATGTAAATCGCAATTATCGATGAAAAGGGATTTTTTTTTTTTTTTTTTTTTTTTGTACTAAGATAATTTGAGAAGATTGCTCATTTTGCTGTTATTCAGAAACAGAATATATTTCCCAGATCTTCACTGAGACGATTTAAACTTCAAAACCAGAAAAAGGAGTATAAGAATCATGACAATACCTCCAGAAGAACCACCAACTCGATGAATCCAGTGACGATCGAACCTGGTGAAACTCCTGTCCAAGCAGGCCGATAAAGCCACGACCATAATCAACAGAAAAAGCAGGAGAGGCAACAACAAAGCGAAGCTGATAGATTCCTCTTCATCTTCCAACTCACTTGCAGATTTGCGGTCTATGTAGAGAGGAGAAGCCACAGCCAGCACAGCCAAGCCTATGAGTGCTAACCTCTCATATGAAGAAAACCTTCTCCTGCTACTACCTCCAATATCCATTCAGAGCAGAGACGAAGAACTCGCCTTCTAAGGCTCACTCTGTTAAACTTGCATCTTTTATTCTGAAACTATCGTGGAAAAGCCAACCTTGTGCGGTGAACCGAATCCTGCATCTTGCTTTTCAAACCAAACTTTTAGAATCGCCAAGCATTGCTACGCCGTACATAATCATAGTTCAATGAATAACTTTTCAGAAAAGAAGGTGATAATGCTAATACAGTGCCAGAGATTATCCTTTCATTTATATAAAAAGCTTCGATGACATTAAAATTATCATGCTTATTAGTGTAAACACTATGGAGAAATGCCGCAGTGTTGTTCAAATTATATCTGTGCTCAGGTTTCTATTATTCGCCTAACATCCTTGTAATGTGAAGAGGTAAAGCATGCGAAAATTAATAGGAGTGCATCTTTTGGCGGGGTTTCTATCGGATGGAATCTTTTCCTGACGTCAGAAATAGTATGTTTGTCGTCACAAACACTATAGGTGGCAGCTTCTTGATGAAGTGTTTGGCGTTGTTAGATTGCGTGGATGTGAATAAGATTCCCCATTAGCAAAGACAAATATTCGGTGCTGTGGAAATTTTTTTATTTGGAATCCGATACCCTTCTGACGTGGAAGTTCGTTCGAACCCATATATTACCTAATCTGATCAAACGTCGTTTGAATGTGAGCGCTGTCAGAATAGTCTAACATTCTAGCTATTGAAGGTCCTAATAATTGACGATTAATGCGAGTTTGTCATACAGAAATCTGATATTGCTAATGGTAATAGAACCTTAATACCCAACGACTCTGCTGCTTGATAAATGAGTATGTGAAGGTTGATTTACTCCTGAGGTTATTCATAAACAGAAAACCAGTCTGTTTGTGAGGTGAAGGTAAATCAACTAAAATTTACAAAGAAAAAATCACCCATATTGGATCATGCCTTTGAATTGAATAAATGCAACCTAATTTTTACTGATTTTTTTTTTTTTTTTTGTCAGTAGGCATGTAGAACCCTATGAAACGCATTAAAGAACCTCATTCGTTTCTGATGCAGACTTAAGGACAAAAAGTTTGATTGAATAACATAATGAAATAATCAATTAAAAATCTTAATTGATAGAGGCCCAAAAGTAAAATATGTGGTTTGGCCACTGTGAGCCAGGGAGCGATGGCTGGGAGTAACTTGATATCTCACCAATCACAGGCTCAAAAATTGTGCTGCTGGCTGAGAGCATCATCACTGGGAACGAAGATAAACTAGACAGACAAAAGCACCTATTACGATGAGTTAACAAGTTCTAATTGTCACCACCGGAGATCCTTGACCTGGTCCCTTGAAGCCTTCTCATCCATTTCTTCTGTGTAGAGGAGAGATCAGTTAGTTGTGATGGAGGTACAGAACTATGTTGGGATTGTCCATGAACTGGAAGCTCAGCAGGAAGTGCAGCAGCAGTACTAGTGAATGCATTTAGAACCAAGAATGCCAGTATGGGTGAGAGATCCAGTGTTCCTCCAAGGGGGGGAATCAGTCCTCGGAATATGTTCAGATACGGGTCACATATCGTGCTGAACAAATAATCCATAGTTCCATACACAATCAGTATTAATATATACTGCAATATATACATATAAATAAAACTGCCCTATATATAACTTATAAATACTAACTTGTGAGCCATAATGTACTCAGTTCTTATCAAGTTCATAGAATTGAATTACTCAAACCAAATCAATTAAATATGTTGCATCTATAACTCAAGGCCACGGCCACGTCAATCAAAAGGAAATGTTAAAATATTGCAGCACAACAATATACTCCACAGAGCAGATATCCGTATTCTCTTGGATAACCCCTTGGGGACACAAGCCAGAGCAGTTATTAACATGAGGTCCAGATATCCAGAGGAGCTCAATAAGCAAACTTATCTAGCAATAATGGTGTCATACGTAAGGGCCATTGTTATAAAATTAACGAGCGATAAGTCTTCTACTCCAGTGACAATGCAATGGAATGTCGATGTTCAATTTGGTGTTATGAGTAATATTGATAGAAAGAACGCTAACCTGAGAGGACTAACAATGGCCGGGGGAGAGTTTGGAAACCAGGTCAGAACAAGCCTGACAATCAGTAATGTGTTGTAAATATTCAAGAAATTCGAGATTCCATTAGCCACCACTAGCCCTGCCACTGAATCTCCAGGTAAAACAGCAGCAAAATTATGGCTAGACAGCGAGTTCATGTTCTTGAAGTTGCTGCAGCGAATCTGAAAAGATCAATACGATGCAACCCAGTTAACATGAAAGAGACTAGATCCTAAGAAATAACATTATTCAAAGAAATAAAATATAAGAAAGTTATCGCGAAAGAAAATGATATCACCTGTTCGCAAAAACTCTGAAATTCAGAGGACAGAGAAAGGACTTTCTTCACAATTGGGTTTTCACAAGCGAGCAAATTAAGCAATCTGAAAAACTTGTCAACGGCCGAATTCATGGACCCGCGAAGCTCCCGAAGGTTGAAATTTCGAGAAACTAGAGTGTTGAACTTGGAGTTGGGTAATCTTAAAGATGGGAGTGCGAATGGCGTCTGAGCGGTGACCCAAGAGGGTTTCAAACAATCAGGCACCATCTTAGCCTCTAAGCATATATTTTTGTCAGTAGACGTTTCATTTACAGCCATTGTTCTTCGATTACGAATGCTCGAGGTGCCAACAAATCAACAGTGGAACTGTGGCAGAAGAAGATAACGCTTGAAGGGGGGGGGGGGAGAAAATCAAATTATCTGTTGTGCTTTCTCATACTCCACTTCCAAACGACAACGTTTTGGCCAGTAAATATCCGGGGGGGGGGGCATTGAGCGCGGCCCCTCTGGCGGTTTTAGCCGCCAAACCACCTATGGCTATGGCCTATCCGATATGCATCCGTCCACGTGCAATGGACCCTCCAAACACAGGATGCGTGTCGCATTTTTATTGGTCGAATTTGATTGAAAAGCGTCTCTTCTCGACCTCATTTTCCCGGTAATCTGAAATTCATGAAATCCTCGTCGTCCACTGGTTCGCTCTCCCGATTTCATTTGTCTCTTCGGTTTCCTCTTTCCTAAGCAGCTGATCATGACGGCTCATCTACTTAGACATTCTTTCTCTCCTCAACCATGGATCTGCTTCAGTTATGGAAGAAACCGCGATGTACACGGCGTTGACTTCATTTCTCGACTGCCGGTGGAACTACGTCGCAGCTTCAGATGCCAGAGTATTCTCCGACGACATAAGGGTCCAAACTTTGTTGTATTCAGCTCCCTTGAAACTAGAATTGACTCCGTCGAAACAACATTGCAAGCGCAGGAGCAGAGGAAAGATTCGCCCGTTTTACTAGATGTCTCAGGAATGATGTGTGGAGGTTGCGTCTCACGAGTGAAAAACATTTTATCTGCCGATGAGCGAGTAGACTCGGTTGTCGTCAACATGTTGACTGAGACCGCCGCCGTTAAGTTGAAAAAACCCGACGCAGCACCGGTTTCAGTTCTGGATACCGATTATCCGGAAATTGTAGCCGAGGCCCTTGCTGGGAGACTGACTGAATGTGGTTTTCCCACAAAGCGGAGGGTTTCGGGGTCAGGAATGGCGGAAAATGTGAAGAAGTGGAGGGATTTGGCGAGGAAGAAGGAGGAACTACTTGCGAAGAGTCGGAACCGAGTTGCTTTTGCTTGGACTTTGGTGGCGTTGTGCTGTGGATCGCATGCTTCACATATTTTACATTCTTTAGGAATCCACATTGCTCATGGTAATAACTAACCATTTAGAAAATAATTTAGACACACTCCCAATGGATTTGGAGGATCATTTTGGTAGTAAATTGATATTGTTAACTGAAAATGAAAATCTACTGCTCCGCAAAATACTTCAGACAGCCAATTTTACGATAGTCGCATTTCATTTTTGGCACACACTCTTTTAAAGGAGACTTCCCATTCCCAGCAACGGTATTCCAATAATATCTTCCACGGACATTACGATATTATTGCAATGTTCTTGATTTTCCCATTACCGTTGGAGCATGTGCCTTTCTATTCTGCTATGCATGTCTCGTTTACAAGTTCTGTTATTCCTTGATTTTTTTTTGTTTTTGTTTTTATTTTTTTGGGTATCAGAACTTCACACCTAACGAGTGACGAACAAATTTGAGTTGGTCAACGCTAGCTTGCTTTACTGATGGTCTATTGTTTGTAGGACCTGTATGGGAAGCTCTTCATAATTCATATGTGAAAGGTGGTATAGCTTTGGCAGCTCTGATGGGACCAGGTCGAGGTTAGTTCGTATCTCTCTTCTATTGCTAGTATCTGACACCTTGCACGCGTTGTATAATTAATTTGAATAATTGCTACAAATTATCTGATAAAGGGTATTTGTTTGACGGTAGAGGCAGTGTCTAGGTTCTTTAATAATTAAAACCATTTAAGTAGATTTGCAGAATATTTTGTCTCACTGTGTAATCCTGTTAGTTCTTGGGGCTTGTAGAGTCCCAAATAATTCAAAGTGTATCTGGAGATGGAAATTTTGTGACTGAACTAGCCATTGTTTCAGAATTACTGGTCGATGGCCTAAGGGCAATTAGAAAGGGATCCCCAAATATGAACTCTCTTGTGGGATTCGGTTCTATTGCTGCCTTCATCATCAGTTCGGTGAGCTCCTCTCTCAGTGTTTCAAATGTTTCATTAAGTTACATAATGGCGTCATTTCCTTTTTCATTGCAAGTGATATAAACTTGAATTTAATCTTTTATGTAGATATCTTTACTAAATCCTGGGCTGGCATGGGATGCGTCATTCTTTGATGAGCCGGTGATTTTCTTTACTTTTTTCCCACAAGCCAAGCTTGAATGATATTGCCATTTCTGGTGTTTTAACTTTTTCTATATTTATGCTACAAGCTCCTCATGGAGGATTTTGTTTTTTAGCATGCAGGTCATGCTTCTTGGTTTTGTACTTCTAGGACGTTCTTTGGAAGAAAAGGCGAGAATTCAGGCATCTAGTGATATGAATGAACTTCTTGTAAGCAGTTTTCTTCCTCCTTGTGTGCTTATTTTATTAGGAAGAAGGCATCAGCAAGTTCGGTGTCAAGCATAAGACTTGTGAATTGCTTATATATGCCATTTTCATGATCTTTTCTTGAAGTTACCAGACCCTAGGTTAGGCAAGTTTTCTCTTTCTGTGTTTTATCATTTGACTATTGTTAAAGACTTAAAGCGATGTGGGAGCACTAATAAATTTTCTTCTATGATAGGGTTTATTTATTTATTGGAAAGTTATGAGAGGTCTTTTTGCCTGAATGTCATACATGGCTTTGAATAAAAATCTTTTTCGAATATGTTTTTCTATAAATAGCTTGGTGTGCTGTCATTAATTAATGTTGTTTTGCTAAAAGAATCAATCCACATTTCATATTACTTTTTTTATGAGAATTTGTTGTTACAGCTGGTAAATACTCATTTTTCTTGTGTCATATTCAAATGTCCTGCCTCAGAACTAATTTCTTTGATTTCAAAGGTTGCATGGATGTGCATTATGAACTTATGGTGAAGCTAACCTCTAATTGTTTTTTTTTAATAATCCTAAACATGAACAATCCAAAAATTGGAAATTGGTTGGGCAAAATAAAAGTCTTCTATTTGAGAACTAAGCATGATATTGCCATTTTTCTATTGAAATATGTGTTACAAATAAATAATAAGGTTTGGCTTCAAGTAGTTCCAGCATGAAAATCTTTGGAATATTTATCTTTTACTTTGTTTTTAACTATACAGTCTAACACTATTTGATTATGGTGGATGTTTTGTTAGTCACTCATTTCAACTCAATCAAGACTTGTGATCACTTCCTCAGAAAGTGCACCATCTGCAGCCAGTGTGCTTTGCTCTGATGCGATCTGTGTTGAAGTCCCGACTGACAATATTCGAGTTGGTGATTCAGTGTTGGTGTTGCCTGGGGAAACTATTCCTATAGACGTAAGCCTTCTTATTGTTAATGAAATTTTGTTAGAACTCTAAAGCTATATATGTGCAGTGCAGTACCTAAGTCAAGGCATTGAGATTGCATCTTTTGACAAAGCAGACACATACACAGCATAATATATGAACATTATGACTAGGACGCTGTATCTCATTTATGTAACAGGGTGACAATAATCAGCCTGTAATAATAGCAAGGGTTTAACAAAGCGGCATTTATACGCTTGAAGCTGGAAGACCTTACTTTCTGATTTATGATGGAATATTTTTGTAACATGTTGATTCGTTTGGTACCAGCTTGCTAATATTTGTTGTCTCTGGACAGGGAAGAGTCATTTCTGGGAGAAGTGTCGTGGATGAATCCATGCTTACTGGAGAATCACTTCCTGTGTATAAAGAAGAAGGATTGACAGTTTCAGCAGGAACTATAAATTGGGTATGCCCTTAGGCTTAAAATTTGTACAAGATTTTATCCTCTATCTACCTAAATTAAAATTAAGCCGCTCCTGGATCATGTTGATTTTTTCTTTTTTTGTCGAATTTGATTGGAAGGCCATGACTAATTATTAATTAATATTCCTATTTCAGGATGGTCCTTTAAGGATTGAAGCTTCTTCAACCGGCTCCAACACAATGATATCCAAAATTGTCCGCATGGTTAGTATGTCATATCATAATTACCTATTCATGAAAACCTTTATAGTGAAAGAAGTGATTAGTTTTTTTCAATTTTGGTAATAATGTAATTTCTTTCATCCATAATTGTTAGCACTCTTATTTATTTCATTAATTGCAGCTTATAACATTTTGTGAAATAAAATTATTTGTTTGTTGAAATGTTTAGGTTAGGTTCTGTGGACTTAAGATACATAAAAATCACACATTTGTAGGAAAAAGCTTTTGCAATGTGTTTCATCTCTTTTTTTGCAATGTTCAGGTTGAGGATGCTCAATCGCGTGAAGCACCTGTACAAAGGCTTGCAGATTCAATAGCTGGCCCATTCGTATACAGTGTTATGACTCTATCAGCAGCGACATTTGCATTCTGGTAAGGATATATTCTTACAAGCTGGTAGGGTTATGTATTGGGTTTCAAATGGCAGGAATGGGGTCTGACATATGATGACTGTATGGAATCCAAATAAAGATTTATAATTTTAAATATTTTTTCCCAAGTTAGAGTCTTCACATTGATTTAATATTTGTCTTAATCTTATCCAAGTTTGCTGTAATTTTTTACAGGTATTTAATTGGATCACACGTTTTTCCAGAAGTTTTACTTAATGATATTGCAGGCCCAGAAGGAGATCCTTTGCTTTTGAGCCTGAAACTTTCTGTAGATGTCTTGGTGCGTATTATTGAACTCAGGGACAGTGAGATTTAAAACTTTTTACTCTAGAATTCATGAAAACTATCTGCCTGTCCTCATTGACTTCTCTTTCCTGCAGTCCTGATTATTGTGAACTCCTTTTCGACTGGCTTTCAGCTTCTGTTAATGATTACAACTTGCTGGAATGAAAATTTTATTCAAAATAAAATAGAGGGATATTTCTTGCATGCCCTTTCATATATTGCTAGTCTTCAGGGGGGAAAAAAATCAGTTTGGAGACTTTGTACAATCAAATCTAGATGGGGTGCCATTGGCTGGTGTCTGTGATGTCGTCCACCAGAAACTGATTGTATCATTCGATTGCATGAGTTGACGAAACACAAAAAGTGAGGAAGGGAAAATAGGGTCAAGGCGGTGCAACTGTCACCAGATTACCTTTTTCCTGAAAAATTTGAGTTTCATGCAGAAAAACAATGAATGTCGCCTCTTACTATGCTTTTGAGTTGAAAATTGAAAAGTGTTATGTGGCCCTTTCCAGGTTGTATCTTGCCCCTGTGCACTGGGCCTTGCCACACCCACAGCAATCCTAGTTGGCACCTCACTGGGTATGTTACCTTTTATTTTCTAAATTAGCACATGTGCACAAGTCAAGGGCAGCTGAAATTACTTCAATCCTTGTATATTTCTATTGATGTAAGGCTGCTTATTGTTCAAATGGTGAGTCCTTTTTGTTGGTTTTACTTGGTCTTCAGAAAAATTAAAAATCAAGTCGGTACAAGCCTACGACATGGTTGATATGAAGTATTTGTGGTAGTTGATGATTTGTGGACCTTTCTTTCCTTTGTTTATATATTTTTGTTTTTGCATTTTTCTCGGTCTTCATGGTTTTTAATGCCTGAGTTCCTGACACTTATGGTGAACTGTGGTTCCTTGAATTTATCTTAGCTGAGCCAAAATATGGTATAAGTTGTTACTGTTTGACTATGAACTATGAAGTAGCCATGTCTTAATGTGGCACAAAGTTTCTTCTTTCCTCATGAACTTGAATTTATGAAATTTTCAAAGCTATTACTGAAAAACTGGTTTGGGCTTTCAGTGGGTTCTGGTCTTCAAATTTTATTTCTGAAATTTTCGCCCTGAATATATGTGTTGCAAATGATCAGGTGCAAGAAAAGGACTTCTCATTAGAGGCGGAGATGTATTGGAACGCTTAGCTAGCATAAATCTTGTTGCTCTAGACAAGGTAAATCCCACAGACTCTTCCATCTGTCTCTCTCCTCCTCACACAAATGCATAAAAAGGCAAAAGCTAGTGGGTTGTGCATGTATGCATGTGTGAAAGGTTGTTCTGAAGATAACATCTCATTAAATTTTCAGACAGGAACTATCACAAGAGGAAAACCAGTTGTCTCTGCTGTGGGCTCTTTTAATTATGAAGAATCAGAACTTCTTCGGATTGCCGCTGCAGTGGAGAAAACAGCATCTCATCCAATAGCAAAGGCTATTATCAATAAAGCTGAGTCATTAGAATTGGTCCTTCCAGTCACAAAAGGACAGTTAGTTGAACCGGGTTTTGGAACATTGGCAGAAATTGATGGACGGTTGGTTGCAGTTGGTTCCTTAGAATGGGTACATAAGCGTTTCCGGACAAGAATGAACTTAACTGATTTGATGAATCTGGAGCATGTTTTGATGAATAAGTCATCGAATCATATGCCTTCAAAGTATTCAAAAACCATTGTTTATGTTGGACGTGAAGGAGAAGGCATGATTGGTGCTATTGCCATATCTGACATTTTACGTGATGATGCTAAATCTACAGTAATGAGGTATGTTTTAATTCTGCAACTGAAATCTATGAGTTTCCTCAAGGTGCTAACTACTGATTTTAGACCATAAAAAGGCACAAGTTCTTTCTCTTGCTGTATCTGAAGCTACTTTGCTTCCAACTTTTCTTTTCTTTTGAAAGGCTGCTTAGTCGTCAAGAAATATTTTGACTTGAAAGCATAATCTGTTAATTGAAGGTCTACAAATAGTTTTATAACAATCTCTTTAGTGTCCCCTCATTTTTGCTGAAACCTAACTTTAAGATAACTGGTGGCATTTTAATTAAGAAAATGACCTGTGGCAAGAATCAAACTCTTGCTTCCTTTATCAGGAGACTCTGATGCCACTTCAAGGGTTATAGTTATTCTCAAAAGTTTAAGTTATTATGTGAAGGTTCATGAATAATTCTATTATAATCTTTAACAAAAACTAACAGTCATGGAATTTATATTATGTTCTCTCTATTATCTGCTAGTTTCTGACATTGATTACTTTTTAGTATATGCCTATGATTTCCTGCCAGTTAAGCTCAGAAGTTTTAGAAAGCGTTGACTTTATGCTTACTGTCAGACTCATCTATATTTGATTTTTTCTAATAGAGTTTTGGTTTCTCGCTTCTCTTCCATACTAGAAAATCTTATTTCTTAAAATGACTGCTTCCGTTCCCTTTCTATCAGGCCTAGTTGCTATAGTTGACATCTAGATGTTTGTGTTCGAAGCTTAGTCCATTTCTTGTGTCTGATAGTCTTTTCCAGATTCATGTCGTGTGCTTGCTTTTACTTCTTCTTTATTGCATTATTTACTGACATTGTTGCCTTTGGAAAGACTCCAGCAGAACGGGATTAAAACAGTCCTCTTATCAGGGGACAGGGAAGAAGCAGTTGCAACAATTGCAGAGACAGTTGGGATACAAAGTAGTTTAGTCAAATCATCACTATCCCCACAGCAGAAATCTAAATTTATTTCATCTCTTAAAGCTGCTGGACATTGTGTTGCAATGGTATGATGGTACCTATCTTCAGCTTAATTCTCTCTTGGTTTTTCAATAAGCTGAGATATCTGCTGTGTTTCAAAGTTGCACTGAACTCCTGGAATGGGATCAGATCTGTTTTTTAATATATGTTGCATGTATTGCCAATACTGAAACGAATTTCATTTTCTATTTTATTTCTTAGTTTTGCAGATATCTATGCTTGCTTTTCATCTGTTAAAATCACCATTTGCCAATAGAAACAGCTCTGCAGTTGACTCAAGCAAATTGCGGATGTCTAACCTTTTCTAATGCTATATTTTCTCTTTCTTATTGGCCTGTTGATTTTCTTTTTTCTTCATGAGAAATGGCAGTCCTACTGACAATCATTTTTCCCAACTTTAAGGTAGGTGATGGGATAAATGATGCACCCTCTTTGGCTGTAGCTGATGTCGGAATTGCTCTGCAGAATGAAGCTCAAGAAAATGCTGCATCAGATGCAGCCTCCATTATACTTATTGGGAACAAAATTTCACAAGTAGGTCCTTCCTGATTTCCTGACCCTATTTTTGCATCCCATGTTTTTTATTGCCTTGTCAATGAAGTAATAGCTCTATAAAACAATTTACATGGGAGACGCCATTCCATTGGTGTTGCTTTTTCGGGGGGATATTCCTTGGTGTTTGCAGTTCTTTGTTATGAATGAAATTCTGTGGTCTCATTCTTTCTGTATTTGAATATGTCATGGTGCCGTAAGTAAAGTGATCTTTACCTGAAATGATTTTGAGGGAAGAGGTTCGTAGAACTACATTTTTCTCCGCATCCTGTTGGACTTCACCCTATAATAACTTAAACCAGCATCCTGTTGGACTTTATGAAAATTCACCCTATAATAACTTAAACCAGTATATGATCATTGCAAGATATGTCCGCCTTGGATAGTTGGTCTTTTCAGCAATCTTGGATGCTCTAGATTGAAAGATGCTTTAGATTGAAAAACTACTAAGTTTGGAGGGAGAAAGTCATTGATAAATTTCAGTCTTGATTTGAGACATAAACTTTGTTATGTTACTGGACTTCTAGAAGTTGAAATTGACTTCTTTATCACCAAGGCTGGGTGGGATTCTTTAGTGGGATGTATGTTCTCTATCTTTTGAAGTCATCCTTGTTATTCTCCAACTCATGCATTCAGCGTTTTCAACCTGGAAGGTTGTAGATGCCCTAGACCTCGCACAGGCTACCATGGCGAAAGTGTACCAGAATTTGTCATGGGCAGTCGCTTATAATGTTGTTGCCATACCCATTGCTGCTGGCGTGTTACTTCCCCAATTTGATTTTGCTATGACACCTTCACTTTCAGGTGAGAAAGATTCCATTATTGACATCTTCATATGGAAAATGGATCTTCTACTGCCGTACAGTTGGACAAAGAGATTCCGCAATTTTGACAAAGTTTACTCTATTTTCCTTCCTTTGTTTTTTTCTTAGTGTTTCCTCGTTTTTCT
This sequence comes from Acacia confusa, assembly GCA_037074495.1. Taxonomy (NCBI): domain Eukaryota; kingdom Viridiplantae; phylum Streptophyta; class Magnoliopsida; order Fabales; family Fabaceae; genus Acacia; species Acacia confusa. Next base: position 37,518,759 of record CM073506.1, read on the forward strand.
TTATCTGTTTCTGATTGCGCTGTAGTCCTGGACTGCAGAGTATCAAAACTTATTCATATGATAGCCAAACAAATACAGCTACTTATATTTCTCTTGTACTCGCCTTTATATACACATTCGTTTAACCTACCATTTCGTTCTCTTGAATGTGCATTGTGGGTTCCAGAGATTGGTTCTGTTTAGCACCCATATTTTTTGATATGACAGGAGGATTGATGGCTTTGAGCTCCATTTTCGTGGTTGGAAACTCATTGCTTCTACAGCTTCACGAGTTCAAAAACAAGCAATAAGGGCTAGCTCCAATCACTTTTTTGTAAGAGATCTATCCATTCATACACGTGTACGTATATAATGTATCAGGAGATGCATCTGCAGCGATTAAGTTCAGCATTTTATCAGATCATCAGAACCGCAACCATCAAAGCTCCTCCTCTTCCTGCATGTGGGTGTAGCTACTAATGTGTAGATTGTACCACCAGCTCTCATCAATTTTTTTTTTCCTTGTACAGACACCGGAAAAAAATAAATAAATAAAACTGTAACTTATACTTTGGAGAAATTGCTGCAGCATGTGATGGCTTCCCGTCCCTGTCTTCTGCTTATAACTCTAGAAAAATGAATAATGACGGAAAAAAAGGCACAACATGGGTTGGTTTCTTATGTGAAAATGTCCTATTGCTATTTTACTGCGCAAGTAAAATAGCAGTAGGTCAGCCTAGAAACAAACTATTTGCTTACCACGTTATTTTGAATGATGACCAAAAGCGGAATCGTGTTTGCTTCCATCGAAAAGAATGTTACTGCGAGGTAAATAAACGCCAACTGAATATAATTTAGTGCTCCTGTTCACTAATGTAATGAAAAGAATAAATGAGATATTAAAAACAAAGATGAATCTTGAGCTGTGTGACAGCGCCAGGATTGTTCGGAAAATCAATTATAGGATTCAGGGTAGGAAAAAGGCCGCCAAAATCAACGTGAGCTATGAATTTCATCTATGATTTCAGTTAATTTTTTAAATATATAAATATAAAAAAGGGAAAATTAATATATGATTTGTTAATCCTTCCACTGGGTGAGATTTTTGTCAGATGAGGCAGACTCGCAAGCCGTGGCGGAGGGATTAGTGTTTGGTTATGTCATGAAATAGAGGAGCTCCATAGAGAATCAATGGTCAGGATATTATTCTCTTTGGGATTCAAGATTCATCCCAATTACAATTTGAAATTGATTCATGAGCAGGAAGAGGGAGGGAGGGAATGGGACCCAGCGAGGGGGGCTTTAATAAGGACATTAAATGGGCACGTGATCATGAACAAGTACTGTTGAGGGGGGAGGCCTTGATGCCGAAACGCTTTGCATGTGAGTGTTGGGCCACTCTGTTTTCAAATTAAATCCTCTGCCCAACCCTCCCTCCTACCCTATATCTGCCCTTTCTAGCACTTGGACCAGCAATTATCTTCTTCTTTTTTGAAGGTCATCTACTAATGACACAAGATTGATCTCATTTACTTAGAGAGCTAAGATACCATTATGTTTGCAAAGCTATTGTTAATTATCTTCTTTCCTTCTTCCTATTCTAGTCCACATTTAAAAAATCGAGTGATTAATTTATTGGGAATATTACACCTTTCCTTTTTTTAAAAAAAAAAAAAATCTGATGAAATTATACCTTAGATAGTAACAAAAATGCCTCGTCTTATCCTCCTAAATGAGGTTGACTACTTGGATCATACAATGCTATAATGTTATATCAACAACCAATTATTTAGATAGATTATTAATTAAAAATCCCGCTTAATAACTTCATTAAAAGTATTCTCTTCGATTTTCTTCTATTCAATAATCATCCTCATTGATGCGTCCAACCAATGGTCTTCTTTAAACATGTCCAAACATTCTCTAACAATTTTCTCTTGAATAGATGCTGGCCTCACTTTTTTGTGAGTATATTCACTACAACCCTTATATTTTATTACGTGACCACACATTTATTTCAACATCCTCATCTCATCTACCCCAACTTCATAAAATACCACTCAAATCATAAAAAGGTTGAAAAAGAAATAATTAGCACTGTCCTCGTTAGAAATATAGGAATTTGGTTAGTTAATCATAAAGTCTTATAATTAATTAGGAATACATAACAAGTAGAAAAAAATAATATTTTAGACAAAACATAAAACATGTTATATTATAAAAACAGCAGAAGCTTTTTATAACAAGGGTTGAATGGAGCATATCATTATTTATAATTTATAGTATAATCCAATTTTGCCCATTATGGTGCAACTCATTAATTGCAAGAACGAATTATTCTACTTCCCTTAAAATATACTTTCCTTCCTTTGCTCATTCTGTGGTCAAGTGAGAAATTAATAGGCATAGAACTGATAATTAATGAGTTTTGTTTTTAAGATCCAAAGACAAATCAATTAAGCCACATATATTTGGTACTCAAAACAAGTATATCTCCTTAATATAGCCAATCTTAACATTTATAATAACATATTCAAACGAATATTATATTTACATGTGCTGAGGGGAAGCATTTAATATATCAATAATATGGCAACTGATATTATAATAATTAATAAATAAAGCATGGTTTAGCTTTTGTCAGTAGACAAATATTAATTAATAATATATATATAGGAACCAATAAAGGGAGAAAGTGGGTAATACAATGATGATCCCAATAATAAGAAAATAAGAGAAAGCGATGTTCCTAAATAGGCAAACATGCCCTAATGTGGGGAACAGTACCTTCTCAGATTAAGATACGTCTTAAAGTTAGTTATTTGCTTAAAACGAATCATTAACTAACAAATGCGGCTAAACGACAGTCCCCTGTAAAAAGTGGTTACTACTCACCAGGATATTAAATTAAATTAATGTTTTTTTAATAAAAAATGATTTATTAATTAATTACTGGTTACTCTCCTTGCAGAGGCGAAAACGTCAAGGACGATAACGTTAACGGCGTGACGGGGTTACTGAGGAGTGATGGGGCCCGCGCGGGAATCATGATGAGTAAGCGATGTCAGACCCACAGGGGTACGAGCCCATTCACCTTCCCGAGGTGAACCAAACCCATGGTAACTTTAAATCACACGCCCATATTACATCTTTGTACCCAACTCTTCTTCAATATTACCATAGACGCAGTCCCTAATTATAAAGTAAAAGTACTATTACTAGTATTACTATTCAATATTCAGCGAGCTAGAGGTGCAATTAATTGCATTTTTTTATACTAATTTTAGATATTAAGCTATAAAAATGATTTTTTTAATCAATTTTGCTTTTTTGTAGTCTCGGTTATTTATATTAATGTCATGTTTTGGGCCTTTTATGTAATTTTATCTGAGCCCCAATACCTGAGAGGCTGGAAGGGGCTTTCTGGGCCCTACCTTCCTGTCTCACTCACAAACATCACTTCGCAGTCCCACACTTGTAATACTGTGACAGAATAAAAAATTAATTTAAATAGCAAAACCACTAACTCACAAGATAAAGCGATAACTTGTTTTAATAAATTATTTAATTATATTATATGATATACATCTTATATTATATATGTATCAATTTATAAATTAGAAAAAATAATTTTTAAATAATTTAATTAATTTTTTAATATCTAAAAAAAAATCAACTCTAATTTATATTCATTCATGAATCATGAGGGAAGGAGTATTATACAATTCATAAAAGGGTGTTACCATTTTCAATTAGTAGGCATTGGGAGATTGATGATTCAGGTTAAGGTTGAAGAATCATTGATTAATCTGATTCCTAATTTCTAATGTGTGAAATTCACCTAGCACCAGAGCATCTATCTATAACTGGAAAACAGAGCAGAAGCTTGAAAGCGATAAATGAATGAAATTATGAGAGGCCAGAGTAACGCCATAACAATAACAAAATTAGAGAGAAAAAAATAAAATCACCATTGCTCAATGCCCGGGGATCGAGAGTGAGATCGTGTCATTGTCAGCGAAATGGATTGCCTTACATTATTGCCCTTTCTTCTCTGCAGACTCTCACAGCGAAGCCAGATACTCAGAGAGAAAGCGACCCCATATTTACAATGGCATAGTATCCGCGAGGAGGGGGGAGAGAGAGAGAGATAATGCAAGAAAAAGTAGAAAGCTGAGGTAGAGAGAGAAATGAGACGAGAGCTGCAGTGTTGTTGCAGGTTTTGCTGCAGAAATGCTGGCTGATGGTTTAACTTTATGCGTGAAATAATTTTCTCGACCTCCTTCTCTCTCTGCTCACCGTCTTACACTTGTGTTCGAGGTCTGTGTGCCAGAACGATGTGATTGAACAAGAAGGAAAGTTAAGCTTGTTAGTTGTTATTCTGAGACTTCCCGTCAAACCAGAAAATAAAAGCCCAACTCCCGAGTTCATAATCACAAAAAAAGGAAAAAAGCAATGGGGAATACGCAGGGGAATCCTCCCAAACCCAGCTCAACCTCCCCTTTTATCTTCTTCTAGTTATAATCCATAGAGTCTGAAGTCTGTTCTTCTTCACTGTACGAACTGGACTACCTACGAAGATAGTCGTTTCGCTCAAGACCAGAGCCTTTTGGCTTCTTTTTAAGAGCTTCATTGGGTTTCTTTGGTGTTTAGGGAGGGCTTTTGTGTCTCTGCTTGGCTGAATACAGGTCTACATAGAGAGGCGTTATGGCATTTCGGTTTGGACTTGTTCTTCTGGCTTTTTTCATTTGTTTGAACTTCGTCTCGGTGGATTCAGACGATGGTAAGTCGTCCATTTTCTCCAGGTTTTGATGCCACTTAGACTGTGCTACTCTTCTCTCTGTTTTTTGCGGGATGTTTGGTGGGCTGGGAGTATAAAACAATGTTCAGGCGTAGTTTTCTGATGTTGTAGTACCGAAGAAGTTTGGGACGGACGAAGCTCATAATTGCAATAGTTAGCTAGCCAACTCTCGCATATTTTTCTTTCTCTTCATTCTCCTGGGAACTAGGAAAGCTCGAGAAAGACGTAGAGCTAATTGTTTTTCACTCTCTGAATCGCTTTCTCGTCGCCCAAACAGGGCAGTTCCTCTATTTTCTGTTGGTCTACTTTTATGAGTCGGCACTTCTTCCCGTGAAAGCTGATTTTTAGTTTAGTTTTCATAATTTTCCGATTTTTTCATAATGCGGGTTCTTATTTCCACCTAGCTAGCTTTCTAGCATATTTGGTCATAGTGTTCTGCTTGAATTAATTGTGCTAGCATCGGTCAATTGGGTGTTCAGGTCAAGGAAAGATTAGTTACTGAATATTTTTCCAGTGAGTTTGGAATTTACATTTAGAATGAAAGAGTTTTTGTGCACCCGTTTATCGAGCTTAACATATGAATTTTTTAAATTCAGGAGCAACATTACTAGAGATAAAGAAGTCGTTCAGGGACGTGGATAATGTTCTATGTGACTGGACTGACTCTCCATCTTCCGATTATTGTGTCTGGAGAGGGGTCACATGCGATAATGTCACCTTCAATGTTGTTGCCCTGTAAGTAAAAGGGGTTCATATATAGCCAATATAGGCGAATTTGTTCATGTTCAATGAAAACGGTAGAGACTTATTTAGATTTTTCTTTCTCTCATTTATTACAGAAACCTCTCAAGTTTGAATCTGGACGGCGAAATCTCACCTGCAATAGGGGGCCTTAAGAGCTTGGTCTCCATGTATCTACTATCTTCCCTCGACTTTATTTTCATTCTGCAATTGCTGTGGTTATCAAATTATATCTAACAAAGTTTTGTTTTGATGTCTTGTTTGACAGCGACTTTAGGGGGAACCTATTATCAGGCCAGATTCCAGATGAGATTGGTGACTGTTCTTCTTTGAAGAGCTTGTAAGTTTTACACCTCGAGGCCCTTACAGTTGAATTCAGCGAATAGTTTGTGTTTGGACATCTGCTGATGGATGTCTTTCTGAGATTACGTGTTATATTTTCAGGGACTTATCATTTAATGAAATCCGGGGAGACATACCATTTTCTATTTCAAAGTTGAAACAACTGGAAAATCTGTATGTTACCATGCATTTTATATTGGATATTGGATTGCTGGTCCTCTAATGAAGTAATGACAGAAATGTTGCTTTTCTATTGTCTCAGAATTTTGAAAAATAATCAGTTAATAGGACCCATTCCTTCTACATTGTCTCAGATTCCCAACTTGAAGATTCTGTACGTCACTCCTCCTTTTTGATATTACCCTAAAAAGTCTAATTCTTTGGTTTTAAATAACATGCTTGGAATTCTGAAAAATTGGTACTAGGGACCTGGCTCAAAACAATCTTAGCGGTGAAATACCAAGGCTTATATACTGGAACGAAGTCTTGCAATATCTGTGAGTATAATCATTAGCCCTTAACTGATATTCAATAAACATAAATGCTCTTTTCTTCCCCACTTGTACAATTTCTTTTATTTTATTTATTATTTTTGTGTCTCCTTAACTCAGTGGCATGATCTTACGATCAATCTACATTTTTGTCCTTTTCTCAACACAGTGGCTTGCGAGGGAACAATTTAGGGGGTTCACTCTCTCCTGACATGTGCCAGTTAACTGGACTATGGTATTTGTAAGTAACCCAACCACTCTTTTCCCCCAATCCCCCCCCCCCCAAAAAAAAAACGAAAAAAGAAAGAAAGAAACAGACAGAAAAGTATGCAACTTTTAACTGAATCTTATTTTGCATCTTCCATTTTCTAGTGATGTGAGGAACAACAGCTTGACTGGCAGTATTCCTGGAAGTATAGGCAACTGTACTGCCTTCCAGGTCTTGTATGTATATTATCCAACTGAATAACAATGTGTTCCAACTTCCTATCCTTTCCTTTTCTTTTACCTATACTAATACATTGATATCAGGGATTTATCCTACAACCAACTGACTGGAAAGATACCATTCAATATTGGGTTTCTTCAAGTTGCAACATTGTACGTGTTGGTTGATTCTTGGTTATTTTTAATAGTGTTTATGTTGTATTTTACTAGCATTATTTAGGAATTGCTTAGTCTTGTTTGGATTTTACAGGTCATTGCAAGGCAATAAACTCTCTGGACCTATTCCATCAGTGATTGGGCTGATGCAAGCACTTGCTGTATTGTAAGCACGGTTAATTAATGACTCTATTGTGTTGAAACAAACTTAGCAGGCTCTAGATTGACGTTTTCTCACACAATTTCTGATGCTACTATTCTTTCATTTATTTCAATTCAATACCAGAGATTTGAGTTGTAACAAGCTAAGTGGACCAATCCCTCCTATCTTGGGAAATTTGACATACACTGAAAAATTGTATGTATCCACTAATAGTTTCTCAATTTCATACAGTACTTAGATTCAACCTCTAAATATGTATCTAATTTCTGAAATGTTGCAGGTATTTGCATGGGAATAAACTGTCTGGACCCATTCCCCCAGAGCTCGGAAATATGACAAAGCTTCACTATTTGTAAGGACACAGTATTTAGTTTATCATAAACATCTTTTCTTTCCGACTCTTTACATAGTTTGGCAATAATTACTTCATATCTCAGATTGAACTTTAAAGCTTTTACTAACATTCATCAGTTGCCTTCTTGACATTAATTGAGCTTATTCTTGAATTAAACAAGACTCCTTATTTCATGGCTTTTATTTTTAGTTTTTGTTCCCTACATCTTGTATTGATAAATCACTAACTTGTCATCCCTCGACTGTCATTCTCCTCTAAATTCTAACAGTTGGCTTCCTAAATTATACTCCTCTTTTCATTACTGTAGATTTTTCATGAGTTGAGCTGTCCTTCAATTGGATAGAAATAGGGTGTAGAGGAGGTCACTTATGATTAACCTTTCACTGCAGGGAATTGAATGATAACCATTTGAGTGGACATATCCCACCGGAGCTTGGAAAGCTTACCGATCTCTTTGATTTGTAAGTGCTAAGTTCTGTGATTTTAAAATGTCACTTTTTTGTTGATTTTTTAGTAGCTTGACTGTTTATATTTATCATTTTCATAGAAATGTCGCTAACAACAACCTTGAGGGGCCAATTCCTGATAATATAAGCTCATGCAAAAATCTCAACAGCCTGTAAGAACCTACTACCGTTACTTTGTTAATAGGATTTTTTTTATATACATTAAGGTGATGGATTTTCCTGTTGTTCTTTAGCAATGTGCATGGAAACAAGTTAAATGGAACAATCCCCCCAACTTTTCAGAGCTTAGAGAGTATGACGTATCTGTAAGTTTCTCTTACATTGTGGGAGGCTTGTTGAACATTTCTATGATCTGCTTAACTGAAGGATGAATAGAACCCCCACAAAGTTGCATTGATGCTTATATTGCAAATCTTTCTATCCGTTTACTGTTCTTAATGAACTGTTCAATGTTTCGTATTAGTACATTATGTACACATATGCATACTCATCTGATTCCCTCAATGATTCAGCAATTCATTGATCTCTGTTTTATTTGATGCCCTCTTGCCTCTTTGGCTTCGTGATGACATTCTTTAGGAATCTTTCCTCCAACAAACTTCGGGGCCCCATTCCAATTGAGCTATCAAGGATTGGTAATTTGGATACGTTGTAAGTACAAATGACCAAATATATATTTTTCTCTCTCTTTCTGGCCTAATGGCTCATACTAATAGATGTTTCCCTACCAGGGATATTTCAAATAACAATATAAGTGGTTCCATTCCTTCTTCACTTGGTGACTTGGAACATCTTCTGAAGCTGTGAGATCTACTGCTAGTTCTTTTATTTCTTGGCAGCTGTATTGTTGCCTCATTTCTCATTCATAGCTATTATTCATTTTTAGGAATCTGAGCAGAAATCATATAACTGGGTTTATTCCCTCCGAGTTTGGTAATTTAAGAAGTGTTATGGATATGTAAGTTCATTATATTTCTGAACTAAATTAAAGTGCTTTAGGTTTTCTGTCTCTAATCTTCTGTATTCCAGAGATCTATCAAATAACCAGCTCTCTGGCTTGATTCCTCAAGAACTTAGTCAGCTGCAGAATATGATATACCTGTAAGCTTCTAGTTCATCTTTATAAATTCTTCTCTGTACTATATTTTTGTTAAAGCAATTTGACAGTGCTTTATTGCCTTAAGTAAATCTCATGCTAGTGGATTTACTGCCTTCGGTTGACTTCTACTCTGAAAGATTACTTCTGTCTCATGTTGAAAATAAGTGAATCTTCAATATATTTGGGTTCTTGTGGATTGTACTTATTTAAAACACAACAGCATTACGTTAATCATCAATTTTTAGGTTGAATGTGGAGGCAGCATTTTAAACAAGGGCTTGCTGCCTTGAAATTTAACCATTTTTGTCTTGAATTATGTTTCTCAGGTTTATTTTAGTAGGATATCTTTTTCTTTGGTAGTTCAACTAGAAATATTTTTCATTGTATCTCATGGTCCAAAACATATAGGAGACTGGAAAACAACAATCTATCCGGGGATGTGACTTCTCTTATAAATTGCCTTAGCCTTTCTTTACTGTAAGTTCAACCTCACTTTTTTTCCCCTGCATGTGTGGAAAAATTTAGCGTACTTTTGCTATGGCAAGGTCATGTCAGTTTTCTGACAAATTCATATTGACTTTTACCTATGTAGCAATGTGTCCTATAACAACCTAGTTGGTGTCATTCCCACAAGCAATAATTTCTCCAGGTTTTCTCCAGACAGGTTGGGGTCATCTACAGTTCAGCTGTCTTTTTTATTTCTACTATTTGAATGATTTAGTTTAGCGGTGTCTTCAACATATTCTTATGAATTTTTTTCCAGTTTTATTGGAAACTCTGGTCTCTGTGGCTATTGGATGACTTCACCTTGTCATAAATCTCATCCCACAGAACGAGGTAAAGACTTCTGAGTCAGCAATTTTCTTTCTTTCCTTTTTATTTCCTGCTGTCCCCCTCCTTCCTTTCTTTTTGGTATAGGGATAGGTCAGAATTTCTCCACCCCTTTTGTAAAAGATATTCCATCTTATTAATTACCATGCCTGATAAAACATTTGAAGTCAGATTATTGCCTCTTGGACGCTGTGCAAATGTATCATTGATAGCATCCTCAGCCACTCAAGTCTTGTGGGTTCTTTTTTTTTATACAACAGCATCTGAAAGTATAGCTTGGCTCATGATAACATATCATCTGTTAGTTCTGGTATACTTTTCCATAATTTAAAAGAACTATTCATTATAATCACACAAATGGAATGATTTCAGCGTAATATTAAAAGGTGCACGTGAGAATATTGATTATAGTACAAGATTCCGATGTTCACGTTTTCCATTGTTGTCTAGCATATTTTGGAAGAATGTTTCCGAGTTCTGTTCTTCCCGGGCATTCTTTTCTATGAAGTTGGATTAAGGGTTTTCTTTGACAATATGCAAATTGAACTATTATATGCTATTGACCATGCAGTTACATTATCTAAGGCAGCCATCCTAGGAATTGCTCTAGGTGCCCTTGTGATTCTTCTTATGATATTACTAGCAGCATGTCGGCCATACAATCCATCCCCATATCCTGATGGATCACTTGACAAGCCAGGTATTTTTATCTTTATATCTACTGTTCTATGAAGTAACCTTAAATGTCTAGATTGCTTTTTAGCATATAACCAAACCCATCATAGCTCTTAAAAGTCTTTTACAGACTACAGTATGAGTTAGGTGGTAGGAGTTTCAGTCTGTTCAAATTGAATAGAGGTTCATCATGAAGGTCTTTTCTTCGTCTAGGCCAGTAATGGGAAAGAAAAGAATGGATTTTACATTATGGTTATTTATGTCTTCATATGATTTTGTACAGTTTATTAGTGTTTAAAATGAATATTATTATCCTGCCTATTGAAAGGATGCTAACAAGGGCTAAACTTGTGCCTTAAAAATGGCAGTTAATTATTCACCGCCAAAGCTAGTGATTCTTCATATGAACATGGCCCTTCACGTTTATGAGGATATTATGAGGATGACCGAAAACCTGAGTGAGAAGTACATAATCGGATATGGTGCATCAAGCACAGTATATAAATGCGTCCTCAAGAATTGCAAGCCAGTAGCTATCAAGAGGCTCTATTCTCACTATCCCCAAAGCTTGAAGGAATTTAAGACAGAACTTGAGACAGTTGGTAGCATCAAGCACCGAAACCTGGTTAGTCTCCAAGGTTACTCCTTGTCTCCTTACGGAAACCTTCTCTTCTATGACTATATGGAAAATGGCAGTCTATGGGATCTTCTCCATGGTAAGTTCAATCACTATCCCTTTCAATTATTATCAAGGCAATTGCGAAATTTGGTGGGCAAGACATTTTTGTGTGCTCTCTTTCCCAGGAGCTTCTAAAAAGAAAAAGCTTGACTGGGACCTTCGTTTAAAGATAGCACTAGGAGCAGCACAAGGGCTTACGTATCTACACCATGATTGTTGCCCCCGGATCATCCACAGGGACGTGAAATCATCAAATATTCTGTTGGACAAGGACTTTGAGGCCCATCTCACTGACTTTGGCATCGCTAAAAGTCTATGCCCCTCCAAATCCCACACTTCAACTTACATAATGGGCACAATCGGTTATATAGACCCTGAATATGCTCGAACTTCCCGTCTCACTGAGAAGTCTGATGTTTATAGTTTTGGCATTGTTTTACTTGAGTTGCTCACTGGCAGGAAAGCTGTGGACAATGAATCCAATCTCCACGACCTGGTTAGTCTTGTACTTTCTAGCCACTCTTAAAACTTGCTGATCTTTAATGTCAGTTATGACCAACTAGATATTGTTATGTGTCCAGATTTTGTCAAAGACAGCAAACAATGCTGTAATGGAGACGGTTGATCCTGATATTACTGCCTCATGTAAGGACATGGGAGCAGTGAAAAAGGTATTTCAGCTAGCCCTTTTGTGCACTAAGAGACAACCAGTTGATAGGCCGACAATGCACGAGGTGATGCGCGTGTTGGGAAGCCTTGTACTACCCACCTCCCCTCCAAAACAAGCAGCCCCACCTCCTGCAGCTTCTGCTCTGCTTCCATCGGCAAAGGTGCCATCTTGCTACATGGATGAGTATGCAAATCTGAAGGCTCCACACCTGGTGAACTGCCCCTCCATGAGCACCTCTGATGCCCAGCTCTTTCTCAAATTTGGGGAGGTAATTTCTCAGAACAGTGAATGAAGTTAGACGAGGATCCCGAAGAGGCCATTTAAACCATGAGAGTATTATAGCAGATGAAAAGGGAAACAAAAACAAATGGTGTGGACGAGCTACAATGAAAATGTAAATATAGGAATTCTAGTGTCAGTTATTACCAGGCGTGAACAGAGGAAGCATGTATGAAATGAAAGACCTCAGTAGGATCTGAAAGATGCGTTAACCCCAATATATTTTGTATTTTTTTTCATTGCTGGCGTTCTGTTGGTAAATTTAACATGTCTGTGCAAATGGGTGTCCAATGTCACGGGAGTGAGGACAGGGGCGGTGGGGTACTGAGGTGGTCTCACTCTCACCGCAGTGCCAGTAGGTAAGAAGCAGAGCATGATGTGTGCACATCGATGATGGACTGATTCTTAGCTGGATGGTGGCAGTGTTCGCCAGAGAGTAACCATTGCTGCTTTTAGTGCTTGATGAAAGCCATTCGCTGTGAAAGTACAATAAAGATTGATCATGAAAATTAACTGCCCACACCCACTGTACTGAATTTAAAGTGGGCCATTAATCTCCATGCCGTGCTTTTTGAAATGTCAAATTTAACTACTTTGAATGGAAAATATCATCTCTGAATTCTGTTATTTTATGAACTATCGGTAGGCATCAAGAATTTTTGTATTAATACACTTTTTTTAAGTTATTATTAGGGTTGAAGTTCCCAATTTTCACTGCCCTCTGTTCTTTCAAGGATTCTCCCTCCCGCAAGATTTTTCCTTGCTCTATTTTTTCTGCGTTTCATTTTCTTTTATGGAACTCACGCCAATCATGGGCTTTGGCTTCTATAATGTTTGTTAAAGGTGCGGATTCTACAAGATTGAGGCCCCTCCAAAAGAAAAAAACAAAGAAAGAAACGATGGAGTTGAGTTTGAGGAAGAAGGCGATGGAACTTTTTCTAAACGGCGCGGCAGATTCCGTTTATCATCGGGACAATTTTCTATTGGGAAAATTTCACCTAGCCCCGTGATATAATTTCAGTCAACTTCTAAAACTTCATGATGGTAAAACTTACGATACTTTGCTGAAAGTCAATGATCTGTAGACGAAAAGATAATTATGCTCCTTTTTATTTTTTATTGAAGACTATTTACAAGAAATAAAGAAATTTTATGAGGGAAATAAAAGGATTCGAAAGAATCTTGGAATTAAAAATATTTTAATTATTTATAAGATAAATATAAAAAATTCACAAAATAAATATGGGCATCTATAAAATAAATAAAGAGATTTCAAAAAACCTAGAGAATTAAAAATAATTTGAAAATAAAATAATTCACAAGACAAATAAAATAAGGATATCATTATCTGTTCATTAAAAACTTAATATCATTTTATCTTAAGAAGATGCAGTGAAGTTTTAAAAATATTTAGAAGTAGACTAAAATTATGCCAAATCGTTGCCCCAACTGAAATTCTCCCTTTCCTGTTTTTACTGGGCTGGAGCTAAAAAGTGTGACTTGATTGATGGAGCTAGTACAGTTTACCAACTAGTTGGGCCTGACGTTGAATTCCCTTAAGAGGTCTAGGATTGGATTCGAGCTGTGATAAAACTATTCGTAATCCGTTTTATATAGAATTGCCACTGTTGGGAAGGTCATCCTTGCCATTGCAGAATCCGGAGTGGTTGCATACTTACCACCATTTTACTTATAAAAAAAAAGCTAGTACAGTTTGCCGCATGGAAAGGAAATTTTTTAAAATTCTTATGGGCTCGTGTACGGCACGACGCCTGGGTCCATGGTGGAAGGGAAGCAAACTTTGAATGCTGCTCATTCAGCAACCATCTTACTATTTTGGTTGTACCAAAACATAAATATATATATCATCTAACTTTGGAGTCCCAATTATCGCTTCAATATTTAACATACGCCTTCCTTTTTTTATCTTTTTGGTGCCACCAAGATTCACCGTGTGTCTTCTTCTGTAAAGAATATTGAGCGAAGCTTTCTTTACGTGGTGGTGTATACATATACTACCTTCTCTGGCCTTAGTTATAAAGACTGGGTTAAAGAGTTTAAAGAAATTATTTAATCATGTCATATGTTGTATATGCTTAGATTATATATTAGTTTAATCAAACTAATTAGATTAGAGAAAAAAAATAAAAATACATTAAAACAATTTAATTATTTTTCTTAAGCTCTAAAAAAAACTTGTCAGAGAGAGTATATTTTTCTCCACAAATACGGGAATTTATTCAATTTACTTTTTGAACAAATACTCTTCTTCATCTTGATGTGAGCTCTTTTAGGATTTGTTTGGTTTGAGAGGGGGAAGGGATTTGTGATGGAAATTGATTTTGATAAGAGAGTTTTTCCAAACATGTTATAGTCTCTGCATACAAACTACCTTGTTATTGTGGAAACGTTTGTTCGCTTCTGCCTATGTTGGTTACTTGTCCCGAGTGCCCGCAACATTTGATACTTAGAAAGTTTAATGTAGAAGTAAATTTAGATGTTAAGAAAAGTTAGACTGAGTACCTCTTGTTCATGGGGTATTCAATTTCTTTTATAGAAACTTTTTTTATCTTCATGATAGAAAAGTCAAAAGTATAAAATTTTAACTTATTATTTAAAGCAGTTTTTTTTTTTTCAAAATTCCAATTTTAAAATTTTTAAAAAAAATTAATCCAAAGATCATGAAAAGCCGAAAAGTGGATTTTTGCTGTTATGATACACATTTTAACGCCCAAACACGATCCCAAACACAACCTTAATCTAGGCCATAGACTTCCAATTGGATGATGCCCGTGAAAATTCCCTTGACAAGAGAGAAGTCACGAGTTCGATCTCATTTATAAATTCATATTGTTGGTGATGGTTTAGTTTAGACATAAATAATTATTAATTGCTGTATTGTCACCTCAGATCCTTTCTATGGTTTGGGTGTGACATTTATATCTTCGATGTGCAAATAAATTATCATCTACATAAGTTGTTTAATCTTTTTAAACATTATTCACCTCATTTTCTTTTTTCACAACAAATTAGCCAGGCAAGTTTTAACATCACTCCATTGTCAGAATTACACTCTAAAATAGGCTGAATAAAAAACGAATTTAACCTTTGTAGCATCTTTTTTTTTTTTTTTTTTTTTTTGGTCCTGGGGGGGAGTGGGGGACTAAGAGTATCAAATAAAACTCCCACAAGTAAGAGAAGATTGGGCCTCATTCTCACTATTGGGCTTTGGGTTACAACGGTTTGTTTCTCTGGTCCAAGAAAAAAGTTGATAGCTTATTCTTCCACAATGACCTTTACAAGCCTTTTTATATAACAACTCATCTATGAAAATGGCACACAACTGTAATATTTAATCGGAAACCTTTTCTCAATGAAAATTGCACACAGAACTTTAATCTTCTTTTCCAAAAAAATACAAAGAACTCCCAGCGGACCTAAACAACAACTAAAAGAAATACAAAGAACCGACTAATGGTTGCAAAAATGGAAGAATAATGATCACTCAATAGCCTAAGGCCCAACAAAAAAAAAAAGGTCAATAATTAATGGTCCTCTTTATCGGTTCATAGAAGTGGGAAGCACGTTTGGTTATTGGTCACTGTCGAGACTGTCCTTTTAACCCCTTATTTCGCCTTTAGATCACTTCGTCATGAAGCGTATGTCCCTTTGTCTGATTCATCATGAGCACGCAACGCTATTGGGTTTATCCTGTCTATCCAAAAATAGGAAGACAGTACCGAATCAGAAGCCTGTACTCTGTACCTAATTAATTAACAATCCACCTTGAACACGTTGACGAGCTCAAACTTGAGCTTCTCTTAGGTTGCAGCAAATGCCAGATGGTGAATGTCTGTTAGACGAAAGATTCTCTTCATTCAATGTTTAATACTCATTAGTAGATAGATTCATTATAGCTTAGGCTGGAATACTCCAAGCTTGCTAAAGGATTTTAATTTTATGATTCAGTGCTTAGATGGAAACATTTCGTTTACTGAAAACGGTCCTGAGTCACAAATCTGAAGGCCATCCCATTTACAAGCTCTGACATACAACGATTAACAAAACTTATAATTAGGATTACATTACAGGACTTAGTTATAGTGCAGAGGAAGGGTTAGTGCTTAGCGGACTATCTGCCATCTTAGTTATAATTGGTACCATAGATAAAAGAGATCAGATGTAAAGAGATCTCTCAAATTCCTCTACAACCTTGCACAGAAACAACTTGTCCTACAGGCTACATTACATATTCGAACAGCAGGAGTTAGACTATTTATTAAGTTAGTTTAGTAAGAGCTGTTTCACTTCTAAGGGAAGAGGAGCTAGGCATCTTCATAGTTGCAGTAGTGGCACAATGCTGTAGATCAGCCAAAGAAAAGGATCGCCAACCAGGGAAATTGCTGGCAAATGGAGAGGATGGGCCACCACCACTGGTAATAGAAGACACGCTATTTCGAGGATGTAATGGTGGAAGAAATCGAGGAGATGAGTTGGAAACAGAGTCCTCACTGGTTATGCTGCTATTGCTATCAGAGTTGTTCATGGCAACTGCAAGTGCCAGTGCGCTTCGACTGGAGCTCAATATTGGCCTCTTCGAAATCCCACCATTGGTGCTTTTTAAAGGTAAGCTTCGGTTCTTGTTCCAGATATGGCTGAAGGCCATTAAGTTTCTGCGTTTCCTGTTGTAGGCATTGTCTGCTTTTGCTATGTCTTTCACAGACAGTGAAGTAGCAGCATCAGCCAGGCTAGTGAAGGACTTGGATTTGCCGTCATAGAACTGTGAGATCCCTCTACTGCACAAAACGATTATTCCACACGTAAGATTGGCAGCAAACTAGAATATGAACAAGTTGAACTCAAGTCAAAAGATCGTTTAACTAAAACAGACACTCGATCATGAGGTAGGATGGGAAAACATGGAGCGGAAAAATAACAAATTTATGAACAGATTCGCCCGTGTACTAGAGAAATGCATCATTTCAACATAAATGACCAGCATTGCGCATATTTATGTGCCTCGTACAGAAAACTTAACCAACATTCTTGTGCCCCTCGGAGTGACTTCTAATCAAAGACCCCTCTATAGAATACGACAAACATGATAAAATTTATCAGCACTCCGCAATCACAACATAATCTAGTCTCTCTCCGGACCAGCAAACAAAAGAAGTTGTTGACTTGTCATCGAGCATATACTGTAAGAATCCGTTTCTTCAAAAGCCACGCTTCAAAAAAAAAAAAAAATCAAGCTTTTCTTATAGAATTAGCAGTACCTGACGGGCAAAACTTCTTCTAAGGACTGCATCGTGTCCAAAGTGCCCTTGTAGGCACTCTGGGCCTCATTATCGGCGCGATCCTCGTCGCCCACGGACCTCTCCGAAGACGACAAATCGCTGTTCCTGCCGATGGAGGACGTGGCAGAAGATGACGTACTGCATTTATCATTAGCATCCTTGGCCGGAAGCGCATGATCTCCACCGTCCGGTTTTGGATCTTGGGAGGAAGCAAAGAAGGCGGACGCGCATGTCACGACGCGCGTCAACCGAGAAGACTCAACCCTCATATGGACAAGTTCAACGTGAACAGCTTAGCTAGTTATCCGGACGACATGCAAGGCGGGAAATAGAAGAAAGGAGAAAAATCTACAAGACAGGAAAAGCCGCCATGGACGAAGATGAGGATGAGGTTGACGAGGTAGCAGGAAACAGACGGAGGGGATAAGAGAGACAGGGTGGCTTTTATGGATTAGTTTTCAGGAATTATTTATTTATAAATTGAAGAAGAAAGTGATAAGAAAAGATCAACGGCGGAGAATGAAAGATGAAGAAAAGGAAGTGGTTAATCCTTATCCTGAAAGAGGAGGAGGGAGTTGAATGCCAGGTGTCAGGGACAGAATGATAGAGAGGGGGGATCAGGTGGTTGGGAGCTGTGTACGGAAGGGATTGGAGGGCAAAACCGGCAGTGTAAGATATGTGAGGGAGGGGTGGGGACCACGTGGAGGGAATCGGAGCAGGTAAGGGAGGGCACACTTGACACGTTGACGAATCTGGACGGTAAGTGAAGACAGGGAGGGATGGGGTGAGATCAGAGTTTGAATTTGAATTATGTACAACGAAGGATGCGATGCAGATGCAGATGCAGGCATGAGCTGGAGTGGAGGTCGAAGCTTATCCACTTACGAAGAAGAGGTGCCACCGTGGGACCCACACCTCCTCTTGCTTCCTACTTTCCGACTCTTCTAATCATAACTCTCTCTCTCTCTCTCTCTCTTCCATCGCTATTCCACTGTTACTTACTGCTTTGTTCTCTCACTTGTCCCGTTATAGGGTGCCTGTTACAAATATTATTTGATTTATTATTATCAATTTTGTTCCGATAATCAATATTTCTACTCCATTAATATGATGAGAGGTAGTTCACTTATTTAAGTATACCCCTGTCATTTTTATAAACAATTCTTTTTATAGAATTTGTCTTTAATATAAATAACTTTCTTTTTGTGTCTCAAAGTATTTTTCTTTTTGTCTCAAAGCATAAACTACAATTTTCTTTTTTACCTTTATTAAATACATAGCTTTATATTAATTACTCCCTATTCACCATTATTCATTTTCATTCAATCATTTATTACATATTCTCCTCATATTTTCTCACCATTCTCTCATATATTTTTATTCATTCTTTCTCATTTAGTCCCTCTATCTAGGGTGGGAACAGGCTAAGGCCTATGGCTTAGCCTGTTCCAAGCAGGCTTACCCTATCAAGTTAAAAGGTCATGTCAAAACCTCTTTCAAAACTTATTTTGCTTCACAGGCCAGGACTAGGACCAATAATAATTTTGTTAGGTCTGCCAGAACGACCTATTATAAGGGTAAAATTGTAATTACTTCTTCCATCTTCCATTGAAATTGTATTTGATTTCATATTTTATGATATATTTTAGATTATTATGAATAATTTATATAAGTAGGTCTGTTTTGAGATGAGGCATGTGACCTGTTAGGCTGCTAACAAAATTTTTGAAACTACAAGTTTCTTTAACAGGCCACAACCTAGGCTTAATCCGAAAAAAATTCCTATAACACGCTATAGGCCAGACTCATGTCACTTTACTTCAAAACAAACATGGTGTGAAGCCTAGCCTGACCTATCATGTTTCCTCTCCTACATTTGCCCCAATATATAAAAATATTTCAACTAAATTACGAGATTTACAAAACATTTAAAAGTATTTAAATGTAATAATTATGTCAGAAATTTATTTATTTATTTTCAAAAGATACCCCAATTTATGTAGGTGAGAAAAAAATTAATAATGATAAATGATAAAAGAAAATGTACTTAGTATAATAATTAATTGAGAAAAAATGAGAAAAAATGTATTTATTATTAAAACAAATTCAAAAGGAATCTGACATTTGGTAGTAGACCCTTTAAAAGAATGCTCTTATATATAGGAGGAGGGAGTTCTCTTTTCAAGAAGCATATTTGAAAAATACATAACATTTTTTTTCACATTTAATTTTTAACGAACTTTAACTACCAATTCATTTTGTGCAATAAAAAAAAGTTGTTTATAAAAAAGTCAAAAGGTTGGTTACATTAGTCATTTGTAATAAAAACATGTTAGTTTTCCTAAGATATTATATTTCGTTATGACTACATTGGATAGAAACTCTTTACTACATGCAATTAATGTGATTACTTCAAGAAAATATTATAAATTGAGGTTTTACATTCAAAACCAAATTCAAACTCTTATATTCAGGTCCAAAGGTAGTACCTAAACATGACTCATTGTATTTTTTTTAATACCTTATTGATGAAGGTAAATTTGAAACTGTTTAATTTAAAATAGATTTTAAGGGAAAATAACAGAAAAATACAACTTTAACTTTCAAAATCCTATTGACATAAACCAATAATGTAATTAACAAAAACAATACATCAATTGAGGACTTGTTTTAATGTTAAATACTTATTTAAAATTTTAAAGTTCAAGTGGTATTTTCTTGAAATTTTCCCCAGACTTAATAAGTTAGATGTCATTGTTTAATTTTCATGAATTACTTTATTATAATAATAAGATATTGGGAAAATGACATAATTTTGTAGAGAATAATAGTAATAAGATTAACAAAAACAATAAAATAATTAACAAATCGTTTTATTGGAAAATCACATATTTAGGGTTTTGAAATTCAAATGGTTTTTTCTTAAAATTTTCACTAAAATATTTGCAAATACAATATATTTTACCGATTTCAACATTAATTATATTTCTTTATTTGAAATGCCCAAAGTATGAGGTTGAGTTTCTCTCCCCATCATTTTCTCATTATTCGTCATAATCTCTAAATTACATCCGTCTAATCAACACAATACTACTTTTACTTTTCTCTCAGTTTCTCAATCAATGGCTCAGATTTAACTAACGAGAGAAAATGAGAAATGAGATAAAGAGATAATCTTTTTCCCAGAAGTATGTTGAAATTAGTTGCGTCCCGTCTGAAATTAGGTGACGAGAAGGCGATCCATCAGGTGGTGGGGAGTCCCTATCAGTATCAGCTACCACCATCCGTTGGCCCCTCATCGCATTCACCGCTTTATCTCCTAATCCTTTCCTAATCTCTAAATTCAAATCAATCAACTTCATTACATTCATGGCGTTGGCGACCCAATTTCCCCACTTGGTGACATGATTACTTTGTTTAAACACAATATTTGTATGCTCCTCACGTTAGGAATATGTACCCCTCAACTCATTTATTCACTGACGTTACCCTTCCCACTTACAGTTCAAACCCTCCCTTCATCCCAATCCCAAACAGTACCCAGGTTTTATGACCCAGCTTTGCTACTTCTAGACCTGCAACATGCTCACAATGATTCCTGTTCTTCTCTGCAATTTGCTTAGATTCTTGGCAAACCGAGTCTCAAAGAGCACTCGCTGTGTCCTATCAACGACTTGAGACCTGTTTAAATTAGGTACTGGCCTTGTACACTAATAAATCACGTGGGAAAAGCAATTCAAACAAGAACTTAAACTTCAACAAACTTTTTTTATTGGCTCAATCTCATCAATCATCATTTACTGTGGAGGACTCAATTTTAGAGCCTCCATGGATTGTTCTCAACTAATTTTCTGATCCTTCATTTTCCTCCCAAAGATATCAACAATATTAAGCCCCTCCATGTCTCTATGGAGGAGGGGTTAGACCTAGATATGAGTCAACAAAATAAATGCATGTTGCATATTAGAGTCAATGAACTGGGTCCCATAAAAGGCTGAGAATCTCCCATCACTTTGCCCAATTGCTTTTTTCACCTAAGCACCATGAGGGAAGCTAGTGATTCACTGCCCCCTTTTCTTCATTCAACAAAATTACAACACATGTAGAATCTGGGTGGGGAAACAATGGATGTGTATCCTCAGCTGAGCTAAACAGAATAGAATAGCCGAGTGACAATCACATTCGAGCAATCCCAATGTATTTCAAGAAAGGGGCAAACCTTGAAAAGTATAAGCACAGACTGTACAGTTAGGAGACCCCAAATGATGACCTAAAGGCACACATAATTTCATTTTCATATAGGAACTGCTTAGCTATGAACCAAAACCTAATATTGTATGCCACCGGTTGCCAATTGTCCATTTCAAAAAGCAAGACAATTGGAGGTTGAAAATGAAGCCATTTCAGCACCTTCTAATGATGTTAACAACGTTCTTGCCAATATCTTCTTTTGTTTGCTCAGATACAGGTCCATCCCCAATGTACATGTCGAAGAAAGCCCCTGCAAGTTTAAACATATGATAAAAAATTAAAAACTTAGCTTGGTCTAATACTCGACAAAAGAATGTTATATTATGTACATGTTACTTATATTTGAACCCAAAATCTGAAAATGACTTACGACATAAATCTTTGCTGGCGACACTTCCAATTTGATTCCCGCCAACTGTACAAATAAAACCAACACTATTAGTAGTGAGAAGTCAACAATTTAGGTTGCACGTGGAAAACCAAAAAATAAACTTAGAACTGCCTCTAAACAATATGGAAAGATGAACAAGAATTTTGTTATGCTATTTCTTATCAAGATAAACCAAAGGCCAGTGATGATAGCATAAATTTACTGTCAACAAATTCATAAATTCGACAATTATTACTCATCCTCACTTTCAGTAATAAGACATCCATCAATTGTTCGTCGAAAATTGATTGTTGTCCCCTGAAACATCGAAATAAAGCATAAGTAACCCTAAGCCATCCTATAAATACGGAAGAAAGAATACAGATTGGTATTAGGTTTACCAAAGGTAATGGAATATCTTGCGTGAAGTAAGAGCCAAATTTGCTCAGGCAACAAAAATCTGTAGTTGGATTTGTCTGAGCAAATAAGAAGCCAAAGGAAAAGTTAGAATCAGTCCAGTACAGAAACAACAAAAGCTATTTTACAAGTGGTAGTGAAGTACCTTAACTAAGCGAGCTCGGAGTGATTTCTCAAAAACACTGCAATAATGCACGGAAAAAAAGAGTGATTAATTAGTCTGTCACTTTCATCATCAAGTCTACGTCTAAGACCTTTAAATACTATTGATTTCATCATCAAGTCTACGTCTAAGACCTTTAAATACTATTGAGGTTGCACTAAATGAGAGAGGACTTGATTCACCCTCGTCTAGGTTGGCATTTATGTAAAATTGCATAAATTGATATCGTTGATTCAGTAACAACCAAATTACATTCAGACGTCAAGGTTCAGATATGTTAAAAGGGAAAAGTTAATTGTTGACTATATTCATTAATAAAGAATCTGAAAACAGAAATTTTTTAAATACTGCAAAATAATTTGGAAATGTCAAAATCTTGCAACAATATAACTCTGAACAGATTTCAAAATCAACTGAGAATTTCCATTTTTTTGAAAAAGAATTTCCTCAATTGAATAAGTAAAACAGAAATTACTAACTCTTTGACAGCGTTGATTTTTATCCGCTTGCAGTTTACGACAAGCCTCACAGTCATTTCAATATCCTCCCTGTGATAAAAAAACCCAACATATGCAGCAAAGTCAGCATCTTAATCATGAAATCAATGAAGCATCTTGCCTAAGTTTGCAATGCAGAAGCATATCCTATTCAAGCTAAACTCACAGTTTTGGACACATGGATAACTCATGATCGGTCCATATTATGTCCCTTTTGCACTTTATGGTGGTCAATTACAATCACCTTGAAAAAAGGAACCTTTTGAATTGAAAAAATTTTATATACAGATGACAGAAATAATTTTCAATACCTAAGAAGATCCTTGTAGAATTCATGGGAGTTATTCAGCTCACCAGCGGAAAATGATGCATATTTTGGACCCAATTTCTCACAGAGGGAGGAAGGATGAACATCTGTTAAAATGAGGGTGGTTCAATATAGGATGATAATTTTGCTGGCATTACTCAGCATCAAGTATCCAAGAAAACTTACAAAAACCAAATGCGTAGATCCTTAAAGACTTGATTTTAACTATTTCCATGGTTCTGGACCCAGTTCCAACCAGGACCTGAAGCAAATTTAGTAGCTTGTGTTAGTTTGATGTGAATGAAAATATGAACGCTAAAGCACTACATGTAGGAAAGATAAAGGAAACAAATGGCAATCAAATGGGCCTCCATGAGAAAGTTAGAGAAAAATACAGCCACAGTCTAACCCATCACGCAGCTCATATAGCATGATTACTAGGCATAGTGGAAACAGCATCCTATAATTCAGGTTATTTTTCAGTGCCTTCCTAATTTTCAATCAAGTACACATTTTTTAGCTTAAATACTAGCAGTGTATTTTACTAAGCAAACAATATATCAGCAGTCAGATGAATTAATTTGTCACGTGCAAATGCATTGAGACACAGATTAATCCCATTGATAAGCAAGAGGGCCAACAATCCAGGAAAAGTAGAAAATTAAATATTGACCTCAGAGTTTAGGCTGATATCCTGCTCTCCATCAATTACATTGTTCAAAATTATAGGAAACTCGATGCCAGTTTTTGGTTCAACCACATGCTTCGTCAGGTTCAATTCAGGAAAAGATAGTTGAGCACATCCTTTTTTCTTAACCTCACAAGGGATTTGGTCCTTGTCACCATGCTTTGGCAATTCAGAATTCTCAAGTGGACCAGTCAGCACCGTTGATGATCTGGTGTAAATAACATGGAAACAAGCTCATCGTTGTGACACAAGGGGAAATAATTGCCAAGCCTAAAATAATTCAAATTGAGTAAACACCCTTTAGTGTGACTTACAAGTTTTGAATTGGTGGTACCAATGCTGCAGCTAGAGACAGCACAGGATATGACTGAAGCCTTTTCACTTCTCTCCAAAATAGACTCATTGCAGAACGAGAAATCTTCACTAAAGCCTTGGGGGCAATGGATTTTCTATCTGATCGAAAACTGAAGTGAAACCCAACTAGATTATGTCTAACAGAAGATATAGGCTTAATATGCACAGAAGCCCCAGAAATTCTATATTGAGAGCCTGATATATCCTGAGTTATTTTTGAGCTGGTTCCACTACACAACCAAACTATAAAAGCACCAGCAAGTCCTGATATACGGTTAAATGTGTCTTGAAGAGCAAAACTTCCAGGAGAATACAAGTTTCTGGAGTGGTAAATAGAATTGTCCGCAAATGAATGTAGCTGCGAAAATAAATGAGTCCCAAGGTTATGAAATACAAACGGCTCCAATGAAAAGATGTCAGGATTAACTTCATCAGAACCCATGAAAGGTAACCAATCCCTCTTCATCTTTGCTGTGTTCAAACTCGAATACTGGAGCTCCAAACCTCCCCGATTGTTTTAAGGTGTTTAGTAGCAAGAGAGTACTTTTATCTACCAACCTGCATTGAGTTTTGGCAGAGGATGATCAAAATCAATTTCATATCAACCAAGGCAAAACATGACACAATGCTTATGAAAGCATAGGATGAAAATTGATTCTATGTTAAAGAACAAACTTGCGGATTCTAGAAAAGTGGCCACCAGCCTCTGTTCCAATTTTAACGCCCAAACTTCGAGCAACCAGACAAACGATCTTTTGATTACCACCAAGAATAAAAATATCGAAAACAATGTAATAATGTGACGGGGTTTTTATCAATACAGTTTATCTTATCATTATGAATAAATATAAAAATAATTCATCGGGGTGAACTATAAATTGCCATAGTGATTTGTAAAATACAACACAATCAAGAAATTTGCTGCAAAGCAACAAATCATAACATCTCGAATAGAAAGTTCATTATATCCAAGATGGAATGAAACTAATAAGTTTACCATGCCAGCCTCTTGCTGATTAGTTAAACAACGGTTCCATTTCAAGTCCCAGCTAAAGCAGTGGAATTCTTTCCCCAGAAGAACAAAGGAGGGGAAAAAACGGGTAAGTTAAGAAAGCGTCGCGGATTTCATATAGGTTCAATTAGATCAAACGAATAAACATTAAAAGGAAAATGCCTAAAAAAGATGGAAGGAAATGGCGCGTCTGTTCCTTTACTCCCACTTTTCTACCATTATCAACACAAAATCACGCGAAAAAGTGGGAAAACGAAACGAAACGAACCTGAAACAGAAACAAAACAGGCTTCTTCAACACAGATCCAGGAATTGCAGGCGAATCAAACATATTTTCGGGGGAAGTGTGGGAACGTGAAAATTCTTTCTTTATCGTTGAAGAAATAAAATGGAATATGCTTCGAGCACAAACGTGGAGAAAGTCGTTGCGGTGAGGGATCTAACAAGAGCTAAGGGCTGTAGTTTGGTTTGGGGGGAAAAACCTTCCCTTAAAAAAAAAAACCTATGAAACTTCTTAATATTTTTAAAAGTTGCTTTTAATTAAAAAAAATATTCTCTTTATTAATCATATGGTCAATTCCTTTTTTTCCACCCTTCCCCTCAAACCAAACGCACTTCTGTTTAAACAAAAATGGAAAAAAAGAAAAGTATAAAGGGAAAGCTGTTATGAATATACTTATTATGTGGATGTCCATTGACTCCCGGTCTCCAAATACTACAAGATGACATGGGACCCACGCATAGTACCATGCATAGTGATTTACTATTTGGTGGGACCCACACACAATTATACACACATCCACGGGAAGGAAATCCGTGAGTGTACAGTTTATGTTTTAGGAGAAAACTACACCAAATGACCCTGAGGTGTAAATTACACTAAAGACCCATTTTCCTTCTATAAATAGAGGTCTTCTGTAACTATTCATTGTCACAGTTGAAATGAGAATTTCTCTCTCTACTTTCTCTCTCTATAATCTCTTCTCTTATTCTTATTAGTTTTATAACACGTTATCAGCACGATCGCATTTCTACCTTCTTCTTCTGCTGTTTATCTTTTTCATTCTCAGCCACACACGAACCCTATTTTCCGAACAACTCTCCAGATCTGAGACTCTTTCCTCCTCCTTCAGTTTAATTAGTTCTCTCCTAAAACTAAAGCAAGTGGTTCCTTCGTCTTCCCACCTATGGTTTCCCAGGAAGAGTTGTTTTACATTATTGTTGCGGGGTCTACATGTTTTCCTTCACATGGCGTACAGGACAACATTACAGTTTAATCTTTGAGACAACAATTATTTAGGAGGAAGAGTTGCTTTACATTATTGTTGCAGGGTCTACATGTTTTCCTTCACATGGCGTACAGGACAACATTTTGGAGACATAGTTCACACATTCACGGTTTGGTTTGAAATATTTTCTAATGGGGCCATATGTTTTTATATTATTATATTATAATATATAAATATATTATAAAATAATCTAAAGACAACTCACGTGAAACTAATCATAAAACATCAAGTGAATAAATTTAACTAATGTAGTAATCTAACTAATGTCGATAATATAAAGTAATTGGGTTTTTCAATTTTCTTATTTATATCTTATATAATTTTTATTATTATTATTATTAATTTGACTCCAGATTGGAAGTCTAGATTTAATCTTTCTTTTTAATTTTTTTTATTTGAGATTTTATTATTGTGACTAACATTTACCTGTGTGTATTTATTTTTATTGTTACTAACATTTACTTTTATGTTATTTATTATTATTATTTTTTTATCCTTTATGGCGGCAACACTATCTATTAGTGGGCTCTATTTATTTATTTTATTTTACATTTATTTATTCTTCATGGAGGCACACTAGTATCTATTAGTGGGCTCTATTTATTTATTTGATTTAGCGTTTATTTATCTTTTATGGTGGTGACATTTTGTGGGCCCCATTTATTTTATTTTAATTCTTTACTGCTTTATTTATCTTTCATGGTGGCAACACTAGTATAGTGGGCACCATTTATTTTATTATTTACTGCTTTATTTTTCATGGTTGTAACACTAGTATAGTGGGCACCATTTATTTATTTTATTTACTGCTTTCTATATATTATATATATATATTTGCATATGCATATGCATCCTCTTTCTTACCTTTGGATGAGATAGGTCTCGCTGTGAGTTTACTACCATTCCTATTTCATCTTCTTTTTATTTATTTAGCACGTTCATTTCCAGTCATTTATTTTATTTATTTACTGCATTATATCCCCTTTCCCTTTTATTTTTATTTATTTATTTACAATTTATTTTTCTCCCCACTCCCCCTACCCTTTTTATTATTTATGGCAACGACACTATTATATACAAGTATATTAGTGGGTTCCATCTGTTTTATTATTTACTGCTTTATTTTTATATATTTATCCTGATGATAAATTGTTAAAGGCCATATGAGATCAATATGCCATTGAGATATGAGAATGCATAAATTGGCCTAAGAACATGAGGAGGCATAAATTAGCCTGATGCTAAAAGGCAAGTTAGCCTGAAGCCAAGAGACAAATTATGAAACATGGCTTGATCCATAATTTTGTATGCCATCAATTGTATAAAGGCCTCAAAATTATATATTTGACATTTAATACTCCCTTAAATTATGAGACAAGGGATTGTATAATCATGATTGATATTATAAATAAATATATCCAATTTGCTATTGCAGTAGCAAAATTGTGATTAAGTCAAGAAATATTGTGGATTAATTTCTTGCCATGATCAAACAAATCTGTGAATTATGGATCATGAATTTTTATCCAACTTCATTCCCAGAAGTAAATGAAGCAAATATATTATTATGGTTGTTTTGTGATTTATATGATTATAACAATTTTTGTGAATACGGGAGAGGAATATTCATAAACAAAATAATTAAACAAAAGGAAATATTATTTCAACAAAGTTTAATAGCGAGTGGCTCAACATCATTACAAACCTTAATCATCTCATTCTGAAGATATTTAATGTCTTCTTCTTTTGCTTTTCTTGAAATGGGATCCAGATGAGGCAAAGCTCTTCGTAATATCGAGATTTGCGTCATAAGTTTCTTGAGCTTCTTGTGTGGCCACTCAGTTAACCCTCCTTTTTGATAGATTTTTTGTATGGTGTGAGTAGACATATTTAATTGTTTACTCGCTTCATCAAGGGTTAAGTGAAAATAATTTCTTAAATCATGGAGCGTTGTTTTCTTTATTCTTTCTCTTTGCTCCATAGATAACCTATATAATTCACCCTGGTTAAGGGATGAAGTATCATAGGGTATACTTACTGCAGGTTGTTTTCCTTTGCCTAATGAGTGTTCAATATTGGTTTGAAATGAACTTCCATGGAGGTCATTTGGATTTATAGCCCATTCTGAACCAACACAGAGAACCTCATGATAGGCTAATACAGGATCACGCATCAAGATATATCCTGATGCTTGTAAATCTATACAATACTGTGTCAGAAATTGTTTGATTTCTTCAAAATTTTTCTTTGTGAAATCAAACATTGGAAGCCTGTCAGTATTATAAGATTTATCCTGTACTTTTTCAAATAAAACAGCATGGGTAATCATACCTGTTCTTCTTCCGTGAACTTCAAGTTTATGGTACTGAAGTCCGTTGGTATGAATAATTTCCCGTAAAACATGACAGCAACTACATTCCAATAAGCTAGTAGTTGTTAATTGGCTTGTAGCTGTTGGCTGGCTAATTGTTGCTGGCTGGCTAGTGGTTGTTGGCAGGCTGATTGTTGTTGTCGGGCTGGTTGTTGCTGGCAAACTGATGATAGTTTGCTGGCTAGTGAATGCTGGTTGATTAACTGCCGACACTATTGGCTGAACTAGATTGGTAGATTCCATTAGTTCTGCCATAGTTCTACACCTCTTAACAGGCCTCCTTGATGAACCTGCTTCAGTTGTACCTTCAATCCTTGTAGATTGAGGAAGAACACTTGTTCTAGGGGGAGAAGTAGGTACATTTGAAGCAGAAGGAGGAATAGTAGAAGGAGGAATAAACATTTCAAAGGGATTAGGAGATAACAAAGAAGTAAATGACATGTTATGCTGATCATCATACAATAAAGCATCAAGTAATGCTGTTTCGGATGTATCAGAAACTGGGATAAAACTGCTTGGTCCTGCCATGGCAATAGAATTTAGAGAAATATGTGTGAGTATCTGGTAGTTGATATTATCAGATGCTTGAGTGTTTGTGAGGCATGTTCGTTTGCCTTCCTCTATTTATAGTTGAATTAAATCCTATTGAATCTCTGCAGATTTGCGTAGTCCTGTTAAATCTCTACAGATTTGCTCCCTATAAAGCACGAGCCTGGAATCTTTTTGACTTTATATGTATACGACAATCTGAGTTGTCGCGCCTGTGATTCCACAGTGATGTGCCTCAGATTTGCTCCCTATAAAGCATGAGCCTGGAATCTTTTTGACTTTATATGTATATGACAATCTGAGTTGTCGCGCCTGTGATTCCACAGTGATGTGCCTGTGATTACACAGTATTGCGCTCGTAAATCTGCAAAGATACACCTGATGATTTTGTATTTAATATATATTTGTTGATTCTGGAAAATGGAAATTTTGTTACCAAAAGTAACAAAATTATGCATTGATAATGCATTTAGAAATATGTGGAATTTTAATGAAATAGATATCATATATGCTATTATCATGGAATATTGTATGGAAATTCCATAAATTAATTTTTAAGGTCTCACACTTGAGGGGGAGAATGATAATGATATATATCAAGTGTGAATATTTATGTGATAATTCTTTGTGAATGTTTCTATGTTGATTCCCCCAAAATGAATATTAGGTTTGATGATAAATCATATGAAATGTTGGCATGACTTGTTTGATCATCCGAGTCATATATTATGTGCTGCATATTCTCAGATAGAATTAATTATTGGAAATGGATCTCTGGAAATATATCAAATTGAAAGTTTACATATGAGATTATAAATTTGCAAAGTTTGCAGTGATGTTTGCAACCAGAAGTTTGCAATATATTATGCGCGCAATTTCCAGATTGAATGATCCAGAAATAATGTATTAAAGTATCCATGAATGGATAGATCAATGATTATGAGAACAAAATTTATATGTTGTGTATATTTGCAGCAATTATATAAGCCAACAGAATTCTCCCCGTATAATTGGCTTTTGGTCAGGAGCCAGATTAATTCCATCTTGAAATGTTTTAAATGTGTAATGATTATTTATCTATTACAATGCACATAGATGGATATACAAAGAAAATTGATGATTTGATGAGGGGGAGAAAAATAAGCAGATTGGGTAAAGATAAAGTGAAATGAATTATCATTGGCTCATATTGGTCCTCATACAAAGAAATGTGCACTAAAAGTTTAAAAGATAATTCATTTGCAGATTTTAGCTAATCAAATGCTAAAAGCATTTACTGACCTAAAGTGACAAAGTCACATGTCCCAACTGCAAATGCTCCTATATGAATTGTTATAAAGCACGCCTGAAGCGTTGCTGGTCCATCGGTTATAAAGATAAAAATCCTCGAAAGAGAAAAGGAGCTATAAAATATAGATGATCAAGTCGAGGATAATTAAGTAAAGCTCCAGAAGAGTTATCTTTTGATGAGATGTTATCTCCAGAAGTGATATTACAAGAAAAGTGTATTGTGGTCCAAGAGAGACCTAGGTACCTAATATATGTGAATATAATGAGATCTCAATAAATTATGAATGAAATCCGATGGGACCGAAAAATAAAGTTAACATTGACGACATTTATGTTGATATGATAACATATGTTGTAATGAATAATAATGAGGATCATGAGCCACAATATATTAATGTGTGCCCAAAACACATGTCCTTGAAGGACGTAAGACGCCAGAAACACATATGTCTCAGAAGGACTCAAGATGCTGGGAGCATCAAATTCTCGAGAATAATCAATTAAATAAATTCATATAGTGCATATAGCATCATTATCTGAATAAACATTTATTAAAGTTCTATATGCACATGTATATTTATGAAAAGATTATTTTGATTTTACTTGAAAGATTTAGATCTTGCAGGTATACAATGAACAATCAGATCGGGCGTTTCTATTATTCCACAACGAATAACAGAATACTTGATGATAGAAAGGATGATATGCTCAGAATGATATTGAAGCAATATGGTCATCAGGGGGAACAAGTCTGATGTAATCAAGAGGGTGAGACGATACACGCTGTACTCTTTTTCCCTTATCTAGGTTTTGTCCCACTGGGTTTTCCTAGAAAGGTTTTTAATGAGGCAGCACTAGATAGTGTATCAATGAATGATGTACTCTTTTCTTTGGCTAGGTTTTTATCCCACTGGGTTTTTCCTAGTTAAAGTTTTTAACGAGACACATTCATAAATGGACATCCAAGGGGGAGTGTTATGAATATACTTATTATGTGGATGTCCATTGACTCCCGGTCTCCAAATACTACAAGATGACATGGGACCCACGCATAGTACCATGCATAGTGATTTACTATTTGGTGGGACCCACACACAATTATACACACATCCACGGGAAGGAAATCCGTGAGTGTACAGTTTATGTTTTAGGAGAAAACTACACCAAATGACCCTGAGGTGTAAATTACACTAAAGACCCATTTTCCTTCTATAAATAGAGGTCTTCTGTAACTATTCATTGTCACAGTTGAAATGAGAATTTCTCTCTCTACTTTCTCTCTCTATAATCTCTTCTCTTATTCTTATTAGTTTTATAACAAAAGCTGTTTTTTTCTTCTTTTTTTTTTCCAAGTTTTTGTGAGCCGCGTTTTGTATAGAGAAAAGCAAATGGGGAGGATTCAGGATTCCAATCGTCACGCTGACCGCGGCTGACCCAAAATAAAATTGGAGAATTTGGAATTGACGTTTATGTCCTCGGGGATCTCAATCAGGCGAATCTGCGAACTTTCCCGTCACGACAGCTCGTTCAACGTTGGTTGCTTCGGTGCCGTCCACCATTTTCACGTTTTGTTTTGCAATTTGCCTCACCATTTGCAATTCCAGACTTTCAGGGAAACTTAATCACTGTGCATGAGTTTTTGGTCTCAAATGAAAAGATGTCTTTTTCTTTTCAGAAACCGACAGATGTCAATATAATCTCAATACATATTTTATGGACTAAATAATCAACCACCCTCCCGATGATTGGATCCTTTTGTTGTCTGATAGTGCATATTAGGGTGAATGACAGGTTTTAAGTCTGACTCGTCAAAGCTGGCCTTCAACCAGAGTTCTTTCTGCTTAGCATTATCAAGTAAGATACCACCGACAAATTAACAACTACCTGCTCTGATCTGACACGTGCAATAATGCAACTTCTTTTAAACTTTATATTCTATAAATGTGGCAATTCCAATTCAGACTAATGCGATTCTAACGCATGTAGAATGAATGAACGCAAGGTGAGCACTGCAAGTCCCTCTATAAAATATTGAATACATCTGAAAGTGATGAGCTAAAGAAGCATCCTTTAGTTTTTCTTTTAATCACCCACACCGCTCATTCTAAAAATACAGTTCCATGATAAGATATTACCTCTAGTCCTCGATAAAAAATCACGTTAGGCTTTTTGTAACGTAAAATACACCACAAGGTACAAGCGAAGACTGCATTTTTAGAATGAATGGCTCCGTTGCAGTGATTGGTTCTTAATAATATATTAATCACCATTCTAAAAAAATTGGAATTTTTTTTTTTTTTAAAGAAAAACAGAGAGAACTAGAGGAAGAGCTAGGTATTTTGGGCCCCAACACGCATGAAAGGGACATTAGCGAAAAGACCAAAAAGCATACGAGAGGTTCGGCATGGTTAAAAGGCTGAGGCCCAATTATGCAGCTTCATGCCTTGTCAGCCACACCAATTGCCTGGATTGGAGCTGAGATCAACTTAGACCCCTTTTTCTTGGGGTCCATAAGACGACCCTGACCCCTATAATTAATTAAATAATTGATAATACAATATAATTATACCGAAGAAGTGGTGGATGATTGATGAAAGATGCTGCATTTAATATTAATTAATAATCAGGCACAAATGCGAAGGACGAATCATAATCAACTTAAATAACAACTAGTCGAGACTTTGGACCTTAGAAATAATCAAGGACACAACGTTACGAAAATGAAGGTGCGTAATAATATAAATCTTTTTTAACACCAGATTATGAAGGGAAGCAATATATATTGTTTATCATATTATTATGCACGCCACTATTGGCAAATCTCCTTCATATACATCACAATCTGTCGCAACAATCACAAAATCTATATATATATATATTGACGCATTAGTACCCACGCAAAAAATCCAACACAATTTTGTTGAATTCTCCTGCCTTTTCAATCTGTGGCACGTGAGACGCGTTCTTGATCAATTCCAACCTGGCCTTCTTACCAAGTACCCTGCAATAATTTGAAGCCTATAATTATATAACCAATTGCCTGAGAGAAATAAATTTAGCTGTACATCTAATATGAACTGTCACGGGCGATTTGGACCCAACGTTATCATCAAGATATAGTAATTCCAGAAGGGTATGCTGCGGTTTATTCATAGTGAGTTACTTGGCAAGGTAATCAAGAAGGTTAGTTATTAATGAGAAATCAAGCACAAATTAGAGTAATCCAAAACTGAAGGAACTGGATCACGTACTGCTTTAGCTCAGTGGCCATCTGGACTGGAAATATCTGATCATGTTCCCCCCAGATTATCAGAACCTCCTGAATATATACAATGCATGATCAAACCAGCTGTGAATACACATGATTGACGATTCTTTTTAATCACGCGTATGGTCACAAGGAATTCGTAATGTAAGGAATCTTAATTAATTACTTGATAAATTATTAAATAATTTTTCCTAGTTTGAGGTGCACGTACAGTTTACCTACCTGTTGAAGAGGCGAAAGGTTCACAGCATCTTCCCTTCCGAGCGTTAATCCTTTCAGAAGCTCCATCTTTTCCTTCCTATTTTCCGAGTACAAGTTCTACACACAGCCACGAGTCTAATTAAAATAATTAAGCTTCCATGTATGTGTATGTGACTCTTCATAAAATCACACACACACACACAAACAAAAAAATCACATCTTCCTACCAATTTGTCATACCCACCCATCACCTAATAAGCAGTTGCTATCGGTCTTAAATGGGGGTTCACCTAATTAAACAGGCCCAATACTTATTATTACTTACGTACGTGCATCAAAAGCCATCATGAGCCGGGTTTGCACAACAACACAATGTTTTCTCAATAACATCATAACCACATCAGAATGTTCCCAAAGTTTCATGATCGACCTTCCGGTGAGAACAGTAAACTCTCTTAGACAGACAGTAAAATCCACATGTCAATGTCTGCTTAATTTGTTTGAAATCAACTAATGAGCATCAGCCATATATGTTGTTTAGCAGTATAAATAAAGCAAGATCACTCAAATTGTAAATAATCAAAGCTGAGGAATTAAAGAAGATCAGATAAGAGGGGAAGACTAACGTTAATGAGGTCGTTCAAGAAGAAGGAAGGCAACATATTGAGACGCTTGGACATAGACAAGCCCATCAAATTGCGTAAGTGTTCGGGCGTAGCGGGCAACATAAGATCCTCGATCTTGTCGAGTTTAGCCCTTTCCATTAAAGTCGCGTTGTCGCTCTTTCTCATATTAACGCCAGAGCTAGCAATCACCACTTTCTCTACCTTTTCCCCTAACATTTTGGCCAAATGGTAGGCCACGAAGCCGCCATAACTGGTACCCATTACATGGAACCTCTTGACGTCTAACTTGTCAAGAAGTTTTGCCACCGAGGCCGCCTGAAAAACCTCGCTTCGCTCACTGCACTTGGTGGTGGAGTCGCCGAAGAAGACGAGGTCTGGTACGTAGAGGTCGAAGTGAGGGGCCAAGAATTGGACTTGTTGGCGCCATTGCCAGAGGGCCATGGGGCCAAACCCGTGGATTACAACGAGGGAAGGCTTTTTGCGGGGGGATTGTTGAGTGGGGCCCCAGAAGTGGAGGGTGGTCTGGTCATCTACGTCGATCTTTTGAGAGGAGAGGCCGGCGGCGTTGAAGCAGCGACGGAGGTAGCTGCCGTACAAGGCGACGATGCTGAGGAATGGTGGGAACATGATGATCGACGGTGGGTAGTGGAGCCGGAAACGGAATTGAGTTGGATCGGGGTGAATTATTAGGCCATGAAAAAAGACAAGAAGGTGAGAGTCTCGGAGGAGGAGGAGAATTGACCCTTTTCTTACGAGGGGCTCTGGGGTGAGTGGATTTAATTCTGTCCTTTTGGTGGCTTGGCTTGTTAGGAAAAAGGTGCAAAGATTCTCGGATCCGTTGGGGGAGGGGGAAAAATAAAAAATTAATCGTACGGTCAGTCTCGAATGGGCCTAGGTGACTAACACGTGTTATTCTGGTAATGGTTGGGGCTTGATCATTTTTCCCTACAACAATTTTCTTTTTAAAAGGGATAAATTTTAAAACAAAAAAAAAAAATCTTAAGAATATGGGAAAGTCCGAGGAAAATACATTTTAAAATAGGGAAAGATAAATCTGGTACCACAAATCACAATTCAAGCCTATGAGAAATATGAAATTTGCAAATATTTTCAAATCACCAATATACCCGTTTGAGAAACTCAAGTTATTAATATTTATGTTGAAATTGTTAATTATGATTCTTAAGTTATTATTCTCTATACTTAAATTGATTACACTTTGTAATTAACAACTTTAATATATATATATATATATATATATATATATATATATATTGATAATTTGAACTCATCAAATACCAATAACCTTGTAGGTAATATTTTGAAACTACACATATCTGAATCACTTACTATTTAGATATAGAAAATAACAACTTAAAAATTACAATTAATAATTCCAACATACATATTAACAACCTGAGCTCCCCAAATGTTGTCGGAAATATATTGGTCATTTGAAAACATTTATAAATCTCATAGTCTTCCCACAAATCTAACTTGGGATTTGTGATTTTCGACTCCCTGATTGTATTTTCCCTATTTTAAACACATTTTTTTTAAGGATTTTCCTTTTTAAAATGGTTTTTTAATCTATAGCATAAATTATTTGAAGAGTCATTACTATTTATTTATCACTTATATTCGTATAATTAACACTTAAATATAGCCTTTTGTACTTTTTCCCTTCAAAATCACCTCATTGACATGAATAAAATTAAAAAGTTGAATAAAATTAAAACAGATTTAATGAACTAATAATTGTAATTACACACTAGTTAAAAAGAGTACTGGATAAAGGAGGACCTGGATTGTCTCAGTAGCTTTTTTTCTCAGAATCTTTCAGTATCTGATCACAATCGTTTGGGGGGAGAGATAGAGAGATGTTTAAAATAATCTGCTCCATCCAATAGTTGTGATCAGATACTAAGAGATTCTGAGAATAAAAACTTTTGAGATAATCTGCTTCCGGATAAAGGAAGCTGACTTGAATAGGGATAAATATGAAAAAGAAAAAAAATCAATTAAAAACATACTTTATAAATCTCTACTAAATTCAACAAAGGGGAGAGGGGGGTTGATAGAAATTAAATTAAAGTGCTTGAGGAATTAATAGTGACGGTGGAGTGTGGAAATAAGATGCCCTGGTCAGTTAGGTTTTAGGGTTGACCCACCCCCCGAAAACCCGAGTCTTCATTACCAAACCAATCCTCAGGAGATACACAAATTAAAAAGGGTTCTTGGTTGCTTCTTCTCTCGTTTCTCACGTCACCAGTTTTTAATAGCTGCAAACGAGTGTGTGAGTAGTTACATGAATCGCCAAAAAGAGAGTTGACACATACGGTAAAGGGATCTATGATTAGTTTCTTAGAACGTAGGTTTGATCTCCTCTGTCGTTGCTGGAATTCCTTTGGTAAGCGATCTCATAAGTCCCCAGTAAGTGCTCATAAAATTTGGGACCATACCTGGCCTTAGTAAGAGACCGGTATCGAATCTCTCCAAAACTTTTTTCTATATAAAAATAAAATCACAATATTTATTGAAAGACTTGTTTGACGTCAGCAGGAAGAAGCTCAGCTAGGTTAGGTACATGCCAACGGTGCGCGTGTGGGTTTAGGATGACAAATAATTAAGGAAGATGGTGTAGGTGAGTATGAATGCTATCAATATCTGAATTTGAAATCTTCTGGACGACCAAAAGGAAGCAAAAAAAAAATCTGGGTAAACAACGCGCGAGACTTTGAAATAATGCCCAACAGACTTATGAATTATGACTTAAGCATATGAAGATGAATGATGTGATGTGTGCATGGAAAATGGATTTCTTGCTTGCTAATGAGGAGCATGTTTAGATTAAATTAAAACTGAATGGTTCAAATCCAACGCTATTTCTTAAAATACTTTTAACAGTTTTATAATCAGAGCCAAATCTAAGATAAGAGTGATTTCAATTGAAACACGTACGCGCAACACAAGAGAGACATGGATAGAGGGCACACATGATATTTTTTGGAAATTAAAAGTTGGATAAAAAAATTATGTTAACTGCATAAAGATGGTCATTTTCAAATGATAAGAGTTATTCTCATTTTGTTTAACATTATTCAGAAAAAAAAAAGAAGCAACTTTACTTTCTTCATCACAGGACTATAAAGCGTATGTTTAGTATGGTTTTAGAAAACTTATAGGAAAATGCATGTTTGGTTATATATCTCCAATGGCCATGTTACTGCCCCCTTGCTTACTCAAATGGAATGAGAATGGATTATAAGGGTGTTGTAGCTCAAGTATTGGACGTCTTCTCGCTCAATGTGGAAGGATGAGATATCACAACCTTTGTTAAACTCTTTTGTTTCCAGATTTATGTCCTTCAGTAATCAAAAATGAATATTTCAGGTAAAATAATAAAGATAATCATGTTCAAAATATTATTAGACACTGTGGACACTTCTCTCAACAACAATTCAAACCATGGTTTATCAAATGATGCGGGACTAACTCTTTTTGTTAAAACCAACTCGTTGGATCTTATAATTAAGGGTTTTTAGTCCAAGTAGTATCAAGCAAGCCCTTGCACTCCTTTGCTGCCCAATTGTTTTCGGGCTTCCATTTTCTGGAGTTTAAATTTGGGCTTAGTGGTACCCGGAACGAAGCCACCTCTTTCTTCCTATTGCGTCATCATGTGCTTTCTAGTGCATTCAATCAACATCAAAGCAGGAAATTCTTTTCCTCATTGATGGATTTTGTTTTCTTGGTGTTTATACCGTACCGTTGCATGTAATGTTTTTGTCTATCTTTTACTTCTTTAGTTGGAGCTATACATCCCTGTATGTGTGTAGCTTCTAAACTTCTCTTTTTTTGTTAATATAATTGTGTCTTATTTAAAGAAAGTGTTTATTTTTAAATGAATTTACCATGTAAAAGTTTAAAGTAAAACCATTCAAATTATCAGTGGGGATGGTTTAGTAAAATCTCGTTAAAACGTGGCAGCGAATCCCATGATTCGTGTGCATGAATGAACCAGATAAAGGTGAAGACGCGGCGGCTTTAAATTTGCAACATGGAAAATAAAATGACACGGCGAAGACCGCAGATTTGAAAAACATCCTTCTGTGACAAAGCCTTTCTGTAGAACCAAAGCCTTTCATAACTTTACAACAAGGCCCAAAATATTAATTTACAAAAGAATTCTAGCATTGTTCTTATCCCAAACGCGCCATGCAAAAACAGAATGAGCATTCATTCAAAGAACATCCAATCCTACCAGAAGTGACACCTGTCCATCCCAGGGAATCAAAGGCTCTGGCATCTTCGCACGTCTGGATACATTGCTTTGGCCTCACGTTTAACAAAGATTTGCTTCCCTGGCTTCATCCTGGGACCTCTCTGGCCTCCTTATTTATCACTATTCATTATACCTTAATCCGATAATGCCCAATGCCCCAATCATTGTCCTCACTCTCCCAACAAGAATCAGCATAACATAAAATATCTAAGGCGGCAGCGACCACCACCCTACATTCTTTCTTATTATATCATTTCTTTTTTATTCTCAGGACTGCAACTAAATTTTTAATTTCTCTTTAATTTTTAGTGAGGAATTACAGAGCGTGCAAGAAAAACAGGGGATTGCCTAGTATACAGATAAATAATTCATACAAGATTATACTCCACTATCAACTTTGCTGTGTGTACCATTACTTTCTTCTACCTCTCCTCTTGAGTCTTGTCCATTGACCAATTAGCTATTACGGAACTGTTTTGTTCAGAATAAATAACTTATCAGATCAAGCTTGAAAGGTTCGTATTCACTATTCAATTGCAGAACTGTAGTTGCATACATACAGAGTATATGGGAGAAAAAAACAGAGTCATAACATTCATGTTTGTGTAATTGGTTGGTCCAAGTTGGAAATATGCAGGCCAGAGGTTTACTGTACTAAACGGCTCATTTCAACATCTTCCTTCACCTACTGCAGTCCTGGATAACGACTCTTTGAAACTGCTCCACGTTTTTTAATCATATACATGCATGCTATGACCCCACTTTCCGTTGCCCTCTGTTAATCATTTTTATTTCTTTATACCTTCTTGTTTCTTCTCTCCTTAATTCGGGTCATTTTAATCATTATCAACATGATTAATCAGGGCGGAACTTACATTTAGTCACGTTGAGAGTTTTATGTATTCACCTCATTCCTCCTCTGTTCATTTAGGTGCTTTTCTTCTTGTAATTAAAAATCCTAAAACAAAATCATCAACTCACTTTATATGATTTATCAAGTGCTAGACTAATATAACAATATACGTGTGTACGCGTCAATGGGTTTGATTAGAACGAAGCAAGGCAATTGTCAATTGTCAAACAATAAAAGCCTTTGCGTGACTTTGCTTTTTCCTAACGATTTAATTCTAATGTATCTTACATATTCTCCATGAAGTGGTTGTGGTTAGATTGATTTGCTCACCCTTTCCTTTTGACTCTATTGGCGAAAGCCGCCATATATATCTGTTTGTGTTTTCTTTTTAATTATTACAGTTTGTTTGGTTTCAATAACTTCTATGAGAGTTCCACCATTTAGAATCACAGCTTGCACCAGTCTGCTTCTAGAATGCGCATACTAATCCATTTTAGCGCAGACAGCACATATAGTATAATGGTTTAATGATTAATTATTTGTGGGTATGATTTATTTATTACTTAAGAAAAACGAGTAGTGCAAGGGCAAACCCACTGTTCTGATTAATTAGGCTCACGTTAAGTGTTACAATAAGTTAGAACCTATCCTTGACCACCACCTTAAGAATTTTAAAAACAAGAATCCGATTGTCAAGTTGCTAATGTCTG
Organism: Acacia confusa; assembly: GCA_037074495.1. NCBI lineage: Eukaryota > Viridiplantae > Streptophyta > Magnoliopsida > Fabales > Fabaceae > Acacia > Acacia confusa. The sequence goes on from CM073506.1 coordinate 37,559,729, forward strand.
ATATTGACGTCCTAACAATAAACACTCTAGAAAACACACTACCAACCAAAAACTGGGAAATATACCAAATTATTGTGAACACATGATGATATTCAATTAATCCACGACGACATATGCCACTTTTCTTTTTGTTAAAACGAGGCAGATGTCCACAAGATACAAACTCTCTGATGTGCGCAACAAAGATATGATAATGGGGCTTAGAAAAATTCCCATCACCACATATATATCTTGAATATTTCTGCGACCTTCCCGGAGAATGTATATCAACCGCTAAACAAGATCCATTAGTGGACGGCATGGGAGGTTAATGGAAACTATACATGTGTTCTTGTTTGTATGGAGGGTGGGGAGGAAGAGTTTAGGGTAACATTGAAGTCAAGAAGTACGCAAGATACATGACTACTAATTAATTGAAGATATACGCTCTTAATCATGATTATTAGTGTTTAAACAAATATAAGCGAATAGAAATAATGTTATTAAATGAAATGAACATATATCGTTCATGCACATAGTGGAACTGTTGGCATTCATTTTCAAGAGATCAAGAAGTCAGGGAATCTCTCCCAGAACTTCTCTCCTTAGGGTGGTAGGTGAATACACGTATTATATATATATATTTCTCGTCCTTCACTTCTATATTCCAAAGTCGCCATTATTTAAAAAAAGAAATCATCTTTCATGCCATCCTTCTGATTGAACTACTTTCAAAGGTCTGATTAGTGAAAAACACGTTGCAAAGGTCGGATTTTTTGTAGCATTGCTGATCGGTTCTAGATGACTAAGAAGATTACATGGAAGTCTATCATCTTCACCTTAAACTGTTACAGGGCTGATTACCCAACGTTGCAGGAAAATCAACCTCTGAAACAAGGTTCATTTCAGAGGTTGTGCCTCTCGGACATAAGCAATTCCAGCTCACCTCAGACCATTGACGATCTCTCAATTTCTCTGGCTGGATCAAAACTTCATATATTCAGCCTAGAGGAGCTTAAAGAGGCAACCCATAATTTCTCATGGAGCAATATGCTTGGTGAAGGTGGGTTTGGACCCGTGCACAAAGGATTTTTTGATGACAAACTTAGGCGTGGATTGAAAGCTCAGCCTGTTGCTGTCAAACGCCTCGACTTAGGTGGCTTGCAAGGGCATAGGGAATGGCTGGTTAGCTCCTTCAACCAATTGACTCAGATTTCTTAGTTTCTTAGTCACATACCAATATTAAGGTTGCATGGTTTTTAGTACAATAGAATAACTAAGCACAGTTCGATGCTAACTGGGAAAAATATTTGATTCTCTAGGCAGAGATCATCTTCCTTGGACAGCTCCAGCATCCACATCTTGTTAAGTTGATTGGGTACTGTTATGAGGAGGAGCATAGGCTTTTGGTTTATGAATACATGCCAAGAGGAAGCTTGGAGAACCAGCTCTTCAGAAGTATGTTACTCTTCTTAATTTCTTCTACTTGTTCTTTTCTGTCCTTGATGTTACAAACTAAAATCTGATTCGAAGAGACACAAGGTTCTGATCACATCACGACCATGCCTGACCCTGATTCCGTTGTTTTAGGATACTCTGCTGTATTGCCATGGTCAACCAGGATGAAAATTGCACTGGGTGCAGCTAAAGGCCTGGCCTTTCTTCATGAAGTAGATAAACCAGTCATTTACAGAGATTTTAAAGCTTCAAACATTTTGCTGGACTCTGTATGTCCTCTGTTCTGCCCCCTCCTCTGTTCTCAATTTTCCCGGCGAATACAAATTCAATTTCATGACTTTTTTTTTTTTAATTAATTTCCTCAAACACAGGATTACACAGCCAAACTGTCAGATTTTGGGCTGGCAAAGGATGGTCCAGAAGGGGAAGAAACACATGTAACAACACGCGTAATGGGGACACAGGGCTATGCTGCTCCAGAGTATGTAATGACAGGTCACCTCACAACGAAGAGCGATGTGTATAGCTACGGTGTGGTTCTGTTAGAATTGCTCACAGGGAAGAGGGTGGTGGATAAGAATAGGCCCAGTAAAGAGCATAGCTTGGTGGAGTGGGCGAGGCCTATGTTGAGGGATCCCAAAAAGCTATATAGAGTTATAGATCCCAGACTGGAAGGTCAATTTCCGGCGAGAGGAGCTCGCAAGGTGGCTGCTTTGGCTTACAAATGCTTGTGTCACCACCCAAATCCAAGGCCCACCATGTCCGACGTGGTTGCCATATTGGAGACACTACAGGGATTCGACGATGTCTTCATAGGGCCATTTGTGTATGTCGCCGTAGGTGAAGACCAAAAAGAAGCGTAAAGTAGTCACATAATGTATACCGGATAGTAATTCTTTTTTTGGTTTGCTCATTATTTTGGTCTGTAAAGGGCGTGTCAATCTTCATGATTATGAAGCTGAAAGTTATTTACTGTATACAGAATTAGCTAGGTACTGAGAACTACACCAAGGGGGATGCAGTTTGAGGTGAATTATTTTCACCGCTTTTAGATACAAATTTGTCTGATGGGGTCAACAATATAATTCAGTGCAAAGTTTGGCTTAACATCTAAGCAAGTTTGAATTTCATAAAACATATAATAGAGGTAAAAACTCTCTCTATTCTTATCGTCGAAAAACATTAATCTCAAAATGAAAATGGTTTGGAATTATCTTAGTTTGGTCAAATAATATATATATATATTTTTATTCTATAAGAGGTGTATTAAGAGAACTTTCGGGTTAAAATAGACCATCTTCACAGGAAGTTATAAACTGACTCATAAAAGTTAAAAAACTATTTCAGACACTTTGATGATGTTTGACTCTAAGTTCAAAAGCTACTTTAAAATTAAAGCAACTTTTTATGATTTTTACCATTTAACTTTATTCTAGATTTGAATCTTTTAGAAATCAAATTACTCTAATTAACCTTCATCTCAACTTCAGTTTTAACTTACTTTTGGAAGTATTAATCCAAACAACCCCTGAAAAATTCTGGTACCCACAATTGGCTCCACAGGGGAAGGAAATCGTTATCCTTGTTCGTTGAGTATTGGTTTAAGAAATTCGAGCAAAAAGTATTGGTTTAAGAAAAGAGAAAATAAGGCAGGTTAGTTGTTGAAACTTGAAAGTAAAAGGCAGGTCATAGGAGCACGTCCACGACATTGGATGACAAGGACAGAACAAGTTAAGTAGCAGTAAACAAACATATCAGTTCCTCTTGGCATATACCAAGGCATCAGAAAATCCCTCCACTGTACGTGATTCCTTACACTAAACCATCACTAGCTATTCACAAAGTCGGGTATATATAATATTAATTTACAATTTAGAATCACATCAAGCAAACCTACCGCCTGAGAGGTTTGCATAATGTGTATGAAGCGCGGGTGCTGGAATATTGCCAAATTCCGCAACCGCTCAACTACTAATAATGCTTGGTTTTGACGTTACCCTCTTTAATTATCTCATCTTACTCTTCAATCTTTTGCTAATACCATATCCATTATCTACTTATCAACAATTATTCTGATATATAATATATCTAGTTCCTTGCTCCTTCACACCATTGACCATTTTAGGTGCTTGATTGTAGTTGGTGTGAACTTTTGACCAGTATATAATATAATATATACGTGAGTGACTTGTTTGGGATGATAGTACGTACATGCAAAAGATTGGACGTAATAAATTTCTGCTTCAGGGGTTGGTGTTAGAAGATGAGTGTAAAATTCTGATGTTTCTTATAATCAGGAATAACGGAATTTAGTCAACTATTTCTGCCCCAGTCAGAGTGTTAATTAAAGTGTAATATTTGAGATTGATGATTCTTAAACTTATGTAATTAGGATTAATAGAACCGGCCTAATCAATCCGGCAGCATGGATGATGCTAGTTATAACTAATAAGTCCAAGATTAATAAGGATGATCTAGCCGCCTATTTGATGGAATTGTAATTTTCTTTTTTATCTTCCCTCATTCCTGACATCATGTTGTTGCTCATGGATTTTCACAATTAAATACATTCTTAATTTTGCAAGGTCATTGAAAAAAGAAACTAATGTTAATAATATTGTTAGTCCTTATCATTGATTGAATTTTAGTTTTTGTTCATACAGTTTTATAAAGATTTAGTTTGAATTTAATGAATGGTCTCTATACTTTATACTTTTAATAAGTTTTAATTTTGATCAATATGCTTAATTTTTTTTTTAAAAAAATCATCATAAAGCTATATAAATGAGAACTAATAACTTAAAGGTTTAAGGTACAAAAGTACACATATGTTTTACCTTGAGAGTGCCCAACACTATATGCTTTTTTTTGGAAGTGAAAATACACATGAGCTTTCAAAAGTGGAGCAAAAATGCCACCACCACTTAGATTCCTCTAACTGCTGTGAATTTGCAATGGGAAAATACCAATATGATTTCTTTTTCTCAAAAAAGAAATCTCCACACTTTAAAACACATGATTGAGAAAAGCTAAAAGCTCACATTGCCATATTGCTCCGAGACCGCAACAACATTGAAGCAGCTCCAGCTCCATCAGCAGCATCTCCAAGAACTAATTTGTAAGTGTTGCCATTCTTGCAATACCGTTGACTCCAAAAAAGTGGCGGTCACCAAGTAGCTCCGTCAGTGGTGCGATTTGGATCTTCGTGGAAAATATAACCACTATGCCGACAAATCTGACGGAGGAGGGAAAAAAAATCCAAGCTTTTGGATTTGAGTGTTCGCGCTATCTCAACTTCGTAGATTGAGGGGAGGAAGAGGGGAAGGAGACAAAGTACGACGGGGTTCAACGACGGATGACGGACAACAGAGGGAAGAAGGAAGAGTTTGCAGTTTGGGAGTTTGTAGTGGGGGACGAGGACGGAGGGAAGACGATGCACAAACGCCGAACGGTGAATCTGCAGCGAGAGAGAAGGCTAAGGGAAGACGAAGCAGTTGGTGTCAGACCTCAAGTTCCATATTGCGCTGGGTTGTGTGTGTCGCAGATCCAAATCAAGGGGGTTGTGGATTTTCTTTTTCTTTTTCTTTTTTTTTTGTAATCAGGGGCATTTTGGGTTTTTCATGAAAATGGTGTGGGGCCCACCATAAAAAATAATGATGATGACATTTTTGCTCCACTTTTGAAAGTTCATGTGTATTTTTGCTCTAAAAAAAAGTATATAGTGCTAGGCACCCTCGGGAATAAAGCATATGTGTATTTTTGCACCTTAACCCTAATTTAAAACTATAAAATCAACTAAAATTCAATCCAATTACAACAATAACTGTAAGAAGAAAAATGATGTTGAAAAAATGGTTGCTGTGTAAAAATATCCACCAACTTATTTCCAAAGTGCACCAAACATCAAAACTTTTATAGGGAGCAAAAATACTCATAAGTTTAAAATTAGAGCAAAAATGACACATATGTTAAAATAGGCCAACGGCTGTTACTTTTTGTAGTGATGCCCAAACTATTTTTTGAAAGCACAAAAATGCCCACAAAAATGCCTTTGACCAAAAAATGGTAAAGGTGTAAAAATATACATAAATTTTTACCTAAATAGCACAAACACTAATTTTTTTCAAATATGCAAAAATACCTATGAACATTTAAAATGGATATAAAAGTACCAAAATAACTCCAACTTATTTTTTATTTATTTATCTAACTATTCAAATTCTATGCTATTGTTATGAACGTAACCTGAAACTTTATAAATCAACTTCAAATTAATAAGCAAATTACTACTATATCATCTGCTCACATAATTTTATTTATAGGTCACTTCTAAAATGGTTTATCATAACTATGAAAAATCTTAAACTTGGTTCGTTCTATCTTTAAACTTAATAACTCTCTAGTTTTATCCCTAATAGTATACAATCAACTCTAATAATTGGATTTGATAATTTTGTAATTGGACGTGACAATGTATATTATGTCAAATGGAGTACATGGTATAAAATTTTCAATTTTGATTTTTTCTAAATTTTCTTAAGAATTTTTTTTTGGCCACCTTAAGAAATTAACTTACAATTAACACACTTAAATTTTCTATTTCATTTTTTTATAAATACACATAAAAAATTCTCATAAAACACATTCACCATGTCTGTGAGGTTTTTACTTAAGGGTATTTTGGTACTTTCATGTCTATTTTGAATGTTCATTAATATTTTTGCACCTCTTAAAAACATTCCTTATTTAATGCACTTTGAGTAAATTTTTATGATTATTTTTGCACATTTACCATTTTTGAACTAGAGTATTTTGATACGTGGTACTTTCTAAAAGATATAGTCTAACTATAAAAAGTAACAGATGTTAGCATATTTTAATGAATGTTTCATTTTCACTTTTATTTTAAATATAGGTACTTTTGTATCTAAAAAAAATTGATAATGTTGAATATACTTTTAATATAAGTACGTGAATATTTTTACACAAAAACCCTGAAAAAACATAATTGGTACTCCCTCCGATCCTAATTATAGGACAACATTTGAGAGTTGGTTTTGACCTTAATTATAGGACAAAATTTAATTTTTTGTCATTTTCTTCCTAAAATACCCATATTTTATTCTCTTAAATGTGTTTAGTTTTTGCTAAGTATATGCATTTAGGTATATAAAATTTTTCAGTCAATAAAACTCTTAAATTTTATTTACCTATATATATATATATATATATATAAACACACATATATGCATAGACACACACGCATTATATAAATATGTGTGTGTTTATGTATATACGTGTGTGTCTATATATGTGCGTACATACTCATATACTTATATGTCTTATATAAGAGCGTTTTAGGAAAATGAATGAAATTAACTAATTTAACTCTCTTTTTTAATCTCCCCAAAATCGGTTAAATATGTCTTATAATTAGGAGCGAGGGAGTATATAACTTATAAGCATGGCTCGGGGTGGGAGATCGTGCGGGATGACCCACATTATTTTTGTCAGTTACTTAGCATCCAAGCACCTTAACCAGTGAGAGAAATTGAAGCAAAGCGACGTCGTATTGAATTTTTTATTCTCCTTTTTGGTAATTGCTCGAGGATGAATGCGATCTTGAACTCAGAATCTGATACAAGTATACAATTTTTTTATTTTTTTTTTCCCCTGAGAGCCAATTGATACAGTTTTTGCGCGCGACTAACCAGAGAGAAGACCATAGAAGCAGGAGTAGAGCGTCGAGGGTCAGCACGGATTAGTACTTGGGCTAATGGCGACCTTAATGTCCGTGGCCGGTGCGCTCACAGCGAACGATCGCCGGATTTTGTCGGCTGTGAACACCGGAGCGTCGAGCCTTTCATTCGTCGGGTCGAGCTTCATCGTGCTCTGCTACGTCCTATTCAAGGAGCTCCGCAAGTTTTCCTTCAAACTTGTTTTTTACCTTGCCCTCTCTGTATGCATCTCATTCATCTTACTTGGATCCTTCGGATTTAGTTGCTGATGTTTAGATCTGATTTCTTCTTGTCCCCGCCTGATATAAATCTTTATGTGCTAGCACAATTTCATTGGGCTTTTAATTGTTATTTCCCAAATATGTAATTCAGTTTGATGTTGAAACTTGAATGGGATCGACAATCAAAGCCTCATTTGAGATATATCACGAACCTCGCCGAAGTTAGCCATAGCCAGTTCGCTTTAATTATTATTGTTGTAATGGTAAATTGCAGTTTATCTCTTGTGGTTTGGCCGAAATTCATTATTCTTTTGAGTTATTTAACTCTCACGGCTGTTTCAAATGCCATTTTATCAACCTCTTACTTTTACCTGAAAATGTTATAATAAAAACGAAGGTTAAAATGATAAAGTTTCACTTAGATTTTGAACACTTTTTCAGAGCTTGTAGGATCAAGGGCGCTATCTTAATTGTGAAATGTTGGTTTAAGTAAAATATCATTTAACAACGACATAGCTTATCAGTTTAACTTTCACATGATTATTTCGGCTGCAATTAAAAACAAAAAATACTCAAGGTGGTTAAGCGGTAAACATACCATTAAAGAGTTGAATGAGGCACTTTAGATCACATGAGAACTATTTGATATTGGCCAAACCACAGGGGAATGTGATTCACCTAGTTTTGATTAGGACTTAATTAAGAGTCTAAATGTTAAAGTGTAGTTAAAAATGTTTAATTTGATTTGACATGTGACCTGGTAACTACAATACACTTCTACAAACAAAGCAAACTATAAACCGGTTTGTTGTTGGCTTGATTCCTGGGTTTTTAAGTGTAAAACCGCCTTTTATTGAAAAAGTCTAATTACATTGTAAGTATACTTTAAGGCGAGCAGCTAACTTCTGAAATCCGTCATGTTTCCCCTAGTCTCTTTAACTTGCATGTGTCACTAATACAGTTGTGTGATTTAGAATTTATTTCCTTTTAAAATTTGGAAAATCAATCATGCTTGCACCCTGTGGCCGTTTGTTAGTTTTGGCTCATTTTCTTTTTGAGAATTCAGAGCCTTTGGTAAAGTGCTCCAATGTGACATTTTCTTTGACTGCAGGACATGCTTTGCAGTTTCTTCAACATAGTAGGGTATGCCTGCTGAATCAAGTGCAATCTTCTTCATATGTATGTTAACTTGTTCATTACGTGATTGATGGGGGTTTCATTTTGATTTAGGGACCCATCCAAAGGTTTCTTTTGTTATGCTCAGAGTTATAGCACACATTTCTTTTGTGTGGCATCTTTTCTATGGACTACAACAATTGCTTTTACCCTCCATCGCACTGTTGTTAGGCACAAAACTGATGTTGAAGATTTGGAGGCCATGTTTCATCTATATGTTTGGGGTATGTATTTGTGGATGACCAACTTTTAACTTGTTCATTTTAGGGAATGGGCAACTTTGCTATAATCTCCTTCTCCAGTAACAGTAACCCTTCAACATCCTGACTGTTATTTGGAAATTAAAATTTAGAAGAAATTTATTGTGTATATGACTATTTGGTTTTATTATTATACCAATAGTTTGTTTTCCTAGTTCCACTTTTGTTTCCAGTTTCCGCCCATTTTTGTAATTAGTTTGAGTAGTTAATCGCTGGGAGCTCATTTGACAAAATGTTCACTATTTATAGGTACGTCCCTTGTAGTGACAGTCATTCGCTCCTTTGGTAATGACCATAGACATTTTGGCACATGGTGTTCAAGTCAAATGGGTCGCACAGGGAAGGCAAGTATTATTTACAAGAGTTACCTTGATTTTATTTTGAAGTATTTTAATTTCGCATAAGAAAAGTTTAATATTTTCCTTTTTCTTAATTTCCTTTTAAAGTACACAATGAGTCCCTTATTTCATATCTCAATTTCATATTATTTTTGAATTCCCATTTGTTTTTTAATGTAATGTTTCATGCCGTGAATACAAATTGTGCTGAGTATTGAAATGAAGGCATGGTTGCCAATGAGGAAAAAATATTCCATGTTGCAATTCCGCAGAATTTCCTAATTTCAGCATGTCAGCCAGCTAAAATTAACTGGAAAAAAAAATTCGTGCAAATGTTTAAGGCTCTGCTAAAAATGACACTATCTTTGTTTTTGTGATTGGCCTGTATGCTCTTTATAAATTATAATGACTTTATCTAAATGAAGTTGGTGATAAGAAACACTAAGTTGTTGTGATGACGTTATCTGAATGAATTTGGTGATAATAAATGCTATGTTGTTCTTTTTTACGTCAATTTCTTTTAAATGCAATTTTGTGTCTATTGAACGGTACAAGAGGGTGAAAAAAGCAGAATGACAAGACAAGCCTAAATTTCCTGCAACTTTTGTACTGCAGCTGTGCTGAATTTGAGGTGAATGCTCCCTTTCTCTCCATCTTCTAAAATAAACTTTTCCTGTGCAGGCGGTTCATTTCATCACATTCTACATGCCACTTTGGGGTGCAATTCTTTACAATGGGTTTACATATTGTCAAGTAATACGCATGCTGAACAATGCAACTCGTGTATGTGCTCCAATTTGCAGATTTTTCTTCTTCCCTTGGCAAAGTTGATTCAGAAACATTTAAGTTCTTACTATTTTCTGGTGAATTTCAGATGGCAGTTGGTATTTCAGACCGAAGTTACGTCTCAGATACAAGAGATAACTTGAAGGTATTTTATACTCTGACTACTTGTACAATATCGGAAATATAAGAACCCATGCTTGTAGATGAGGAACCCTGCTTTCCTCCCCTCCTAACTAAAATGAAGGACGACGACAATAGAAACATAGGATAAGCTTTTTAGCAGTTACTAGCTACTGTTAACATTTCTAATCTTAGAACTCTCATTGTTTGGGATATTCGTTTTCTCTGTTTCCTTTCTTGTCATGTGGGAAATTTATTGCAATCTAGCATGTTGTTGCTTGTGCTCAAACGAATTTCTTGAACTGACACGACAATCATTGTCTTATCTGCACTATTCCTCTATGAAGAAATTATAGCATTTTTTTTTTTTTGCTTTGCAGGCTGTCAGTCGCTGGGGATACTATCCTTTAATTCTAATAGGATCATTTGCATTTGGCACCATCAACCGCATTCATGACTTTATTGAACCTGACCATAAGATCTTTTGGCTTTCATTTCTAGATGTTGGAACGGCTGCCCTCATGGTATGAGAAAATCATTGTACTTCTGTTTTCAGCTATGTTCACATTATTTCATTATTGCTCTATAACATATTACCGTGGAATTTGTTCACTACTGTAGAACTTCCCTAGCTGAACTGCCATACTAAATCATTTTTTAGAATAATTATGCACAAAGGAAGTACTTGCCATTGGTGTAGCTTATAATACACAAATGTTTTGTGCCATTTCCAATTAGTGCACTGCATTGGTTCCTGTATTGCATATTTTTATATCACATGAAGACTGAAATCAAGTTCTGTGTGATGAGGTGTGAACATGTATTGCTAATTTTTGGCACTCCCTCTACTCGTTGCAGGGCCTCTTCAACTCAATAGCATATGGCCTCAATTCTTCTGTTCGTCGGGCAATTTGTGAGAGACTAAACATGTAAGCCTATTACTAATTGAATCCCTCTTGGCTTCTTCATATTCTTCCAACTCTTCCTAATCTTCTCCTGGTCATTCATTTAGCACTCTTGTTTCTACACGTGCAACCTTTTGACGTCTAACTATTGGGTGGAAGAGCATCATTTAGAATACTTATCAGTTATCACATCTATTTTTTGAGGTTTTTGAATTTTTGGCTGGTGGATTGAGAATCACTGATGTATTTCCTTATTCCTTTTCTAAGAAAGACAATCGCTTTTGTATTTGTAAGCACGTAATTGCTTTTTAGCTCATTCATTTAAAACAAACAACTAAACAATTTTTTTTTTTTTTTTATACATCAGGTTCTTACCAGAGAGACTTTGCAGATGGCTTCCTAATAATTTGAAGTATAGAAACCAGCAGCAAGAAAGTGAGCTAGTCTCGTTAAAAATTGAAGATGAACGATAGTGAATGGACATGGTATGATCCTTTATATAGGATTTTGACGTTTTACATCCTAGTTTTGCGAGACCAAGTTTCCAAGGGAACGAAAGATCTGCTAGCAGCATTCATTCCATGTTATTTGTCGCTCTGCTGTGTCACCCACTGATTTGAATCATGTCATCATCACTATGAAATCTGCATTGCATGCCCATGCTTGGTACTTATCTTGTCACAGAAAACAGCGGACGAGACAGCTTATTTATATTGGTCGGGAAACTATGATTGTGCTGAAGTTGAGACACACTCGTGACCACGGCTGCAGCAAATGCAATTTTTTAATGGAAGTGTAAACTTCTGTTCCTGTAGTTATTCTTTTGCAAATTCTAATGTTGAGCATTTCTGTACATGTCCATGTATTTCTCTAATTTTTGAGATAGGATGTTTGATTAATATTTTTTGTAGTATAATATTGATGATTGTTACACTATTTTTTCCAGATCTGCACTGTATTTAAACTCATTTTTAGATGTAATCTCTAAATTGATATTTGTAATTTATTTTCAGAAATCTGTTTTAGAGCGTAGTTATCTTTAATTTAACAGTTTTAAATTTAAATGCCATTACTCCTTCAACTTCTAACTAGGTGCATCCTTCGACTTTAGTTGTTTTCTTATAAAGGGATGTTGGAAATAAGGGTTAAATACCATTTTTGTCATGAAAGTTTACCCTTGAACACTGGTCATTTGAAAATTTTTTTGGTCTTATTTTTGCCCGAAAGTTAAAAAACGTAGCAATCTTGCCTATATGTTAATCTTAACCGTTGAATTGTTGCTCTTCTTTGTAAACTTTTAGGGGTAAAATTATTCCTAAAGAAACTTTCATAGCAAATTTGCTCCTAAAAAAAACTTCTAATATATATTTGCTTCATTTTTAAATTTTCGAGGCAAAAATTAAACAAAAAAAAAACCCTCCGGATAACTAGTGCATCTCAGGATAAACTTCTATGGTAAAAATGATATTTAACCCCTGAAAATAATGAGTGGGTGTGCTATAAAGAACAAGTGTCACCTTGCTTAGTATTGTAGGGGTCTATGAAATTAGTGATTTTGGACTGAGAGGAGGAATGAACTCATACAATATTTTTTGCCATGCTGAAATCTGGCCATACCCCACACCCCTTGCGAGTTAAAACTGGACGGGCTATCTTTTATCAAGGACTTTTTGCAAAAAATTAGATTTATTTTATGAAATAGATGGCTTATTGGAAAATGTCCTTGCTAGTATTATTTATAAAATTTGGACATTAAATATGTTGCCAACTTTGAATTTCATAAACGAAATTCAAGTTGTTTCAATGCTTGTGATTTTTGTAGAGTCTGGAGGTTGCAAGTTTTTGAAATTTAAAAGGCTAAGTTCATTGATCACCTACACTGTGATAGATTTCAAACCCTCATATTCCCAATATACAACTGTTCAAAAAAAATATTCCCCATTATACGTTGGTGGCTTTATTTCCAATGGATGAAACTGACTGAATCAAAATTTTTTATCGCCTCTTAATGCTTTAAAACTGATAGCTTATCACCATGAAGGGACTGCCACCGTTCAGGTCTTTACTGCCTATATAAGGTGTGTAGTGCAAACCTACTCTTGAGTCTTGGAGCATCACACTTCCTCCTCTTAAATTTTTCTCCCTATGTTGAGTTTTATTATATTTCCTTGTTTTTTCCACTTTGTTTTGGTAGAAATGATCCGTTTTATTTTGGAAGGTGCCACTTCTTATTTATCAATAGTTGCAGAATAACTTTTAAAGAGAATATCCTCATATGCAACTCAGATTATTCTTTTTTTTTTTCAAGTGCTTTTACCAATAGGAGTTAGAAGATCTACTCGGTAGTGTGATAATTCAAGAGCTGCCGCTGACAAGCGAGGCTTAGGACTGTCTTAAGATTATAAAAACAAGTCAGTAGTCAATAATCAAGCATCCAGCATCATGATTCTAGGAAGCCAATCTGGTGTGTTCGACAACCTCTTCAGATCCATGAATCATAGAAAATTTCATCAAATGGCCACAAAACTAAAACTATTTTAATCAGACGAGAAATTCTGAAGTTACATGTACAGTCATTTTGGACCAAAATGAAAAAGACTTGATTGTCCTAAATGTAAATTTACAACTCTCAAAATACACTCCAACAAGTATTTGCAAACCAAATGACAATTATGGACGTGAAAATCAACAAGTCTGAATTATCAAAATGATAATTTTTTACAAGTCTTCGTTACAGATTGGCAAGTGTGGTATGAAAATTAACAAGTATATTAATAAAAGACTTTAATTGAATGAAAATTAACAAATTGACAAGCCATTGGAAACAACGTTGGGTCTGGCATCCTTTGATAAAACGGAACCCATTTCGGTGCCTATCTTTTGAATACGCACTAAGAGATCGACCAATATGAACCGTTTAGATCGAATCTGGACGGTCCAGATTTTATTTTTTAAAATTAGTGATTTTTGAATAAAGAAAAAATCATTTTTAAAAAAAATATTAGTTGAAAGATTATCTTTATTTTAGGTTTTTTATCTACTAAAATATTTTTTTTTCAAAAAATAAAAAGTAAAAAAAATAAAATCTGAACTTGTTTCTTAAACTTGTTTGGTTGATTATTTTGAAGGAAAAAAACTAGATAGAAAATGACTGAAAAAATATTAATTTTATTAAATAATATATATATAATTTTTTTCCTAATTAATTTCATTCGTGTTTTCTCTATTATTTCTCAAATAAATCCCCAGATTTAAATTTTGTTAATGATTTAATGTTGTCTATAGATTTTTTCCAACTTTTTTCTATTATTTCACAAACAAATTGCTAAATATATTACGATAAATAAAGGTATAATTATAAATTTATATAAAAAAATTTTCTCCCTATCTTATAAATAGAAATAAAATAAACATTTTAAATATTATAGAAAGAAATATAATATAATTAAAAAATTCATCATCAACTGTTTTTTTATCCCTTACTATCTCCCTCCTCTTCCCGGTCTTAAGTCTCTATCATCATTATTTTCTTATCGTTATCTCTCTGTTCGATCAATTTAAAACGTTACAATACTAATTTAACTTCTCTCTCATCTTCTCAAAATCAACGAACGGCACAAATAAGTTTATGAGAGACTATGAGAAAAATAGTTGTGTCTCCTTATGCGGTTCTTTCTCTTCTCAGTTCTCACCAGTCACGGTTTTCTGTATGCCTCTTCTATCTCTTATTCCTCACCGTGAATTTATGCCAGTAAACCCTTCCAACCTATCACTAACCCAAATACTCTGCAGTAGCTGTGCTACTCCTCCGTCGTCAACTTGAAGGGCTCTTCATTATTTTGGCATCTTATAGTGGGAACCGGGGATCATAAACTTGCGTGCAACCAAATTTTTTGATCAGTTTGCAGCAATTCCGCAGTCTTTCCCAGAAACATCTTCTGCAAATTGTTAGATCAAATATGGACTCCCATTCTGCATTCTGGGATACGTGTCCTGATTTTTTAAGATGGGATTCAATTCCCTGTCTAATTTTCTTTTAATTTTCTCCACTCAGTATGTTTTCATCGGTATCAAAAAAAATAAAAAAAACGGACTCCCAACTTCTTCTCCTACACTCATTTGCGGCTCATCGCTTTTATGAATCTGAAGCCCACCCCATCTGTCAATTATTATCTTTCGTATCGTTTAACTCGCCAAAATCTTTAGTGCAATTTTCTCGCAATTACGCTTCCAAATATTGTCCCCGTTACACTAACCAAACCAAATCACCCCCAAAATTATTTCCATTTTAAAATTTAAAGATTGCAGTTTGCGATCGGAACACATTCATGGTCAAATTCCCAGAAAAGAAAAGGCTAAAGCAAAAGATGTAACACAATTGACATGAATTCGTAAGTGTAAAGAGGTGATTCGAGCACCATCGATGTTTCCCAAGTCTCCATATAACTAAGCACATGCACAGGCATTGTCAGCTACTAGAAAAGTTCCTTCATCACTCCCAGACCTGAAAAAGAAGTAGCCGATAGCAAGACCGACCACGATTGCCACAAGGACCCCTCCGTTAAAGGACATGACGGCCAGCATCAGCAAATACCCAATCGTCGAATTAAACCCAAACAGAAACGCTCCGGCGAGCTTCACCCCTAATTTTCCCTTGTCTCCGGCCAGATTAGATCGGAGAAGAGGGATTTGATTCTGGGGCGCCGTAGCGGACGGCTTCTCGAGTGTGATGGCCTTCAGGCGAAGGCGGCGATTCTCCAGATACTGGTAGAAGGCAGAGGCCAGAAGACACGCGAACAAACTCAGCAAGTAACCCGTCCATGAATCGGTTTTCCAGGAATCGATGAGGAGGGTCACTGTTTTGCTCCAATAGAAGGTCATGTGCATCATTTTGGCTTTGTGGATGGAAAACCAGGAAAGGAGGAAATCCACAATGTCTTCGAGTCTGAAAATTGACCAAGTGGGGAAGAAGAAAAGGATACGTGAACTCAAAGGGATCGTAAATTGTGAGAATCGTACGCTTTTACGATATCATCTTGGGTTTAACAAAATACCCTCCGGCAAGTTACTATTTACGAGCTTGCGCCCCTTTCTGCATATCATTGCTTTTCACAAAAAAAGGCTGTTTAGGGAATTCCACTATATGGCCCAATTGGTAGTACATAACATTTTCCAAGAAAAAAAAAAAAATGTAGTACGTCAAAGTGCATGTTTGACAATCCATCAAAATTTAGGTTTCACGCAAACCGAGACAAAACTCCTCTCACATACTTATCTTGTACTACGCAAAACTTAGGTTTTAGAAGGTTTCCAAACGGGCTCTAAGTCACAGAGAACACACGCAACTTGAGCCTTGTAATAATTTGTTGAAACATGGGAAAGAGGAAAAGAGACGGCAGCGATGCCAGCCAGTCACCGGAAAGTAGTCCCGGCTATTGGTTAACGTTAAAAGAAAAAAGAAAATGGAGGGAGGTAAAGAATGATATATAAAAGTATTAATGGAGGGTTGTATTCTCTCCTTATCTTTTTCTCTTCACCCTTCATAATCTTTAAATTATATCCGTCCAATCAATACAATATTATTTTAATTTTTTTTTTGTTTTTTCATTTTCGCAATCAACAGCCTACATTGGTTGATAAGAGAAAATGAGAGAAAAAAAATTAGGAGAGGATCTCCTTTCATTAGTGAGGCGTTACAAATTTTTCTTAAAAAAATAGAGGTTTTTACTTCAATACCACTACATCATCATCATTTGATATAACTAGTATCATTTAATAGAGATCAGCTCAATTAATTAAGATATATAAGTCTAACAGATCTGACTTTTCTTCTTTTCATCCTTACCAGTTATTATTATGAAGGGGTAAAAGATGAGGAAAAAGAGAGAGAGAAGCAAAAAACTCTAACACCCCCATGTATGTTTGTTGAATAGAGTTGGTATATTTTGCCGCTACTTACACGCCATTGTGAATGTCAACTCCTTCTTGTTTTTTTTAAATGCATGGGAGTGGGTGCCCGGGCAACTCCCTTTTGGCAAGTTGAATCGTAGTTTTGGATTTTCGTTTCTTCCTGGAGGATTTTTTTTTTTTTTAAAAAAAAAACTTCTTTTCATATATTTGACAAGCACAACTTGAAGTTGATCCTATTGATTAATACTACTTATTTGAGGAAGACTCCCCACCCACATAATACATATCAAGTCAAATTCTAATTGACAACACTCTTGCGCTTCTTAGGCTTTATTTGGGAGTTTAGAGGGAAAGGAAAGGAAAGAGATGCAGAGAGTTTGGAGGGGAGGAGAAGGAAGGGAAACGGAGGATATTTCCTTCCCTTATTTAAAAGTTAAAAAAATAGTAATGGACGAAGATGGAGTATTAATGAGTTATTTTTACCATTTTGTTCTTTTCTTTAAAAATTAATATAATTATTATACTTTTCTCTCTCTAAAAAGTATTTCCCCCTACAAAAGTATTTTTTTTCTCTAAAAAATATTTTCTCCTAAAAAAGTGTTTCTCTTTCTAAAAAGCATCTTCTTTCTCTAAAAAATATTTTCGTGTGCGTTCCAGAAATAGAAAAGGAAAAAGAAATCAGAAATAACGAGAGTGTTTTATTTAAACGAAAGTAAAAAAAATAATTAATCTATTTTCCCTTTTAAAACCCCCATATTGGGGGAAATTTTTATTTTTTTAAAGAATAAGGGTTTTGGGGGATTTGTGAAAATCCTTTATTCCCTCCCCTCTCATTTTTAAAACTTCCAAACAAGAAAATGGACTACCAAAACCCTTCATTTCCTTTCCTTTAACTCCAAAATGGAACTCCCAAACACTGATCATATAAAAGCTACTTGGTTTCTTCAAACAAGAGCCCATATGGATGACTATCCCTACTATCCTTGAGTAAAATGTTAATAACTTCAAGTGAATCTGAGATCATCTGGGATATCTTTCAAATTCAACAACTAACAAATTTTCAAGATCTGTTTTAACGGCCAAAACTTCAACATATCATAACTGGGTATAGGTCAAGTGCCTTTTAAAACCCATAATCCATTAACCTTATCTTTAATGAGGCCATTGCATGCTGCCTGATTATATTGCCAACTTTAACGGAAGCATCCACATCTACTCAAACCACTCTTGGCATTGGGGGTGCCTATGACATTCAGCTCTTTGATCACCTGGAAAAATCTAATACTGAAATCTTTCTATTGATACATCCTCTATCAGGTGGAACAAGATCTGATGAGTAACTTCTTTGATTCTTTGACCGCCACTTCAGAATTGTCAAAGACCTATTTACACCATGCCTTCTATATAAACCAACAAAAATAGTTGAAAATTTTGTTCCACGGCGACTGATTGAATATGCTCTTCCCCTGATTCACTCCTTATTTATGCCGAAAAGCAGTGAATCAATATCGATCTCAACGAGAAAATTCTTAGCAGAAGACATTTCACAACAGGCATTTCAGAATTTAGAATCAGTGAGTCTTCATAGGCAAGGGAACAGTATAAAATTATAACATACCACCTACAATTCTAAATCTAAAGAATGGAAAATGAACAGTGTGATGCCTAAACAGGCAAGTCGCTGACTAGTGAGCTTTGGGCGACCACAAGGACATCATACCAGGCTCCATCTGCAGTATGGATTGGCCCGAGTCAGTGGTGGAGCTGGGTTGTGATCTCACTTACAGGGATGAACTCTTTAAATTCAATTTGTGTTTGAACCTATATCAAAAATATTTGTGTTTGAACCAAAACGCTCATTGGGCCAAGGCCCAGTCCGAAGCGTTAAAGCGAGCCTACCAATAGTATTTTCAAACAAGTAATAATAATTGAAATCGTATCAGACAACCATACCAGATAAGATCCAGGTGCTCCAGGTTTGTGACTGCCTGGTGCGTACGTAGGACTTTCCAATTATTGGATGGTGGGGCCGTCAAAATTTGTCTCTTTCGCAAACTTCATTATAGTCATAAATACGTGGAGCCCGTCTTCCACACTCCTAATAACTACGTAGCGTACAGATATTTTCTTCTGCTTCTTCCTTCTCACTCCCATATTCCTCCCCATACCTCACTTTCTTGCTGCCTCACAGGCTCTCCCTTTTACTGATATCCCCATTATCATCCCCATCTATCTCCCCACGCAATACGGAACCATGCATTCAACTCAAGCTAACAGCTCTAGTATAATAAACAACGTAATTTCATAATTATTATAGCTTTAATTTGTCCTCCACAAACAATAACAGTTAACCAGTAACTCTCGAACAAGCCAGTAAGAGTTTTAAAAGAGGGACAGGGATTGATTATTCATGTTGACAAGCATTCCAAACATAAAGATCTAAGGATTTCGCCTGCGCGTTATTCAACATTAGAAAATATATATACTATGCGTTAAGACATGACTTCAATGAAGACAAGATCAGCAAAGCCAACGTGATTCCAATACGCTGCTTGGGCCTCATCAGGTGGCATTATCAATTACTCTGCCACGACCTTCTCCATGGCCACTCTGTTTCTGAATCACTGTCATGGCAGAGAAGCAGCTTTGAGATCTCCCCAGTGGTCGACTCGTCATCCCTTCGTTCCTAGGACTTTCCAAACTCCGCAACATCAGCTGCTTCATCGCCTTTATCAAATCCTTTGTGGGTTTGTTGGGAGGGCTTGTCGCCCTGAACTGTTGACGGAACCTCTTGTGACTCTTCATTGCTTCGTCCGTACTAATGTCTCTCTCCGACCTCTGTTTCTCATCCTTCACTGCCTCTGCACACAGCCCGCAAATCCAACAACCTTGATACTTCTCTCGCACACGACCAACGTATGCCACTGTACCCTCCTCCATCAATCCGCAGCAATAGCATCTTACTTGTACTGTTTCTGCCTTCATCGCCAATGCTAGTGCTTGTGGTTGCGCATCAATGCCCGATGATGATTTCGTTTCCTTCAAAATTCTAGCGGCCATAATATCCTTTCTGATACAAAGAAACCAACGTCTTAAAATTTGAAGATAAAATTTTGACCGTCGAGTGTCGTGGAAAACAGACAAGTAGAGATTGCTGAAGGAATTTTGTCTTGAATCTTCTTACCTTATGCCGAAATCACCCTATATATGAACAATGGAATAATATTCCAAGATCCGTTAAAAAGAATACCGAGAGGATCTAAAATAGATGTGAGATGATGTATACTTTTGGGAAGAAAAGAATTATCGCTCCTTTTCCCACTTGATTTCTTCAACTTTTTGGCTCCCAAGGAACAGAAGTTCAAACGGCATACAGTTCATTTCAGGGTCTGGACTTATTTTCAGATACCCGGCATCTCCCTACGCGAACGTGATTCTCTTGTCTTCCCCTGTTTCAGTGGGTGAATGGGATGAAGAGTCGTGCGCGCGCCCACATATATAAGGAGAGGGATGTTTCTTCCTCGTTTTATTTATTGGCAAAATTTTCAAGGTGACTGCGCGAGAAGATGATTGTAGTTCTTTTTCAGACTATGCATAATTAACATTTGACCGGCTGATACTGAATCAGCAGAGTTTATATATTTATTGGAGAAAAATAGAAATAATGTTAAGATAAGCCAGCAAAGTAATATCAATGACTCCTTCTGTTCTTAATAACATTTATTTATGGGATTAATTTTAATTCTAAATATAAAATAAATTTTATATCTGTTAATCTTTTTTTATTTATCCAGATTGATATTCCTTCAACAGCAACAAAGAGAAGAAGAATTGAGTGGGGGAATTAAAGAATATAATTAATTTATTTTACAAAATATATGTCATATTAACTAAATTTTTTAATATAATATCTTATATTAAACAGGAAGAGAATATGTTTCATTGGTAGACTCTTGGTCACTTATGGCTTTCTCTGCTGTATAATTGAAATCTACTAAACGTCATGATCAATAATATGTTATTTTGCGAAAAAATGAGTCGTTAAGTTGGGTGCTACTCATATACTGTATTGTGAAACGTCTTAGTACAACGCACATGACTATTTTTTTCTTTGAAAGGTTGGTTGAAATTAATGAATCTGCCAGCTGGCGGAAAAACGTTTTCCTTTGAAGGATGGTGACAGCCTGAGGTGCCAATTTGGTGAGCGTTACGTGAGTATTTGGTTTGAGGAAGAGGATGAGGGGGATTAATATTTGAGGCTAATATTAACTTTAAAATTTTAGAAACCCTTAAAATTGACTTGTGGGATAGAGTTAGGAATTGTGAGTTTGTGAGAGCATTTGATACTCAGTCACTACAGCATTTTGATATAGGCTCCATGTATATGACGTATTCTTTCCCTTCTTTAATATAAGATATATATATTTTGAAATATTGTACTCGTCTTTCTCAATTCCCTCATCCTCTTTTTTTTTTTAAATTATTGTTGAGGGGATATCATTATAAGTAAATTAAGAAAAAATTGATAAATATATCTTATATTTAATACCAAACTAACTCTCCTATACCATATTTTATATTATAGACTAAAGGGAGTACAATTTACAAATGAAATTATACTAGTGTCATGTACTGCATTTTGTTGGAGTGTAATTATCTTAAACATACTAATGTGGAGTTTGAGTCTTTGTTGAGAGGGGATGGGTGGTGGCTGATGAAGGCGAGGTAGTAAAAGTTGTTACGGCAAGTAAACCAGGCAGCTAACTTGGCAGTGATGATAGGAACAAGAACTTGGCCATCAACATTAGGAGATAACCATTAATTAAACAGCCCATTAATGATTTACTATCTCTCTCTCTAGTCCTAATCAGAAGATAAGATTGACTTTTTTTTAGAGGAATTAAATAAACTAAATAATTTACTTAATCATTTTATATGTTGTATATTTTTAAATTATATATTAATTTATTAGTCAAACTAATTAGTTTGAAAAAAAAAATAAAAATAAAAATACTCTAAAGTAATTTAATTAACTTCCTTAATCTCTTTAAAAAAGTCAATTATGTTTTATAATCAAAACTGGAGGGAGTAATATTTTATACTCTTCACCAATCACCCCTCCATCCCTCACCCACAACATGCCAATCTTATCTTCTATTCCATCCTAACTTGCACTCTTCTCATTGGACCTTTGCTACACAAAAGTGTGAACAAACTGGGATAAGCAATGTGTTTGCATCCTTTTCTTGGCCATTCAGTGGGTTTGCATCAAAAGTTTTAAAAACAAGTCGTATTACTAATAATTCCATGCCTTGAATTGGATAGCCAATTGGAACTTGTTTATATCATATCTCTGTTTTTTTTTAATACATTGTCGTATTTCTTTTATGTATACGAAAACAAAATGCGTTGTTAAAACTAACATGATTGTGTCTAATAGAGGTGGTTAGATCCTTATAACGTGACGAACTAAGATTCGAATATTTGTTGGAGGAGATATTTACATTTAGTATCCGATAATACATTGAATAATATTACATCTAATAGGAGGATACCTATGTTTAAAAAAAATATGAGAAGTAAAAAAAGTAAGCACACGTGCAAGGCTTCGAGCAAATAAGGCCTCCTATTTGTGGCCCACAAAGTAATACTGGGCCGTCTCTCTGTGACCCAGGACAGGTATGATTGGGCCCAGAAACTTGTTAGCTGAAAATCTTCCTAGTTGGAGCCCTGCAGTGATTTGGTCCTAGAGAAGAGTGGCACACAATGTAGGATTTGGGTCACGCTGGAGTATTCGAGCTGATTGGTATTTGTCATCGTCAGAAATGTCCAATCCACAAATCATGGCCTCCCTAGAATACACTCGTCCTATCACTGTTCACAGTTTGAACAAAGTGTATGCATATATTTATAAATTCCAATGCATATCTTTATATTGTATAAAATCACACAGAACAGATCTCTGTTCATATTTGGAAACATTTGTCGCTGGCCTGTGGAGAAATATCAGTATGATACGGGTAATAATTATTTGTGACGCTACATGTATACTTTCTTTCTCGAACAACTATGGGTCCTCGCGATCGGGTCCTTTCCGTTTTCTATGTGCTGCATGCGCACGTGCCATTACTTGAACTCGAACAACAGTCTGTAACAGGCCAAACCTCAATAGTTAAAGGGGAGCAAGTATTTTTAATTATATGCTTATAATTCATGAAAACTAAATTGGTATAAAAAATAAAAGTGGGTATAAATATCTCAAATGTTTATTGCGCCATTGAAATACACATTTTTTACTATTAACTGGATAGGTCTCACCCACAGCAATTAGAGAAACATATTCAGGTTTTGGAACGGACTAATCCCTCTTGCTAGACCACCCTCTACTGGTAGCGTTTTGGAGTTTGATCTAAACGATGTACTGAACTCATTAAAATATGCAGATGGAATCAACGAAGCTGTAGATTCCATGTCTTGAGAGTTGAGACAACACTGACTCCTAAAATTCTGTCTTCAATGAGCGGAAAAGGTCGCAATATAGGAGTGAATCCACGGGAGACGATGGATTCTGAATTCCAGTGGTTCAAGATGAAGTTCTCACGTTGTGGCTAATACCTACTTAACTGGTTATGTCGTCTTTACTCATCAACTTGCCTTGGACATTTCCAATTTGCTGATGCTGCTGCCAAAGTGGATAATCTGCGCATTCAGAAATAAAAACAATGCTCACATCGTTATTATTTGTGTGTTTGTCTTGATTTATACAAGGACATTATTATATATAAGAACTGAGGTGCTTTTCCTCATTATAAAAATTTTCGATAATATCCAACTTAAACGAATAATGCGGCCTTCTATTATTTTACTTCTCCAAATTAATTCATCAAGACCAAATCCAAATCTAGGTTTCCTCTCAATAGCTGAAATAAAGCTGGCCTGTGTAACGAATCAGCTTTATATTAAGGTAGACTTGGATTATGAAGAGAGTATTATTGGGCCAAATTTTGGGATTGGGGTAGACAAAAGTAAAGATATATATAGATAAAGAAACGACTAGAAAGGGTGTGAATTCGATTTGGAAATCCCCTCTCTCTCACAGGTCCTCTCTACTCTTTCTGTTTCTCATTCTTTTATTATATTTTCTTTAGCATTTTGTAGCCTGTTGTATGATTGAATACATATTTATCACTATATAGTTGATTGTATTGCAGAATTATCAATATATAGCTGCATTCATACCTTATGATTTACTTTTTCATTGAGTGATTATAACATTTGGTGCTTTCGTTGAGAGATATCATAGACGAGGAAATGATACTCGTGGAGCTCCATACAAACATAAAAAAACCCATGAATTCTTTGAGGATGCCAAGGGACAGTTTGATCGTATCAAAGGATTGTTAGAAGCTATTCTTCAATCGATGGACAATCTAAATTGAAGGGTGGAATCGTCCAGCACAGGGTTCAAGGTTGAGTCACCCTCCTATGCAATTCGAACAGTACACAATCAACAATCCTACAATTATACTCACCCTGACTATATTAAGGCTATAATGGCTGTTATCAATCGGCAATCGGGATTAAGTGATGAGCCTCCATCTTTGAAGACTTGAAGCTTGACATTTTCTCACCCTTCCTCTTCAAAGTGGGATATTGAGCTTTTGCTGAATACTCTTTCCCCTACCTCTATTATTTCTTACTATTCTCTTTGCGCAGACAGTATTGTGATGCAATCCCACTTTGAGTTGAATGACGAGACAGAGCAGGGATCCAATCCTTCACCACTAGCTGTATTAATGTTACTCATTCATGCTTTTATTGATTCGTCCCGCCTTTTCAAACCAGCATGGAATAGTTTGGATCCTCTTACACAAAAAGTCCTTGTTAGGGCTATAGTGCAAGGATGATATCTTGAAATCATATATGCTTCATTAAAGCTGACTTGCATTCTAGTTTTGGCCTCCAGGGAATACTTTGACTGCTTCATTGCTACTTTTCCAAATTTTGACCTTGAGGACAAGGTCAATTTCTTAAGAGGGAGTAATGTAATGAAATAGCCTCATATTAAGGTGGACTTGATTATGAAGATAGTGTTATTGGGTCGATGACTGTGGGCTTAGGATAGACAAAAGTAAAGATATATATAGATAAAGAAAAGACTAGAGAGGGTGTGAAATTGATTTGGGAATCATCTTTTTCTCTCTCAATGGCCCTTTCCATGATGGGTAAAAAAGTGTTTTAAAACGGTAAAAACACGTTTTTACGTTTTAATTTAAGTAAAACGATTTTCATTTGGGAAAAAAACGTAGAGGGGGTAAAAACGTAAAAAGCGCATCCATAAAACGTAAAAGCGTGCATTTTTTGGAAAAAACGGGAGTCAGACCCAATGTTGGATATTTTGAAGGAAAAATTATATTTGAGCCCCAAAAACCAAAATTAATTACAAAAAAGTCTCCCACCAAAATCCCATTATAAAAAAGTCCCTTGGGACTCTTTTATAATTAATTAAAAAATTATCAATCCGTATTTACAATTAGAAATGTTATATTAACAACTGAAAAATGTTATATTTACAACAAAAATACATTGTTTCTATATACAGGTAAAAACTACGTTTTGTTACGATTTTATGTTTTACGTTTTTTCATTCCCCTTCCGTTTTTACGTAAAAACTACGTTTTCACAACCTTAGTCCTTTCTACTCTTTTTGTTTCTCATTATGTTATTCTATGTTCTTCAGCATTCTGTAACTCGTTATATGATTGAATACAAATTTATCACTATATAGCTGAATGAATTGCAGAATTATCAATAAATAGCTGCGTTCATACTACTTCCATTCTAATATTACTAGAATTTTATTTTCTGATTTATTTTTTAACGGATTTGATGGTGCATGATTGCAGGGTAAGACACTGGGGATTATATGGTTTTTGATTAATTTAGTAGAATTGGATTAAAATCTATGACACTTTTAAAGTATTATAATGATTTTAATTTATGCGAATTATATTAAAAAAAGAAGAAGCAATATAATGTCCAGCTCATCCTTGTGTTAGGGGTAAATAAAGTGGAAAACTTGGACGCAACTTTGGTCCTATTCTCTTTAGGACTGTTGGGCTCCTTTTTATGAAACAGCACCGTTTTGGATGCCAAAGCACAACGTTGCCCTCTTTCTTTTTTTTTTTTTTTTTTTTTTTTTAAATAACATTCATTCTCATGAAGTATTTTTTAATACTAGTTAGTACTCTAAAATATTTTTTCAAGAAGCTAAATTTTTTTGAGGATCTTAAAAAAATATTCAGGATACTGATTAGTATTCAAAAATATACTTCAGGATACTAAATGATATTAAAAAGATACTCCAGAATACTGAATAGTACTAAAATATTATTTTAGAATTTTGAAAAATTATTTTCGGGTATATACTAGTAATAAAAAGATATTTTAGAATACTGATTGGTACATAAAAAATACTTCATACCTTGAAAAAAAAAATTAGCATCTTGAAAAAATATTTCAGGATACTAACTGATACTAAAAAAAAATATTTATGATGGTAAATGTTATTTTTTTTTTAAAAAAAAAGGTAACATTGTGTTTTGGCACCAAAGACGGTGCCGTTTCATGAAAAGGAGTACAACAGACGCCGGAAAACCTTGGGAGCGTTGAAATTGGGGCAAGTGAAAGGCAGTGAAAAGGTTAAAGGTAGCCTTGTGTTGGGTGTGCAATGTGTACATGTTGAGAATAAATGCGATGTTATGATTAAATATAAAGTTGACATGGCGGCGGGGTAGAGTTAGAAATTGTAATTAAGGGGAGAAAATTATAAAATATGACTCATATTTTTATGAAACTATATTTCAGCCTCATAAAATTTTAATATTTTTATTTGGGTTAAAGTGTACACATGAGTTTTATCCTAGAAGTGATCAACACCACATGTTTTTTTTTTGGAGCAAAAATACACACGTGATTACTATTTTAGAGTAAAAGTTACATCTCACCGTTAAGTTACTGTTCACTGTGATGAGAGAGAAATAGATGGAGTGAACAGTAACTTAACGGCGGTAAATAGTGATTTAATGGTGAGATGTGACTTTTGCTCCAAAATAGTAACCACATGTGTATTTTTACTTTAAAAAAACACGTTGTATTGAGCGCTCGTGGAAAAAAAGCTCATGTGTATTTTTACATTTTAACCCTAAAATAAAAAAATCATAACATTTTATAAAACTAAAAGATAATTTTCTAAAACATTGAATTCTTTTCTATAATTTTATAGGGCTACCCTTAACCCCTAATTCCGTCCCTGCGTTGCGGGTGGGAACGCAGATGATTCGATTCGATTCGATGATGATGCAAGGCGTGGCGTCATAATCTAAGTGCCTCGCAAGATAACAGTTTTTTTTTTTCCTCATTTTGACTAATTTTGGATCAACCCCTCCGCCTCCGCGCTTCGCTTGACTCACTCAAAGTCACAACTGAGTAGCAACACCACGTTTACGTCATCCATCACCTAACCCACCCCCTTTCTAAAATTAATGTTTTCTTTTCTGCTTTTCTCATAAAATTATGAGTTACTAAGAGTTAAACTTTCTCTTAAAAGATTAATTATTGTTTTGTTAAAATAGAATCATGCCATGATAGTTATTAATTTTTAAACAAGACTAAAACCTTAAAGCGGTGATGATTTTGTATAAACTAAAAACATGCATTTTCCTATAAAAAAATATTAATATCGGCTAATTAATTAGTCTTCTTATTTAATTAGGTGAATTACTAATTTAAATTCGTGCAAAGCTGACAGTAAATCTGATTTCTTTAATTTACAGATCATCTGGTGATCCAAGTAATTAAATAATGAGGCTGCTACAGTCTAAACCGAATAACTGGGAAGCTAAGGGTGTAAATGTATAATTCGTTCTAATTTGTCAACTGAGGAGAGACAAAAATAATTATGGGGTTTTATCAAATAACTTGGTATAAATTAAATCAGTTAAAGATATTTTTGTCGGAGGGGTTAGAAGTAAGAAAGTGGACGGTGAAAAAACATGTTTATCGCGTAATAAGGAAAGTCTCTCCCTCTTTCATTCCATCTCAAGAGGGAAGCTGATGATGGCATGATATTGTACATTCAACGGAGACTTACTGATAGACGTACGATATAGTCAGTAATGTTTCTGGGAGAAATGACATTAAATCTTAATTAAAAGAAATAATATTAAAAAAATCTCATAATTTATAAGTGAAGTGTTATATTGACAAGTTTTAAGACTTTTTTGATATTATTTTCTTAGATTAGAATCTTAAAATCATTTTCCCATATTTTTTCTTTCGTTTTGTTTGTAATTTAAGAAGATATTCTGCAATGGACTGATAATGTTTTATAAGATATCAATGGTTGGCAAACAAATTATTACCGGTGATGACGATGTGATAACGATGTAAAGTTACCAGCATTTTGGGACTTTTCGTATTTTTAGTTCAATAAAGAAGATTACTAATCACGCCTAGCTATCATGTAATAACCTGAAGTGTCATTTATTTTTCACCACACTTTTATTTATGCTATATACCGAAAGTATTTCATTTCAGGGTTAAGGTATACAAATACTCACGAGTCTTTTTTTTTTCTTCCAAAAGTGTATCTAACACCCTATATTTTTTGGAGGTGTAAAAATATTGTTGAACGTTCAAAATGGAAGCACAAAAGTCAGCACGGTTAAATGTAGCATAACACAACACATTGTTACATATGAATAAGCAAAAAGTAACAATGTTAGATTAAATTTAAGGGTTCTACTATTTTTGTTCTCTTTTTTCTTATTCATATGTATTTTTGTACTTTCAAAAAATATATGATACTTTTTTTTTTTTGGATAAAATAGGTAAGCCGAAGCTTGAAAAGAGAGTTTAGAAACCAGATTGTGAAAATCTAGTCTTTATTAATACATCTAAAGAGAAAAACAAGATAAGCATAATCGTTGATCTTTCAAAACCATATCAAGGCATACTTTGGGAATAGTTGGAACCAGAGTCACCTTAGCATCAACCGCAACGCTATGACCCTATTTGGCCATATAATTAGCACATGCAATGTTATCTCTTGGAGTGTGATGAAGCTTCACTTCCCAATCTTGATACAAAAGATCTCTAGTCTCTCCGATAATGTCTTTGAGGGGGTGTTTTGTGCGGCAGTCTCTCATAAGAATGTTGATAGCATCTAGGGAGTCATAAATACACTTTGAATAAAAAGTTCATGAATATTTTTACATTTTAACCCTTTATTTTATTGATACCAAGCATATTTTTGGTATGATAATTCTCACTCCACTCCTTTTTCCTGTCACATTTTCATTCCTCTAAAAAATTTTCCGGAAACCTTGGAAGTTCTGGCAAGTTCTTTTATTTTGAATGCACGTTTTTGTGTGTGTGTAACTTACACACTAGCTAGTTAATTTGACTATGAAAGCAGTCGAAATTAGAAAGCTTCTCATGATAGATATATAGTTCCTTGTTTCACTCTCCTTATTTTCTCGCTTTCTTTTTGAATTAACCGTCCATACTCAATTTTATAATATGGTCGTCAGCGGCTTGGCCCTGTGAACTAACAATGCACGACATCGAACCAAATAGCATATTATATATTATTCCAAAAAGCAAAAGCAAATTACAGTGTGAAGTTTTTAACACGCAAATTCAAGGGCAGCTTTGAAATTTAATCCAATAAGGAATACAGATGGACAGCTTTGAAATTAAATGTAGAAATGTTCAGACCGAGGTTAATGTTGGGTCTTGACAGCAGTGTCTAATTTAAGAAAGCCTTTGAACACGAACCTGAGAAAGTGAGTTTTGGTCTTCCTATAATGCGTTCCACGTTCATGAACAGTAGAGATAATTAGTCTTCTTAGATTGTGAAACACAAGTGTTCTCATTCCTTCTATAGAAATCAATCAATGGAAGTTCATCTGGGCGCTCTAAGGAAAAGTAATTAATGTAAAAATTGATATATTACGTTCACGTGTATAGTGCACCGTGCTCATATCCGGTGCAAATTGCCTTTACTACACAGCTTGCTTATCTGATATACAGTAGTACCTCTGGTCCTAAATATATATGATATATTTGTAGTGCAATTTGCTCTACAAAATATGTCCTAATATATTTAGGACTAGAGAAGTATTATTTAGTTTACCGGCTATATAATGATCAATTATACACTACTAACTCACTAGGCTATTTATAAAATTGAATTGAATTCAAATAATAATAAAATACAAAATTAATTAAGAAAAATAGAAAAATAACAATGTAGAGATGTAATATAACCTAGCTATCCAGCTTTTAAAAATAAAACTCAGTTTTGAACCTAGAAAAAATACATAGAAATTAGCTGAATTTTAGCTCAAGGCAACAACATAATTCCATCGGGTCTAATGTCAATTTAGGGGAAAATCCATGTCATTTTATTGTAATAAAACGAAATTAGCTCTTCAGTGACTTCTAATTTCAAAACAAATTCATCCGATTCAGTAAATTAAACCTACAGGGAAAATGTGATTTGGCCGAAGGGGAGGACTTGATCGAAGACGGAGATGCATAATGGAGCAAAAGTTCGGGAGGCAACACCAAAGTAACCAGCAGAAATCATAAATCAATGTGGAAAAATGAAGCCCCAAGTCTTGGTTACGTTTTTCCAAAAAGAAACTAAACAATCTACTAAATTAAGCTGGGCAAAATTAAAGAACCAGGAAGTGAAATTTAAAATACAACCTTGACCATCTCATGGCTTTAATTTGATGGAGATATTGCCACTTAGCTATCTCGCCCCATTTGGAGGAGATAAGTGAATTATAATTTTAGAAAAAGACTGATAGTGCTTCTCTACTATCATCCGTAATTCATTGTGATGTATTTGCTGATTAATTGGCAAGGCATATACTAGAGAAGTATCGATCTTAATTAAAGGCAGACTTAGCTTCCAGTTACCAACTCAAAGTTGGTCGTCTAAAACCCTAGCTTAAATAGTACTATTTTAGATTAACCATGCATAGCATGATAATTATAGATATCATAATAAAATTGCATATGATCAATACTTTGCGAGGCCGGCCTAGGGTTATTATTTTGCCATCAACAGACAACTTCTGTTGTGCAATATAGATATATTATCAATCGATCAAGAGACTCATAATCAATTGGAACGAAAAGTTAGTATTAAAAGAGACTCGATTATATATTTAGAAGCTAAGAAAGAAGTTATATCTATATATTTAATCATATAATTTTGACACAGGTATACAGGTAATTGATGTGAACCATACAACAGTACAATAATTATCGAAAAGAAGAGAGTGGAGTGGGGGTGATTGACGATAATGAAGTACTAATAATGATAAAAAAAGAGGATAGAAATGAAGATGTGGTGGCACGAAAAAAGGCCGCTTAGGAATCGGTTTGATCTATAGATCAAGGGCATGTGTTATAAAGAAACAACCACACATGGTTGCAAGAAAAATCAGTGACCCGTGGACGCACGCCCTGTATGTGGCTACTTAGTGACTCATGAGGGATATATGTCCAACCAAAAGACACACATGAGAGAGTAGTGATAGCCATTTTATAGGGATAGATCAAAAGTTCCAAAGGAACAATGATGGTTGGGAAAAGGCGTCATCGCATTCCATAGCGTGCCCATTATTGTCACTAACATGATAATCAACGAGCAAATGAGGCGGTGATGTGGGAAACAACAACTCACCAGAGTGCATCTTGTCGAATCCAGAGTAGAAACCATTATAATTATGGTTACCATTATTGGCTGTGTCAATCTCATCCAAAGACTTCAAAAACGACCAGTCGTTAATGCCCCTTATGTCCCCGACCCCGTTGTCCACCTCCACAGGATTACCACTCTCAGCAACCCCATCTGATTCGCAGGAAGAAGGAGCCGCTGTTTCTGAAGATTGCTGAACCATTATTGGTGGGTCCCGCTGGTATTCGTTGGCAAACCTAGTAGCAAGCTCTTGGATTTCTCGAGGAGAACGAGATTGGCGATGATGATCACCAGAGACAGTGATATTGTCCAACTCCAAAGGCGTGTCAGGGAAGTTGAAGCTGGCATTTGGGCCGCGGAGGCAGTATAGGGCGGCGTCGAATGCTCGAGCGGCCTTCTCCGGCGAATCATAGGAGCCAAGCCAAATGCGCTCGCGGCTATTGGGAAGTCTGATTTCGGACACCCATTTGCCCCATTTTCTCTTTCTGACGCCCTTGTACTTGCAGGAGTCGCTGTTAGTTCTCAGAGTGTGGTCGGAATCAGCCATAGGATGATTGGGCATATTAATTTTAGATTTTTGGATGTGAAATTGACGGCTGTAAAGAGGACCTGAGGATGATATGTATGTATAGATAGAGACACAGAGACTGTGGGGGAACGGGGGCGGTGTAGGAATTTAAAGGAGGAGGGTCTTCCCGCTGCAAGTCTGCAACCGTGTTGATCAGGAAGAGCGTGAAAGGAGTGGACACGTGGCGTGATATGGGTGGTCACTGTGGGGGTAGAGCAATGGACGCGGTGGGGTCAGGAGTGAAAAGGGCACGTGTGGAAATAGAGGAGAGAGAGGAGAGACAATGTTGACAATTGAGGTGGTGTCTGGATGTGGATGTTCCCTCTCGGGTCGTTGCTCAGTGATTTGTAAAACTTGGATGACGTCATCATCATCGCCTTGGCAATTCCGTGCGTAAAATTCTTGTTCTTTCTTATCTGGTTACAACAATATAAATTTTCATTGGTTAATCGATCAGCTTTTTTTTTTTGGGACTTTTAATTTATCCCTTTTACTGAGATTCCAACTCACACCCTCGTACTTAAACCAAAAAAAAAAAAAAATGCTGCCCATGAAGGGATGACATCATGAACTAGAATATGTTGTCGATGGCATAAACACTACCCTCGTTCTTTACTAGGAGAGAATATTGTTAGAAGATATGAAAACTCTTTTGTATTCCAAATTTAGGGAAAGACAGTTAATTAATAAACTGATAGAAGTTTTTTCAAATGAGATAAAAAATGTAGAAAATATGTCTTACATTTAGAATCGATATCACACTACTATAAAAAGTGGATACTACTTTCCCAAAAGACGTCCTTATTTTAAAAAAGGGAGTAAAAAGTATAAGCCAAGACTTTAGGTGCCCTAAATCTTGTTTAGGGCGCCTAAAATATATTTTAGACTCCCTAAATTTTTTTAGGGCGCCTAAAATTTGCCTACAATTTAACGCTAAAACTTAATTTTTCGCGCGATGGGTATAATCTGGGTAATTTTTTACGCACCAAGACATATTTATTTATTTTTTTTATTTAAGGTGCCCTAAACGTTTTTCAGGGCGCCAAAAAACTACTTTAATCACCCTAAATTTATTTCAAGGCACCAAAAAACTTGTAAAAAATTATATTTTGAACTTTTTTTTATTTGCCTTAATATACTTTTCGGCGTCCTAAATATTATTCAGGGTGCCAAAAAGCTACTTTAGACACCCTAAATTCAATTTAGGGTGTCTAAAGCCAAAAATCTACTTTAGACACCCTAAATTATTTAGGGTGTCTAAAGTAGGTTTTTGGCGCCCTAAATTTAATTTGGGGTGTCTAAAGTAGTTTTTTGGCACCCTAAATTTTATTTAGGGCGCCTAAAGTAATTAATTTTAAGATTTAAGCGCCAAATTTTTTTAAAAAAATTATCTAGGCAGTAAAAAATTAGCGCCAAAAAATATATTTTAGGCGCCCGAAAAAAGTTTAGGGCGCCTAAAGTATATTTTAGGCGCCCTAAATTTATTTAGGGCGCCTAAAGTAAATGATTTTAAGACTTAAGTGCCAAAATTTTTTCAAAAAATTATCTAGGCGGTAAAAATTAGCGCTAAAAAATATATTTTAGGCACCCTAAACAAAGTTTAGGGCGCCTAAAATATATTTTAGGCGCCCTAACTTATACTTGGGCGCCAAAACTCACGCTCAAGATACAAAAACCCTAAGCTCTTCCCACCAATCTTCACAACTTCAAATTCTCAAGCACGGAGCTACTCGAAGTCACATTTCTACGTATTCCTCTTACTTTTTCTCCTTTCCTTTTTTCGTTTTCTTCCCCCCTTCTTTATTGTATCTATCTTACTTTAAGGCAAGAAATTTTGTGATTTTGTTTCAATCCCCTCGGCGTTTTCTTTTTTAACCCTGACGGTGTTTCCATTTACAGTGATGCTACAACTGCGAAAGGCTCAAAAAATGGAGTTTCATCAAATAATCTTGGTTAGTTAATTATTGCATTCACTTCATTAGTTTATCTTATATATCTTGATTTCCAATTTACAGTTTTTTTATAATTTGGATCCGTACTCGGAGGAAAACATCGATACGGTTCGAGATGTTTTGTCTAGACATCTTCTTCTACACATATGTTGAGAGGGTATGGTTTATATGATGTTGTCATGTGTGAATTATAAAATTGTATGTGAGCACTTTGTTGTAGTAGACTTTGTTGTATGTGGAATTTTGTTGTTGTAGACTTTCTTGTATGTGAAACTTTGTTGTTGTAGACTTTCTTGTATGTGAGCACTTTGTTGTAGACTTTGTTGTAGAATTGGAGCTCCTTTATAATGATCATTTGAATTGTATGTGAGCACTTTGTTGTTGGAGCTCTTTTAATTTAGAATTGTTCATACAAATACTTAGCTTGATATGGATGGTGTAGATTAAGAAAATTAAAACTATTTCAATCTGAGTTTTCTTTGCTGGGAGCTGTTTGTAAAGTCAAAAGATGTATGTCTGCTTTGCTTTGAAAGGCCATAAATACGCCTGGGAAATTTTAATATATTTGTAAGCAATATGAAAAAAAAAATTACTATAAGACGTCTTAAAACATTTTTAGGGTGTAAAAAGTCTATATAAGGTGCCCTAAAAAGTTTTAGGGTGTAAAAAGTCTATTAACTTGCCTTATAACGCACAGACTTATAACGCCTTAAAAATTTTTTAGGGTGTAAAAAGTCTATATAAGGCGTCCTAAAAAGTTTTAGGGTGTAAAAAGTCTATATAAGACGCCCTAAAAGTTTTTTAGGGTGTAAAAAGTCTATTAACTTGCCTTATAACGCACAGACTTATAACGCCTTAAAAATTTTTTAGGATGTAAAAAGTCTATATAAGGCGCCCTAAAAAGTTTTAGGGTGTAAAAAGTCTATATAAGACGCCCTAAAAATTTTTTAGGGTGTAAAAAGTCTATTAACTTGCCTTATAACGCACAGACTTATAACGCCTTAAAAATTTTTTAGGGTGTAAAAAGTCTATATAAGGCGTCCTAAAAATTTTTTAGGGTGTAAAAAGTCTATATAAGACGCCTTAAAAAATTTTTTAGGGTGTAAAAAGTCTATTAACTTGCCTTATAATGTACAGACTTATAACGCCCTAAAATTTTTTAAGGTGTAAAAAGTCTTTATAAGACGCCCTAAAATTTTTTAGGGTGTAAAAAGTCTATATAAGGCGTCTTGAATTAATTCAGGGCGCCTTTTATAGAGTGTCCTGAATTTTTTCAGGGCGCCAAAAGTTAACTTTTCTACTACCCGTTGACAGACGTCCTTGAAATTTAAGGCGTTAATTGTGGCTTATTCAGGATGTTATTTTACTTTTTTGTAGTAGTGTCAACTTCTTTTATGTATGTATGTATGTATACATGTATACATATTAAGAATCGGAGGGGCCGCCGCCTTATCAATATGTTTACAGCATTTTTAAGCATCTTAATTTTAAAAAATGTTATTATATGGTTAAAGTTGTAAAAAATTCAAAGGTTTCAGCACCCTTATTAATTAGAGTGACGCAAATCCTCTAATCATAATCTACGATGTTACTATTAATACTTCGAATTACAAAAAATTTAAAAAAATCATTAGATAAGATTCTACTTTTATATAATACCTTAGAATTTGAATAAAAATAATTGTTTGAAAGACAACTCATATATACAACCTGAAGGAATAAATGATTTTCAACATAATTATGAACATTAAGTAATTTTAATTAATTGTGACTTATTAAAAAAAAATTAACTTTTGGAGGTTTTCCTTTTGAAAGAGTTTTTTTCGACCGAGATCTTTGAAAGAAATTAAAACAATGCCAATCAAGTTTAGACTCATAAAGAGATTAGGCTCATAACCAAGTTTTAAGTGTCTTTAAGATTCAATTTATATATATATATATAATACAACTTTATATAAATTTTATATTGTCTACGGGATATATAATTCATGCACGGATGATAATGACTAATTTTTTTGTTTAGTGGCAATGAAGTCAAAACACTTCATAACATAAAATTAAGACTAAAATATATTTTTACTCCTTTAAGTTTTATGTAAGGTTTATTTTAATTTTAGTTCTTTAATTATATAAATTATATTTTTAATTTTATATTTCTAACACCTTTAATGTTGCTAACAGAAAATATTGACTTAGAAAATTCAACTGATAATTGTATAACTAACAAAACATATTTAAGTTTTAAATTTATGGTATGATATATTTATATTATTAAACTAAAATAAACCAATAGACAAATCACTACAAATTAAATTGAGATTTTGATATTTAGATTATTAAACAAATATATTTAGACTATCAAACTAAAATATTTTATATTTATATTATTAAAATATTTTTTTTAATACAATTAATGTTTTGATATTGACTACTTCATTAGGTTTTAGGTAGTTTTCAATTTATACATACTTTAAATTTAATATTAATAGCATTCAATTACATAATCATCACTTAAGTTTGTTGCGTTAACGTTTTCTGCTAGCAATATTAATGATGTTAGAATTATAGGACGAAAATTATGCTCCTCTACCCTATATATAAGAGCCTTTCAACTGAATCACGAGATTTTAAAAAACAGTTAAAAATAGTTAAATGTAATAACTAGGTAGGAAATTTAACCTTTTTTTTTCCCAAGAATGCCCCATTTTATGAATAAATGAGAGTAATAATGAGAAAAGGATAAAAGAGAATTTATGTGGTATAATAATTAATTGAGGACAAAATGCAAAAAAAAAAAAAAAAGCATTTATTATTGAGATAAACTCAAAAACGATGTTATGTTTAGGGATAAGCCCATTAAAAAATGATTTTATATATAGGGATAGAGGGAACATTTTATAAAGTTAATGAACTGAATGTATATCTCAAACTGAAAGGACTAAAAATATATTTTAACTTACAATCAATAAATTAACCTTAAAATAAAACCTACTGCCTCTAACTCTGTAGAGTGATTTAGAGGAAAATTTTATGGAATACCCTATCCCCCCAAAAAAAAAAAAAAAAAACTCAAGAATTCAGAGTATTTGTAATTTTTCAATCATTATAATTAGGTAATCACCTTTTAAATTTAAACGTAAGAAAACATCTACACAAGTCTAATACCAGCTAGGATAATTTATAATTTACAGATATATATACTTATGCATGTAAATATATGTGTTTGTTAGCAAGACGAAAATGTGAAATTTACTGAATCAATGGCGTAATGGGGTGGGTTAAAAACATTCAGTCACGGCACGCGTACTGATCTACTTAACTAGACAAATTAGCTAGGCTGGTTATTATCTTCTTTGAACAACCGGCCACTTACACGGTTTGGCCACATATTATTTACTTGTAACAAGTTTGCCCACCTTTGGGGTGGAACGATGCAGTGGGAACTATATGATTACTAGTAAACTAAATATTTTATTTATTTATTACATGTATGCTTCTTAATGTAAGACATACTTATATAATCACTGTTATAAAAATGTAGTTTTACACCGTCACATTTAGATCAGATTATAAAAAAATCAGGTCTAAAAAATACGACTAGTGATAATTTTGTAAATGTTAAAAAACTTTTTTGATCGGTTTTTTTAATATAAGGTCTAAAAAGTATAATTAGTGGCAGTTTTATAAATATAAAAAAATTTTTAAACCGGTTCCTTTAAATGAGGTCTAAAAAGTATAACCTGTTGCAACTTCGTAAATATAAAGAATTTTTTCTACTGGTTCTTTTAATATGAGGTCTAAAAAGTAATTTTAAGACCCGTTGTTATAAATAACCAGTCTAAAAAGTTTAAAACAAAAAATAAAATAAATATCTATTATTTTTAAAATCTATTGTTATAAATAATCAGTCTAAAAAGTTTTTTTTAAAAAAAGGTATACTTTTAAGATGAGTTATTGCTACTTTAAAACATCAAGTTAACTTTTAAGACCGTAATTTCATCGTAACCGATATAAAAGATTATGAAAATTGAATTTTGGTACTTTCTTTGTCACTCTGTGAGCCCACCTATAAGATCTGATCTTAATTCTTATGATGCCTCTGGAACTTTGTTTGACTGAGTGGAGAGGGCCAATATCACCCAACTCCAATGAGTACTGCCTTTCGTTGTCATAGTGAGAACCTTATCGGCGACCTTAAGAACATCGCCCCCGAGGCGACAAATTGGATTGGCCATGGAAGAAAAACCCTGGTGAAAAATACGGGAAGAGAGCTTCGACAAGTTTGGAGGAACAGATCCGCAGCTCTGTCTCGGATCTCCAGGAAAAGAACAGCGAGTGAATTCCTCATCACAATGAGAATCAATCAGCGAGAATTCCTCCATCATCCCTGACGTGACATCTTCACCGCCCATCCCTACCACCTCCTAGATCCCTCTCTTCTCCCAAATCATTTTTCGCGGGTTTTTTGAGTTATGGCTAATCTCAACCCTCAAGGAGCTAGAGGTTGTGCTACTACGTTGTTCTTCTTCTGAAGTTCTTTTTCTTTTTTCTTCTTGTTTTCTTCTTCTTCTTCTACCATGTTAATAAAAGTACCTGTTTTTGGTGCTTGTAGATCTCTATTTGTTTTACTCTTTGTTCTTGGACAACTGATAGATATAGTGCGTGAAATTAAATGTCTTGTAGTTGCTGGATTTTCAGTTTTGTATGTAGCCCTCATGGGTATTGGTCGTCGGTCGACCTTGTGAGTTTTGCGGGATAACCATGAAGTCCGGTTCACTAGAGTACAAGAGGAATTACTTTCAAATTGAAAATTCTGATATATTCTAGATAAGATCTGTAATATGATGGGCTTGTGTTGTCTGATATGATGGTGACTGTGACTTTGTGTGACTTTGTTAGGAAGGGGGAGTTTTTTTTTTTTTTTTTTGCAACTTACTTTAAAGATTGAATGTTCAAAAAAAAAACATGTCTTAAAAGTATCTTATTTTTAAAAATTTAATTTTAAAAGTCAAACTTTTAAAATTTAATATTAAAAATCTGGTCTAAAAAACATTTTTAAGACAGATTGCTTAATTAGTCTTAAAAGTAATAGATTTTTAAGACTTGTTGTAAAGTGTTGAGACCAATTCTAAAATTGGTTTAAGAAGTGTTTTTTTATCCCGGTTAAATTTCTTTTTTTTTTTTTTTTTGTAGTGAATTTGAAAATGTTAAAGAAGTTAAATAAATAACTTATAACATATTTATCATAGTTTTTCTAAAATAATTATGTGTAACGTTAGATTAATTATACATCAATTTATAAGTTAGACAAATTTATTTTTAAAAAATGATAGATATAAGAGATAAAATGAAAAAACACCCTGCTTAGAACCAAATTCACTCCCCAAGCAATGTCCCAATTCTAGGAGGGTAGGGTACGTATGTTATTTACTACCCAAGTCTAATTGAAGTTCAATTTTTTTCCTCATGGAATATATAATTATCTAACAAATAAATTATGTGCTCTTTGTTTTGTCGTGCGTATAATTTAATAAATCTTACATTTATTTTTTTGCTACATACATCCCTATTATTTGTGCTGGGAATGCTAGTCTAGTATCAAGAGATTTTTTAGACCTGTTCGCTCACAAGTGGCTAACAGTTCGACTGGTTTCTCACTGTTTAATATACCTAAAACATGCTATGCTTCATTTCCACTTAAAATGACATGTCCATTTAACGGATTTTCTTTTTATTCTTACGTAAAAGGAAAATGAGATCACTTCAAAAACACACAGTATACATTTTGTATGCGAAAATTGCTCAATACATCCATTGCCCCTAGCCTAGCTAAGTTCGTTTGGAGAAAAAGAGAAAATTATTATGAAGTCTTAAAAACAAATGTAGATGCAAAAACTGAACAACGTGAACTTCTTGTTATTTTTTATATTAGAATTTGTTATTTCATGCTGCTAACTTATTATAGGACTCATAATAATTACATTCACTATTGAGGCCTTGTAATGATTTTCTCAAAGAAAAGTCTTTAAATTAAAAATGTAGAAAATTGGATAATCTAAAGAACTAGATATAGAAAAATACCTTAGTTTATGTAGTTTTCTAATCCAAATTAAGCGTCTATGAACGCGCGAGATGGATACGATTAAATGATGGTAGAATTGAAAGAATATTTTGTAACTCTCCCCTATTAAAGAAAAATAACATAATAATTAAAAGCAATGTAACTAAAGATAGAAATAAATCACATCTCTCCTAAAATAAAAGGATATGTTGCTAAAAGAAAATATGATACCTAACAGCGAATTATTATTACTGCACTCAATCAATGAGTTACAAAGAAATATTAAGAAAAAAGGAAAATATAAATAATCAATAATAATTTATATTGATTGATTAATAGAGCTCACCGTTTTCTTATAAATTGGGTATTACAAGGTTTTAAGTGTAAAGTTGATATCTTGGTTTCATTAGTTTATTGACTCAAAATAATAACTCAATTCTTATAATCATTTAACATAATAAATTATAATACTGAATTTGAATGAATTAAAGTTTAAAGATTGAAACAATGATAGAAAAAAGAGAGTAAAGACTGAAAGATATATTCCCCCTCTCACACACAATCAAAGAGCAGAAAGTCTTTGAAAATTACATGAATAGTCAGTTAATTATTGGAGACACTTAGGTGAGTGGATCCATTTTTTGATTCGGTCAAAGAAATTAAAGCGAAAAAATTGAGGGAGACCGTGATTGTGAGCCTGCTTCTAGAAGGTGTTAGTGAGCTTTAAGTTTATATATATATAAAAAAAAAAAAAAAAAGTAGCAGTTGGAAAAAAAGTTTTAAATAAAGTATTTATGGGCCTGTTTGGAGAGAACTTTATAACTAGCTTAAAGTTAGAAAAAAAAAATTTTTAAGTGAAGTGTTTAGATTTGTGCTTTAAGTTCATTGGGTTTTTTTTAAAAAAAAAAAAATTTAAAAAGCTCATAAAAGTCAGTTAAGGAAAAAACTCCATATAGTAGCCTTTTTCAAAAAGCTCTCAACTTTTTGTTATGAGCTCGTCATTTCTACCGCCATCAATCCAAACATAAATTACAATCTGACTTTTTTTATACTGGGCTTCTAACAAAGTCAAATAGAAAATAAGTTAATACTCCCATAGCTAACCCAAATAGGCCAATAAGCTTTTTTGAAAAAAACTCCTAAAAGTTAGTTTAGACTTTGTTTGGGAGTTTCATTTTGGAGGGAAAGGAAAGGAAAGGAAGGGTTTTGGTAGTCCCTTCCCTTATTTGGGAGTTTTAAAAATAAGAGGGGAGGGAATTAAGGATTTTTACAAATCTTCCAAAACCCTCCTTCTTCACAAAAATGAAGTTCCCCAAATATGGGGGGTTTTAAGAGGGAATATGGATTAATTATTTTTTTACCCTCGTTTAAATAAAGCACTCTCATTATTTATGATCTCTTTTCTATTCTTGGAATGCACACGAAAAATATTTTTTAGAGAGAGAAAATACTTTTTAGAAAGAGAAATACTTTTTTAGGGGAAAATATTTTCTAGAGAGAGAAAATACTTTTTAGAGAGAGAAAATGCTTTTTAGATGAGAACACATTTCTAGAGAGAGAAAATACTTTTAGAGAGAGAAATACTTTTTTAGGAAAACAATATTTTCTAGAGAGAGAAAATACTTTTTAGAGAGAGAAAATGCTTTTTAGATGAGAACACATTTCTAGAGAGAGAAAATACTTTTAGAGAGAGAAATACTTTTTTAGGAAAACAATATTTTCTAGAGAGAGAAAATACTTTTTAGAGAGAGAAAATTCTTTTTAAAGAGAGAACGTGCTTCTTAGATGGGAACATATTTTTAGAGAGAGAAAATGCTTTTTAGATGGGAACACATTTCTAGAGAGAGAAAATACTTTTTAGAGAGAGAAATACTTTTTTAGGAGAAAATACTTTTTAGAGAGAGAACATGCTTTTTAGATGAGAACATATTTTTAGAGAGAGAAAATGCTTTTTAGAGGGGAACAAATTTTTAGAGAGAGAAAATACTTTTTAGAGAGAGAACATGCGTTTTTAGGAGAAAATATTTTCTATAGAGAGAAAATACTTTTTAGATGGGAACATATTTTTAGAGAGAGAAAATACTTTTATAGGGGAAAATATTTTTAGGGAGAGTTAATATTGTTTAGAGGGTAAAATACTTTTTAGAGAGAGAAAATACTTTTGTAAGGGAAAATATTTGTAGAGAGAGAAAATACTTTTTAGAGGGAGAAAATACTTTTATAGGGGAAAATATTTTTAGAGAGAGAAAATACTTTTGTAGGGGAAAATATTTTAGAAAGAGAAAATACTTTTGTAGGAAAAATATTTTTAGAGAGAGAGAGAAAATACTTTTTTATGGGAAAATATTTTTAGAGAGAGAAAATATTTTTTGAATATAAAAATTACGTAAATAAATTTTTTTAGAAAATTTAAATTTAAATGTATTTTTAAAGTATAATAATTATATTAATTTTTTAATAAAAGGATAAAATAGTAAAAATAACTCATTAATCTTTCATCTTCCTTCCTTACTATTTTTTTAAACAAGAGGAGGAAATATCTTCCATTTCCCTTCTTTCTCCTCCCCTCCAAACTCCCTATATTTCTTTCTTTTCCTTCTCCTCCAAACTCCCAAACAAAGCCTTAGGAAAAAACTTCATGGGGTAGTTTTTAGGAAAAATCTTTCAGTTTTTTAATGTGGGTCCCGCCATTTCTACAACCATCAATATAAACATAAATCATATTTACAACTTGACTTTTTTTTATTGGGTTTCCACAAAAATAAGATAAAAAATAAGTCATCACTCCCACTGCTAACTCAAAAATATCCATATGATGGATCAAGTTGTGACCTTCATAGTTTTCTCCCTCGCAAAATCCTTCTCGAAATAAGAAGAAAAAAATAGGGAAAATCCACTTAGGGGCCCAAGATACAAACATAATTTTAAAAAAGGCTCAACCAACTTTCCCATGTCAGGGTCTTTTCTGGTATTAAGTTTCAAGATAAAATTATCAAAAAGGCCCCAGCTGCGCTGCCTTTGTTTTTCTTTTTTAACTCCAGGGGCATTTTTGATAATTTTTTCTTGAAACTTAATACCAAAAAAGACTCTGGGGCTTTTTCTGATATAGGAAAGTTAGTTGGACCTTTTTTGAAATTAAGTTTGTATCTTAAACCCTATGTGGATTTTCCCAAAAAAAAAATATTCTCATCAGTACACGCTGGCAAATTACAGCTCCGTCCTCGACCCACACTAATAATTACTCCAGCAACGTAATATCCTAATCAATATGACAATGAAGACGAGAGGGTCGGGGGGGGGGGGGGGGGGGGGGGCGGCTCGAAATGGTCCATATTTCTGTCTCAGGCCCTTAACGCACACCCTTCCAAACCTTTACATCCCTGTCTAATCGGCCTTCCGACGACCGTCGCATGCCTTTTTCTTTGACCGTTTCAGGACACCATAATTATAATTTATAATCCTTCCTCGCCGCTATTTCTACAGTTCCCCATTATTTTCTCTTTTTTTTACAAGGTACTAGCTTATTTTCAGGAGTATTAATTTTTTTTTTATATGCATATATAGTAGGTGAGAATAATAATAATAAAATATAAGAATTTAGTGTAATTAGTAAGAATAATATTAAAAATTACTTAAATTTTATAATAACTTTATTGATTTTAACTATTTTCATTGATTTATGAGAGTTGTTGTTAATACCTTATAATAAAGATAAAAGAAAATACTTTTTTAAGCCTCTGCGTGTGTTTGTGTGTATACATTAAGTATATACGGATCAATAATATATATTTAAACTGAGGGGAAATTAAAGCCATTGAAAACTAGGTAAGTTCACAAGTACTTTTCACCTGGACAAAACAGTGTTCAATGCCAAATCCCAGCACAAATCTACTGCAGGCAAGTGGCGGTCCAATCTAAATCTAAGTAACTCACCATGGCATATATTGAGACTCTAAATTATATTTCTTTCAGATTAAGGGCAGAGAATGAAGCACAGCTGAATGATATATGACCAGAAATTGCAATAATAATATTCTAGACTCTCTCAGTGCAAGCTTTTCAACGTTAAACGCACACTATCATAACTGTCACTGTCGTTATATATACGTACAGGGGTGTATGTATCAAATCAATTGCTCTCAACTATTGAGGACCCAAAATTTTAAGCACGGTAACATGGAAACGGCTCTGTCCTTTACCCTAAGTGTCTGCTCCCTCCTTTTCTTTCCTACATCATTGTTTTGCAGCAAAACGGGAACAACTGATTTAGGATACTGACAGCTATTAAAAAGATACATGAGGATATTGACCTGTACTAAAAAAATACTTCGTGATTATGAAAAATTATTTTGTGATCTTCAAAAAATATTTCAGGTTAGTAACTGGTACAAAAGACATATTTCAGAATACTGACTGATACTGAAAATATACTTCAAGATAGTGATTGGAACTAAAAAAATATTTTAAGATACTGAATGGTTTTCATGATGTTGAAAAA
The DNA here is from genome assembly GCA_037074495.1 of Acacia confusa. Classification (NCBI taxonomy): domain Eukaryota; kingdom Viridiplantae; phylum Streptophyta; class Magnoliopsida; order Fabales; family Fabaceae; genus Acacia; species Acacia confusa. The sequence continues at coordinate 37,604,478 of CM073506.1, forward strand.
ATATTTTAGGATCATAAAAAAATTTTTTTGGGCTACTAACTGGTACTAAAGAGATACTGACTGATATTGAAAAATACCTTAGATAATTTTTTGAAGATCACAAAATAATTTTTTATGATCACGAACTATTTTTTCGGTATAGGTCAATATCCTCATGTATCTTTTTAATAGTTATCAGTATCCTAATTTTTTTTTTTTAAAATAGGAGTAGCTGCTCCCATTTTGCTGCAAAACGACAACGTAGGAAAGAAAAGGAGGGGAGCGGACACTTAAGGGTAAAGGACAGAAGCCGTTTCCTGGTAACATGACCCCAAAATAAAGTTACAATTTCAACAGTACATATGTGGGAGCCCATGCCAGATGCCATATATAAATAAACACGTACACTACATTCCTCTTGTATTTAATATAAAATCTAATTTGTAGTATATCTTAACTAACAATATATATTGTGAGTGTGAGAGATTTTTTGGCAATTTTTTTATATATGAATTAAAGCGGTCAGAAATGAAAAGGTGTTAACCTTCAACCACTCATTATTTGATGACAGAGGTTTAATGATGATAAAAATTAAAGTTAATGAACTTTTACCATTATTGTTTAAACTTCGTCCCATCTTTTGGATCATCCGGCTATTTAAAAACTAAAATATAAGTAAAGAATATTCAAATTAAAGCTGGGGGGTGTTGGGGGCTCAAAGTACCCCCAACTTGCTCCCCAACCCCCAGATCCGCCTCAATGTTCACATGTTCGATACTCGTGATTTTTAGGACGTCTACCCATCATTAATTCAATTCTTTGTTACCTTTAAGGAAGCTGCTTTAATTATTCTTTGTATCGTAAGGTTGCTGCTATATAACTTAATCACAGGTTTAAATCCTGGAAATAGGCTCTATGAGTCTGGAGATTAGACTGCGTATATCTATTATATTCCCCTTCAAATCTCACCTGGGAAAAGCTTTGTGTACTAAACAGCAACAAAAGTATCATTAGTCATTTCAGATATTTATATTAATAATGTACACTATATACATGCAACATGCTTGTTTAAATGTTTTACCATCTTTGCACTTGGACATCATCAGCTTGAGTATTCCGTTTTCATCATTTCATATAATATTTTTTTTAATGTGATAAAAACGAGTTGTTCTGCCTCATGAGGAGGAAAACGAGATGCGCGACTGTTGACAATGATTATTAAGAAGGGGACATTACAGACAAAAAATGCGAAGTCGATCGATCAATAAATGGAAAAGTAGTTCAACCTCTAATTATATTGGTCTCAGTTTGTATTTGTTTATGGACGGAGAAAACAGTCATAAAGCACAACTCTTTTCCGTCCGAGACCTTCTCGATCCTGTTGTTTCAAAATTGCTTGCCCGCCTTATCTTTGACCCAAACCTCTATTCATATAAGGATGACCAGCGAGCTTCCCTTAAGTTCACTCTCTCACATAAAAAATCACACATCTTTCTAGAGAGCTCTAGTTTTCTTAATTCACCATTTATTTGTTGTGTGTGTGTGTGTGTGCAATTTTAATAATTTCCATGTGTCTTTTTCAGGTTTTTAATTAAACAGTTCAAAGTTCAAACTGATCCAACGAAAAGTGATCAATTTGTGATGAAAAAGTTAGGTCTGCTGAATAATATAGATAAATGTATTCCATTTTTTTTTTTTAAAAAAAACCTTCTAGCCCTACGCAGTTTTCCTTTTAGTTTTGATTTCCAAAAACATTTCACAGTTGATTTTTTTTATTATAAAATATAAAATTTTGAAGCATAATTATTTCTATTTAATTAAGAACGCATCGGTTCTTTCAGTTTTTTGTGAAGTGCTTTGAGCTTTAACTCTCAGCCACTTCTAGCTAGCTGCGGTTACGATTCCCCATGCTTGAATTATCACCTACTCCATACTTTTCGTTCTTAAATACATATACTAAGCAGCTGTAAAACTATTGTTCAAAAAAAAAAAAAAGCAGCTGTAAAACACATGCAGACCAAATAACTTTTGTTTGAATCTATATATATTAAATTTAGGGATGGAGCGAGAATGAGTATATATCGAATAGGATTAATAGTAGCTACAGTGAAATTAATCTTTGAAAGCGCTCTTCCAAAATGTCTCCTGTACATTTGTCCCACCTATAAGTTGAAAGGTCTTGGTACTTGCTCTATGATCAACATCCAACTATTAATTATTAGTAATCATTAATCAATCATAATTATATAATTATATATATTACTTGGTTGGGCTCCCAAATGTATGGGACCAATTGCTGAATTGCCTGCAGGAATGTAATGGCTGCTTAATTTACTCACTATTTAAATTAATTATTGGTTTTGTTGATGTGCTCCTCTAAGCCATTGATTTAGATGAGGTTTAAACAATTTTACATTTTGTAATTTTTGTATTTTCTTGAATACATATATTAATTACATACTCGCTTCGATCCTATTTAGTATTTATAAGCATTCCTTTTTCTGAGGTTTGGTCCTTAATATAGCCAACATTTTTGTGTCTTGAAATTTAAATTGTTTTTTTGCCCCTTTTCTATGCTTATTAAATACATATATCTTCATTAATGAACTACTAATTCTTTTTCATTCAATTATTTATTACATATTTTCTCTTATACTCCCTCTGATCCTTATTATAAGACACCAACTATATTTTCTTACAAACCAAGAAAGTGGAAGTTAAGTTATTAAATGAGCCTAAAATTGATAAAAGTTTCCAACTTTATCCCTACTTTAATGATGTAGAATTAAAGGAGTTTGTTAAAGTAAGGGCATAATAGGAAAATAGTAATAAATAAGTTAGTTAAATATAGTTGGTGTCTTATAAAAAGGACAAAAAATTGTGGGTAGTTGGTGCCTTGTAATAAGGACCAGAGGGAGTATGTCCTATTCTTTTTTTTTTGTTGATATTATCATCTATCCGGGGTTCATGATTGCCCCTCTCAACACAAATATCTCATCTAAGACTCAAATTTGAAACATAGAGGGATCTAGCTAGCTGAGCCTTACATTGCTAGACCAACTTTATGTTGGTATTTCCTACTCATTCTCTCATATATATATATATATATATATATATATATATATATTAATTTTCTCTTATTCTCTTTTTATAAAAAGGGGTATATTTGAAAATGACATTACATTTTCTTACGTATTTATTATTTTAAACTAATTTTAACCATCAATTTGTTTTATGCAATCAAAATGGTAGTTTCTTGTCAAAGGGACCACATGGAGTATTGTTTATAAGTTGATAGTATTAATATTATTTCGTCCTAATTCATTTAAGGTAAAATATATATTAGAGCTAAAATGTAGCTTGTACAGAAAATCTTCAAAAGTCAGAAAATACTATGAACAAATTGAAAGCTTACGGAGGACTAGGACGTTGGTCTTAATTAGAGGAAATAGTTTTGGCCGCCTAAACACAGGATATTGAGATTGAGTTTATTGAAATGTAGAAAACGAATTTGGAAAAGTTATCTTCAATTGATCGAGCACAGCAATACTTGAATCTGACTTGGGGGCCTGGTTTGTTCCTCCCTCCGCTAATGTACAAAAAGCATGTTGGAACAAGATAATGGAAATTGGTGCTTCATTCTTCACTTAATCACATCCTTTGAAAACTGAGGTAGCATTGTTGAGCATAAAGTATGATTAATGAGCATGCCGATGAATAGTTATTTCACACGAAATATACCGCACTCTCCGCATTCAAAACAAATTAAAGCAAGTATCTTTCAAATTATCACGGTGTCCTTGTCATTTGAGCATCTCTGTCATGCTTTAGCACTCCCTGGATTAATCTATCAATAGGATGATTATTAGTGTTCTTGAGGAATTAGCATGGGCCTGTCTGATTGATTAATTACAAGAAAACATGTATCTAGTACTACAAAAAACAGAAAATTACTCACGGAAATTACCGATAAAATTCTGTTAGTAATTCATTTCTGATGGAACAAAGTTTGTCTTAGAAAATACCATAGTATAAAAGCATTTCCCAACGGAATCATATTTCATTAGAAATTAATGACAAAACATTCCGTAGAAAATTACCCACAGAATATCGTCTCAAAATTCCATGGTTAATTACCTATAGAATTTTGAGATGGAATTCGGTGTGCAATTTTCCACCAAATTTCCATAATTGGGGCTACTTTTTTTTTTGACAATTTGACATGATTAAATGAGAAAATTAACATATTCATTAAATCAGAAAATGTAATACATTATTGAGTGATAATTCATGGTAACAATAGCAATAGCTTCAGGGATTTTTAAAAATTTTAAAAATTCAATTTTAAAATTCGGACTTTTAAAATTTAATATTTTAAAAGTCCAGTCCAAAAGGTATTTTTTAAGACAGGTTGCTTAGTTAGTCTTTAAAGTAATAGATTTTTAAGTCCTGCTGTATAGTATTGAGACTAGTTCCAAAATTGGTCTAAGAAGTGTTTTTTATCCAGTGCATTTTTTTTGTAGTGAATTTGAAAATATTAAAGAAGTTAAATAAACAACTTATAACATATGTGTCATGGCTTTTCTAAAATAATTATGTATAACATTAAATTAATCATATATCAATTTATAAGTTAGACAAATTTATTTTTTAAAAATGATAGATATAAGAGATAAAATGAAAAAACACCCTACTTTTAGAACCAAATTCACTCCCCAATGTCCCAATTCTAGGAGGGTAGGGTACGTATGTTATTTACTACCCAAGTCTAATTGAAGTTCAATTTTTTTGCCCATGGAATATATAATTACAAGAAAACATGTATCTAGTAGTACAAAAAACAGAAAATTACTTACAGTAATTATGATGAAATTCTGTCGGTAATTCATTTCTGACGGAAGAAAGTCTGTCTCAAAAAATACCATGGTAAAAGCATTTACCGAAGGAATCATATTTCATCAGAAATCAATGACAAAACATTCTGTGCATGGAAAATTACCCACAAAATCCTATGGGTAATTTCCCATGAAATTTCCATAATCGGGGCTACTTTTTTTATTTTAATTTTTTAAGCCTTTTTTTTTTTACAATTTGACACAATTAAATGAGAAAATTAACATATTATTCATTAAATTAGAAACTGTAATACGTTCATTGAGTGATAATTTGTGGTAACAATAACAATAGCTTCAAGAAAACTATAGGCATCAGCATATGACTTGAGGCTGTTTTTGTGCCATTACAGAGACGAAATAAAAATTAGCAAGAAAAACACTTGAATTTACAAAACAAGCAGTTTAGACCGAAAAATTAAAGAAGGATCTGTGCAAAACAAAATGAAATTACTGCATGACTCTTCAAAGCTTATCTTGCCATCCCCTTTCAAATCAAACGGAGCGATCTCAAGGTTTTATGAGTAATAAAACCAGTCCCTTCAGTGTTGTACAAGTTGAAAGCTTCTCTCATGTCCTTCATCTTCTCATCCTCTTTTACTCTTTCCATTAACGCCATCAAGTCCTCCAAACTCAGAAACCCATCGCCGTCCGGATCCAAAGTTTCTGTTGCCATTTCTGCTTCTTAAACTAAAGAAAAGATAAAAGCTCGAAAAATCTGATGCCAATGTATACATGAATCGATAGTAACTCTCCAGTAACATTAACTAGTTAATACATAGATGACGCTCACCAATGTCATACATGGCCTTCTCTAAACAGAAGAGATAATCTCTGTTGTTTCCACAAGGACCCGAGGCTGTTGCTATTTGCCTGAATATATTAACAGAACTTAGATAATAACCCAAGTAATGTTTGTCTGCTTTCAAAGGGGTTCCTTTAGCGCAAACAATGGGCGCCTGAATTTGAGAGATCGAGTTATTGAATTAAATGACCCAAACTAAGCTTATTGGTCAATCACAAATATATTTTCCCCCCCTTTCCACTAAGATATGGAAAATGCAGCCGTTCAATTCAAGCACTAAGTGTTCCAGCTAAATATACAATGCCAATCCTACTATCAAATATATTTGAAATGTAGTATATAAATTCCAAACATGGGGACAAAGGATTAATTATTTTTCATTTAAAATAATATGACAAATACATATTTGAGAGGTAAAATATAATGCAAGTTGTTGATGTCAATAAGTCTTACTACAACCAACAAGTCTGGCATTAATTCTCTGATCATAAGTATTTCCAGAAAATTGCCAGCAAAATACTAGCCAGCATGCATGCAGCTAAATATATTCTATAGAATAATCAAACATAAAATAAACAAATACATGTCATGTCAAAGATTAAATTTATGGAGTTGAGACGTACAACGTATTTCTTAGAAATAGAATCCCCTACTTCCAATGTGGGACACTTTCAATTTGGTCATAACAAAAACTATAGATGCAGAGTTCCAATTTCACGAGTTTTGCTAATTCAGATGGGATAGAACCAGAAAAGCTGTTGGATCCAAGACTTATGCAGAATATATGGAAAAGAAAAAAGAAAGAAAAGAAGGAAAAAATAAATTGCTTCAAGGCTATTAACTCGGTAAGATTTTCCAATCCTGCAGGAAGCTCCCCTAAGAAGGAATTGATGCCAAAGGTCCTAAGTACTTTTATAGTCATTTCAGGGATCACCAATTCAAAACATCACTTATTAATTCAATAATGAAGTTTGTCATGTAGATAATGGCAATATATACAAGATGGAACAACCTTAATTTAACCAAATTCTTCTGTTACCTAATTTCACAAACACCTTGTGTGAAGTATAAAAATCAATTCATAAAACAACAGCCATTATCTCTTATTACTAAACAAGCAACTTTAAACATCCTTGTTAAATCAAAAAGCCACCTAAATTAAATTTCTTAAAAACGTGTAACCTATGAACAAACATCATACACTGCCATTTAACAACCACTTAATACTCAAGCTTCAAAGTACGTAGTTTCCCAGAAGTTTCAATATTCTATTCCATAATAATATTTTGCTTTAAATTCTCTTTTAATTTCAAATATTTTATCGAACATCTTATGTGCATTTACTAAGTTGATAATTTCTATTCTCTCTTAATCATTACATAAGTGAATGTATAATTTCTGTTTAATAAGTTGATCCACACACTAAGATCAGATCTAATCCAATCGGCGTAGAAGATTCCAGGATATAAAAATGAACTCCAAACCGAATGATAGAGATGTGAACAGCTAGCGCGTCAATGTCTCCTAGTAAATCGAATATAATTTAATTCAGTTATCTCATATACATGCTAGATACTAGTGTTCCGGAGAAAAGATAAGTGGTCTTATCACTAGAAGGTATTTGAGTTTTGAGTCCATATTCCATGCTTGTCTTTATGTGCATCTTAGATGCTTTTCTCTCTAAAAAGCACATAAAATAAAATAAAAAAAAATACCATCAATATTTCTTTATGCGCTTCTTTAGGAGAAAAGTACCTAAGAAGCACATAAAGAAAAATATGAAATGTGGATTTGCAAATCATTGCCAATCGGAAATGAAGCCATAATAGCGAAAGGCAAGCAAAGCATATTCTTCTATCACGACATTACCTCAACTAGAGCTCTCAGAAAAAATCAGAGCCCACAAACAGGGCCCTAAAAAGAACCTCTCCCCAAATGTCCTTTGCGCCCAATAACAAAGTGATAGTGCAAACCTAGAACAAACCTATATGACCAAAATGAGGGAAATTTGTAAAAATACACCAAAAAAAATAAATTTGTCAAAATAAACCAGTAGAGAAACAATTTACCAAACTAATCTAATTGGTGGAGCCACGTCAGCGGGCGCCACACGTGGCGTGGCGCCACTGCCAAAGTGGCGCTGCCACGTGTGGCGCCACACGTGGCAGCGCCACGTTGGCACACCACATAAGTGGCGCCACTTTCACAAAAGTTTTTTTAAAAATTTTTTTTATAATTATATATTATTATATTTAATATATATTTAATATAATATATATTATATTTTACATAATATATATTATTTTAATTATTTTATTTTTTATTTTTAATTATTATAATTATATATTTCAAAAATTTTATGAAATATTCCTTTTAAAATGATGTTCTATTTTCGAAAAAATTTTTTGGACGGGGCGCTGCCCCTTGACCCCGCCCACTAACCGACTAGCGGGATCGCCGTGCTAGCTGTTCGTAGCGCAATTAAATCAAAGTGATATAGTATCGCACGATTAAATCGTAGATGTTCATAATGCGATTTAATTATTACTTTTTTAATCTTCATATTATATGAATTAAATCTTCATATATAGTTTTTTCAAAATTAATATTGACTATTTATGGCACTCTTACGACGTGACTTTTTAAAAGTGATAAATAAATCCTCATGAATTGTTCCTTTTACATATAAAGTTGTATTAGGAAATAACCCAAGTTGATTGGCAAATAAATCCCCCCCCCCCCCCCCCCCCAAAAAAAAAAAAAACCCATACACTTGGCTATCATGTTGTCCATTTAATTTTGAGGTCATGTCACCTACTGCCCTTTCAAGAATGGACCATCAAATGAAAACAATCTACAGTGGTCCCATTTGAGAAAAATGATGGTGCCCATGTGGGTTGATGGAATACTAGCTACCAATTGTTAACATTAATAGCCAATAGGAGCGTATTAATGTTTGAAAAATCGGGTTGAATCTGTAACAGTCTAATTGATATATGATCATTGCCGGAGACAATATATATTAACTTAACCGTAATTTGAATAAATTCCTTAAACAATACATACAAGTGTATTTCTATATAGTTTTTATATCTCACTAAAAATTCCTGTAAATAAATTGCCAGTGGAACTTGGGTTCTGCGGGAGAGAGCACGTTGCTTTTTCACTCGTTAAGTCTTGATTCCTTTGTTTGAATAAGAAATTGCTATAATTACGTTGAAAAGAATATAATGCTATCAGAAGTATATAAAACAATAGATATTTCTCCGTGGATGCATACGATTTAAGGAATGAGTTCAACTGTTTATGATTTTGTGAACAGTGTATTTGCTATAATTTATATGTTGATAAGAGTATTATTCAATAAATTAAATGTCTATATAGGTAATAGCTAAGGGCGTGTTAGCAAGATTCTTGGTTTATGGCAGCTGTTTGATTCAATTTAGTCGTCAGTTATAAAATAATATATGGAAATTATAATATTATAAGGAACCCCAAAATTAAACGACCTCTCGTTGAAATAAAAGACAAATTTATATATAACACACGAACATATAATCGCTGATGAAAGAGAGGTGATCCGAAGTTGAAAGATAATTATCTATCTAACAGGTAGTTTAAAAATGTTTAAGAGATTATACATGCGTGCGTTATGAATAAAAATGCCTCGGGGGAAGGAATAAAGTAGGCGATGAAGAGATAAGTTAAAGTTGCCATCAATAACTAGAGAGCATTTTCAACATTTGCATGGACGCTCAAAATTAGCGTTAGAAAAAAGTTATAGAATTATCGTTACTATATATAGCATTACTTATGTTATTATAGTATATGTATATATATGTGTGTGTGTGGTCGGTAAGGAGGACTTTAAGATTAGAGTAAGGGGACAAGTGCAGTTTTTCTTACTAAAAGTGTCCACATATATATGTGAGACAATTAGATCGAAGGAAGTGATGATTGGCGAAGGATCATCAATAGCTATCCTTGGAAACTACCCCAGAGATTATTAGTAATTGTTTGAGCGAAAAAAGAAGTTAGTAATCGTGAAGTGATGGAATCACCAATGAAAACTATCCTTGTTGGTAGGTAATGATAAAACTTAATATTTTTTCCGGTTGTAAATATAAAACATAATTAATATTTTTTGAAAAGAGTAAATAAGTTTAACAAATTATTTAATCACATTATATATTTTATATTTTTAAATTATTTATCAGTTTATTAGGCAACTTAATTATTTTAGAGGAAAAAAATATAAGTACTCTAATTAAAATAATTTAATTAACTTTCTTAATCTCTCTAAAAAAGTCAAATTTATCTTATATTTAGGATCAAAGGGAGAATTTAATTAAGTGTTCTCTGGATACAGAAATAATCATGCCTCCCTTGAAAACATTCATATATACATATGGATATGCCTCTACTTTAACTCCAAATTTAACTCATGCGCAAATGTTAATTAAAACCTCGTATGTATGTACTTTTTTTAAATGGTAAGTTGGACGCAGACGCGTTCCTTCCGGCACAGAGCCATTCAGCCACATAACCCTGTGTATGTGTGCACGTATGTGTTGAGATTAAGAAAGGCGTAAAATACCAAAGGGACACGATGAAAACGTGGGGTTTAAATTCACTTCACCATTGTTTTTGAATGATCATGCATGCATCCACTTCCCACCACAGCCCTAACTCTTGCTACCTAGGATTTAATTTCTTTTTAAATCCTTAAAACCTAGAAATTATATATACCTCCTCATAATTTTTGAATCACTCGTAGTTGACTCCTCCATTCTGGGAGAACCGTCCTTTTTTAATTAGCTAGGCAAAGTATAACTAATGTCTAATGTGCTGGGGAGGAAATGCTAAGAAGTAGAGAGTTTAAATCTTGGATCTTTCTCTTTATACCCATTGTCGATGAGTTGAGACCTCATATATTTGCTGAGAATATTGGTATTTATATTTCATGAAATTTTTAACATAACATTTATAGTTAAACATCGACATCAAGATGCGTATAAAATGCATTGGAAGTAGGCACACCATTTGTTAGTTATATACCTCATTCTAAATGTAAATGTAAGAGCTAGTATTTTTTTTAAATACTAAATGTAATACATAAGTTCTCATCAATTCATATTACTACCTCTGATTCTAATTATAAAATCAAGTTTATAGTAAAAATTACATTACAAATTTGGTCTTGTAATTAGGACTGCATAGAGTACCTTCTAAGATTTTTAATTTTTTCTGAGTGATATAATTGCAGTATTATTGCACCTATTAAAGGGGATAGATGATAATGATAATGAAATGTGTTATTTCAAGAAGATTAGTCATAGATCGCATATTTATGACGGAATAAAGTAGGGTAAAAAAATAAATACAATATGATTTTTTTACAAAAAAAAATTATACACTGCGCAATATAATGTATTCGTAGAGTATAAAATAAATGCTAATGATAAGTTACGGTGTTCACAAATATAGCACAGTATGATTTATTGTTTGTTACTGTGTGTTTGGTTCAACTGACAGGAGAATAGGTGAGGTTTATTAAAGTTAGATGAGAGAAGATTATGAATTTTGTTTGGTTTGCAAAGCTGTTTGGTTCAGGATGGTCGCTAGGGGAGCTAATTATAAGTTAACAAATATGTAATTTTCTCTTTATCTATATATTTTCGTTTTTCTTTTACAATTTTTATATCCAAATTATTATTTCTTAATTTTATATTATACTTACCATATAAATAATCACTATTATAAATATATATCAGTCTAAATAAAAAAAATCATATTTTTTCCAAAAAATATTTCTTCTACGCAACGCCACTTCATGCCTGAATAAAGAGAGACAAAGGGGGCTCTTTATGGCATTAAAATATGTAAGGATGCTTTTTCTATTTCTCACTTGCTTTATGCTTATGATTCTACCAACTTTTTTGCAGTAAGTAAATCTAGCATTAATGAAGTAGCTGAGGGTCTTCAAACTTTTTGCTCTTGGTCTGGACAAGAAATTAATAGGGAAAATTCTTCTATCATTATCTCTCCCTAATGTTCCTGATGATATCAGAGCTGAATTAAGCAGGAAATTTAATATTGGTTACTCTGAATGTTTTGGGAAATACAAGTACATGGATTGATTCAGGAAGGGATGAATCTCCAATTTATAGGCAAGTTATTGAGGCTATTGACAGGAGAACTGCTTCTTGGAAATCAAAACTCCTCTCTCAGGCGTCAAGGTTAACTCTAATAATTAAAATTTGTACTTTCTGCTTCAAACATTCATGTGCTTCTCATGTGAAAAGCTTCCTAAGAAAGTGTGCAACATCATTGACGCCAAGCTGCTTGTCAATTTTTTCTGGGGTTATGATGATCAGAAGCGAAGTAAGCATTTAGTTAAGAAAGACTTGCTCTTTACTTCTCCAAAAAATGGTGGCTTGGGCATTAGATCTACGCATCACATGAATCACGCTCTATTGGCTAAACAAATTTGGAGGATTCTCACTGTTGAAACTCAAGCTTGTCTATTTTTTCTGGGCTATGATGATCAGAAGCGAAGAATATAATGCAGTTAGTTAATAAAGACTTGCTCTTTAATTCTCCAAAAAATGGTGGCTTGGGCATTAGATCTACGAGCGCATCACAAGAATCTTGCTCTATTGGCTAAACAAATTTGGAGGATTCTCATTGTTGAACCTCACTCTCTTCTTGCCAATACTATGCGGATAAAGTATTTGGATACCTCTTCTGGGTGCAAGCTGAAAAACCCATACAATGCTTCTTGGTTTTGCAAAGGAATTTTAGAATCATCCGACCTCATTTTTAAGCACCTTAAATGGTAAATTGGCTTAGGAAATTCTATTCCTATAAATCACAACCTCTGGTGGCCTATGACCAGTCAGTCTGTAGCTGCAAATTTTCATATTCTAAGAGTTTCTGATCTCTTCTCCAATAATCCTAACTGTTGGCTTTCACCTTCCCGGAATGTGCCTTTAGTCAAAGTTATTTACTCCTCAGGGGTGGCTTACAACATACTTAAAACTCCTTTCTCAATTTGTAATAGTGAGGATGAATTGTATTGGGAAGGTGACCTCGCTGGAAAGTAGTGTCAAGCAGGGTTATGCCTTGTCCATTCGTAATGCCTTGGTTAGAGGAGTAAATCCCTTAAAACTTTAGGATTTTATTTGGAGAATCCATTTGCCTCACAAACAACTTCTATTTATCTGGAAGTTAGTCCATTCTGTTGTACCTATTGGAGATGTTTTGAAGAAATATCCATTAGATGTTCAAATGTCTTGTGTTTTTGGTTGCCAGACTGAAGAAACAATTGATCATCTCTCTTGCCTTACATTCAAGGTATTTGGTTTGGAGCGCTTTCTCTTCACTCCAATGACATTTCTAGCTTAGGTTTTCATACATGGCTACTTGAAACCCTTCATCAACTTTATTTTGATGGTAATTTTTTTTTTTTTTTGTTAAAAAAAGTTTTAGAAGGTTTCGACACCAGTCCTCTACCAAGGCCAGGGCACAGCCCCGGGTTTTATGAGCACTTACTGGAGACTTATGAGATCGCCTATCAAAGGAGTAGTAACGGTAGAGGGGATCGAACCCACGACCCAAGGGTCTAATCCTGAATCTCTTACCATCTGTGCGAACTTTATTTTGATGGTAATTTGTTAATGCTGAAAGAATCATAATCTTGCTAAACCTCATGTGGACTAAGTCGAACGTAGCTCTCCACAATGGATATGTACGCAATTCAAAACAAGTAATCAGGGAATTCTAAGGATATTTTCAATACCTCTCGGATGTTTGTAATTCACCAAGTCTTTCACACAATCCTTCAACTTCAACTCAAATGCCTACCACTACTTTACATAGTTGTGATATATGCAATGTTCTTAGTTTTGACTAGGGTTGGACAATCTTCATGTAAACAGTTCGGATTTGAAAGAACACTACTTTCTTTGCTACAATTTATTTGGGTTAGGATGATCGAAGTTCGAACTTTCAAATGGGTGAAGTTAAATCCTACATATGCTTGTCTTTTTTTTTTTTTTTTTATTAATGTCTTACGACTGATATTATACATTGGATTATTCAAACAACTTCGACACTTACTGCCTCCTTGAACTTGAACTGTGCATATCATTATAGTCACATACAAGAAGAATATTCTCAATGGTATTGTCCATTATTCTAATATTAGGGCACTTTAGAAAAGGATACAAACTTATTCCTATGTTTTATTTTTTATTTTTGGGTCAACCTAGTTATTCTTTATTGAAGACTGATGTACTATTAGCTTTCCATTCCCTAGTCACTAATAAAACTTTAGCTGTATAATATTTTTTACTTATATATAATTGATCATTTAATAAAGGATGCAATAGTAGAAAAAAAGCCTGAAAATCTATAGACATATTAATGTTAACCTTTTTCATTTAAAAGTTAATGGTCAATGTCAATTTTTTCACTATTAACATTATTTTTTTAATAGAAAATTATAACATTGCTACATTTTTAGATTTCTTAGGTAAAATTGAGTCTGAAAAAGCTTTCAGGATAATATTACTTGTATATTTCTACTACAGATTTACTGCTTAACCCTTTTATAAAATTAGAAAAACGCCACTTCACAGCAGGCCTATGAAATTTGGGACACACCCACACATCCCCACACATCCCCTTTGGCCGCCTTCTTCATCAGCCATCCCAAACCAGATCTCTCAATTGACGTCTTGCTTCAACGTGGCTAACCCCAACCTTTGCCCCACCACCATCAACTCCTTCAATCCCTACTCCGGCTCTTCTGCTTCTATGAATCACAACCACAAAGCTTCCATGTCAAATCTCACAAAATAAAAACCAGATCTTCCAAACCCAACTTTACACCTAAAAACTTCTCTCCATCTAAATCGGCAAGTGAATTGAAATTTTCAAAATAATAATAGATATAAATCAATTGGACTCTCCGATGCTCGAAGTTAACAAAAAATAGTGAATGTTATAAACAAATTTAGGAAAAGACACAACAAGAGTGAAGCAGGAGGCCGGCGACCGTTGGGGAAGAAGGCGGCGGCCGCGACCGGAGGAGTAGGAGACGACGAGGATGGTTGGAAAAGGAGGGACCAGCAGAGGCGAAACCTAACTGGGGAGGAGCGACTGAAGAGAACGGAGAGAATGCTGCATTAAAGTCAGCAGGGCAAGCTTGGAATATTAAAAATTTGAATTGGGTAATTTAGTCCAAATGTTTCTTAATATTTCTCAACGCTCCAAAAAAACCACAAATTTGATTTCGTGTTTCAAAATCTTTAAATTATATCCGTCTAATTAAATATAAAAAGTTAAAAAAGGAGCCACGTCATTAAATTATTACTCCTTTAATTTTTTTTTGCTCTTCGTAATCAATGATTTAGATTGACTCCCCTTGCCAGTTCACTTCTCATCCTTCCAACCAAATACACTTTTTTACTTGATTTGGCTTAGGTCCTTTGTGTGCTGCATCTACTGCATTGAATGCATCGTTTTAATTGGTACCACACAAGTCTTTGTTTTTATTAAAAATAAAAAAATCAGGCACTATCAGGTAGTAAAAAAATAATTTGGAAACTGAATGGTATTGAAAAAATTCTTCTTGATCTTAAAAAATTATTTTAGGATATTGAAAAAGTACTTAAAAATACTGACTGATACTAAAATAATACCTCAAGATACTAATTGACACTAAAAAAAATAATTCATATTATTAAAAAAAATATTTTAATATTTTTAAAAAATAATTCAGGTACTAATTGATTGTTACTAAAAATATATTTTAGGATATTCTTTTAAGATTCTAAAATAATTTTTTTAAGAATATGAATTATTTTTTTAGCACCATTCAATACTTTAAATTTACAATGCCTAATTTTTTTTTTTTTTTTTCCTTTAAAGGGACCTATAGGGTGCTAAAACGATGCGTTCGATGTAGCAGACGCAAAAGACGGAGGTCCGGAAAGAAAATGAGCAAAATCTTGTTTTACTCTCCAACCCTTGCCTCTCATTCCCTAGCCTCCCCTCTAAAAACCCCCCCAAACAAACAAGGCAATGAATGGATATCTAATTTACAATTGAATATATGAAGCCTTTATAGTGTTTAAACATTGCGAGTGCCTTGCTGGTTTATTCGTGAAACAATTGAGGGCCTGTTGGCATGTAGTACTTGTTGAAAGGGAAGAGAGGATGAGCAAGTTTCCTTATTTAATACACTTTTTGTGTCTAATCTTCTTAAGAATTTAAGTTTTGGAACCCACAAATCTACCTTTAAAAGTGGGAAGATAAGATCTCATCAAACTTTGCGAAACTTAAGTTGTTACATAAACAATGACGTTTTTGAATATATTTACCCCTTATACTGCTAAATCTGATCTATACAAAAAAAAAAATTTGAAAAAAATTAAATTATACACTACTATAATAATAGTTTTAAAAAATATTAAATATAAACTATTCATTTTTTGATTTGAGGGTTGAGATGAGATTTTGAGGAAATAAAATAAAAAAATGATTTTGAGAATATCATCTTTCATGAGTTGAGATGTCTTTTTTAAAAAAACAAAAAAAGATATTAAGTCAACATGTCAATTATTCTGTTTAATTCACTTTATTTTGAGAAATAACTTTTAATTAAGCTGCCCTAATTTGCTCACTTAATCTATTGGAAAAAGATAAATTAAAACAATATTTATCATCTTATAAATATCATCGTATGTCACCAAGTATCTTGAACAATTAAATAGGATTTTAAATATTCAAATAATTTCAGGTTCAAAATTCAACAATTAAATTATTCGGTTCCCTCAAAGGCATACGCAATATTCAAGTTTAGGCGAAAAGTTGCGCTGGTGATTGATTATACGTGGAGTAAAACATCATCCAATTCTATGCATCTCCATGGAGAGTTGACGCGATGTTGGTAAACATGGACACAAATTTAGCTGTGAACCTTGCTATTTAGGGACGAACCCATATATATATGTGGTGAGTTTTGTGTTTTTTGTGCTGTCCTTTCATATTTTCTTCATCGATAAATAATATTTGTAAAGGATGCTATACGAGTGCAAGAAGGTGGGTTATGACATGTTTAGATACTACTGAAGGGCCTAAATATAAGAGTTAGATAAGATATTTACTTTAATCCTATGTAAAACTTCAATCCACTTTATCTTTCATTAATTTTACATCTAAAGAAGGCTTCCATACATAGTTCTGATACACATGTTTAAATTAATATGGTATTTTATAAAACTAATAACGCATATTTATTATAAATAATTAAAATAATTTTTTCAATATCCACAGATTAATTATCTCCTACTCTTATATTTACGACATGACTCATGAGGTAGTAGTAATCAACGTCCTCATTTATGCACCCTGTCTGCTGTTGAGTTTCTGTTTTAACTTTTAATTCTAGGGTTTTGTGCGTGCGAAGCTAGCTCAATATGTTATTGTGGTCAGTTTCCAATTACACTATAAGATTCACCTTTTTGGAGGAAGATAATTAAAATATTTATATTTATTAGTTTTTGTCTGTCTTATGAACTAATACGTGATTTAATTATACTAAATATATGATATAATTAAATAATTTATTTAACATTTTTAATATATCTAAAAAAATTAACTATGTCTTATATTTAAAATAAGAGATATTAATATTTCAGCCATGAGCCAAATGGACATACATTGAGTAGTGGATCTTTTTCTCCAATTATATGCTTCAGTCTTCTCCCATTAATCTCCAAGTAACTGCTGTTGTTTTAAGACTCTCAAGTCTGAATTGCGCTGAAAGGTCAGCCAATTTTCTTAGCTAGGAATATTGAAACTCTTCCTTCATGCATGGATACATATGTGTGTGTGTAGAGTGAAACCATATGACTCAGCTACATATATAAGATGATTTTGCATAGCTAATTAATACGTGCAGTGGTGGGTAGTAATTCTTATATTTCTATTTTAGGGTGTTTATACTCTGATTGAATTTCACAGACAATAATATGTTCTGTAAAAAGGCCATATATATGTTGCCTTGATTTGAGGAGAGTCATAACAGGCTTTAGCCTTGCAGCTTTTTAATCTTTCGTACAAGCCTACATAATTACTGAGGCCGAGAGAGATGGCTTTACAAGATCCTTTATCTGTAGTTTTAATGTTCTTAACTAACCATATCTGCTCGACTGATCAGGTTGCATTGAATTTGCTTTGGTCTGCATCAAACTTATACAGTTAAGCGCATACTTGTAATATACGAATTCACCTTGTACATGTACAAAGCACTGTAATTCTTTTCAAACAGTCTCAACACAACCCCTACTAATATTAATATAACTACGTACGGCTGTTGGTCTCTATTTATAAGAAACAACGACGTAGTTAAATTAAAGGAAATAGATTCCCTACCTATCGATAGAGACAAGGGAGCTTGTCCGTATGGATGAGCTTCTGTATCTAGACGACCCAATTTTTTTTTCTACATGAAAAATTATTTTTTAGAAAAATGTTAGTTTAAAGATTAACTTTATTTTAGGTTATCTACCCATTAAATTTTTTTAAAAAAATAGAAAGTTTTTTTAAAAAAATTTTGGGTTGTCTAGATCAGATCTGGATGTACGAACGAGCACCCCTACTTATTTAAAAGATAGGCAGGGAAATGGGATCTGGTAGTTAAATTGCAGACTTAGTTTCCCTGCTCGTCGCAGGGAAGAGCGATATGGAGATCTGGACGGTCCATTTTTATTTTTATTTTTATAAGATTTTTTTTAAATTTTATCAGGAATTTTTTAAGTACCAGTAAATATCCTGAAATATCTTTTTAGTACCCGCCAGTAGCCTAAAATATTTTTTCAAGATTTTAAAATAATTTTTTAAGCTTATAAAGTATTTTTTTAGT
The DNA here is from genome assembly GCA_037074495.1 of Acacia confusa. Classification (NCBI taxonomy): domain Eukaryota; kingdom Viridiplantae; phylum Streptophyta; class Magnoliopsida; order Fabales; family Fabaceae; genus Acacia; species Acacia confusa. Next base: position 37,623,088 of record CM073506.1, read on the forward strand.
AGCAGTCAGTACCCTAAGAATGTTTTTTAATACCATGAAATACTTTTTTAAGATCTTTAAAAAAATATTTTAGTGTATCGAATGGTATTAAAAAAAAAGTAATCAATACTTGAAGTATCTTTTTATTACTTTCTCTGGTCCTTATTACAAGGCACCAACTAATAAATCACACAAGCTAATAAAAACAGTTAAAGTCAATAAAGTTTTCCTATAATTTAAGTAATTTTCAATATTACCCCTACTATTTACACTAAACTCTAATATTATATTATTACTACTCTCACCTACTGCCCCTATTAACTATGGGCATATATGGAAAAAAATAATCAATGCTCTTTAGAAACAAGCAAGTGCCTTATAAAAAGAATTAAATACATTTGGTAGTTGATGCCTTATAATAAGGATCAGAGGAAGTACCAGTTGGTACTCTAAAATATTTTTTTAAGATCTTGAAAAAATATTTAAGAGTATTGATTGGTACTAAAAAGATATTTCAAGAACTAAAAATAAAAATTATTTTAAGATCTTAACAAAATATTTCAGGCTACTAACGGGTACTAAAAAAATATTTCAAGATACTTACTGGTATTGAAAAAAAATCCTGATAAACTTTAAAAATAAAAATCTTATAAAAATTAAAATTAAAATGGACGGTCTATATCTCATGTAAAGATCTGGACTGTCTAGATCTCGACATCACTTGCCCGAGTGCACATTCTATGCCTATCTCCTATGTGCTTGTTATATGCTCATCCCTCTAATAGAGGGATAAACATATTTTTTTAAAAACTTTTTTATATATTGTATTTATTTATATTTAAATTATATGTTGTTTTCTGAAATATTTTTTCAACCCAATTCCTCAAATTAATTAGTTTTTATGATACTGATGTTATAGATAAATATTACTGAATGCAGGACTAGAAACTAATTAATTTGAGATACTGAGTGAAAAAAATATTTCAGAAAGCAGCTTATAATTTAAATATAAAAAAATTAAAAAAAATATACATATCCCTCTATTAGAGGGATGAACACATAACACATACATAAGAGATGGACATAAATTGTGGACTTACTTGTCTCCTTCCCTGCTCGTCCTATATGGAAGGAGGAACAGGGAAACTGAGTCCGTTAAATTGCTTGTTTCTTATGAATAGGCCAGCCTAGGTAAAATATTATTCGTACGAGACACGTTAAGGTCAGACATATATAAAATTATAAATGACCCAATATTTCACTTTTCATCTTTTTAAAATTTGCTTTTGAAGAGAGATCGGAAAGTTATAGAGGCACACTGACTATCTACATTCATTGTAGAAATGAATGCTGTTTTAATCCCTCAACGACTCAGACATGAATTAGGTGCCTGCATTAAATAATTTTCCAGCACTCAGTTGTCATCGTTAGTTCCATTTATACACGCACAAGATGATTGTCACCCCACCATTTTTAACCTGATTAATAGTCATGGGCAGTCAGGGCAGAGAACGTGATCTTTTCTCCACTGAGATTGTAAACCGCGGAATTAAATCATCGGGACCCAACGCCGGCTCTCAGACGTTCTCGGTGAGGGTGAGGAGGCGGCTGCCGGACTTTCTTCAGTCAGTAAACCTTAAGTACGTGAAGTTGGGTTACCACTATCTCATAACCCATGGCATCTACTTGGTCACCATACCTGTGCTTTTGCTGGTCTTCAGCGCCGAGGTTGGCAGCCTCAGCAAAGAAGAGCTATGGAAGAAGCTCTGGCAAGACGCTCGCTACGACCTCGCCACCGTCCTCGCTTTCTCCGGTGTCTTCGTTTTCACACTCTCCGTCTACTTCATGTCAAGACCTCGCTCCATATATCTCATCGACTTTGCCTGCCACAAACCCAACGACGACCTCAAGGTGAATTGACCCCCTCATTTAACATTGTATAGCTACTTCGCAATTTATAGATTTAAACAACTCCATTTTTTTATTTGCCAATGTCAACCATAAAGAAAATATTTGGGAAAGCACAACGGGCACCTTTGCCCGAAATAACCTCTCCTTAATTTTCATTACCCTGCTTTGGTTAAAAGCAACCCTCACAAGAAGTTAACTATATCATATGTATTATGCAGGTGTCAAGGGAGGAATTCATTGAAGTGGCTAGAAGATCAGGCAAGTTTGATGAGGAGAGTCTTGAGTTCCAGAAGAGGATGCTGATGTCGTCAGGGATCGGAGACGAGACATACATCCCAAAGGCAGTGATAGGGTCGAGTGAAAGCAGCGCAACAATGAAGGAAGGTAGAGCAGAGGCGTCCATGGTTATGTTCGGAGCACTAGACGAGCTGTTTGAGAAAACCGATGTTCGTCCTAAAGACGTCAGTGTTCTGGTAGTAAACTGCAGCATCTTCAACCCTACACCGTCGTTGTCGGCGATGATCATAAATCACTACAAGATGAGAGGAAACGTGTTGAGCTATAACCTTGGTGGGATGGGTTGCAGTGCTGGGATTATAGCTGTGGACTTAGCAAGAGACATGCTTCAATCTAACCCAAATAATTACGCAGTTGTGGTCAGCACTGAGATGGTGGGGTTCAATTGGTACCAGGGAAAACAAAGATCCATGCTCGTTCCAAACTGTTTCTTTCGTATGGGTTGCTCTGCTATTTTGCTTTCTAATCGTAGTCGTGACTATAGGCGTGCCAAGTACCGCCTCGACCATATTGTTCGCACTCATAAAGGAGCTGATGATCGCAGCTTCAGGTTCACAATAATTTTAATTCTCTTAGCTCTTATTACTGTAATTTCACTATAATAACACGTACTTGTGCTGATAACTGCAGTTGTGTGTACCAAGAGGAAGATGCACAAAAATTCAAGGGGCTAAAGGTTAGCAAAAAGCTAATTGAAATTGGAGGTGATGCTCTGAAAACCAACATCACAATGCTGGGACCTCTGGTGCTACCATTTTCTGAACAGCTGTTATTCTTTGGAACACTGGTGTGGAGGCACTTATTTGGGGGTAATAATTCAGGATCTTCACAGAAGCCATACATTCCGGACTATAAGCTTGCTTTTGAGCATTTCTGTGTGCATGCTGCGAGCAAGACCATTCTTGATGAGCTTCAGAGGAACCTGGAACTCAGTGACGAGAACATGGAGGCGTCTAGGATGACACTGAACCGGTTTGGCAACACGTCCAGTAGCAGCATATGGTATGAACTAGCTTACTTAGAGGCCAAGGAAAGGGTCCGAAGAGGAGACCGTGTTTGGCAACTTGCCTTTGGCTCTGGATTTAAGTGCAACAGTGCGGTTTGGCGTTCCATGCGCCGAATCAAGAAACCTTCTACCGGCCCTTGGCTTCACTGCATTGACCGATATCCCCTATCTAGCACAGAATATTCTCCTTGACCAACTGGATCAAACATGAAGCTACATGTACTAGTAGCTATATATGATCTATTTATTAGTCATAAGATGATCGGTATTGGATCATTGTATGCTGCTGCTACTTTACGTAGACGTGCTAGTTTTTTGTCTGTCTCTGTTTGTAGTAGGTATTGAAGTTAAATGAAAGTATATGATGTCATTCCACAAATGTTGTCGTTACCCCTGTCTTCGTTATCAACCTGAATTTTGAAACAAAACATAAATTCCAGAAGAATTCAAAGTTAGCTTTGGTTTGCAGGTAGATGTGTCGGACAGTGTTTGGCATGATTTAGACAGTCATGTCTAGTTCTGTTTCAAAAACAAACAAGGATGAAAATCAATTTGATAGTTTTGCCCAAAAAATCAAAACATATCTGCCTATATGAGCTATTGTAGAAGGAAGAATCATGCATCTACCTGTCCGATCCGCACGGCTCTCAATATCACCGTGTGGCCAAACGAAAGCGCTTCTCAACTGTCTGAGGTATGAATATTTTGAAGGGGATATACACCTAAATGTGCAGCCCACCAATTTAATGATTCAAATATCTCCAACTTGTTCATAAATGAGAATTCAAAGCCCTTAGTGGCTTTGATCTGCACATATCCTTGCTCCCATCCATACATCACCAACAACACAAGTCTGAGGACCCCAAAAATTTACTACTGAGAAAGATACTAGTATCTTAGTAAAATTGAAAATGCATAAATCTGTTGATGATGATGACATGATTGGATCAAAACCTATTTCTCTTCTTTCTTTTCGGGTTTATTTCATAGTAGATCAAAACCAAATACACGAGAGTTTTTCAACTATGGTTGCCTTCATTGTTTTAGATGAATCAAACAACCAGATGTTCAGTCCTGTTGCTGGCTTTGATGCCCACAATAACGTGCGTATGCATTTGCTATTGCTGCGACTGCGACGTCATTACAATCTTTGACCCGCAAAATACAAGTGACGCATCATTTTGCTATCTAGTTTAGCGGCGAAGTTTATAAAAATCTGTCATTTTGAGTGAGATTAACGAGAAGTGAGAAAACGAGATCCCCACACCTCATCCATCGTTTCTCTCTTTTTTGCTTTCACTGTCAAAACGACAATTCCACGTATGGAATGAAAGCTTCTACATAAAACTAAGAAACAAAGAACAAGGAGAAAATTGAATAAAAATGTAATTCTCCAGGTATTATTTAAATAGGGTCAGCCACAAATTTCTGAGCTAGATCTAGCAAACCTTATTCAAGAGAAGGGAAGGGGACTAGTAATATCTAAAAAGCATCCACTGGAATTTAACCCAGCAAAAAAGAGGTTAATCCTTGTCATGCTGCTAATCAATCTTCATCCAGAAATGAACCATTTGTCATGCTAACCACTCTTCACCCACCCCTTCAAAATCGCCTATTTCCATGCTGTGTGGTGGGTCATGGAAAAAGGAAAAAGAAAATGATTAGTATATGTTCAAAAGTCCAAAACCAAAACCAAAAAAAGAAAAAGAAAATTATATCATATACCATAATTGAACGAAATAAAAATCAGGAGGAAGAAAAACGAAGACGATGGACGATTCTAAGTTAGTCAACCTGAATACTGAGAAAGCCCATGACTTGTCTGACATGGGCACGGCCTTTAGCTATCTAGTTAACGGATTGCAGAATTGTTTCAGGTCTAGAAAGAAGCCCATTAAGACGGTGGAGCCCCATTGAAAATATTGGGCTAGATAGATTTTATAGAGAAATTGGAAAAGGTCTCTACTTAAAATTTTTATTGATGAACCAATGAGGTGACACAGTTATCTAAAGACATTGTCCTTCATCCCATAAGAGAGAAGATTTGACAATCACGGGTCGATGTGAAGGCTTTGTTAGTGGATAATCTGTAGTACACATGTAAGTGCTCTCTAAGTCTGAAGGCGTGCCCTGACCATATTGGGTTATCGATATCTACCATCATTTCTATGCTCTTTGAGTCTGAAGGTATGCTCTGGCCCTAATTGGTTGTCGATGTCTACCCTCACTTAAACTTTTATATAACTCTATGAGCTTGGAGGTGTGCCCTTGTCTTAGCGATTACTGGTACTAGTGGGTTACCTACGTTTACTCTCACTTGAACTTTTATGTAACTCTTTGAATTTAAAGGCATGCCTTAGCTCTAATAATTTACTAATGTATACCCTAACTTAAAATTTTATGTATAAAAAAAAATTATTGATGATGAGGCATGCCCCAATCCATCAGGTTACTAGTGTCTACCGTCACTTAAACTTTTATGTATAAAAAAATTTTATTGATGATGGGCATTGGATATGGTGTGAGGGGTAGTCTACTTTCACAACATGCAAAGCTAAGATTTAAATCTCTGTTTTGAATAGAATTGCCTCTTATTGAAGGATATATACGCCAAACAAACAAAAAAATTATTGAGGAGAATGATATAAAATCTACATAGTACCACTACCAATATTTAGAAAAAATTATAAGCTCATTCTTGACCTTACAATTTTGAATTAAAACTTTTCCTAATTTTCCCAAATGAAAAAAGGAAGTTTGAGCACGCTTCATTTTCAAAAAATAATCCTGTTCAATTTTATCTGTTGTTAGAGGTTCACCAGGCTGGCAGGATTACCATCAATATTTGACTCATTAACATACCAAATTAATATCCACACTTTCCATCAAAAGAGGGAACAGAAAATTATTTAGACTTAAATTTGCCGATTCCTTGGAAGGAAAAATGGGGAAAAAAATTCTTTCCTCATGAGACCAAATCCTCTGCTGCTATGTTGCAAGATACCAAAAAAACAAAAAAAGGGACTTGAATAGATGACAGATTTTCTTTCCCTTAGCAGGCACTAACAAGAAAACACTCCTGAATCAAATGCCAAATTCTGAGAGTTGCATTAAAACTTACCAAGGTAAAGCAGGATCTAAGACGGATTCCTGGGAGCAGTGTTCAAAGCACCTCTCATTTGCATTCAACCACTCTGGAAATTCCATAGGTGCGTCAAATATAGGGTAAGCGGCATCATCTTCAGTCGCCTGATGTTCCGTGTTCTTCACGAACTTGGGACACAGCGCAACCTGAGTGGCAGCAATGGAGTCAATAGCATCTGACGGAGCACAAGTTCCCTCTCTCTGCAGTGATATTGCAACCGAAGGATCTTCCTGATCCGTTGACACAGAAAATGAAGGAGAAGATGACGACGACGGAGATGAATAGGAAAATAATGACGCGTTGTTGTTATCGAGGTAAAGAGAAGCCCCTAAATTATCGAAATTCTGAAAATTCAGGTTCAAACCCAAAGTGCGATTTGGAAGGTTTAGACAGAGGTTTTGAACCAATTGCGGTGGAGCAAGTGACGATGAGGCGGCGGGAGAGTTCAAAGGATCTGGAAGAGGATGAGAGAAAGATGAAAAGGAAAAATGATTCACGAGATTGGAGAAATTACTGTTGGTGCATGATTGATATAGTGTGGGATTTGCTGGGGACATGATCGCCCCATCTTGGTGTTTGGGTTGTTGTTGTTTGAGGGAATTAGCTCTGTGAAATTTGAGGGCGGTGACAATCTCCTTCCTAGCCTCTGCCATATTGAGAAGCCTATCGTGGTAGGGCCTGGCGGTGTGGAGTCTCCTGCGAACTTGTCGTTTATGTGGTTGGCGGTGTGTGGATTTATGAGCCTGAGAAGCATCTAAAACTGTGCCTTGGACGGTGGAATTCGGATTCAGAGCCGGTGAAGGGTCCGGGTTCATGGAAGTTTTTGAGGTGGTGAAGTGTTTGACAAGATTACGAATGGAGGAAGCAGAGAGATGAGGGTCTTGTTTGAGATGACGGAGATGGTGGAATTGAATTGCAGGCTTAGACGACGGTGGAGGAGTCATATTGTGAGGGAGAAAGTGGACGGTGGAGGAAGGGGAGGCAGAGATGTTATATAGTGATGAGTGGCTTTGGTGGGGACAGCCTGGGGATTGGCAAAAATTTTGGAATTTTTCCTTTTTGGGCAAACTACGTTTGTTACCGTTTTAGGTCAAACATGTAGTAGAATACTCCCTCACTCCTACACTTCTAGAAATGCCATGCCTTTTGCGCTGCATTCTGCAACATGAATCCCCAACAAGGTTTAAAATAATATCCTGAAGGTTTAATTAATAATAATATAGGACTTTTTTTAACTAATTTAATTAGATTTTATATAAAAGTTGGATAAGTTAGTTTAATTGTAACAATATGATATTGCTTTCTAAAAAATTACGTTCTTTAATATAATTCCCCCTCTTAATTTCCCACTTCGTCTCATGCAAATAAATACTACTCTCACTTTCACACATCCCAAATGAAAATCCAACTCATGATGTGCTGTGCTTTTTCCCTCATTTATCCAATCTAACATTCATGATTACATCTTGATTCATGCTGTAACTTTTGTGAGACTAATACACTGTTAGGAAATAAAGACAATGAGATTAATATGTTATTGGTCTATTTTTCTGATGAGGAAACAAATTAATCCAATCAGTTCAAATCGGCACCCGCATGAATTTTATTAAAGAAAAAAAAAAGTAGAGTTGCTGTGTGTGACTTTAATGAGTAGGGACTAGCAGGGATTGCTCACTTTTATATAATACATGGGTGTGCATTGTTAAAAAAATTATTATTTTTAATTATTATTAAAGGAGTATTGAGAAAAATTGATAAATGTGAAAAATAAGTATCAAAATCAACTCTTAAGTCCTCACCTTCCTCCGATTTATCACCGGTAATCTGCTCAGGGTTCCAAACTCAACTCTGGCAACTAAACACAAGAATTGCACTCATTACAGGACTCAACCTAACACCGGTATTTTATATGTTTTGGATCTATTTACTTGTTTTCGAAGGATATTTAAACGTTAATTGCAAACACTTACACTAAGAGGTGAAGGAGTATTTTTATATGGTTAAGAAATACTATCTCCCTCTGATTTTAAATATAAGACATATTTATTTAATTTGATTAAATTGAGAAAGTAAGTTAAGTCAATTGATATGATCCATATATATTTTTTTGAAATATCTTCTTTAATGTTCTCATTTCCTCTTCTTTTTAATTATTATTGAATGAGTATTAATAGAAAATAATTAAAAAATATAAAAGGTACTATATCTTATATTTAATACAAAATATATGGAAGGTGGAGGAAGGAGTGTGAAACAAAAACAAGTTGGATGAGTGTCATTTGAAAGTGTTGGGCTTTGATCTTTAGCGGTGAGGAGTGGAGAGGACAGAAATACTCCATACCCCCTCCTATCCAGGGCATTGCTTTTCCTTGTAAGACTGGTTTTGTCGGTTTCACTGTTTTAACTACCATTGGCAATTGCCTTCGTTTTTTATCATTTCATGTCCCTCACCTACCGACTTTAGTGTACTTTAAATTGGAGAAGGAAACCTTTAAAGACGGTTTTGTTTAGCTATACTGCAGAATATTTTGATTAACCGTCCTCTAACAGATCAGAATATATGATATACTAAATATAAAAAGATAGTGCAACTATAAGTTTGCAGACTTGTGGATATATAGCACCGCAAACAGAAGCCAAGACTATATAGACGCGTGACAGACTGACAACTTGCAACAACTTCAATCTGTCCATTAAATTATATCCAAGTTATTCATTTTCCCTCGCTGCTGCGCCCACCAATAATCCACGTTTTGACATATGACTTCTCAGAGTCACTCTCATCTCATTATATTTAAAGCAAAGTAGCCAAGTTTTCAACAGAGAGAGAATCTGTGAAGGAAGACCAGAAGAAGCCAATGCAATGAGCCTATAACTAAAAATTCCAAAGGAAAGCAGGGAAGTAGAGGGCATTAAGCTACGACGCAAAACCTGATAAAATAATTGCAAGGGCACGCAGGAGTCTGAGCAAATTTATTTGGGGCTTAGCCGATCCAAATAGTAAGGTCGCTTTCGCCTATAATGTAGTGGGCATGGCCCTCTCATGAGGCCATATTCTCTGCTTCCAACTTTCTTCATGCCAATCCAATGCACCATCTCTTTTAAGACGGTCAGGGACATATAGCAGCCTCATCGCATACCCTTTTTCTCCTTTTCTTTCTTTTCATTATTTAACCCAAAAAAAGAAGAAAAAACATTAGTAATGTTTTTTGATTCGCAACTTGGAACCAACCAGAGCCGTCAACAAAAACCAATACTTTATCTGTTTTAACGATGAAAGGGATTGGACTTTCCCTTCCACTGACCTCTTTCTACAGTTTTCATTGCTTGATTTTTATTCTAACTACGTGCGCACACAGCAATGATTCCATTATGTGTGTGTGGTTCAATGTACTCTATGATAATCTTTCATTCTCAACAGTTTTCCCCATTTTTATGATTTATGATTATGTCAGCATTTGATAATATAAAATGATCCTATGTCGTCTGTGGCTTGGCTACAAAGTTGACGTACGTGAGTTACCAAACGGACGGTAAAAGGCTGATAGCATTTTATAAATCACATTCTTCCTCTATCGTATGTACGTGAATTATGTGAATTATCTGAGAGGGGTTTTGTTATGACACGTGGAGAAGTACTTTAAAAAAACATTTTTAAAAGGTTTCCAAACAAGTAGTTAGGTGTCAAGCATGTGAAGAACATTAAGCAAGGCTAACATTTCTAATCCCTCCTCTCACTATAGGCTAATGCGTTCAGACTTTACTAAAAAAAAAAAAACAGGGAAAAAAGAAAGGAAAAAATGAACCTAATAAGAAGATGAGAAACCCCAAGCGAATTTTAAGTTCGTCATATGGATAGCTAGTTTTAGTGCCATAATTTCGTTTTTGTGCTGGTACTGTTGAAAATCTCAAAAGTCGATTGTTTTGTTCTATGTTGTTGAGTCCGAGGGCAAATTCTGGTTGGAAATTAAAGTCCCGCAAGTTTATTGATCTGATGTCTCTTATGGTTAAAGTGTTAAACTATGCAAGTAAATGGCTTGAATATTTCTGGCAAGAGAAAACTGATACAATAAAATGATTAGACGCAACTTTAATTTAGAGTGCCCAAGCATTTTAACCAGTATTAATTAAGAAGCTAAAACCTCTAGTTTCTTATATGAGAAATTATTTGTTGTCAAGACTGTCAAATTCATGAGTTTATAAATTGTGATAGTGATATAAATTCATATTGTAAATTCATGAGATTTTTTTTTTACCATTAAATAGGTATTAATGGTGTATTAAATAATTAAAATATAAAAATGAAAACAATTTGATTTGTGATATAAAACTGAAAGAATTCTAGAGAGAAGTCAGAGGAAATTCTAGAGAGATGAATTGAATTCTCATTCAAGTGTAATGAATAGTTACAGGAGACCTCTATTTATAGAAGGATGCAAATAGTAGATTACTATGCGTATATACCATGTCATCCTGTATTTGGAGATTATGGGTCAATGGACATCCACATAATAAAAATATTCATAACACTCCCCCTTGGATGTCCATTTATGAATGTGCCTCGTTAAAAACTTTAACTAGGAAAAACCCAGTGGGATAAAAACCTAGCCAAAGAAAAGAGTATAACATTCATTGATACACTGTTGAGTTTTGCCTCATTAAAAACCTTTCTAGGAAAACCCAGTGGGACAAAACCTAGATAAGGGAAAAAGAGTACAGCGTGTATCGTCTCTCCCTCTTGATTACGTCAGACTTACTCCCCCTGATGACCACATTGCTTCATTGTCTTTCTATCATCAAGTATTCATTGTATACCTGCAAGATCTAAATCTTTCAAGTAAAATCATAAATATACATGTGCATAAATATTTATTCAGATAATAATATCACATGCATGATAAATGCTTCATGCTACATATGAATTCACTTAATTAATTATTCTCGAGAATTTGATGCTCCTAGCATCTTGAGTCCTTCAGGGACTTATTCTAGCGCTTATGTTCTTCAGGAACATGTGCTTCTGGCACACACTAATATAGTATGACTCATGATCCTCATTATCATCATTACAGCTAATGCTATCTTATAAACATAAATATCATCAATGTCGACTTTATTTTTCGGTCCCATCGGATTTCATTCATAATTTATTGAGATCTCATTATATTCACATATATTAGGTACCTGGGTCTCTTTTTAGACCACAATACACTCTTCTTGTAATATCTCTTTTGGAGATAACATCTCTTCAGGAGATGGCTCTTCTGGAGCTTTTCTTACTTATCCTCGACTTGATCATCTATATTTTATTACTCCTTTTCTCTTTTGAGGATTTTTATCTTTTAAAACCGATGGACCTGCAACGCTTCAGGAGTGCTTTATAACAATTCATATAGGAGCATTTGCAGTTGGGATATGTGACTTTGTCACTTTCTTTAGGTCAGTAAATGCCTTTGGCATTCGATTAACTAAACACTGCAACTGAATTATCATTTTGAACTTTTAGTGCACAATTCCTTGTACGAGGATCAATATGAGCCAATGATAATTCATTCTAGTAAATCTTTACCCAATCTGCTTATTTTTCTCCCCCTCATCAAATCATCAATTTTCTTTGTATATCCATCTATGTGCATTGAAGTAGATTAATAATCATTGCACATTATCCATCTATGTGCATTGAAGTAGATTAATAATCATTGCACATTTAAAACATTTTAAGATGGAATTATTCTGGCTCCTGACCAAAAGCCAAATTTTACGGGGAGAATTTTGTTGGCTTATAAGCTGCAAATATACACGTATGAACAATGTTCTCATAATCATTGATCTATCCATTCATAGATACTTTAATACATGATTTATGGATCATTCAATCTGGAAATTGCGCGCATAATATATTGCAAACATCTGGTTGCAATCATCACTGCAAATTTTGCAGATCAATAATTTCATATGTACTCTTTCAATTTAATATATTTCCAGAGATCCGTTTCCAATAATATTTTCATAATCATTTTTATTTGAGAACATGCAGCTATATGACTCGGATGATTAAACGAGTCATGCTAACTTTCCATATAATTTATCATCAAATCTAATATTTATTTTGGGGGAATCAATACAGAAACATTCATAAATAATTATCACATAAATATTCACACTTGATATATATCATTCTCCCCCTCAAGTGTGAGACCTTAAAAATTAATTCATGGAATTTTCATACAATATTTCATGATAATGATATCTATTTCATTAAAATTCCACAGATTTCTAAATGCATTATCAATGCATAATTTTGTTACTTCTGGTAACAAAATTTCCATTTTCCAGAATCAACAAACAAATATATATTAAATACAAAATCATCGGGTGTATAATTGCAGATTCACAAGCGCAATACTGTGTAATCACAGGCCCATCACTGTGGAATCACAGGCGCAACAACTCAGATTGTCGTATGCATATAAAGTCAAAAAGGTTCCAGACTCGTGCTTTATAGGGAGCAGATCTGCAGAGATTTAACAGGACTACACAAATCTGCAGAGATTCAATAGGATTTAATTCGAGTATAAATAGAAGAAGGCAAACAAACATGCCTCACAAACACTCAAGCATCTGATAATATCAACTACCAAATACTCACACATTTTTCCTTCTAATCGCTATATTATTACAATGGCAGGTCCAAGCAATTTTATCCCAGTTTCTGATACATCCGAAACAGCATTACTTGATGCTTTGTTGTATGATGATCAGACAAACCTGTCATTCTCTTCTTTACTCTTTTCTGAACCTCTAGACATGTTTATTCCGCCTTCTACTATTCCTCCTTCTGCTTCAAATGTACCTACTTCTCCCCCTAGAACAAATGTTCTTCTTCAATCAACAAGGATTGAAGGTACAACTGAAGCAGGTTCATCAAGGAGGCCTGTTAAAAGGTGTAGAACTATGGCAGAATTGATGGAGTCTACCATTCCAGTTCAGCCAATAGTGACGACAACCAGCCAGCCCGTAATGACCAGCCAGCAAACAATGTCTAGTCAATCAGCAATAATCATTGAACCAACAATAACCAGCCAGCCAGCTACAACCAGTCAGCTAGTGACTACTGGTCAGTTAGCAACTACTTCCTTATTGGAATGTAGTTGTTGTGATGTTTTACGGGAGATCATACATACCAACGGACTTCAGTGTCATAAACTTGAAGTTCACGGAAGGAGAACAGGTATGATTTCCCACGCTGTTTTATTTGAAAATGTACAGGATAAATCTTACAATATTGACAGGCTTCCAATGTTTGATTTTACTAACAAAAATTTTGGAGAAATCAAACATTTTCTGACACAGTATTGTATAGATTTACAAGCATCAGGATATAACTTGATGCGTGATCCTGTATTAGTCTTTTATGAGATCCTTTGTGTTGGTTCGGAATGGACAAATAATCCAAATGAACCTCGCGGGAGTTCATTTCAAACCAACATTGAAAATCCATTAGATAAAGGAAAACAACCCGCGGTTAATATACCATATGATATTTCATCCCTTAATCAGGGTGAATTATATAGATTAACAATGGAGCAACGGGAAAGAATAAAGAAAACAACACACCATGATTTAAGTGATTATTTTCACTTAACCCTAGATGATGCGAGTAAACAATTAAATATGTCTACTCACACCATACAAAAGATCTATCAAAAAGGAGGGTTAACCGAGTGGCCACACAAAAAGCTTAAGAAACTTATGATGCAAATCTCGATATTACGAAGAGCTTTGCCTCATCTGGATCCCATTTCAAGAGAAGCAAAAGAAGAAGACATCAAATATCTTCAAAATGAGATGATTAAGGTTTGTAATGGAGTTGAACCACTCGCTATTAAACTTTGTTGAAATAATATCGTCTTTTGTTTAATCATTTTATTTATGAATATTCCTCTCTCGTATTCACAAAAATACCTCTCTCGTATTCACAAAAATTGTTATAATTATAGAAAACACAAAACAATAATGACAAATTTATTTCTTTCTTCATTCACTTTTGGAAATGAAGTTGGATAAAATTCTTGATCCATAACTCAATAATCTATTTGATCATAACAAGAAATTAATCCACAATATTTCTTGAGTTTATCACAATATTGCTACTGCAATAGCAAATTGGATATATTTATTTATAATATCAATCATGATAATACAATCCCTTGTCACATAATTTAAGGGAGTATTTAATGCCAAATATACAATTTTGAGGCCTTATACAACTGATGGCATACATAATTATGGATCAAGCCTTGTTTCATAATTTGTCTCTTGTTTTCAGGCTAACTTGCCTCTTGGCTTCAGGCTATCTTGCCTCTTGGTCTCAAGCCAATTTATGCCTCATCTCTCAGGCCAATTTATGCCTCATATCTCTATGACATTTTGATCTCATGATACATATGGCCTTTTAACAGTTTATCTTCAAGATAAATAAAATATAAGCATAATAAAATAAATAGATGGAACCCACTAATAGTGTGGTTGCCATAAATAATAAAAGGAAGGGGAATATATAAATTGTAAATAAATAAATAAAAATAAAAGGGAAAGGGGGATATAATGCAATAAATAAATAAATAAAATAAAATAAAAGACTGGAAATAAACGTGCTAAATAAATAAAAAGAAGATGAAATAGGAATAAATAAATAAAAAGAAGATGAAATAGGAATGGGAGTAAACTCACAGCGAGACCTATCTCATCCAAAAGTAAGAAAGAAGATGCATATGTAAATGTAAATATATAAAGCAATAAATAAATAAATAAAATAAAATAAATGATTGGAAATAAACATGCTAAATAAATAAAAAGAAGATGAGATAGGAATGGTAGTAAACTCACAGCGAGACCTATCTCATCCAAAGATAAGAAAGAGAATGCATATGCAAATGTAAATATATATATAATATATAGAAAGCAGTAAATAAATAAAAATGAAAGGAAGGGGGATATAAAGCAGTAAATAAATAAATAAATGGAGTCCACTAAAATAGTGTCACTACCATGAAAAATAAATAAAGCAGTAAAGAATTAAATGAAATAAATGGAGTCCACTATACTAGTGTCACTACCATGAAAAATAAATTAAGTAGTAAAGAATTAAAATAAAATAAATGGGAAATGGAACCCACAAAGTGTCACTACCATAAAAGATAAATAAACGCTAAATAAAATAAATAAATAGAGCCCACTAATTGATACAGTGTGCCTCCATGAAAAATAAATAAATGGAGTCCACTAATAAATAGTGTTGCCGCCATAAAAGATAAATAAAAATAAATAACATAAAAGTAAATGCGTAAAAATAAATATTAGTAACAATAAAAATAAATACACAAAAGTAAATGTTAGTGACATAAATATTAGTTACATAAAAGTAAATAAGTAAAATAAATGTTAGTAATAAATAAATCTACTTAGATTGTCTTACTTTTTTATTTTATTTTCTTTTTTTTAAAAAAAAATTCGTTGGCAGAATATATATATATATATATTTTCTTTTCTTTTCTTTTGTGTACTATTCTGTCGGTACAGATTTTTATTTTTTAAATTTTATAATATATTATTATATAATAATGTAAAGAATCCATGAAAAGTTTTTCTTCCAGCAACCCGTGATTGTTTTTGTTCCCTTTTTTTTTTTGAATATAATAAAGTAATAAAACATGTGGTCCCACATAAAATATTTTCTACCAAAACCTTACCTATTAGATGTGCTGGAGTCGTAGTTTTTTATTTTTATTTTTATGAGCTTTACGTATAAACATACCTAACCTAATAATCTTACTAAAATATATTATAATATATGTCCCACATAAAACAAAAGACAAACATAAAACAAAAGGCAATAATTTCTAAAGGGCCATATGTTTTTATATTATATATTAAAACAAAAGAAAAAGCTTACCTGCTCCATCATTTTTGTCGGCAAGAACTATTTCTTTGCACTAATCCCTCTCGTTCAGAACCAGAGATCCCCGACTTCCACTAGCATGGGGACTAGGTGGCCGCTGAGGTGGAAGGTGACCAGGGACTCCAGACCACCGATGCAGGAGCCGCGGATGGAAACGGTGGAGGAAGGATTGCAGAGGAACTCAGTGACGAGGTCGGAGGAGGCGTCAGGAGAACGGCGATCTCGTGGTCGTCGAGTTCAATGACGGTGGGATAGACGCCGATGGTGGTGTTAGTGTTGGTGGTGGGAGAGGAGTGAGGTCGAGGTAGTGGGAGAAAGAGAGAAAAGAGTGATGTCAACCGGTGTGAGGCAGAAAGCAAACTTGATAACTTAGAGGAAACTTTCCTCCTTCAGGCTGAGAAGCAGGGAGTAGCTCCATCCGAAGGAATAAGGTAGAGAAAAAGAAGGAACAAAGTCCTTGGTGCCCATCCGAAGAAGAAGAAGCACACCCAGAAATCATAACGTGTTAGTAGAATTATTTTCAGCTATCGTGCTGATAACGTGATATAAAACTGAAAGAATTCTAGAGAGAAGTCAGAGGAAATTCTAGAGAGATGAATTGAATTCTCATTCAAGTGTAATGAATAGTTACAGGAGACCTCTATTTATAGAAGGATGCAAATAGTAGATTACTATGCGTATATACCATGTCATCCTGTATTTGGAGATTATGGGTCAATGGACATCCACATAATAAAAATATTCATAACAATTTGAATATATATTAAATCCAAATAATTGAAAACAACATTCATAATTTATCATATTTGATAAAGCAATTTTTATGAGATTTATATATAAAGCCATTGAACATATAATCAAATCGAAGAAATTAATATGAGTTTAAGGATGATTTAATATAGTTTTATTAACTAAAGACATAAAAATAATAAACTTGGTATATAAACTTGTAACTTTAACCGAGTTTATAATCGTCACAAGTTTACATATAACTGACTCGATTTTTTAAATTTAAAACTTAAAAACAGTAAACTCGAAAAATCAATTCGTGAGTTTGACAATAATGCTTGTAGAAAATTATGCCATATATAGAAAGGAAGATTAGAACATAGCCATGCCTGCATCAGTTTGATTGATGTAGCCGAGCAGGAGGGATTTGCGGTTTATGAGAAGAAAAGATAGTGTGGTAAATTCATAACATTTAGAAATTCTTAATTGAGGGTCTTGATTGTTGTACTTAGAGGCGTGATTTTGAATTTAAATAAATCAAGTAACTTTATAGGAGATTTTCCCTTCAAACTTATTTAAATAAATTTAGCACGTAGTATTTAAAGATGGGATTGTGGTTGAGAAAGAGGGATTTACAGTCAAAAAAAAAAAAAAACTTAAAATTTTAAATTTTAAATCAATTTTATTGACTATAAGAGTATATACTATAAAAATATAAATATTAACAATTTGTTTTACGAGAAAATAACTGATATTGAAGCGGTAATTTTTGTCTTTTTCCCAATTAAGTCTCTTGGCTTTATGAGGGATTTATTAAATCATAATAATTTTTTATAGACTAAATCATATAAATTAATCAATATGCAATTTGCTGGTAAACAGATTTTGATGCTTCTAAGTTCTTATAATACTGTTATTGCAAATTTAATTTTGAATGGTGGAGTGTCTCTTATTCTTTTGATTCTTCATATAAGACATATTCAGGTAAAAAAAAAAAACGGAGTATATCTGGAAAAAAAATATATGCTATCATTGTTCTGTTCTGTTCGCACTTTATACTCCCTTGGCTCCTAAATAAGATGAAATTGATTTTTCTTAGAGATTAAATAATATAATTAAACCACTTATATATTTATATTTATTATTTTTTCTTAAAATTATTTTATCTAACTGATAAATTGATATATAATTTAAAGATATCCAATATATGATAAGATTTAATAACTTATTTAATTTTTTTAATCTTTTTAAAAAAAGTCAACTACATTTTATATAGTTGAAACATAAACTTAAGGGGTATCTTTTTTTCCCACCGCAAACGTACGTGTATGGAGTCTCCGAGGACTCAGTCAGATTCTACCATCGACCTCCTACATCACAATCACTACATGGGTTCCCTTCCTCGATCTCCAGAGATCTGTATCCAAATTCTTTCTGATAGCATCCGTTCTAAGAAAAGACTTGGCGTGCTTTGAGAGAGTAAAAGGAAAACTGGTGAACATTCTTCAAGGGCTTGAACCTCATGAGGGTATTTTTAGTGCTGCTGAGCAGACGAGGATAGTCAATTACTTACTTCACTTCAAGACCTGTGTGCCAGATAGTTGCATCTAAACATTTATGATGAAGGAGACTGTATACCTCCACATACAGACAACCATGATTTTGTTGGACTATTTTGCACCATCTCGCTTCTCTCTGAGTGCAATATCAAATTTGAAGATTGTCGGTACCGGCCAATTTGGTGGCTCATTTGCTATTCCCTTGCCTGCGGGGTAAGTATATAAGATTTGTTCAATTTCCTACACACTGGACATGAGGTTTGGTTATATTGAATCTTATAAATGGCCTCTTTTTGTCTCTAGATCTGTAATATAGTCAAATTAATTTTGAAGAATCCATCTAAGTATGCTACAGTAGGATCCAAGGTTTCCGCAAACAATGAAGGCCCGACAAAAATTCCCAACTCACCACCTCTTTCAGATGATGGGATCATCAAATGATATGATATGAATAAACAGCAAAAACATCTACCCCCTACACAGATATAAATTATCCCCTGATATTTCTATTCCCTTGTTTCCGTTTCATTTGTCAGTTTCATAGACTTACAGCAGCGACCCCTGCCGCTTTGATTCTATGCATATCAGCAGAGGATATTTCCGTGGGAAAAGCACTAATGCCAGAAAATACTGCACAGCCATCTTCGCCCGGAATAGCAGATCTGATAGCACTGGCATACCCGTTGAGATAATTTGCATCATCCCTTGCTGTAGTGTTTGACTTGTATTTAATCGCCTCTGTACGTTCAGAACCCTCTCTTGTGCATTCATGATCATTTAAAACAGTATCCTCTTGTTCTTCCCCCAGGGTCTCTTCTGAAACAGATGAGCATGGATTTGATCTGACCATTCCTATGCCATCAACGCCTCCGGCATCTTGTGAACACAATGAATAAGATGGCTGGACCAAGCTGCAGACGATCTCATTAGTAACATCGGAAGTTGAATCGGCACCAATCACCTCTACATCATCAAAGCGATCCTTTTTAACATCTTGGCTAATTCCATTCAATGTGACATTTTCAAAACCAGACACCTGTATTTCTTGGCAGCTGTCAGAAGTCAAAACCTCAGAACTTCCACAGGTAGTTACAGTCTCCCCATTTGAGAGGCCTGCAACTTGACCTGTTGGGCTAGGCTCCACCTTCACATTTATAGTTTGTTCCTCCTTCCCTGATGATTCCGTGGTTTGAAGGCCTGATGACCTGGCATTAACCCTATCCAGGATTTAGACAAAGCAAAGCAAACAACTTCAGTCCAAAAGTATTATTTTGATACAAATTGGTATTACTGTCCACAAAGTGACACGCAGGTGCCCATTGTGGTTCAGCAAGCGCATTTAATACATAATTGTAACTATGAATTAATTATTCCCCATATAATTACCCTCCGGCTCCTACACAATAAGAACCATTAATTGCTTCAAGACAAGGTATTGGAAGCACCTGCTGTACAAAAGCATGTATGCTCCCTGAGAAAGCACCTGCTCCAACTCCGCCCTCATAACCTGACATGTGGTAAAAAACAAATAAAGATGCTAAATTTTCAAACATATTATATGCAGTAGGCGATGACCATATGGGAAAATGTACAAAGTTGCACGAGAAGACATAGCAGATTTACCTTCCAATCATCAACCCTGTACCAGTTTCCCTGAAAATCCTTTATGCAGCAGATGTAATGACCAAAATAAGAAGCGTTCATCATATCCAGATGAACTACAACTGCATAAAGCTTATAGATGTTTGACTCATCTCCTGCCTCACTCATGTAAGGGCCAAGATCTAGAGTCTCTGGGAAATTTATTCTCTTATTAAGTTTTCCAAACCTCCCACTCTGCAGTAGACACCACCAAACAAACACAAAAACAAAATTATGTCCAAACAACAAGACAAAGAAAAATTCAAAACTTATTTTTTCAGATTAGAAACAGAAAAACAAATAGACAAAATTGTCTCCGCTTTTCAATGATTACATCTATACAGCTTGAGTCACGTGAAGCATCTTTTGGGAAGGTTGGATGCGACCAAATTTTTTTGGTAAGCATATACAACTAAACTTTTAACAATAAAGCAACTTGGGAATAAAGTTTCTGATAAAATTCCTCATACCTCAAATCTTTTCAAGGCAATTGTAAGAATATTAGGAGCTTGTTCTATGGTAAGACGTTTCCATGCCTTTACATAGTCATTGCACCTGCAAAGAGCAGCAAATCCTGTGTGAGACAAGGTCTACCTGACAGCAAATGGCCAATAACATTATACATGAGAGCATGCCCAAATTTGACGCATAAACTTCCCATTTAAAGGCTAATATCTTTAAGTCCTTGAACCTAAAGACAGCATTTACCCACGATCAGAACCTTCAGAAAAGCATCCTCGAAAAAATTATCCTTAGTTGAATTTAGCAAGCATAAAATACCATCGATTATAGCACCAGTGCCAAAAACTGAAAGAAATATACATGATAGTTGACCAATTGAAGATTCCAGCATCTCTTCAACGGGAAAAATAAATTGCACCTGAGCAATAACACAACTATAAACTTAAAAGAACAGAACAATCAACCTTACCCATCACATTTGTACATATTGTCCCCATGAAGCCACTCCCTGACAGTGAACTTGTCCAGACATTCTTCCAGAGAGGCTACATCTCCTTGAATTTCAACCGTCAAGTCCATCATATTTTCATACTGATTTGAAATCTTATCACATTTTGAGCAAATCACCTGTTTAAATATAACATATTACGACTTAGGCATCCATGTTAGTAGTAACAAAACAAAATGGGTAGAAATTGAAAACCACCATTTAAAAAAAATAAAAAGAAGACACTGAAAATTTCCAGCTGTTAAATGAGAAAAAAATTTGATGACACGGTGACTCAGAATGATCAACAAGCAAACCACATCACATCCCATCATCACAAGAAGAAACTCATTTTGTGTCAATGTCAAAGAGTAGCCTTTTGCCAGTCTTCATAATTGAACAACGATGAGTTAGAAATAAAATATGCCATTTAATGACTCATTTCTAAAGTTTCTCATAAACTGTATTACTCACTACGTTAAAGAAAAACTCATTCCATAATACAGATTAAATTAAATGACAGAAAGAACCTTGATGCTATATTCAAAAGATAATAATTTCGTATCATTTTAAGCTCCAAATTTTAAGATTTTAACTCAAAAAAGGATGATGAGAGCCAGCAACATAACCCCCAACCCTCAAGAAAGGGAGCCAAACTCTTATCCAATTTCTATCCATCCAGTACTAGTGGACTGCCCAAAGACAGACAAAGTTCACCCTGCTCTAAAGAGAAACAGATGATAAAAGGGAATAAAAGGGATTTTACATCATCGAAGTCTCTCCTCTCATGTACAGTTCGTGAGATGATAAAAGGGAACACAGCAGATTTCATTTAACCATTTCAGGTCAGGTTAATCTTTAACCTTGGGCTAATTTGATTTTGCACATGAATAAACAATAGCGAGTTATTTATTTTAATATGGACACGATAGTATTGATTGCATCAGATTTAAGACCTGAGATTGAAGGCGACCACCAAAGATGTGCTGAATAAGAGTTGTCTCTTGCAGGCTAGGAGGCACAACTTTTTCTCCCCCAAATTCATGGAGGCAAACCGATTGCATTGTATCAATTGCAAACCTACAAAAATTAAAATAAAATTCTTCACTGTGTAAGATATATTCCTTCTAAAGCACTGTCCATGTACAATTCATTACAGAAAGTCAAATGACATTGTTAAAAGAGAAATTAGACCTCATAAACTCATGAGCATCCTCTTGTCTTCCATAACCAAGAGTGCCACCAATATTAGGTAAATGAGAAAGAATATTCATCGGAGAAAAGGCCTGTGAACTTTGCCTTGCTCTTTCAACATGGATTTGAAATTCACAAAGGAAGCACCAGTCATCAAGACTACCTGGAAAACCATGACGAACAACCATAGACATGAGGAAAAGCTGAGAACCAGCAAGACCAAGAGAAAGATCTACTCATTGACATTACATTCTTTACTATGTCCTTTCTCCAACAAATAGGAGACGAGTGGCCTTGTGAATGAGAGACATTGAAGAACCGCATTAGCGAAGCAGCTGCACAGATTAGCAACGAAATTAATTTTGAATCCAAATGAAACTGAATATTATTTATAAGATTGATTATTATAAAGACAAAAACCTGTTTCCGCCATTTAATAGTCCACAAGGAGGAAATCCTAATTTGTCCCGGCTGAAAAACCCAACAAATTCATCATATGGAAAAAGAACCTGGAAAGCACAAATGTTAAATTTAATGTTCGAGAAAATATTTGAGATTCAACCGGAAAACGTCAGGAGTGAAATATTTTATGAAGCTTTCTACAAAAACTACATCTTTAAGCTGCTTGATAGGCCGTGATTTTTTGCCTGCGGGTACCAGGGCAATTGCGGACAAATTTTTACACCCAGCTGAAGCTTTAAACCCAACATCAGTTGCCCCGATTTGAGTCGAATTGGTTCCATTGGTTTGATGGAAATTCTTGCATTTTGTTTTGTGTCCAGATTTCCAGTGCGACACTTGACATGCTTCTGAGCTGGAAAATCAGCAGCGACGATAGTCAAATTTTCTTTTCTGATTTTTGTAACAGTACTTTTAAAAGAATGTAATCATTTTTTTGGACCAGCATAAAACAACCAAATTGAAAACCAAAATCAATTTGCCAGCTTCATGAGTAACCTTGGAGTTGCAGCACCGAATGAACTAAAACTAGAGGTAGACAAGATCCTATAAAATTAACGAGACAATGGGACGCAAGAAGTCCAAACCCCCTTATCACAGTGAAGTCAGGGGAAAAAAGCCAAGAAACCATGATGAAGAACTAAAAGAAATACGATGAATGATTGCAAGGCGTACCAATATCGTACGGCTTTGCAACGGGAGCACTTCTTAGTGCCGGATTGGCCACAGACGGCGCAAAGAGGGTCTTGCATGAGAAGGCCAGGCATCGGAGTTCGATCGGCGGGGTGGTCCCCCTCAAAATTGGCGTCGACCTCAAAATACTTGGAGGCCGAATTCTTGACCACGGTATGCAATCCAATAGCAATAAATAAAGCGGTGAATATCAATTGCAGGAACCAATTGAGATCCCATGACACCGCGGAGACAAGCATCTACGCCTCCCCGACGTTGCTGATCGACGATATGGCTCCGATACCCAGACTTTTCATGGATTATGTGAACCCTCTAAAATTTGGAAAAAATAAATACTCCAACATGGAGCGATTCCTTCCAATACAGATTTGAATTTAAACTGGCTTCTGCTATCTCTGTCTGGGAGCCAAGCACAACGCAGAGTGTTCTTCTCCGCCTTCCTCTTTCGTTGTGTTTAAACCCAGAGTAATCCTGGTTTAAGAAAACTATTTTCGCTCTTTTTTATTTTTTAAAAAAACTGAATAAACGGATGCTCTAAATTATTTTTTCAGGACCGTACATCATCTTAAAGTTTTTAAAATAATTTAGTGTGCCAGAAACACTTTTCAAAAAACCATTTTAGAGTACTAGATGCAAAACAAATATTCAAGGGTTGAATTCATGTCGGCCCTATAATTATATAAAATTATAAATATAAAAGATAAATGAGAACGCCTTATTTACGCATTTATAATTTATAATTACAAAGCATCTAGTTGAATGCAACTGTGATGAAAAGGGACGTTGGCATTGACTCAACCGATCCGAAGTTGACGTTGGTTTTGATTTTGGCGCAAAGTCTCTCTCGCGGGATGAAGCTTGCTCATCACGATACGCCACTTTTTTGTCTGCAAATTCGACCCATTATGGAGTTTCACTTTGCAGCTTTGGGTTTTATTATTGCCTAATCTCGTTCTTGCACTTTTTAATCACTTTTTCTCATATTTTATTTTTGGGACTGGACTTCCTCTTGTATAAAAGCAAAAGCATGAACAGGAGGAGGATGGACTTGGCAGAGCCCTGAAGTCAATGGATACATGAATGAAGAAGAGAACGTGGGAGGCTTGGGTATATGATGTTGAAGTCTGAAAAGCTATTGACTTGTAGTTGTAGGTTTAGACAGATAAGGGCAAAAGGGAAGGCCAGGATGGTGACTTGAATTTAAGACGCGTACGTAATGAAACACTTTCTCTTTAGTGCACCACCTAAAATACTTTATTAGGGCGGTTTGGGTTTGGTGTTTAACATGGCTTTGCTTCTATAATCAATTGTTTAACCTACCCCTGGAATTTTGGAGCAGAATATGCTTTTTTTAGTAATAAACCGATTGCTTCTTCTTCTTCTTTTAGGGAAGGTCATTTGGGAAACTGCTTCACTTCACTTGTATTGGTTTTTTTTTTTTTACATGTATATAAATTTTAGGAAAGGAGTCGGGCTCAACCACAGTCCAAGGGCAGGGCGCTTGGAGCCCAGTCCACAGGGGATACTGGGCAGAAAGTACATATGTCTCCACCTCTACTAGCGTTACTACTGCTTCTTTGACCCCTAGAATGTCTATCCCGGCACTTTGACTAAGGTAGGGATCGAACCCCCTCCCTAAAGATGAGGAAGTCCGACCCCACGTGAGTTGAACCCAAGCATGAGGGATACTTCACTTGTATTGTTAAAACTTGATGCCGGAAGCAAATCAATGATTGTTTGCCAAGTACTCAACTTCTTCAATATTCTTCAAGGTCATGTTATTTTCAGCTCATGCTGGAAGCAGAAGAAAGATGTATCTGTAGTCAATTCGTGGCTTTATGGGAAAAAAGTAATATGGGCCGGGCCTCCCATAGAATGACGACCTCCTCGTTTTTATTGGGCCAGATCAGATATTCTAGCCCAACTCAGGAATATTCCAAACCAATGTCTTACCTGTTTTTAACCGATTAAATAGCGAAATATAAAATGAAAATGAGGGCAGTCACCAATCCTAAATTAGACATCAGTGATGCAGTGACCAAAAAAAAAAAAAAAATTGACAATAAAGAAAGTCCCATCTGCTGTCCCACACCACGGAATCTACGGCCGTGGTTAAAACCATAGATACCCATGCTTAGTTGGTATTCATCCGACCCTAGATATAAAAATATAATTGATTTTTCAGAGACATTAAATAAGTTAATTACATTATTTTAAATTATTTATATTTATTTTTTCTCAAAATATTTTACCCAATATATAAATTGATATATAGTATAATAGTATACAACTATTGATATCATAAACTATTTTATTTAGTTTATTTAATCTCTTTAAAAGAAAATCAATTATGCCCTATAGTTAGAGCCGAAGGAGTAATTCCGTTCCACTAAAAAAAAAAGGTCTGGTCTGCTATATTATATTGCACTGTTTGGCATGAATAAATATTCCAAAGGTGGTGAGCACAGGGGAGCATTATTATTGAGGTTTAAATTAATAAAAGGTTGTTTAATGTTTTTGAATCAAGTTTAAAAACAGGCACGACACTCCATTATTGAGCACTAAGCAGTGAGCAATTTGTTTTCTTCTCTAAAGAAACAGAAGCAGCATGTGAGGAAGCCACCTTTGTATCTCACTAACGAAAGTCATCAGTGTGCCACCCCTTTTTTAACACTAAAATATTTTCGAAAAGGGAATATTTCGTTCGTGTCGTTTTATGGGTGCATGCATGCCTCCTATATATTTCACTACACTCTGCTTACTAATCCACTAATACCAATTTAGATCCTTTGAATTTGCCATTTAAAATATTAATTATTATTAGATTCATCCGAATTGGTTGTGTGTTGTCTGGAATGGTCCTCCTCCAAACTACAAATATTGTGACACAAATAAAGCAAAAACACCAAATGGAATTACTCAAATATATATGTGTTGAGATTGGAGGATCACAAATAAAACACAGAAGAAATATTAATATTTTTAATACTTTAAGAATAAAAGATAGTACAATGGGGCATTTATATATATAGGCAAGAATATACTAACTCTAATCCTAAAATCTACCATAATTAAAATTAAATCATGATATCTTAAGATATATTCCTAAAATATAAAATTCATAAATAATCCTAATAAATACTAAAAGATATCCCTAATTAATACATGGGATAAGATATTCTTACTACCATTTTTTATTATCACGAATATTATTACCATTTTTTCACTGTTAGATTATAATCTTATCTATCTTTATCATTTCTCTTTTCTATTGAGATTCTGATCTAACGTTGTAACATTGGTAGTAACAAAAAATGGTAATAAAAATATTTTATCCCTTAATATATCTCAACATTCTCCTCTCGAACAACAAAGAGTAATTGATCTTTAAGAAAATAATGATCCATAGCTTTGAACTCAAATAGCAAAGGATAAGGTAATAATCCAGTAAGCTCAAACAATAAAAAGTATCAAACAAGAGTAGAAGCTGCAACGAACGGTCTCACAAGGACCAAACCAATAACAAATGTTCTCACAAGGAACCAAAAGCAACAACAAAAATCTCACCAGGGACGAACATTAAATGTTCTCATCAAGGACCAAACCAACAATAATGAACAATTTCAACTCACATGTTAAAATCTGAAACCATAAGATACGAGAACAAAACATCAAAACAGATTCACTAGGGACCAACTCAAAAACAAACAATCTCAACTCATATGTTCAAATCTAAAACCATGAGATACGAGAACAAAACCATCAAGGGTAAAAGAAAGAAAGAATCTTAAGACTCTAATACCATGACCATGTTGAGATTGAAAGATTAAATTGAAATACAAGAGAAATACTAATATTATTGATCTTTTGGTAATAAAGGAAAAGGAGAAGGAGCAATTTTACACATGAAGTTTGCTCCCAGGAGCGCCCAGCACCACGAAGTTTTTTTTGGACCAAAAATGCCACGAAGTTACGTTTTGGGAGCGTCCAGCACCACGGACCGTTAGTCAACGGACGTTGACCGTTAAGTCTGACGGAAATGAATAGTAACTTCGCAGAAATTACAATTTTGCCCCTAATTTTAAGCTGAAATTACCATTTTGCCCTTAGTTTTAAATAATGTTTGTTTTAAAAAAAAAACAATAAAATAACCCCTCCCCCAGGTGGCCCCACCACTGTCGGCCACCCACCCCACCTCCAACTGCCTCCGCTGACGGCGGAGGCTGGCGACAGCGCCTTTTTTTTTTTTAAAAAAATAAGGTTTTTTTAAAAAAAACTAAGGGGAGTCTAGAGGGCCCCACCACTGGCCACACCACCACCAGTGGCCGCCCTCCCCACTGCCGGCCGCCGGCGACGGCCACCTCCGACCACCTCCTCCGATTTTAACCTTAGTTTTTTTTTTCTGCTTCTTTGTCATTATCTGACACATATCAATGCTTGGGCTCCCCCAATGATTGGGCACACCATTACATTATTCTCTTCGTAAATTAAAAAAAGATAATGCAATATGCATATTTCATTCCCATGCTAATTGAATCACACATAATCAACAACATGACCAACAATAACAAATTAAAACCTTTATCTCACTTGGTGAGATTGTTAATTTTGATTGTATGAAACTATTTGTTCTATCAAAAATTAAATCTTTAGATAAATTATTAATCAAAATATCCCACTTAATAAATTTATTCAATATTCTTTTCATTCTTCATTTATTGTATCTCTTTTAAGAAATTCATGCTACTTGATCAACCCTCCTTGCTATGCATCCAATAACCTTTTTAGAAAGTGTCAAAACCATTTATTCAAACGATTTTTTTTCTATTTTTCTCTTTAATAGATGCTACTTTAATTTAACTCTTTTGCAAATATGTTTATTATAAACTTTATCCATTCTTATATAATCACACATTTATTTCAACATTCTTATTTTAGTTACCTCAACTTTATACTCATGCTGTACCTTCAAAGCCCAATATTTATTACCACAAATCATTATTGGTCTTATAGTAGTGTGATAAAAATTTCTTTTTTACGGTACTTTCCTGTCACAAATAACTTTAGTAGTTTTTTTTCACTTAAACCATCCCAATTTGAAATTTATGATTAAAATTCCATCAATTTCACCATTCCCTTTTATAATAGATGCCAAGTATCTAAACTTCATAATTTGAGGGAATTGGCGTTAGAAGACGCAGATTTTGCAGCAACATAAAAAAAAGAGGGAGAAAACACAACATGTGGAATTCGCATGTAAGATGGTTGATCAATAGGAGTCAATGGCGGAGCTTTATTAAGACAGCCCCCCAAAAAAAAATCTGTGAAAAAAATTTAATGAAAAGAAGATTTTTTTTTTATTTTTTTATTTTTTTTATAGTTGGTAAAAAATGTATATTTTAAAAAATTAGATATTTGGCCCCCTTAAATAATTTTTTTTATTAATTAGTCAATGAATATACATTTGGCCCCCTCAAATCTTTATCTCAAGATTCACCACTGACTGAATAGAAGGACAAGGATTGGGAGAGAAGCAAGGGAAGGAAAGAGGAGGCCTTGGCCGTGATTAAGGAAGCAAGAGTGAGTTTTTGTTTTGGGGGTCAGAGTTTGGTTGATGAGTAAAAGGGTGGGATAGTGGGTTCTGGGAAAATCTAAGTAGTCTTGTCAGATATATGAAATAAAAAGGGAGAGACATTATTAGTGTGGGTAAAGGTGCAAAAATGCATATGTATTTTGCTCTCAAGAGCGCCCAACACCATATACTTTTTTTTTTGGTGTAAAATTACTCATGAACTTCCACAATTGGTGCAAAAGTACCATCTCTGTTAAAAGTTGTTAACTTCTGTTTATTACCATTTGAAGTTACCAAAATAACCCCTTCAACCTCAATCTTCATCAATTCCCTGCCAAATTCATCATCGACAGATGA
Source organism: Acacia confusa (assembly GCA_037074495.1). Classification (NCBI taxonomy): domain Eukaryota; kingdom Viridiplantae; phylum Streptophyta; class Magnoliopsida; order Fabales; family Fabaceae; genus Acacia; species Acacia confusa. Next base: position 37,652,540 of record CM073506.1, read on the forward strand.
CCTATAATCCCAGAAAATTAAATCGCTAGATCAACCATAACACCAGTATACCTTCCGTTCAACCTCAATGTTTCGAAAATCGCATACCCAGAAAATCGCAAACCCAAAAATGAAATCTAACATTGAAATCGAGAAACGAACCTATTGAGATCGCAAACCTAGAAATGAAATCTAACATTGAAATCAAGAAACGGACCTATTGAAATCGCAAACCCAGAAAGAAAAGTGATTTCCTTGTTATAAGAAAAAGAAAAGAAAAGAAAACAAGGCAAGAAGGTAGCTTTTTCTGAGAGTAAGAAAAAGACAAACTTCACTGATGCACCTGTAAAATCCATTGACTGAACAATAACTTCAAAAAAAAAAATCTAAAATACGTATTTTCAAGTTTCAGGTCCAGCCATTGTGGTTAGGGAAAGAAAGAGATACCTTTAGAACTGGCGCATACGAAGCCGATCTAGTCTCGGCAGAGAGCTTAACTCTGGAAACGAGAAGCCACTGAAACAAGGCGAAGCCGATCTCGATGACGGCGCATACGGGAATCAAAATCTCAGTCCCGAGATCTGGGAGCAAGGAGGTCCCCATGGCGGTGCTCGGTGTCGCTGCTGCTGCTATTGTGCACGTCGCCTCCGCTGGATCCATAACCCAACTCCTGAGAACGAAATGGTGCAGGTGAAACGATGAGGTTGAGCGGGGTAGGGGTAGAGGGGCAGTGAGGGAAATAAGAAAATTTTGATTTTTTTTAAAAAAAATCTGGTGGGCCCCAGCACAAAACAAACGGAACCTAACGGAGATGATACTTTTGCACCAATTGTGGGAGTTCATGAGTAATTTTGCACCAAAAAAAAGTATATGATGCTGGGCGCTCTTGAGGTCAAAGCATATGTGCATTTTTATACCTTTACCCTATTATTATTATTAAATGGTTGAATTGGATTGGTGGACAATCTTAAGTACTTCCTCTGGTCCTTATTATAAGGCACCAACTAACAAGTTTATTTGGTTCTTTTTATAAGACACTTGCTTGTTCCCAATAAACATTAATTATGTTTTTACATGTATGCCCCTAGTTAATAAAAGTAGTGGATAAAAGTAATAATTAATAGAATATTATAATTTAGAATAATTAGTAGGGGTAATATTGAAAATTACTTAAATTCCACGACAACTTTATTGACTTTAACTGTTTTTATTGGTATGTGAGAATTGTTAGTGGGTACCTTATAATAAAGACCAAATAGAGTAGGTCCTACACCTCAAACACTACCAACAATGTACGCATACAAATTCAAGTATTCTGATGTAACTTAATTAGAATGATACATGTGGGTGACTCTGACTTATTAGGATGTGGAGTGAGAGTGAGGACGTGAGGGACACAGAATGGAAAATTTTGAGGATGAAAATGCGGAGTGGTGTTCTCCACCATATATATATATCACAAGTTTTTGCGCTCCAGAAAGCTTCTCCAAATCAAAGCTCTCATATTCATATCCTACCTAGCTACCTCCCTATAATACTCTCTCTCTCTCTCTCACACACTATCCACTAACTGAAAACTTCTGGTCCTTCATATAAGTTATCAACTAAGAAGTTAGTTAAGTTCGTTAATATGACATGTATTTTTTAAAACATCATGGTAATATTATTTGATTTCCTCGTTCTTTCTCTTCATTGATTATCATTGAGGAAGGGATAAATAAATAAAAAGATTGATAAATATATAAAAAAACGATGTCTTATATTAAAACCTGGATGAGTATTAAAATCAGTGACTACTGTATTGGGTTTCTTCACAGACAGAGTCGCCCACATGAATGTAATAGGTATGTGTTGGTGAGTGAACATGAATTTGCATGCAATTAAAGTGCAACACTGAGGTCGATCGAGTGTTATATGTGAGGACTGTATGATAATATTATGTAGCAAAGGCTGTATTCCTTCTGCTGCAGAACTAGCTATATTCAGGCCTTACGTTCGTACGTACCAATACCCTAGAGGCGTATCACCTTCACCCGTTACAAACGAGAAACAAAACCAGGGAACGCCTACACCCTTCAGGCAATCAATTCCCTTCTCATATTATATTTCATTGGTTTTGGTTACAGATTTTTATTACGAGTGTTATTTTAAATTTTATAATTATTCGGATCAATCATCCGGCTATTGAGGAGGTTGTCGGGAACAATCACCCAGGCTTCAGGAGCTGTTCCCTCATTTTGCCTCATCATTTCCAATTACCCCCTTCCCTCTAATTAAACCCACTATCATCATATCCTTTACCTTTACTTTTTATTGCCTGACCTCATTTGTCACATTTTGCATGGTCATTTCTGACGAGTGGTCTTTTCTTTTTTTCTTTTTAATTGTATTCTAAAGTTTAGATAGGGTATATAACTGTTAGGATACGTCATTTGTAAGTACTTTTTTCAATTTTTAAGTATGTTTGGAAATTTTCTTTCACTGCTTTTTGACAGTTAAAATAATAAATTGGTGGCACGGTGCTTAAGCAAAACTCATGGGGAAGTATTGACAGAAGAGTGTATGATATTTGATGTTCAGGAGAATGTTTTTGCCAGGTGTTACAAGGATTTAACAGTTAGTGTTTTGTTAGATTTTATAAAATAATGTATATCTCAATGATATAAAGTTGAACATAAAATATGTTTTTTATTCTAAAAAAAATGTTGGCACTGACTTTTAAACACTTTCTGATCTTTCTCTGATACATAAATCATCCGGGAATGACAAATAATGTGGATTTTGATTTTCCATTTGAGGGAAGAAAAAAGCAAGAGGCTACGTGACTCGCAGAGTTCATGATTAATCGATACTGATAGAAGCCCATGATCTATAGTACTGGTACATGTCAGGGATACTCTCTTTTTTTTTTTTTCCGTCCATAACTTACATTTATTATATGTGTTAGAAATAGAAACTGATTTTTTGGGGTGTCACAACCAACTAAGGCATCGGCCTTCACCTTAAAAGGGAGGAGGTTTGATTTCTACTGGTCGATGTGAGAACTTCTTTGGTAGATATCTCTGTTAGTGCTCTTTGAGTCCGGAGGCATGTCTTCACCTTGATGGGTTACCGGTGTCTATCCCCCACCTAAAATTTTTTCTTTTTTTTTTTAAAAAAAAAAGAAAACTGATTTTTTAACATTAAAGTTTATGAGTTATATGGAGGCATGTCCTGGTTTTGATGGGTTACCGATGTCTACTTTTACCTAAACTTTTTCTTATAAAAAAAAATAGAAACTGGCTTTTTAACACTAAAGTTTATGAGTTATATGTATGAAAATAGTTTTATCTCGATTTTCGTAAATGTATTTTTCTGGTGCCTTCTCAAACTGACACTATAAGAGTTTCAACTCACAATCTCTGGCAACACAGAATTAAGATATTGCGATTCTGAACGATAGGGATTTGTTGCTCTCAAATTTGATTTAATCTATGTTGTCTATGAGTACAGAGAAAAGGGGTCATGGAAAGTGGTGAATGCCATAAAAGGCAGAGAGAGGGAAACCAAGCGTCGAGAGTGGAGGATGCCACGTGGCAGTACGTATTTGAGTTGGGAAAGGGCGAATCAGCAGGGCCTCACATGGAGATCCCTATATAAGCAAACACAATACTGCTTCGTTGTTCATTTTCATAAACTATTACGCCATTCCCCGCATCCACGTGTATTCCTTTTCTTTATGCAAAAAAAAAAAAAAAAAAACCATGTCTCCCCAACTATATATTTCTATTCGATAGACGAGTTCGTGATTTCATTACATATGTCTTATCCCCATTTCTTTATTCATTCTTGCTTTTGGGAACCTAAGATACTATAATATGCCAATACACCTGTGATTATCTAAATGAGAAGCAATAATGCGTGAAGTAGCAGTGAATAACTGGGAAGGCATTTAATTGACATAGGAGAATAGGATTTGCTTAACTTATAAATAATAATAATAAAAAACTGGTTATGAAGTGCACACAAATGAGTATTGCACGTAAACTATGTAGCTAGATTGATCCCAAGATTCAAAAGCTGGTTACAAATGAAGAACCTTGCTTGTTTTATAAGAATCCGTGCAGCCGCCCCGTTGCTTCTTTCACGTCTCCGTGCATGCATCCTCCAGTAAAATAGCAGGCGCGTGATTCAAACGCGCATCACCCTCCACATGTGTCCATGCACCCACAGGAGAAGGCCCGGGAACACCAATGGCTTCCTTGACATTTAAAAACTCCATCCCCCCCATAAAAACTCTGCTTCTCTCTCTCTCTCTCTCTCTCTCTATATATATATATATATATATTTTTTTTTTTTTTTTTAGTTGAATCTGTTTTATATATCTGATGCTATGCCAGACGAAGCTCTCTGAGCCTCTGAACTCTGTCTCACAACACAAACACACACCCAGACCTACTAAAATATATGTGAAATTCACAAATGAATCACAATTCTCTATCGTTTTTGACCTCCTCATGCACAAGACTTCCAGGTTATCTGTCATCTTCATGTTAATTCTCCCCTCCTTTTTTTTCTCCCTTAGTTTCCCTTTTTTCCTTCACTCTCACATGCTCTGTTCTCTCTTTCTCTCCTAGCCATAAGCTGCGTTTTTTCCTTCTGTAGCATTGAAGGCTTTTGACCTCTCAGTTGAATCGATTCTTCAGATCTGCACGGAAAAGCTATTTGGCCATTTCTCATCCTAAATTCTTCTTTCTGGGACTTCCGTGCCGGCTGGCTTTTCTCTCATCGGAAGCACCAAGGTACGCTCAATGAACAATGATGGCCTTCTTCAATCCACTGCTGTAATTCTTGATAAATCATCCACGAAATGACTTGCTTTTAGATATTTTAATCCATTTTGGACTTGGTTTTAATGGATCTCGGAGTCATTGATCGTTGTTGTGGTTCACCCAGTCAATCGCCTTGATCGCTTCCATTTCTTATGAGAATGTATATCAACAGCTCCAAATTTTTGAAGAGTTGGGTCGAGTTTGATATTCAGTTTAATATCTTATGCTTCATGTTTGCCACCTCTGCATTCAACAATACTCCTAGTCAATTCGTCAAATATTGTTTTCTTTCATTCTTTCTTTTCTTTTGGCTCTGAATTATTTTCTCCCCTTCTGTTCCCTCGTTAAAATTTCTTGAACAGCTGTCCTGTATTCATAATTGCTGGCTGATGACTTTTTGGATAATTAAATTAAATTATGAAATTTTGGCTGCTTTATTTTCAGATGCCTTTTCTGAAAGTTGGACAGCTTGGCATGTCCTGAAATGGCAATAATTTAACACCAGTTAATATTTTCATATAGTGTCTCCTACTCATTCACTCTAACCTATTTCCTTTCTTTTATTTCGTAGTTGAGAGCCAAACTTGTAAGGAGCTCATCTTCTCCAATTGGTCTGTTGGGGCTTTGTATACGATACAAAAAGAAAGCTAAGAGTTAGAATTGGATGACTAGAAATGCAAACATGACTTCATTGTAGATTGCACAAAAGCAAGTGGATATAATCAGAGACTGTTTTAATGGTTTGTGAGATGGAGCATGACCTTATGGAGGACATGGATTTAGAAGTCCTCCCTTCAATGTGGCCAGAAGATATTGGAACTGATGCAGGGAAACAGTTCAACATAGAGAAGCCTGGAAGTGACCAAGACATGTTAGAGGAGGTCACAATAGTGGAGGAGCCAACTATAGTAGATTTCAAGCGTCTCATGGAGCTCACTAACTATACAGACAGAGGGTCAACTCAGTTGACCTATTTCATGAAATACTTGGAGTACAAGCAGGCTAATGCCGCGCGTCTCTTGCGAGAAGAACTCGACAACCTAAGCAAACAAAGACAGGAAGTTGAGTTCAGGAAGTTGAAGATATTGGAAGAGCACCGGTTCGAGGACATAAGATATGGGGATGATAAAAGACCAGTTTCTATATTGGATGAAGTTTATGACATATGGCAAGATAGGCCTCGCAGGAAAAATGATGTTGTTGTTCAGAACAAGGGTATTGAAATAGATGCGGAGTATGATTCTGTTGTGTACTGGAAGCAAAGGGCCCTGCATTTGGAAAAATTGTTGGAGGCAAGTATTCAGAGAGAGCAGACACTTATGGAGAAGCTGGAAGAAAGCATAAAGAATCTTGAGAGACAGTCCACTCCTGTAGAAGAATTGTCACAGATTCTGAAAAGAGCAGATAATTTCTTGCATTTTATTCTGCAGAATGCACCTGTTGTCATAGGCCATCAGGTAAATTCCAGTGAGTATCTTGTTGATTTTTCTGCCTCTGCAACAACTTGCAGAGTGATCTTAGCTTATGGCGTCTTTCAATATTCACACCTGATGTTAGGTTCTTTTCTTGAGTTTTTCAGAACAAACTTTAAGTTGATAAGTGTCCGAACTCGCTTATTTGTAAATTAACTAAATTACCATGATGATAACTAACAATCTCATGAAGAGGCACCAAATTCCCCCTAACAAAGCCATATCTTGTTTGACACTATGCACACTGTCCTGCTGTACCACCTAGGTGCATGGGACCCAGGAAGGACTGAGATTGCGTTTTTATTCACAATGAATAAGCCAACTGTGCAACTAAACCCTTCATTGGTGACATAACAAAGTGTAGGTACTTGTCAGTAAATTGATGTATATATGTGCAGTACTTTGGAATCGGAAAACAGTATCCTTGTGGAACTTGGGGCCAAGACTTATTTGAATACTTTGACTACAACTTCTTCATTGTAAACTTTCTGGGTTCAACATTATGTTAATTCTCAACTTCTGCCTTCTATTAAAGGGTTGATTCTCTTTTTCTTTCTTTCAGGACAAAGAGTTGCGCTATCGCTTTATCTATAACCATTTCCCAAGACTGCAAGAGGAGGTAATAAACCTTTCTTGTTGAAATTTTGTGTAAGATGTTGTATCAATGTATTCTTCTGTGACTGTTTTATTTTAAAAAAAATGCCCCTGAAAGTCTGAAACATCAGAACTGACTTGTTCTTTCTCAAAATTGTGTGATGTGTAACTATGCTGAAATGTCTTCACTCTAAAATCTACTGCACTCTTTCAGGACATTATAGGAAGAACAGATGTGGAAATTTTCACGGGGTCTGGAGTCAGGGAATCTCAAGATTTTAAGAGAGAAGTTCTGGAAAAAGGATTGCCTGCAAAAAGGGAAATTACTTTTGAGACAGAACTATTTGGATCAAAGACATTCTTAATTTATGTAGAACCTGTCTTTAGCAAAGCAGGGCAGACAATTGGGATAAATTACATGGGAATGGATGTAACAGATCAGGTAGATTCTATCTGATTTTTGAAGACATTTGCAATCTTCTTGTTGCAGAAGAGGGTATTGATATTTCAGACATATTGCAGGTGCGAAAAAGAGAAAGAATGGCACAGATTAGGGAAGAGATTGCAGTTCAGAAAGCAAAGGAGACTGAATTAAATAAGACCATTCACATTACAGGTTTGATCACTAAGTCAAAAATTAGTCCTCCATTTTACTCCAACTCGATTTGGCAGCAAGGATGATTATTCTTATTATTGTATACCCACCTTGAACAGAGGAGACTATGCGAGCAAAACAAATGCTAGCAACCATGTCCCATGAAATAAGATCTCCACTGTCGGGGGTTGTTAGCATGGCTGAGATTCTTTCTACTACAAAACTTGACAAGGAGCAAAGACAGCTCTTGGAAGTCATGCTTTCCTCAGGAGATTTGGTTCTTCAACTTATAAATGACATATTAGACCTTTCGAAGGCTGAGTCAGGTCAGAAAAACTAACTAAACACTATTCTTAAAGAATCTTTGGAGCAATTTAGGAGTTTTAGTTCAGACAAGTGATTTTGGGTTGGTGTTCTTGTCTATGTAGGAGCCATGAAATTGGAAGCTACCAAATTCCGTCCGAGAGAGGTAGTGAAGCATGTACTACAGACTGCTGCAGCATCATTGCAGAAAATATTAACCCTAGAAGGTCATGTGGCTGATGATGTACCCATTGAGGTGAAATCTTATGCAACACTTCTCATTTTGCTTTCCTTAAAAAAAATTCATCAAGTATCAATAAGAGAGCACTTGTATGATATGAACGTTTTTCTTTAATGTTCTTGCCTCTCCTCATTATTTCAGGTCATTGGAGATGTTTTAAGGATCCGGCAAATTCTCACAAACCTCACAAGGTACATTTCTAAACAAACTAAAACACACGATGTAAATCCTCAAAATTTTATCATTTGGATTGATTTTTCCGTCCAAAAATTTTGCAGCAATGCAATCAAGTTTACCCATGAAGGTAAGGTTGGCATAAATCTCTACGTTGTAGCACAGCCCAATTTTGGACAATCAGAAGGTCTCCAAAAGATTAGTGGAGACAAGTCAAATGCATCAGTAAGTGGATTATCGGAAGAGAAATACTTCTCAGCATCTCAAAATGGGAGTAGTGATAAATGTAGATCTCCCGTTAAAAGCGAATGCTCAAGGAATGGGGATACAGAGGAGCAACCTCATTCAACCGAAACTACAGTGTGCATACGTTGTGATGTATATGACACTGGAATTGGAATACCAGGTTTCTTATTAAACTGAAACACATGAATTTGATTTCTATCTAAAGGTACCGACTCTGTATATATATGTTTTTTTGATTTGTTGTGCGACAGAAAAAGCAATTCCTACTTTATTTAAAAGGTACATGCAAGTCAGTGCAGATCACGCTCGAAAGTATGGTGGCACAGGGCTAGGACTAGCAATATGCAAACAACTGGTAAATAGTCCTTAATTTGATCATCCTTTTGACTTAGTTTTTGGGTGATAATGATTCCTCAATATAACACCTTTTTTTTATTGGAACAGGTCGAATTAATGGGTGGTCGTCTAACAGTGTCAAGCAAAGAACACTGTGGTTCTACATTTACGTTCATACTCCCGTACAAGGTTTCTATTGCTCGTGATAATTCAGATGACCCCAACGACGAGCTCTCAGATATGGAGAACGGCGACGCTGCTTCTGATGACGCCACACAAGGATTCTTCCAATTCCAACCACGTACATTGGGCTCACTTTTCTCCTCCAACGGATCTACCAGAGCCCTAAAGTTGTTACCCCATAAACTTGGGCTCACACTCCCTCAGAACTTGAATGGGTTTTCGCAGAATTCTTACCCTCTCCCCTCTAACAACGTCGCTTCAAATGGAACAGCTTCAGTTGAAGATGTAATACAAGGGACGACAGTAACGGACTCGCCCGAGGTGTCTGAATCAGGAAGCTCAACGAGTCATAAGCCAGAAACAGAGAACGAAAATGTGGTTAGTAGAGACAAATGTGCTCAACTCCAGAATGGCATTGCAAGTAGAGAAATTGGTGTGGAAACAAAGCCAAGCAAAATCCAGCAATCAAGTGAGACACAAGAGAAGGATAACAGAACTTGTCAATGTGTTACTGGCAGAAGTGATAGTACATCAACAGTGGCCAAACCTCCATTAGAGCCTAAGATCCTTCTAGTTGAAGATAACAACGTCAACGTTATGGTGGCACGCTCGATGATGAAGCAGTTAGGTCACAGCATAGACGTGGTCAATAATGGAGTGGAAGCTGTTCGTGCAGTTCAGCGCAGGAATTATGACCTTATTCTGATGGTACTTCAATTTCTGGAACCTGACCGGAATTGTTTTGTGTGAATAATACGAGTACTTATGGTACCTGCAATTTGCAGGATGTGTGCATGCCAGTTATGAATGGTCTTGAAGCAACAAAATTGATTCGCTCTTATGAGGAAACTGGCAATTGGGATGCTGCAACAAAAGCTGGAATTGACCCAAGCATCTCAACTTCAGATTTGCAGAAATCTGAGCCTTCCACAAAGCGAATGCCCATTATTGCAGTAAGCACTTAATTAATCTGATTATCTTCTAATTTAGGAGACTACACAAATCCTTTACTTGTAAGTAAAGTGATCGTTGTGTTCATCACCATCTCATGTACGTTGATGTGCAGATGACGGCGAATGCTTTATCAGAGAGTGCGGAAGAGTGTTACGCAAATGGAATGGACTCATTTGTGTCAAAACCTGTGACTTTCCAGAAATTGAGGGAGTGCCTTGAACAATTCCTTCGGTGATAATATCCTTGTAAATTATGATATGTGTGTATAAAATTAATAAATAAAGAGGGTAGGCAAGTTTTGTAATGAATGCATATCATGTTGTGCTCCATTGTTAGTAGTGTCTAGTATAACATGAGTTGTATAGATCTAACATATTCTTGACCTTTCTCTCTCCCCTGTAATTTTATTAGCACCCAGAGGAGAGCAAGAGGCCTTTTCAGCAGAGTTCGGGCATATATTTATATGCAGTACAAGGGAAGGGAATTTGCAATAACCAGATTCTATCTCAGGTAAATTATTCTTCCACAGAGACAACACTGGTTCTGCTAATTTTAAACATTATTTGGCAAGTAGGCCTAGTTTCGTATTTTCATTCTTAAAATGTCCTCTCATGTGGCTTGATCGTCAGCTAATGTGTCAGTTTATTTCCTTCTGCTTGGAATGGCTCTCAAGCTATCGGGTCAATTTTTTTCTTAAAAAAATGATTATCTCAAATTAAAATTGTATTCAGCTTATTTCTATATTATACATTTTACATAATGAAATGTAAAAAATAGAATAAAAGTCTAACGTGAAGGATCCAGATTTAGGAGTAGAGGAAGATGTTTAATCCCGGCTTGACCCACTTTTATCTTCTGAAGCAGCTGGGAATATCAGGATCTGTGGGGTCATGTAGAAACTACCAATATACGACCCAATTTCTTTTGAAGGATCAAAGCGTTATAATTCAAAATAATATCATCATATATATATATATTATTGATGATTATTCAATTCGATGATTTTCTGATTGAGATGGTTTTTGAATGAAGCTTAATTAAAATTTTGCCAGCTAATTAGGCTTGGCGAGCATGCAATCATAGTCTTCGTGAATCAAAGTAAATACTGCATATTAAATTATATGATTCAGTGCACATTGATACATGTCTCTCTCAATCTCTCATATTTCTTTGTTGGCTAAAAGTGAACATGGACGTGAAAAACTAATCGAAATGGAGGCAAAATCAATTTCTTCGTTTAACTACGGGTCAACGAAAACGAGTAGACTAGAACGAAAGTTTCGTCATTGTTGTTGAAGTCAAAATGACTTGACATGGATACAAACATATTTTCCCCGTTAAGAACAAACAGAACGAGGCAGAGTTTTAATTATTTATGGCTAGATTCTGGCTTTGCAAGTAAACTCTTCTGTCAATCTTGCAAATTAAGGTCTTGGTCAATTTAATGTGGTTTGAGGGGTAATTTTGCTCCAAAAATTTTCACGTGGGGCATTTATACTGTTAAAAATATAGGGATTTTGCTTTGATCATTATCTCAATTAAATTTGACCGCTAGCCAATCAACATAATATCTAGGTTGTTTTTCTTAAGGTGCAAATTTGCACCAGAAGTCCATAAGTCATTTACTTCATTTTTTTTAAAAGATATATTTAAAATTTTCGGAATAAATTTATTCCTTAACAAAAATAAAAATAACGTAAATAACATATGGATAGTTAGTTTAGCATATTTAGATTAAATTAATTAGAATAATAGTCAAGACTAAATTACTTCATTTTAGAAACATTCAAAGCAAAATTGTTTCAAAAAGTTTTTTATGTTGCTCAATTTGAGATCTTCATGATCAATTTTCACTTTAAAGGAGACACGTGCACGTATCTTGCACTTTTAGCTAGGATATTTAATCCATATGAATTTGAATTCTCTTAAAACCTTGATGATTTTATTGGAATAAGTTGGCAATACTTCATGGGTACGGGTTTTTAATCACAGAAATTATTACATATATCTATGTGGAAACATCATCAAGACTTCAAGAGCAATATATTACAGAAATTACACTGATGCGCGCGCGCATACATACATACACACACACACACACACACATATATATATAGTATCAGGTTGAGGTGGGCCTAATGAATCTGCATCAGTTGTTTGAAGGACTGGTTACAGGTGAGGGTGAGGGTGAGGGTGGGAAACTATGCACCATGCTCATCTCTATGTCTTGAGGTGCTTCTCCATATGGATTAACGTTTCCATGTTCTACTGAAAACGAGAAATTTGATTCCATCTGACTCGACGGACTTGGTGGGAAGTGAGTACTTGGACTTGGAGAGAACGCAGTTGCACCTGATGATGATTCATGAGCTGGACTTCTTTTTCTGTATGTGTGGGAACTGAGGTCTTTGTCGTCAAACACTTCAAGCAACGCACTGATTCGTTTCGATATCGATGATGATGTGTCAGATGGATTATTGGGCATCCAGATATGCTTATGCTGATGTAGGAATCTGACTACAGATATGAAGAGAGCTGAAACTGAAGCAAGCCCTGCTATGAAGAACAATCCCCAGAAACTATCGATGCTTAGATTATTAGAAGAAACTGAAGCATCGTTCCCTGCACAATGATTTCCCTTGAACCACGCGTTCTCTATCGTTTTCATTTTATCTCCCTGACTCACATTCAGGATTCCCCTTGATATGTCTGCCACTAGAGGAGACCCTTTAGGGAACACCTGTATAATTTGTAACAGTTAAAAGAGGACAATACATTATTGTAAGACATATATAGAGAAGAGGGACAAGGAACTTACATAGCCATAGCCATCAGTTCTAAAGATAGGTGGAGTTGTGGAAGCATATTGGGAGCAGTAAGTTGCACGAAAGAACTTCACGTTGGGCATTTCGTCAAAAGCAGCGTCAATGCCACCCTTAGTACTTCCCTGTGTAAACAATGCGTCACAGTGTTCTGGGGAATCATAAGGAATGAGTTGGGAATCTTGAAATCCCATTTCCTTTAACATCCCATACACAAAAGAACCTCTGTTGTACCCCACATTCAGCTTATTTTTTATCAATTGATTCACATCTGTAGCACTTGGACGCAGCTGTTGAACGGTCAAGAGTGAAGTCAAACTTGCCGTGTAGCTTTGGATCAGAATTAGTCCCACGAAGACCCACATTATCACCATAAATCTAGCACAGTTGCTCACTATTTTCTCCCCTGCAAAATAAAATAACTCAATATTTTTAATTGATAATGCTAGAAGTTAATTAATTCATACACGTGTAATAAAGATTTGGTTCTTACGATGGGCAGACACCAAAATTGAGAATGAAAACCATAAGCTGGTACTAATCTGATGTGAAGGAGGTCCTCGGAACGTATCGTTTATTCTATGTTCAAGCACCCACACGACGAAGCCAACAAGTATGAACGAAAAAGCTGTGGTCACCCACAGATCCCACGTCAATGGCTTCAAGAAAGTCCATGGACTCTTGTGCTTATTTTCTACTAACAGAACAATCATAGTCCCACCAGATTCTGTGTATGGCATAGTGAAGTCCACCTCATTCGACCTATATGCTGTAATTGTCGTGTCTCCAACAACAGCATCCAGATTCTGTCAACACATTGTTAGGTGCGTAAGAAATTAAAACGCACATATTTTATTTCGTCATTAAAGAAAGAACAAGAGGCGAAAAAAGAGAATATAATTACCCCATAAGAAACTTGGTTGATCAGCTCATCGTATGTTCCTGCTGGTTCTCCATCGGGTTTCTCAAATGGGATAAATTCGTAAGGGACAGCGTAAGGCAAAACTTGCAGGACTGCCTTAAATAGGTCTATGCAGAATCCAGTGACATCTGTTGTATTGGTGCTCCGGTCATGTGTTACCTTCACAAATTCAGTAAAACCCTTTTTCACAGGAACTCCTATCCTCATGGTCTTTTTCTTATATGTAGGATTGTCCCAACCCTTTGGAACAGAGGATATATCTCCTGGCCATATGATAGGCTTCAAATTATTCCTAGAACTAGAATATGTAGTGCTTGTGCTTGTGAATTTCAGATCCCTTGTTATTCCTTTTTCGGGTGTCCAAAATCCTACCAGTCTCTCTCCATTACCATTAACGTTGATTATCTCAAATGTGGATGCTTGCAATTGCCCCTCAATAACACTGAACTCTCCACTTATGCCACTAAATCTAGTCTCTGATAACGCCTTACTCAGATTTTTCCCATTCTCTGAAACTCCCAATTTTTCAAGATCAGAAAAATTACCAGAAGCATTATTGCTCATATCAAATCCGAGATTCTTGGAGCCGGCCTTCTCAACAGCCATAGCTAATGCTGTGGCAGAATCATAAGCCCATTTTCCAAAAACATTCAAATCTGTATCAACCAGGGTAGGATTGCCTTTTACAAATTTTCTTCTCCATCGAACTTTAAAATCGTCATGCCGTTTTGTTTTCGGAACATAGGTCCTCACGCCCAGTACTCCTTGCATCGAATCTATCACTGAGGATCCTAATGAATTCACCTCACTGCCCAAACCATCGGTGACGATCCAAACATAGCCTTCGTTCATCATACCAATCTCACATGCTATTCTAAAGAGTCGCTCGCCTGGATTAGGCGTCATGTGCACAACGAACACTCTGGTTTGCATGGTCATTAGCTTGTAGAGCTCTGCTTTGATATCTTCATCGGTGGCCGAAGCTGAAATAGTACTCTGATATGGGATTCGAACGTACACTTGTTGAAGGGCATTAGTCAAAAAGGGTATGATCCCTTTCCCGTAAGAGTTGCCTATGTAAATGGGCACCGCGTTTTTCCAGCCGAAAGCTTGGACGATTGCTCCAATGGCGTTCACTTGAGCTGAGTCGTTTTGTGCAACTCGAAAGAAATATGGACTCCGAAGGGAAGCAAGAGAAGGACTTGTTGCCGAAAATGTTACGATGGGCACGTGAGCTTTGTCTCCGAGGCTGATAACGAAGTTAGCTTCCATTGACGTAAAGGGTCCGATAATGGCTTGCACTTGTTCTACTTTTATGAGATCTATAGCTGTATGTGTCTCCAAAATACGAAAAATCAGAAACATGTTTGACTTTGTACATATTGCTTGGCGACTTATGGAGGTAACAATAAAACAAAAACCAGCGTTTGGCTTATCATTTCATGTTATTATCGTTTTTCTCTTTTTGGTTCGTTCATGCCGTGGAATGAAATTTTATTTTCAGTGTTATTGTATTGTTTGTGTGTTTACGTATTCCTAAAATATGTGAGGGCACTTTTCTTGAAAATACTACCAGTCACTAGTTCTTGAAAAAACCATTTAATCAATAATGCAAGAACCAATTAAGGATTTTCACATCCGACGACGGATATTTTCACTGGAAAACCGGTAACCTAAACATTATTCGAAATGATATAGATCAAAAGGAATGGTTTTCTCCTTTTTTCTTGTAACCAAAGAGATAGACATTGAAATAGAAAAGATAAATTCCAAGAAACGTTATTTCACTTGGCTCGAATTCAAACCAGAGAAAACGCAGTAGCCATTTTCCAACTTAGTCTGATAACTGAGTCAAATATATATTGCCTTGACAGATTAACTCAAGAAAGCAATACATAATGACACACAACGATCAATTATGCAGAACAAGGATCAAGCAGATGAAGAAGCGCATATATATATATATATATATATAGAGAGAGAGAGAGAGAGAGAGAGAGAGAACCTAGAGAGGCAGCAGTGATGACGTGTGAGTGGGAGTCAGTGACGTGGAGGAGGAGCCTGGTGTTGTAGTGAGAATGAGAGGCATAAAAGTCAGAGAGGGACATGTTGATGCAGCTGAGTCCGATTTTAGCAGTTGTGAGGGAAAGATCAAGTACAACTCCCACCTTCACCGGCACCGTAGTTGTGTTGCTTTGTGAGACGCTCAGCCTCAAACAGAGAGTCATCATAGCACAATAGAAGACCAGGGCGTCTGCAACTTTGGCGCCCTTCTTCTTCTCCATCTTAATTCCAGACTGGCTTCGATGCTCGTCGTAGCTAGGTGTTGTCAGAAACCAAAGACAGATTTTATAGTAATTTTTTACGTTTGAACGAGGACGCATGTGGGACACGTACGCCTAAAATCAGCGAGTGATTAATATATAATATACCCCTAGATGTTCATTTTTGGGTCAAAACTTCAAAAGCCAGTTCATTTTGGGTCATTGCTTTATAAAATGGATGCTCTTGTTTTCAGTCAAATCGTTTTCTTGTCGTTCCAACCCTGACCTGATCGAGAATCATCGTTGATGCATGGGATTACTTTCTTTTTTACCCGAAAAAGTAACCTTCATTCATTAAAAACATAAACCATACAAGCAGAAGTCTAAAGACCAGAGGCACAGACACGAAATGATAATGGATGCTTAAATTAATGTTATAAGCTATTTTTTCAACGTGATTTATGGTGTGTAAGGTAAATTTTTTATAAGAATTTCGTATAGATTTATGTAAACATACTTTTTCACTGTGGACATCATCAACAACTTCAGCATCGGGCAAAAGCCTGCCTTAGCCACCCAGAATTGGCCACTAAGATCCAGGAAAAATAGTGGTTCCTTATCAGTTTCCTTTGTTTAAGAATGTGCTCAATTAATATCTCACAACTCCATTCAGGAGCATTACGGTCTGTGTTGATACAATTAACCGAAGCAAGATTATCAAGTCCAAAGACGACATCATCGAATTGATTTTAAAACGAAATTTCGTTGAACAAAAAAAAAAAAAAATCAAAATAAACAAATTTAGTTGTGAGAAATTTTAAACGATTGGGTTTGGGCTTATGCTCATATTTAATTAATTACAGAATGACCCTTAATTAATGTAAAACTTAATTAACTAATTTTAGTGAATTAAGAATGTTAGTTATATTAAATAATATAATATTTTTTTAAGATAAATACTCTAATAATTTTTCTTAATTTCCTCCTCCTTTTTCTATTTGATTATTGTTAAGCAATATAATAATAGGGTTAATTTGAGAAAAAAGTGGATAAATATATAAAATAGATCTTACATTTAGGATCAACATCAATCTCCAATTAGATAAAAGAGGATATGAATTATGTAAATCCTTTAGTAGACGGAATCAAATTTTGATAATGTTATTTTTGAAAACACTTTTATTATGACTTCATATTAGACTATAGTAATTTCAGTCTAGATATCAATAATAAAATATCAGTAGCTTGTATTTCACTCCCAAAGACTTGGAATGGTCTAAGAGATGTAGTCAAAATGATAAAATTACGATATTGTTGGGAGGGACTTTCCAAGAAATAAAATTTTATTTTCTGGTCGAGATTCTAAGCCATGAGATGATGAACTTCATAGTCAGAAATCTTTCCAGGCATTAATCACACGCTCCATATTTAATTGAACTCTGAATGTCGCTGTTGGGTCTTAATCACAGTCTGTTCCTCGATCGTCCGAGACCCATGAAATTGAATCTGCATTTAATTTTTATTCCTAGAAGGAGGGGACGAAAGCCTAGAGCCTGGAGGTCAATACTCTTATAAAGCCATAGATATTTGCATTTATTTATTTTCCAAGTCCTCATTATTCATTAATTATTAGTCTTCATAGTTTTTAATGTTGGGTCATTCATACAAATATATATACAAGGACTCCTAGTCATTTAGTGAATGTAAAATGTTAATTTCCGTTTTTTTGATCTACTTCGAACCAGTTCGCGTACGTAAGTTTGGTCGTAAATAATTCATTCCATCGGGCATCGGTGTATATCACAATTTACACTTTCCACACTTGGTTATATTTATTTTAAAATGTGTGTGCACTTCGTCAAAAAAAAAACATCCGTAAATATTTATGATAAAACATAAATAAATATTGTGCATGTTAAAAAAAATATTTGTATAGTGGAATAGAAGCAAAGGTTTTTTTCCCACTTCTTATACTCTTTCTCTTCCAACCCTCAGATGAATCTAAATGGTTTATAAAATATTTATTAAAGTGATAAATTATAAAAAAAATAAATAATGAAATTTAAACAGCTGAATTCTAGTTTGAACAGTTCAAAATAACAACAACAACAAAAAAACAAATTTGAATTTAAACCATTCTAGAATTTTGTTATATGCCCAATTTTTTATTTTATTTTTAAAAAAAGGTTGAAGTTAAACTAGAATTTCCCTCTGAACAAGGTCAGTCAAAATATTCCTAGCGCGTGGATGTATGTATATTGGTCCTACCAAACAAATATTAGGGAGGTTCCAAGTTACATATACCGTACCCCTCATCTTTGGGTTTAACTGGCATGGGAGTGGTCTTCTTCACCTTTAGAAAAGGAGTTCAATCACTACGTTAGTCAAGATGGGTTTAACTGGCTGGGGGAGGCATCCTAGGGGTCTAGGAAGCAGTGGTAACGCTAGTAGAGGTAGAGACATGTATACTCTCTGACCAGTATCCCCTGTGGACTAAGCTCCAAGCGCCCTACCATTGGACTATGGGTGAGCCCGACCCTTTTCCTAAAATTTTCCTATAAAGAAAAAAACAAAAAAGTTACACATTCTGTAAAGACTAAAGAGTAGGGTTGAGAATTATGGCCGGTCCAGCCTTTTGAGGCTGGCCTTTGGAGGGCCAGGACTTAATAGGGCCGGCCCTATATGGTCCGAGATAAGAAAAACATCTATTTATTAAAGCCCGTTCCGAGAGCACCAAGGCTAAAGCAGATCCTACAGGGCCCAAAAGTGACTATTCTAAATTTAACTATTTTTCTTCCATTTTTTTATGAAAATATAATTAGTAAATTTCAACAATTAAAGTTATATTTTATCAAATTAATGTTGTCAACATTAATATTCAAACAGCACAGATCATCTCACGATTAAATACATTCACTAATTCGTAATAAAAAAACTCACTATTGTCCATAAATAACTTATATAAAACATAAGAAACTAACCACTCAGCAATATTAGTATGATAACTATCATTGTCGGCTTCTTCGTCACTATCATCAATTTCAAAGACATTTGATTATGCTTCACTTTGAATAGTAGGCTGTGATTCATAAGTAAGAATATCATGAATTTCTTTTCTCGTATCATGAATACATCTATTAAAAGGATCTGCAGGGCCGACCCTTTTAAGACCGAGGCCCTACGGGCCGACCCTGTAGGGCTTGTTTCATTTAGATCTTTTAATTTAAGCCCGACCCTTGAAAGGTCAAAACTTAAAAGAGCTGGTTCGACGAGCTCAGCCCGATTTCCTGACTCTACTAAAGAGGGCAGAGGCACAAGTAATTTAACATGCACCTTTGGCATTGATGCATTTAAATTTATTATACCCCATGTTTTATTCCCAAGAGATAGATTAAGCGTCGTATAAATATTAAAAAAATGACATGGAAAAATTATAAATTAAGAATATTAAACTAATTTTTTTACTAGTGGAATATTAAACTAATGTAACATGGAAAAATATTTAGTACAATTTGACTTTTATGCTATAGGATATATATCTGTGTTTTGTACTCACTTTTTAAATAATTCCCCTCAGTGTTAAAAATTTGTCATCACCTACCATTAGTTCACATACTCCAAGTGTTGAGTTACAGAAGTCTACTTCTGATCTGTTGCTGAAAGTATTCTAAAAAATACACCCAGAATCAAAGTGTCTATGATCCCTTATTAGGAAGTGATGTGTTTGAAACTGGTTTTTTTCCTCATCCTCATCTGTCAATTCATGCAAATTAATCTTTGACCATCACAATGCTTTGTTTTAACAAGCAAAAAATCCCCCATGTGATGTGTGGTTGCAACAATTTCATAATATTAAAGCATATTCAACCCTTTCACTCATTCATATGTCTAACAAATTGAATAAAACAAATAGGAACATAAAATAAATAATTGTATTACAGATATCTTCCAACACAAAGTACAAGATTGTATTACTACACAAAACCACAAAGGACAAAAAACGAATCCGGACTTGAACACATGTATGTGTAGCTACTTCCTCATTGGTTCAACATACAAGAAAAATATTACATCAAAATTCTAGCCATGATAGTGCATAAACATTCATATTTGTAATATGAAGTGACAACATATCACATATGTAGCTAAACATTTCTAAACATTTCCCTATAAACCAAATTGGTAGTTGTACTCGTTCCATAATTACTCTCATCTTGTATAAGAATATTTAAATCTGCAATATTGGTAACTTTTGATAAAGCAACATATAATTGTTTATGTGTGACCATGAGCTTTGATAAATATAACCCAACATTTTGTAATGATTGACCCTAACTCTTATTAATTGTCATTGTAACAGATAAAGTAAAAGGAAATTGTTAATCCTTTGAACAATTAATGGATTGATGATGCAGTCCTTCAAATGCTTGCTGTTTGGAGAGGAATACATATGCGTTAGATAGAGTCTTAATCCTTGGAGAAAGATAATATTAAATCAAATGTCAAAAACATATACTATATGTAAATCATTGCAAAAATCCTATTATGAACTTCATTTTTGGGTCACATATATATAAAGCTATAAGTACATAGGTTTTGATCCGTGCTCAGGTAAAAGACTTCCTATGTGATGGTAATTAAGTCTAGAGAGAACAAATGTGTAAGGGCTACAACCATTGTTTTCAACATGATTGATTTTTCCACCCATTGATGTAAATGAAAACATATTGTTGTAGTTCTTGATATTCGAATGAAAATTCTTAGACATGGCTGACTTTTTATTGAAGAACAGATCAGACAAATCTATTGGAGGCACAATGTTCTTTGGGAGATAGGCTTTTCATTCATGACAACACAATGAAAATGAAGGTGCTTCTGAAGATTTCTGTTTCTGAACCCTTTCAGTAAACTACATCTTCAAACCACAAATCTGACATTTATAAGTAACATCTCCTTCATCAACGCACTCTACAGCATTAGAAACATGTGTGAGCAAACGGAAATATGTGACATGACTTACCTGATAGAATTAAATAGATGAAGTTATTAAGTATTTACCCCTAATTAATGGTCACTTCCTTCTTCTTGCCTAACATGTATTTTGTGCCTTATCACTAACTTTACTGAGTCCACATTCAGTATCCGAATATATGAAACTAAGAATATAAGTAACTATTTCATTAAAACAAAACATAAATGTAAAAGCACATTTAGATACCTCACCTTTATTTGAATTTGCCTCATTGTGACTGCCAGGACTGTCCAAACCCAAGGATTCATTATAAGCGAAGTCAATATGTTGGTAATATTGTCAGGATCTAATCATACAAATAAGTTGATTTAATGGATAATTCTAGGATAATTCCGAGGAGACAAAGCACGGTACTCATACAGGAACAAAATGACATTAAAAAAGTTCAGATTAATAATGCAAGTGTTATAAATACATTACTTGCACATGTCTAAAGAGATTATTTGTTTGGTAATGCCAGATCTGTTAGCGTGGATAGATTGCTTGCTGAATTAGGTTTATTTGACCCATTGTGAATGAGTCCCAGGAGAAATGGCGTGTGGGCTTGAAATTGTATGTAAAGATGTTAGTATTGATGATTATTGATACATGATAGATTTTTTCTATACAGGCACCATGAAAATGGACAATCTCAAATAAAGGGTTGATAATTCAAACTTGTGTAGTACTTGTAAAACATAATATGTGTTCTTTATCTCAGAGATTATCATACAAGAACACAACTCTATAGGATCTTAGAATATCATGCTTTCACATTATTGGAATTAAACATATACTAACCTTTCTCCATGATTGCGGAAGATTTTTAGCAATAGAAATCTTTCTCAGAGTTTCTTAGAGTCTTTTTCCTTCTCTCTTCTTATTATATCTTCTTATGATAGGGATGAGATACAACTTTCACGGTTAAACTCTGAAAGGCCCCTTTACGCTCTATATATTAATCTTTTTCTGAACGTATGTGCCTTTCTGCTTTCTAACGACTGTGCCTATCAACAGTCGCTTCTTTATGACTTTAATAACTCTCATACCAAATTACCTCTTTGCCCTTTTCTTATTTATTAAATCAAAATAACACTTATTTATTCATAAGACAAATAAATATTTTACATTCTCCCACTTGGCTCATGTCACAAAGTGTCCTTTCATGATTTAATAAAAATTATCAATTATGCGCACACATAAGGCTAAAGGTCCTATGCATTGGCCTCATCATACATCATGATTAGAAATAAAACCCAATATGAGTCATGGCGGTTATATGCTATCAAATCGGCATATTTCCTTCCATGTACCACTATATTAGTTCTTCTTCCTAACATGATACTTTAATGGAAGTAAACATAATGTCCCGTAATAATACTATAATGTCTTCATTAGGGACAATTCCTGCTTTTCAAAATAATCACTTATGTATGCATGCAAACAACGTATTTTGAAAGAACAAGGTGATTTTCAAAAACTTATACATCATTGAATTCAAAGTGTCAATATTCAATAATTACAAGAATGATCCATCATTCATTGGCTGACATAATACCCATACTATACAAATGACCAGTAAATACTTTGGGCGGTAATCTCTTCGTCAAGGGATCAGCTATCATAAGATCTGTGCTAACGTGCTGTATAGACACTCTATGTTTCTGAACCTCTTCTTTAACGGCAAAGTATTTCAATTCCATATGTTTAGCACCCTTTGAATACTTGTCGTTTTTAGAAAAGAAGACTGCTGCGGAATTATCACAATAAATTTTCAGCGGCCTATCAATACTGTTGACCAATCCAAGCCCTGAAATAAGATTCTGCAGCCACTTAGCCTGAATCATGGCCTCAAAGCATGCCACAAACTCAGCTTCCATAGTGGATGTAGCAATCACCGATTGCTTCGCACTTTTCCACGATATAGCTCCTCCAACTAAAAGATATAGGTAACCACAAGTAGATTTTCTTGTGTCCACACATCCTGCAAAATCTGAATCTGTGTATCCAACCACTTCAAGGTTGCTAGACCTCCTATAAGTAAGCATGTGACTTTTAGTTCCTTGCAAATATCTCAGAACTTTCTTTGCAGCTTTCCAATGGCCTATACCAGGATTACTCTGGTATCTACCCAACATTCCAACTGCAAAGCTAATATCTGGTCTTGTACAAGTCTGAGCATACATTAAACTCCCAACTAGCGACGCATACGGAATTGCTTCCATTTCTTTTCGTTCCAATTCATTTTTAGGACATTGCATGATACTAAACTTATCTCCTTTCTAAATTGGAACTGGAGATGAAGAACAATTTTCCATTCGGAATCTCTCCAAAACTTTATTAATATATGCGTTCTGAGACAAGCCTAACAATCCTTTTGATCTATCATGGAATATTTCTATCCCAATCACATAAGCCACCTCACCCATATCTTTCATTTCAAAGTTATTAGAGAGAAACTTCTTAGTCTCGTGTAAAAGACCAAGATCATTAGTAGCGAGTAAAATATCATCAACATACAGAACCAGTATTATAAACTTACTCCTACTGACCTTCAAATATATACACCAATCAACGGTGTTTTCTTTAAATCCAAAGAAAACAATAGTATCATTGAACTTAAGGTACCATTGTCGTGAAGCTTGTTTAAGACCATATATTGATTTCTTTGATTTGCACACCATGTGCTCCTTTCCTTTTTCTGTGAATCCCATTGGTTGGTCCATATACACATCTTCCTCTAAATTCCCATTTAGAAAGGCAGTTTTCACATCCATCTGGTATAACTCTAAATTATAATTAGCTACTAATGCCATAATGATTTTTAGAGAATCCTTCTTAGAAACTGGTGAAAAAGTTTCTTTATAGTTAATGCCATCATTTTGAGTAAATCTCTTTGCAACTAGTCTAGCCTTGTAACGTTCTAAGTTACCAAGAGAGTCCCGTTTGGTCTTAAAGACCCACTTACAACCAACTCTCTTACATCCTTCTGGTAACTCAACAAGGTCCCAAACATTATTTTGTTCCATAGATTTCAACTCATCTTTCATGGCATCTAACCACTTGTCACCATTTTCGCTATTCATGGCTTGTGAAAAAATAACTGGATCATCCTGAATACTCAAGTTGAATTCAAACTCTTGTAGATGTACCACATAATCATTAGAAATAGCGGATCTCTTTTCCCTTTGAGATCTTCTTAATGCTATTTATTGTGGTTCTTCTACAATTGGTTCATTCGGTTCATTAATAATAATCTCATCATGAGTAGTGGGATCATTCATTTGTTGTTCTCCATTATTATTAATTAGGTTAACAACATGAGAAACAACAACTTTACTAGAAACACAAGTTAATGGAACTTGTACTCTAACTTCCTGAATATCCACTTTACTTGGTGTTTCACTCCCACTAACTTCACCAACTTCAATAAACCTAGCATTTCCAGTTTCAATAATCCTTGTGGTATGATTAAGACAATAAAATCTATACCCTTTCAATTTTCTTGATAACCAATGAAATAATTGAAAACATTAATGCTTTGAGACATGTATATCACATACTAACATGCTTCACAAATTCAGACATAAGTCATTTAATGTATATCAATGTTCACATTTGGGGATCCATTAATATATAACATTCAACTATAAAGATGCTATAAAAATTTCATATAATTTGGCTTGATACATATACCAACTATAAATATTTATCATCTTTGGATATCTAAATAAAACTATAAGTATATGGACAACACCAACATTCAAGTTTATTATTATAAAAACAAATCACCAACATTTGGGTTGATCCATAACCGCCTTATAATAACAAACTTTTAATTTACCCACAACATAAACATAATTCATAGCATCAAAGTTATGGGGAATTTGAAATATCACAATAATAATTGGAATTAAAATAATTCATAAGAATTTGGTCACTTTGGTGACTAACAAATCCACCATACTTAATTCCAAAACTTAAATGTTTAATATACAATTGTTATTCACAACATTTAAATAATTTATATTTTGGATCAACATATAGAGGCTTTAACAAATAATAATAATAGGCTATAAACATAAATAATTTGTTCCTTTTATAAGTCATAACTAATATCTAGTTATATATAAAACTAGATGATCCAAAATTAAAACCTTTATTTGGCCAAAAAAGAATTAAATTCGGCCTAGAAAAAATTAAATTCACAATATTTAAGTCATCAATAGGAAGCTAAATGACCCAATATTAGAGCTTAAATTTGGACTAGAAAAAATTAAATTCAGCCCAAAATTTCGTCCAAAAAAAACGTACAGCCCAAAAAGTTGATCCCAAAACCCTCTTTTTTTTGTGGACAAAAAACGTAGAGCCCAAAAATTGAGCCTAGAACATTTTTTTTTTAAAAAAAACAAATGCGGAAAGCCCAACAAATTCATTTAAGCCCACCATTTTTTTTTTAAACCAAAAACCATCATGATCACTCGAATTTGCTACCAGGCTCGACCCTTCATGCTTTTAAAAAAAAACAAATGCGGAAAGCCCAACAGATTCATTTAAGCCCACCATTTTTTTTTTTAAAAAAAAAAGAATTGATGAGAGAAACGCGCCTGAAGGATCAAATCGTTGTCATCTGCTCTGGTATAAACGCTTTACCACTGAGCATTGGATATTTGGATGTTCCTGAGCGTAGATCTGGGCAAGAAGGTATATATATATATATATATATATATATATATAAAGAAAAAAAAACACACATACTGTTGCTGCGTTTCATTTTTATCGGAAGGATTTCATTCTTGACATATACTTTGATTCCAAATGTCTTATATATACTTTGCTTTCAAATGATCAAAGTATATATATATATCACGTTTTTTGTTCCAAACGTGATCAAAGTATGTGTGTGTATGAGAGATTGCACCATATAACTGTTTCGGTTTTTTTTTTTTTTTTTATCCATGATTGCAGAAGATCTTTAGCAACAGAAATCTTTCTTAGAGTCTTTTTCCTTCTCTGTGCTTGTATCTTCTTATGATAGGGATATGATACAACTTTTACAATTAAACTCTGAAGGCCTCTTTACGCTCTTTATATTAATCTTTTCTGAACGTACGTGCCTTTTGCTTTCTAACAACTGTGTCTATCAACAGTTGTTTCTTTATGACTTTAATAACTCCCATACTAAATTACCTCTTTGCCCTTTTCTTATTTATTAAATCAAAATAACACTTATTTATTCATAAGACAAATAAATATTTTACTGTGAGGGCTCAAAATTAAAATCTAGGCGTCGCATAACCAAGCATGTATCAAAAGATTTGCTAGCAACACTTGATGAGCCAGTAAGAACTGCATTACGATGGTTAGAATCAATTTCCAATGAGCAAAACCTATTGCCTCGACGATAAACGGTACTGTTCTTGAAGTCCATCTCACCTGCATCACTGCATGAATGCGTGAAATGGCTAACCGTACATTTGTAACTGCTATTCATTTGACATAGAACGTGATGGACATTGCCATACCAAGACTTTTGAAAGCTTGAAATGGTGACTTGTCAGAACTAACAACATTTGTTATATCCTTAAAAAAAATCCTCCTAGCTTGTTCCTTGTTGACAACTTTACCTCTATTATCGAGGTGTTGTCTTTTTTTTTGGAAGCATCATGAACAAACGTCTTACAATGATATAGAAATGTATGAGACAAAAAGAAATTCGGATATCTACATAATATATCAGCGATGTCCACGCGGATATGACGATTTGAAATCTATGTCATTTCTATTATATGCCCATCTGTATATTGATCTCCTAATGAAGTCTCGTATTTTTATTAATATAAATTGGAATTATTAATCCATATTTTTTATGACACGAAATTGTCAATAAAAGTTTCTGTTTAGCACCAACCATTTGGAACAAAAGAAAGTGGTAGATTATACTGAAATTTAAATAAATACCTCATTAAATTCTTCATTACTTTGATAAGATTAACAATAAAGCTTTTTTGGGTGGCAACCCAGCGAAAATTTAGATTTTGAAAATGATTTAATTTAAAAGATAAATCACTATGCTCACTTCGTTCATAATGACATATCATTTTGTGGGAAAAAAAAGGCCATACCCTTTCTGATATAACTGCTCTATATGATATTCACAGTGATAACATAATCTTGTCAAAACCGTAATTACCAGAACCTTCAAAGCAGCAAAGTAAGAAATTCCAACATGATGACCTGTAAAGATTAAATGGAAAAGGAGATTTGCCAGTTTGGACTGGAATTTTGAAAGGCGAAAAAACTCCTCTGTTTTTTAGAATTAAATATTACTGACTAATGGATGAACCAAATAAGAATAAACAAAGGAGATTTTTTGCTGGCAAACGGTGGAATTTCTTCTCAATGGTAATAATATAGTAATAGAGGACAAAAGTATGTCCATACATATACAGTTGGGGACCCAACCAAGAATAATTTGAAGACTTCGGTAAAAAGAGTGTTAAACTGTTAAGCACTAATTCATCTGGATTCTCCGCTTAATACATATTTGTTTTACAATTGAGCATATAGTACATAAGGTTAAATGGAGGAAAAAATAAGGGAAAGGGTTTTTCTATTTGTTTTCAGTAATCCAACTTTTGAATTAAATGCAAGGGGAGAAAAATTAATTGCTAAGTAACTATAAGAAAAACGAATGACACAAAAGCTGATTAGATTAATCCCTCTCTGAGAATAACTAAAAAGCATGCTGATACACTTTATATGAAGCTGGGCAGTCTGATTTCTGAAATGATTTGGATTTTACATATCCAACACTAACCCATAGCACTGCTTCAATGTAAGCGTTTTACAATGTCTAAAAATTTCATTCAGAGACGTTGACATAGTTAAAAAAACATCAAAAGTTCAACGTTAGTAATGTGATTTGCATGATATGCAAGTTTATATATTGATCAACCAATCATGTACCGGATCTGAACTAATAGCCAAATAGGTTATTGAAATAGATATACAACTCACTTCATTCAAGGCTAGAGCAGCAGGCTCTTATTCAATAAAGCCTATCGGACCTTCACTTCCATTTGCCCTGCAACCACAATCACAATTATATCATCATGTGAATACAAATCTATGAAACTAAGACTATGAAATACAGGACCTCCATCAGCTAAAAGCTATAGTTGTAGAAATTAGAATTAGTAATTCATTATTTTCACGACAGAGAATGGAAAATATAAATTTCGGTTTATGACCAACAATTTCAAACAAAATAAATTGGTAGATGTAACTCAAGTACACTTAAATGCCCCATTTATGACTTCTTCAATTATGAAATTAGCATGATAAGGTTAGCGCGCAATACAGTTGTTGTGGGTTATAAACCATTAAAAATCAAAAGATACGATAAAACAATGGAACAGAGGAGAATCACAAGTTATGTCAATATTTGCAGTTCCTCGAAGCAAAATAAGCATTAACTAATATTTTACTAAACACCATATGCCAAGCCTAGTTAGTCACATATTAATTTTTTCCAAAGAATTTTAATCTAGGCTTGAATGAAGTGAGTTGTATATCTATTTTGCAAACCATTATAATTCTTTCTATTGTCAAAACACAAAACAAATAGATGATAGTGTGATCAGTTCGAAATTATGAACTTAGAAGTTCAACAAAGAACACAGCCATGCTTATATTATGGGTTTATAGTGTGGGAAAACCCATCAAAAGAAAGAATTATAGCTCAAAGTATAATAGGCGTCTTCCAATAACATATATATAGACAAGGAAGGGTAAGATAAGTACAATTTGCTCTTTTGTTCAATTGATTACCGTAAAATTGGAGCTTTTGAAGTAGGGAATTTAATATGGGAGGAAATGACAAGAGGATCCAAAATTTTCAGGAAAAAGGATGCAAAAGTTGAAGTCAATTTTAAGCAGCAGCAACAAAGAGATTGAATAGCTCCGCATGACAAAAAATACAGACAGGATTCCTAAGTGCAAGTTCTTATTGAAATCATGAGAACAGTGAACCATCCCAATTGGTGAGGTTGGAAAGTGCTTTATTTTCCTTGCCCCCTTGATCTAGCTAAGCCTAAGACACTTCATATGAGGGAAAGAAGAATCCATCACTTCAAGAATAGAAAAACGCATGTAGATAAAATCATGTGCTGATTTTATATCCCACACAGCTGTAGTCCTGGAGGGGAATACAAGATGGAAAGTAAGGTTAGCAACAAGTGGCATCAGTTGCACCTTGTAAGTGACTGGAAACATTAGCAGTGCAGTAAGAAAAAGACATGGGCATGAAGCATGTTCATGTTTAAGGTTTGGCTGTAGGCAACTTTATGAGAGGAAATAACAGGCAAAGTGTAAAATCTGCTTTCTTGTAAGGAAAAAGAACTTCTTTCTTTTTTTTTTTTGAAGACGGATTTATAAAATAGGACAATACGACAGCGTAGCATACAGTGAGGCAGCATAACCAACAGAAATCTTCCATACGCTACACTGTGTCTTGAGAAGAAAAAGATTTCACAAGCCATGTGATTTCCCCTAGATACTACATGCTTAAAAGAGTATTATTATCAATACTCCTAGGTATACCTATGACATAGAACCTATCTAATTTTTATCGAATACGCAAAGAAATAAGGAAATTGCCAACTTTCAGACACATGTCAGTTCTCAAAATCAGGAAATCACCAACTGTGACACACATGTTAACATCAAATGCAATATGAAGTCAACAGATATGGGAAAATTACTCCTTGTATGTGACTGGAAAAAGG
The DNA here is from genome assembly GCA_037074495.1 of Acacia confusa. Classification (NCBI taxonomy): domain Eukaryota; kingdom Viridiplantae; phylum Streptophyta; class Magnoliopsida; order Fabales; family Fabaceae; genus Acacia; species Acacia confusa. The sequence continues at coordinate 37,682,236 of CM073506.1, forward strand.
ATTAAGAAATTCTGAACATGTTAAATTTACAGACCTGCATTTACAAAAACAAAAAAAACAAACAGAGTCTCCTGACTGGAAATTTACTACTTGCGATAATCAGAGTAAGAAAATGCATACATGTATTTACAATGGTATTAAGAACCTTCTTTAATGGGAGATGCACAATCATGTAGAGATGCAAGTGTTGTTGGATTCTTATGACATGGCCTAATTTTCCTTAAGAGTAACAAAGATGAGTGAATTTATTAAAAATGAGCTTTGCCGATTGTGATATAAGTGTTTGGCAACAAATGCGAAGCTTTGTCACATTTTTCTTAAAGGACACAATACTAATAAGGACAAGTGCAGATGCAAACAAATATACTTGAATTTGTTGGTCTAATCTTCATAACTTTTCCAACAAGAGCACTTACAAAAAGCAACATTAAAGCATCAGATTGTCCTTCATCCATTACATGACCAAAAAACCAACTGCTCTCCTAATTAACAAATGTTTTAACCTAGAGGAAGTCTGAAGAGACCATACAATGAAACAACCACAAGAAAGCTGAGCAATACAACCAACAATGCAAAAAAGTACTTGAAATAAAAAAAGGAAGTCGAAAAATCTGCTCAATTCTTTTCCTGCTTAATTGACTTCAGTGGCTTTGAGGATGACTTTGTTGGACATATAGGTCCATATGTAGCCGTCTTTGAACCATGAGCAACAGGTTTCTCCGAAGAAACCTTCCACTTCCCTTTTAAAGGAACAACAGGCATGTCATCAGAAATTGAAACTACATCAAGATCGATGGTGGGGAAGTTTTCAGATAGTGTAACAGATGCATCAGCATTGGTAGGAGCCTTATCTTTAGTAGTAGCATTCCACATGAAAATGATATCCTCTTATTCGTCATTATACAATCCGCTTGGTTGTCCAACCTAATTAGTTTCGAAGTGAGTATGGTAAATTGTGTTCAAATACCTAAGTAAAAATAAGTCAACTCAGTAACACTGAACTGAGAAGTAGCGTCATTAAAGTCATTGATAAGATCAGCACACTTAGCATATGTTGCGACCGAGACACTTGACTTTGGGTACTCCTTGTTGTATTTGTTCAACTTCATCTTTAGAATCATTTTCTTACCAATCAAGCTATAAATTTCACTTTGAAACACATAGCACAAAGCCTCCTAGTAGAAAAGATTATCTATGTTAGGATAAGATTTAAAAAAACCATGTAATTGATATGGAAAAGCTAGAACGAAACCTCAGGAAGATTGATATGGGCAAACTCAGCTACAATATCAGCTTTTAGCTTAACTACACTTTTCTTAAGTATCTAAGATGCATGCTTGTAAAAAAACACTATCAAGGCCGTACCAGAATAATCACTGATAAGGTAATTAAGCCTCAGCTTTGCAGAAAGTGAAAAATTATGAGATCTATACCTTTTCCAATGAGTATATCAACATATGGTTTATGAAATACATATCTTTAATCACCATACTTGGATTGGATAGTGCATTGTTTCCCCATACAATAATTGCTGCCACAGGAAACCAAACCATTGGATACTTTTGGTTTAGAGCCACACCTTGAACACCCCTCATAAACCCAACCATGTTGGCTTTCAAGTTTCCTAACCTCACACAGGACAACAAAATATTTATCTTTCACACCATTGTGGGGAGAATTAGTTTGCATGAACTCACAGACGAGGATGAGGAAAAAAATTAGTTTCAAACACACAACTTCCTAATGAGGGATCTCAGACACTTTGATTATAGGTGTATTTCTGAGAATACTTTCAGCAATAGAAGTAGACTTCTGTAACTCCACACTTACACTATGTTTGGTTTAAGAGAAGGGGGTGGGAGGGAAAATTGAGAGAGAAATTTTTTCTCTCATCTTTACAAAATAGCTCATAGAAAATTTTCAATATTCCTAAAATATACTCTCAACAAAAAAGAATATTCCTCTTATTAACAGCAATTTGGTCAATGTCCTCCCAAAAGATTATTTCCCTCCCCTCCCCTCAAACCAAACAAATCCTTAGAGTAAGTGAACTAGGTGATGACAAATTTTCAGCACTGAGGAGAATTATTGAGAAAGTGAGTACTAAATACAGATATATATACAGTAGCATGAAAGTCAGATTGCAAAAATGAGTGGTACATACCTTGCAATAAACTAGTTAACCTCTGAGAACTCGCCATTCAAATGTATCTTGGTGGCATGAAAAGAACTGCAAACCTCTAGTTGACCATAAAACATGACAGAACAACTTTAAATAGTGAGCATTTCAACTCAGGAAGTAATACTACATAAAATATTAATGATAACAATAAAAATTGACCCCTTTCATCAAAATCAATCCTTTCATCAAAATCAATCCTTGCAAGTTGAGCAACCAAGACTATAGGCTTTTCCATAGCATTAAAATCGTTCTTAGATAAATTCGAAGCACACTCATCATACAAAAGCATCTGAACAGTATGCTCACTGTAAAAATAAAAAGGTTTTGTTAATTAAAAAAAAAACCTTCTATACACATGAACTGTGAAGTTTGTAAAAGGGATCATACAGTTTCCATATAACATTGACAAAACAAGGAATAGAATCCTAAATCCTGAAATTTCACTTGATATTGGATATTGGATATTGGATGTACGCTTGGAAAAACCACATGTGCATTTTTACACCTTAATCCAATTTTAAACATTATTTGGCATGTGCCAAATATAGGCATAGCTTCCAGCTTTCATTCTTAAAATAACCTCTCACATCGCCTGATCGCCAGTTTATCTATCAATTTATTTCCTTCTGCGTGGAATAACTCTCAAGCTATCAGCTCAATTTTAAAAATAAAATTATATTATTAAAATATTACTCATCTTATTTCTATATTATACATTTTACTCATAATGAAATATAAAAAATAAAATAAAATTCTAAACAATCTAAACTCTAACGTGCAGGATCCAGAATTCCAGATTTAGGACTTGAGGAAGTGTTTAATCCCGGGTTGACCCACTTTTATCTTCTGAAGCAGCTGGGAATGCCAGGGTCTGTGGGATAATGTAGAAACTACCAAGTTACGACCCAATTTCTTTTGAAGGATCAAAGCGTTATAATTCAAAATAATAACATCATCAGTTGGCGAAAAAAATATAAAAAATAAAAAATCTAGACATTGGTATATCTCTCTCTCAATCTCTCATTTATTTTTTTTGGCTAAAAGTGAACATGGACATGAAAAACTAATCGAAACGGAAAATCACGATTAAATATTTTTTAAAATTCCTAAATCTCAAAAAGCTTATTGAAATTTTTGAAAGAATATAAAAGGTGATCAGGATCAAATTGAGATTTAAAGCTATTAGTGAAATTAAAATTTTGCCCACAATTTTTAAATAAATAAGAAAAAGAAAAATGTGCCCCGCCAGAGATCTGGCGCTGGCCAACTTACAACTATCCGTGGCCTAGGTTATGAAAGGTTTTTTTTTGGGTGGGGGGGTTGAATTTTTTTTTGGAAAAAAATTAAATAAAGGTGTGGAGGTGGGATTTGAACCCACCTTATTCATATTCATATTGAAAGGATTAACTAGTTCAGTTGCCACTTAGCTCCTTCAATATAAAGGTCCCTCACACTTTCATTAAAAAAATTTCCCAAAAAAAAAAACCCCGCCCCCAAATAAAAAAACCCCTCATCAGAGCCTTAGCCGTCGGCGGTTGTAGGTCCGCCAATGCCAAAACTTTGACGGCCGGCCGTAATAATAGTGTTTCGATGAGGCTCATTTTTCTTTTTCATTTATTTAAAAATTGAGGACAAAATTGTAAACTCACTAATATTTTAAAATCTTAATTTAATCCCTGTTACTTTTATATCCTTTTAAAATTTTAATAGACTTTTATGGCTTAAAAATTTTAAATGGTATTTAATCGTTATTTTTTCTGGTTAAAATGGAGGCAAAATCAATTTCTTCTTTTAAGGATGGGTCAACGGAAACGAGTAGACTAGAACGAAAGTTTCGTCATTGCTGTTGAAGCCAATGATTTGACATAGATACAGACATTTTTTCGGCCCCATTAAGAACAAACAGAACGAGGCAGAATTTTAATTGCTTATGACTAGATTCTCGCTTTGCAAGTCAACTCTTCTGTCAATCTTGCAAATTAAGGTCTTGGTCAATTTAACGTGGATTGAGGGGTAATTTTACTTTAAAAAATTTTCTCGTGAGGCAATTATGTCTTGAAAATGTTAAAAATAGAGTAATTTTGCTTTAACAGTTATCTCAATTAAATTTGACTACTAACCAATCAAATATACTAAACCGACAATCTATATATTATCTATGTGATTTTTCTTAACATGAAAATTTGCAGCAAATGTTCATAAGATAAGTCATTCACCTCATTTTTAAAAAGATATATTTAAGACTTTCGGTACAGATATACATTTTAACAAAAATGACGTGGATGACATGTTGACTATTAACTCAGCATATTTAGTCAACTAATGGTCAAAATTAATTAAAACAATGGTCGGGCTAAATTACATCCATTTTAAAAACTTTCAAAACAAAATTATCCTAAAAAAAAAAAAAAAACTGTGCGCGGACCCATTTTATGTTGCTCAATTTGAGATCATCATGATCAATTTTTACTTTAAAGGAGAAATGTACATGTATCTTGCGCTTTTAGCTAGGATATTTAATCCATATGAATTTGAATTCTCTTAAAACCTTGATGATTTTGTTGGAATAAGTTAGCAATACTTCATAGGTTCGGGTTTTTAATCACAGAAATTATTACTTATATCTATGTGGAAACATCATTAAGAGCAATATATTACAGAAATTACACAGACACACAACACATATATTAATCCATATATACTGGTAGTGTCAGGTTGAGGTGGGCCTAATGAATCTGCATCAGTTGTTTGAAGGACTGGTTAGAGGTGAAGCTGAAGGTGGGAAACTATACACCATGCTCATCTCTTTGTCTTGAGGTGCCTCTCCATATGGATTAACGTTTCAATGTTCTACTGAAAACGAGAAATTTGATTCCGTCTGACTCGACGGACTTGGTGGGAAGCGAGTACTTGGACTAAGAGAGAACGCAGTTGCACATGATGATGATCCATGAGCTGCACTTTTACGTTCACTTGTTCTGTATGTGTGGGAGCTCAGGTCTTTGTCGTCAAACACTTGAAGCAACACACTGATTCGTTTCCATATCGATGATGATGAGGTGTCAGACGGATTATTGGACAGCCAGATATGCTTATGCTGATGTAGGAATCTGACTACAGATATGAAGAGAGCTGAAACTGAAGCAAGCCCTGCTATGAAGAATAGTCCCCAGAAACTATCGATGCTTAGATTATCAGAAGAAACTGAAGCATCGTTCCCAGCACAACGACTTCCCTTGAACCACGCGTTCTCTATCGTTTTCATTTTATCTCCCTGAGTCACATTCAGGATTCCCCTTGATATGTCTGCCACTAGAGGAGACCGTTTAGGGAACACCTGTATAGTTTGTAACAGTTAAGGAGGACAATACATTATTGTAAGACATGTATGAAAAAGAGGAACAAGGGACTTACATAACCATAGCCATCAGTTCTAAAGGTAGGTGGAGTGGTGGAAGCATATTTGGAGCAGTCAGTGGCACGAAAAAGCTTCACATTGGGCATTTCGTCAAAAGCAGCGTCAATGCCACCCTTGGCACTTCCTTGTGTAAACAGTTCATCACAGTGTTCAGGGGAATCAAAAGGAATGAGTTGGGAATTTTGAAATCCCATTTCCTTTAATATCCCATAGACAAAAGAACCTCTGTGGTACCCAACATTCAGCTTATTTTTTATCAACTGATTCACATCTGTAACGCTTGGATGCAGCTGATGAACGGTCAAGAGTGAAGTCAAGCTTGCCGAGTAGCTTTGGATCAGAATTAGTACCACGAAGACCCACATTATCACCACAAATCTAGCACAGTTGCTCACTATTCTCTCCCCTGAAAATAAAACAACTCTTAATATTTTTAACTTGTACGCTAGAAGTTAATTAATTCATGCACGTGTAATGAAGATTTGGTTCTTACGATGGGCGAACACTAAGACTGAGAATGAAAATGATAAGCTGGTACCGATCTGATGTGAAGGAGGTCCTCGGAACGCATCGTTTATTCGATGTTCAAGCACCCACACGACGAAGGCAACAAATATGAACGAAAAAGCTGTGGTCACCCACAGATCCCATGTCAATGGCTTCAAGAAATCCCATGGACTCTTGTGCTTATTTTCCACTAACAGAACAATCATAGTCCCACCAGATTCCGTGTATGGCATAGTGAAGTCTACCTCATTCGACCTGTCTGCTGTGATCGTCGTATCTCCAACAACAGCATCCAGATTCTGTCAACACATTGTTAGGTGCGTAAGAAATTAAAACACATATTTTATTTTGTCATTAAAGAGAGAATAAGAGGCGAAAAAAGAGAATATAATTACCCCATAAGAAACTTGGTTGATCAGCTCATCGTATGTTCCTGCTGGTTCTCCATCGGATTTCTCAAATGGGATAAATTCGTAAGGGACGGCGTAAGGCAAAACATCCAGCACTGCCTTAACTACGTCTATGCAGAATCCAGTGACATCTGTTGTATTGGTGCTCCGGTCATGTGTTACCTTCACAAATTCAGTAAAACCCTTTTTCACAGGAACTCCTATCCTCATGGTCTTTTTCTTATCTGTAGGATTATCCCAACCCTTTGGAACAGAGGATGCATCTCCTGGCCATATGATAGGCTTCAAATTATTCCTAGAACTAGAATATGTAGTGCTTGTGCTTGTGAAATTCAGATCCCTTGTTATTCCTTTTTCTGGTGTCCAAAATCCTACCAGTCTCTCTCCATTACCATTAACGTTGATTATCTCAAATGTGGATGCTTGCAATTGTCCCTCAATAACACTGAACTCTCCACTGATGCCACTAAATCTAGTCTCTGATAACGCCTTACTCAGATTTTCCCCATTCTCTGAAACTCCCAACTTTTCAAGATCAGAAAAATTACCAAAAGCATTATTGCTAATATCAAATCCGAGATTCTTGGCGCCAGCCTTCTCAACAGCCATAGCTAATGCTGTGGCAGCATCATAAGCCCACTTTCCAAAAACATTCAAATCTGTACCAACAAGGGTAGGATTGTCTTTTACGACTTTTCTTCTCCATCGAACTTTAAAATCGTCATGCCGTTCTGTTTTTGGAACATAGGTCCTCACACCCAGTACTCCTTGCATCGAATCTATCACTGAGGATCCTAATGAATTCACCTCATTGCCCAAACCATCGGTGACGATCCAAACATAGCCTTCGTTCATCATACCAATCTCACATGCTATTCTAAAGAGTCGCTCGCCTGGATTAGGCGTCATGTGCACAACGTATACTCTGGTTTGCATGGTCATTAGCTTGTAGAGCTCTGCTTTGATATCTTCATCGGTGGCTGAAGCTGAAATAGTACTCTGATATGGGATTCGAACGTACACTTGTTGAAGGGCATTAGTCAAAAAGGGTATGACCCCTTTCCCGTAATCGTTGCCTACGTAAATGGGCACCGCGTTTTTCCACCCGAAAGCTTGGACGATTGCTCCAATGGCGTTCACTTGAGCTGAGTCGTTTTGTGCAACTCGAAAGAAATATGGACTCCGAAGGGAAGCAAGAGAAGGACTTGTTGCCGAAAATGTTACGATGGGCACATGAGCTTTGTCTCCGAGGCTGATAACGAAGTTAGCTTCCATTGACGTAAAGGGTCCGATAATTGCTTGCACTTGTTCTTCTTTTATGAGATCTATAGCTGTATGTGTCTCCAAAATACGAAAAATCAGAAACATGTTTGACTTTGTACATATTGCTTGGCGACTTAAGGAGGTCAGAATAAAACAAAAACCAGAGTTTGGCTTATTATTTCATATTATTGTCGTTTTTCTCCGTTAGGTTCGCTCATGCTGTGGAATGAAATTTTATTTTCAGTGTTATTGTATTGTTTGTGTCTTTACATATTCCTAAAAAATGTGAGTGCACTTTTCTTGAAAATACCAATCGCTAGTTCTTGAAAAAACCTTTTAATCAATAAAGCAAGAACCAATTAACGATTTTCACACCAGACGACGGATATTTTCAAAGGAAAACCGGGAACCCAAACATTATTCGAAATGATATAGATCAAAAGGAATGGTTTTCTCCCTTTTTCTTGTAAACAAAGAGACAGACGTTGAAATACAAATGATTAATTCCAAGAAACTTTCTTCCCCTTGGTTCGAATTCAAACCGGAGAAAACGCAGTAGCCATTTTCTAACTTGGTGTGCGTTCAGATTAGATTTTGAAAAATAGCCATTTTCTAATTAATTAAGTATGTGTTTGGATTAGTTTTTAAAAACTACCTATTATGATAAATAAGTATGTGGGATGGGTTTTGCCTCAACTTATGAAAAAAGAGTTTCTAGAACCGAGTTTAGTGAGTCAAATACATATTGGCTTGACAGATTAACCCAAGAAAGTCTACACATAATGACACTGAACGATCAATTATGCAGAACAAGGATCAAGTAGATGATAGAGAGGGAGAACCTTGAGAGGCAGCAGTGATGATGTGTGAGTGGGAGTCAGTGACGTGGAGGAGGAGCCTGGTGTTGTAATGAGAATGAGAGGCATAAAAGTCAGAGAGGGACATGTTGATGCAGCTGAGTCCGATTTTAGCAGTTGTGAGGAAAAGATCAAGTACAACTCCCACCTTCACCGGCACCGTAGTTGTGTTGCTTTGTGAGACGCTCAGCCTCAAACAGAGAGTCATCACAGCACAATAGAAGACCAGGGCGTCTGCAACTTTGACGCTCTTCTTCTTCTTCATCTTCCCCACTAACTTCGACGCTCGTCGTACGTAGGTGTTGTCAGAAACCAAAGACAGATTTTATAGTAATTTTTGACGTTTGAACGAGTACGCATGTGGGACACGCCTAAAATCAGCAAGAGTTTAATATATAATATACTCCTAGACGTTCATATTTTTGGGTCAATACTTCAAAAGTCATTTCATTGGTCATTGCTTTATAAAATGGATGCTCTTGTTTTCTTGTCGTTCCTTCGCTGGACTGTGCGAGAATTATCGTTGACGTGAATACTTTTTTTTTTTTTTGCCCGAAAAAGTAGCCTTCATTCATTAAAAACATAAACCATTCAAGCAGAAGTCTAGAAACCAGAGAGACAGACACGAAATAAAACTAGTCCAGAACAGAAATTGAAAAGACAAACATACAATAACATAAAACCTACATCATCCATGATCATCAACAACTTGAGCATCTTTCTCCAAAAACAATTCCGAAGTTGAACAAGAGGTGTCCACACCCAAGGACACGACCCGCCTTAGTCACCCAGTCGGCCACTAAGTTCGCTTCCCAGAAAATCCAGGAAAAAGAGTGGTTCTTTATCAGTTTCCTTTATTTAAGGATGTTCTCAATCAATATCTCACAACTCCATTCAGGAGCACTACAGCCTGTGTTGATACAATTAACCAAAGCAAGATTATCAAGTTCAAAGTGACATCATCTAACTGATTTTAAAACGAAATTTAGTTGAACAAAAAAAAAATCAAAATTAACAAATTTAGTTCTAAGAATTTTAAAACGATTGGGTTTGGGCTTATGCTCATATTTAATTAATTACATGAATATTTATAAATTACTTAGCTTAAATTCCTACATCAAGAATAGGATTTAAACCTAAGAGGTACTCTCATCTGTCCCATTATATAAATTAAAACTTAATTAACTAATGTTAATAGACAAAGAATGTTAGATATATTAGTTAATATAATATATATATTTTTTTTAAAAAAAATACTCTACCCATATTTCTTAACAGCCTCATCCCTTTTTTATTTGATTATTGTTAAGAGAATATATAGCAATAAGGTTAATTTAAGAAAAAAAATTGATAATTAAACATGTGAAATAGGACAACAATTCAAGACCAACTTCATTCCTTAATTAGGTTGAAGGGGGTAAGAATTATGAAATCCTTTAGTAGCCCGGATCAAATTTTGATAATATTTTCAGAATCACTTTTATTGTGAAATACTAGACTATATATAGTAATTTTAGAGATATATTTTTTAGATATCAATAATAAAATATCATTAGCTTGTATTTCGCCCCCAAAGACATGGGATGGTCTAAGATCTAATCAAAATGATGAAATTACGATATTCTTGGGAGGGATTTTCCAAGAAATAAAACTGCAGTTAATTAATTCTTAGAAGGAGGGGATGAGAGCCTCGAGGTCAATGTCATTTTAAAGCCATAGATATTCGCATTTAGTTATTTGCCAAGTACTCATTATTCATTAATTAATAGCCTCAATAGTATTTTAATGGTGGGTCATTCATACACCTACCAATGCAAGAACTCCCGGTCAATGGTCTACTTCGAACCAGTCCAAAGTCCGGAAGTTTGGTCGTAAATAATTCATTCCACCGGCCATCCATGCAACTCACATTTTAAAATGTGTGGGTACTTCTTATAAAAAAAAAAAAAAAAAAAAATCCGTAAATATTTATGATAAAACATAAATAAATATTGTGTTAAATAAATATTATGAAAAAAATATTTGTACATTGGAATACAAGCAAATGTTTTCTTATATCCTCTTTCTCTTCCAACCCTAAGATGAATCTAAATGGTTTATATTTAATTTTTTATAAAATATTTATGAAAGTATTACATTATAAAAAAATAAATAATGAAATTTCAACAGCCGAATTCTAGTTTGAACAGTTCAAAATAACAAAAAAAGAAAGAAAATATTTTCTAAAAAAAAATGAATCTAAACCATTCTAGGATTTTGTTTTATGCCCAATTTTTTCTCTTAAAAAAGTTAGTATGACTAAAATTTTCCTTTGAATAAGGTCACTCAAGATATTCATAATGCACAGTGTAATTAAACTTGGACTAGCGATTTGGTCTGGAAATTGATGAACCGGTTGGTAAATTGATCCAGCCTGAGAATTAACCCGATTTACATTTAAAAAAATAATAATAATATTTTGCTTATAATTTTATATTAATGACGCTGAAAACTTCATTTTTTCACCGGTTTTACCTTAGTTTAGCATTGATTTAACTCTAGTTAGATACACTAATCTTTAACCAAGTATCCCAACTAATTTTGTAACTAGTCTCATTTTAATAACATTAAGTGTGTGTGCCCTATCAAACAAATATTAGAGAAGTTCCAAGTTACCCATACCGTCAAGACTAAAGAGGATAGACGCGTTGGCCAAAAAGAAAGAAGATGGAAGCGCAGGTACATCAAACAACTAACTTCTGCTGTGGGATCGACTTCATATTTGGGATATTTTCTCATTTCCTAAGCATGCAATGGAATTAATACATTGAAATTTATTACACCCCGTATTTTTTTTTTCCCAGAGAGATTAAGCGCCTTACAAATATTAAGAAAATATGAAATGGAAAAATTATATATTAAGAATATTAAACTAATTTTTCACCTGTGGAATATTAAACTAATTTAATCGTTGAAAAATATTTATTGAGAATACAAAAATGGTCCAGTTAATTCCTTCCTCAGCAGTACAATAATTGTCCCACTAGACTAAGAGTTATTGCTACTACCCTCATCGTATCCTAAATATAAGATATAATATAATTGACGTTTTTCTAAAATATTAATGAAGTTAAATAAGTTATATAATTATAATATATGTTGTGTATTCTTAATTATATATCTATTTATAAGTTAAGTAAAATAGTTTAGAGAAAAAAATGATAAATAAAAATATTTCAAAATTATTTAATTAACTTTATTAATATCTCCATTAAAAAAAAAAGGTCAACCCTCTAAGTAGAATTAGGAGAATATCCATGTCATGTTGGAGACTAAAACCTTAAGCAGGCTGTATCCAATGGCTGACGGTTATTTCTACGTTTTGAGGCAGATGTGCATTTGGATTATTGTTAGCCTCGCCACCAAACTGATCTTGAGAAAACACAGCACCCTTTTCATTAAATGAAGACTCTGATTCCTCACCTTCACTTGACGGACTTGGTGGACACTGTGACGCCGGAGATTCCTCAACCGCACCCAACCCATTATGATTCCTCCCACTTTCATCTTCACTTTCATCTCGCTCTTCCTTTTTCTTGAAAGTGTGAGAGCTTTCGTCTCTCTGGTTAAAAATATTCACCAACATCTTTATTCGCCTCCATATTGATGTACCTCCCGGACTATAGCCTGACCAGATGTCTCTGTTCTGGTATAGGAATGTGACGGAGAAGATTATGAGTGCTAATACAGATGCAAGTCCTGCTATGAGAAACAAGCCCCAGAAGCTCTCAAGGCCAAGGCTATTTGAAGAAACTAAGGCCTTCGAATCTGGGCAGTTACTTCCGTTGAACCATTCACTCTCTATTCTTTTCATTTTATTCCCTTGTGTCACGTTCAGGATTGCTCTTGACATGTCAGCTACAAGAGGAGATCCTTTTGGAAATACCTGCAATTCAACCCAATTTTATTACTGGCAATCTTATCACAGTAACATGATTTGGGCGGAGACTAAAAAACGGACAAAGCTTTGACAAACTTACAAAGCCAAAGCCCCCAGTTTTGAAAGTCGGTTCAACCATGACATAATTGGAGCAATACTTCCCAAGAAAGAGCTTTACGTATGAAATTTCATCAAACGCAGCAGCAATTCCACCATTTTCAACTCCTTTCTCAAATAATTTATGGCAACTTTCAGTAGAATTATAAATTTTGAGTTGGTAATCCTGAAAACCCAGCTCCTTCAAAACTCCGTGTACAAAAGAACCTTCCAAATAACCAACATTCAATCTGTTCTTTATAAGTAGACTCACGTCCTTCACAGTCGGGCTAAGCTGTTCAACTGTCAAGAGCGACGTCAAACTTGCAGTATAACTCTGAGTCAGAATTAGAACTACAAATATCCATATGATTACCACAAATCTACCCAAATTGCTCACCACTCTCTCTCCTGTAAAACCATTAAAAAACCTATCATGTGTTATATATCCTTATCCACACTAATGCTAATCATCAAGATCATTCTATAACTAGGAAGAAGAGAGGATAACTTACGATGGGCAAAAACCATGATTGAGAAAGAAAACCATAAGCTGGTTCCAATTTGATGTGAGGGAGGTCCTCTGAAATGTTCGTTTACTCGGTGTTCAAGCACCCACACAACAAACCCAATAAATACAAAAGAGCAAGCACTTGTCACCCAAAGATCCCAAGTCAGTGGCTTTAAGAAGGCCCACGCACTATTCTTCCTCCTGTCTTTCACTGGAACTATCATTGTTACACCAGATTCAGTGTACAGCAAAGTGAAATCCACATGGTTGGACCTGTTGGCTATGATCGTCACATCCCCCACCACCGCATCAAATTTCTGGAAATCCAAACATGTCACCGAGATTTGTTTGAAGTAAATTTTAAGAAAGAGAACATATCAAAGTAGAATTAATTAGTTACCCCAAAATATACTTGGCTGATAAGGTCGTCGTATATTGGAGTTGTACTAATCACAGCTTCCATCTTAGGAAATGGGATGAATTCATATGACAGGCCATAAGGCAATGCTTGCACCACAGCCTTGAACACGTCAATGCAGAATCCTGTAATCTTTGGTTGATTCGTAGCTGGATTAAGTATTGCCTTCACGAATTCCGTGTAACCCGCTTTCACTGGTACTCCTACCCTCAGCTTTGTTCCTTTTACAGGGATTTCCCATCCCTTTGGAATAGAATTTGTATCCCCTGGCCATGTTACTTCACCCAGATCCTTCTTTGATGTAGAATATGTGCTTGTGTTCGTCCAACTCAGATTTCGAATAAGTCCATTTTGTGCTGTCCAAAATCCTATCGTTCTTTGACCATCACCAACCACATTTACTATCTCAAACGCTGATGCCGGCAATTGTCCATTAACAACACTGAATTCTCCACTCAGGCCTCTAAATTTGATTCTGGATATGGCTTCACCCAGCTTTTCCCCATTTCTTGAAACTCCCAAGCTTTCAAGATCGGAAGAATTACCTGAAACGTTACTCATATCGAAGCCGAGATTGCCGACTTGCTCAACGGCCATGGCTAAAGCCGTGGTAGCATCATAAGCCCATAATCCAAGCGCATTCAGATTAATTCCAGCCAGGGTTGGATTGTCTTGTATGAACTTTCTTTTCCATCTGTCTTCAAAATCATCAAGTTTCTTCGTTCTAGAAACATAACTCTTAACACCCAAAACTCCTTGCATTGATTCTATGACTGAGGAATCGAAGGAATTCAACATATTAACCAAACCATCGGTTACGATCCAAACATAGCCTCTGTTCATCATACCAATCTGTTTTGCGATGGAGAAGAGGCGTATACCAATATCAGAGGACACGTGCACAACGACCACTCTGGTTTGTTTGTTCATCAAATTGGAGAGCTCTGTTTTTATTTCTTCATCGGTGGCTGAAGGTGAAATGGCACTCATATATGGGATTCGAACATAGGCTTGTTGAAGAGCGTTAGTTAAGAAGGGTGTGAGCCCTTTTCCAAAATCGTCTTCTACGTAAATGGGCACCGCCTCTTCCCACCCAAAAGCTTGCACGATTGCGCTAATGGCATTCACTTGAGCCAAATCGTTCTGTGAAATCTGAAAGAAGTATTGGCTCCCAAGAGAAGAGAGGGAAGGACTCGTTGCTGAGAAGGTTATGATGGGCACGTGAGCTTCGGCTCCAAGACTGATCACAAAGTTGGCCTCCATTGATGTCGACGGTCCTATTATGGCTTGCACTTGCTCTGTTTTGATGAGGTCAATAGCTGAGTTCGTCGTCATAATTACGATATTCAGAAACGTGTTTGGATTCCATACAAGAAAACAGAGACATAATCAAACAAAATGTCGCAATTATCAAAACCAACATGGAACTATGCAAGTCCAATAAGTTTTTGATCAAAAAGCAGAGGAAGAAGAAAGCAGAGAGAAAAGAAGAAAACCTTGAGCAGCAGCAGTAACGATGTCTCTTTGGGAGTCCCTGGGGATGAAGAAGAGCCTGGTTTTGTAATGAGAATGAGAGACAGAGAAGTCAGACAGGGACATTCTGATACAGCTCCAACCTATCTTTGCCGTAGAAGACGAGAGATCAAGTACGATTCCTACTTTCACCGACACTGTCGCGTTTGTCTGAGCTAGTGCTACGCACAGGAAACAAGTAAGAGTCCAGATAAGGAAGAGCAGAAGGCACATGAACTTGTTCATCGTTTTCCAATGTCAAGCTGATCAAGCTCCGTGAAGTTCATGTTCATGTACAAGTTCAAGAGAAATGCGTATTTATGCTGACTCCCTCTGGATTTCAAAGGCGCATACAGAGACATGTTGCGCGTTAAAAAAAAAAAATCCTCTGTTAAATAAAAAATATATATTTTGTTCCACTGAATTATTTTTTGTATTAAATGTCTGTTTAAATTAGGGGTAAAAACTATTTTTTCAATATAATTATATGTGAAGTAAGTACTTCCTCTGGTCCTTATTATAAGACATCAACTGTCATTTCTCTTAGACCAAGGAAGAGCAGTTAAAGCAATAAATAAGTGTTCGGTTAACAAATATTTCCACTTCTACCCTTAATGCAGCTTTATAAATTTTAAAATGAAAAATGAAACTTTAATATTAAGGGAGAGAGAAGACACAGAGAGTCGGGACAATGAAAAATGAAGCTTTAATATTAGGGGAAAGAGAAACTTAGTGATTGCCTGATTAGAGATGAAAAAGTCAAAGAAAGTGTATTCCTGCACAGCGTGATAATTTATGATATTCTTATTGGACTAAACATTTCTCCCTCTAGCCTAAGAAACAAGCTGATTGGAGTATAGGTTTACAGTGGGCTGATAATAATTTACAACTTCTGATAAGTAATAAAAATAAGGGTAAAATGGGGAGAACACAATAAAACAGGCAATTAGGGGTAGTTTGTGCCTTATAATAAAAATAAAAAAATATTGGTAATTGATGTCTTATAATAAAGACCATATAATAAAGACCAGAGGGAGTATATGGAAAGAGTATATCTTGACTTACATCATCAACACTAGGAAGAATATTCCGTACGGGTAGCATATAGCTGATAGCTCTCATGAAAGTGTGCAAGGAAAAAACTTTTAAAATATTAAATTTATTGAAGTCTACCTTTCCAAGAGAAATTAATTTTTGTAATTTTAAAATTTAAGTACACTTTTGGCCAACAATTTATTATTATTGTAAAAAAATATTTGTTTGAACAGACAGAAATAAGTATTTCTCAATAAGTATATATGATGCGCAGGGGAAATGTTTCTGTCAAACCAAGGAATTTTTGAATATTCAGAGGGGTTTTAAAATTGACTCATGTAATTTTTTAAAAAAAAAAATAAGAAGAAGAGAAAGGGAAAAGAAAAGAGTCTGGCGGATCACGCGGTTGATGACAGCGAGGCACTGAAAACAGGGGATAATAGAATCGTTAATCTTGATCATGTGGAGCCCAAAAAAAGAACTAAGGTTTAATCTTGGAAACTCTTAACCAAGTCAAACCCATTTAGTCACAACATTAAAGATGTGTTTAGTTTGAGGAGAATGGGTGGAAGGGGAGGGAGGGATGACTAATATTTGATACTCCCTTTAGTCCTTATTATAAGGCACCAACTACTAATATTTTTTTATCCTTATTATAAGGCATCAACTTACTTTAACTAATTCATTTATTACTTTTTTTTCCATTATGCCCTCATTTTTAACTAACTATTTAAAGCTATATCATTAAAGTAGGGGTGAAGTTGGAAACATTTATTAATTTTGGACCTAATTAATGAATTAACTTCTATTCCTTGGTTTGTGAGAAAAAATAGTTGATGCCTTATAATAAGGACCAGAGGGAGTATTAATATATATATATTAGTCTCAAACAATATTTTCCTCTCCCCTCCCACCAAACACATCGTAAGTAAAGCCAGGAAATATGGCCGGTTATGAATCAGGGCCAGCTAGGCCTACAAGGCCGGTCCTTAAAAGTTTTGGGCTTAATAGGGTTAGCCCTTTTAAGTTTAGAGTATGAAAAACATATATTTTCAAAATCCGGTTCGAAAACATCAAGGTTAGGGTCAACCTTATAGGGTAGAAGAATTATTCCAAATTTTTTCTCTGTTTTCTTAAAGAAATATAATTAATAAATTATAATAATTAAAGTTTTAATTTATCAAATAAAATGTTGTTAACATTAATATCTAAACAAGATGTATTATGCAACAAACAAGGGTTTGTCAGCCTCGCGTGAGTTGTGATACTGATTCGTAAGTGACTAAGAGTAAGTGAAAGACTAAGATTGAGTTAAGAGTTGAGACAATGATAGAGAGTGATAAGAAAGTTGGAGAGAACGAGGAAAATGATGATTGGATTTTTAGAGTTTATTTACCCCTAATACTCTCAATATCAGTTAAGTTAATTAAAAAAAAAATTAAAAGGCCTAATGAGCCGGCCTTGCTGGACCAACTTTATTTTACATCTCCAATTTTTAAGTTCAACCCGATTTTCCGGCTCCAACCTTTACTTGTCAAATTTCACTCTAATCATCAAGAAATTTCGTAAAGTCCATGCACATGCAAAGGATAGGAATAAAGTCCATTGAATGAGCTCTCCCCCAGGAGAGTCCCTTGAAAATTCTGATAGTTGAGTCTGTACATTAACTATATTGACCATTGAATAATTCTCTCAAGGTAGGTTGTGTGATTTTTAACAATTACTCACCATAACAATTGGCATTAATTTATATTCTACGTTGAACCAGAGTGACAACGGTGATGGAGAGAGTGTGAATGGGTTTTCATAACAACTGTGGATCTAAACCCCAATTCATTCCCATTCAACCTAGGGCATAATTTTGAGAGAGAAGATTAGTTAATTCATAAATCTTTATAATTTAGGATTAAGGTGCAAAAATACACATGAACTTTTTCTGCAATAGCAAAAATACACATATGCTTTTTTCAGGAGCAAAAATATACATGTGGTTACCATTTTGGTGTAAAAGTCACATCACACCGTTAAGTCACTATTCACCATGATGAGAAAGAAAAAGATGAGGTGAATAGTAACTTAACGGTGGTGAACAGTGACTTAATGGTGAGATGTGACTTTTGCATCAAAATGGTAATCACATATGTATTTTTGCTCCTCAAAAAAGCATATGTATATTTTTACTCCCGAGGAAAAAACTTATGTGTATTTTTGCACCTTAACCCTATAATTTATCTCATAAATTTGAAATAAGTTTCATGTATTTGAATCAGGTCTTTATAATTTTATCCATTATGAGAATCATTAATTTTAATTTATAAAATTTTATGGACTTTATAAAAATTTATTCATTCCATTTAACACCATATTTCACCAACGGTGCATTTCTATATAAGTGAAACTTGATGTATGTTAAGAATTAAAAATCATCAGATCAAGCACACTATGACAGCTCAAATTAAATAAAAGAAATTACCGGGACTTGATTTAAAATTGAGGTAAACTATAAAGATCCATGAATTAATTTTGCCTGATTTTAAGTAAGACTAAATTATTCAAATTAATCATCCTAACTTGCTTGAAAGTTTAGGAATTGTATCATCATTAAGTTCTAAAAGTGAGGAGATTATTTGTATATGATTCTAATTAATTAATCAAAGAAAACAGGAATTTAGTGATGGAATTTTAAAACTACTTCGCAAATTCCACCGTGATCCATCACTAAACAATTAGCGACAGAATTTCTTCACTGAACTGATTAACGACAAAAAAAAAAAAAAAAGAAGAAGAAGCTAATTTCACTGTTTTTAATTATAAATACAAGAAAGTTGCATGATATTTAGCCTTTAAATAATATATAAAGATGAATGGATAACAATTGCAATATGGACAGTGACAATTAGTATCTATTAGTTCCATTATATATTTATTAGGGTTTGATTTATAGGTGCCAACTGTCTCTCTTTCTTCCTCTTCTCTTTAAATACTTTATGAACAAGAATTGAGCTTTCAAAGTCATTGTTTTAATTGTACTTCATTAAAGATGACGAATGCATAGGATTATATATACTTAATTAGCTAAATAAGGCAGAACAATTTTATATAAAGATATAGAGAACCAAGACAATAAGATGCGATGGAGAAGACATGCATGTCGCTGCGTACCAAGTTTTGTTGATTGTGATATATATGGTGAAACACTGACACTTTTCGAAGGGATTCAACTAATGACTTGACGTACACATGAATATATAAAGCAACAGCATGCGTGTGCAAATAGTTGAAAGATTTTACAAGAATCAAACATTGATCAGACTTAGAAAGATTTTAGAGGAAAAGACTGAGTCAAACTTCTTTAACGATCGAATAAAGAACAACACAAGTCGGTGGAGGAATTTGTTAAGATTTAAAGATCCCAAAATTTGTTAGGGGCTCAAGGTCTTCGTTCTCTCTGAGTTGAGTTTCCTGACTTTGATTTGTGTCCACGTGAAATATTCACTAATGGTCCATCTTTATATTATATTTTCATTTATTCTATGAATAACATACCAGTATAGGTTATATAAAAATGTAGATGTACCATTTAGATTAGTGGCCGGTAGAAACTATTTTGAATAGATAGTGTGATAAGTTTTATATTGATTTATATGAACGTGGTTTACAAACACTAATTAAAGCAGTGAGACTTGAGAATGAGTTGTGCACAGTACCTAAGAGAATATCGAGGTGAGTCTGTAAAGACATTGACTGAGAACATTTCAAAATCAATCTTGCATTGCATGCATGGATGCAAGTACACAAGGAATTTGCTGCTAAACTATAACCATTCTTATTAATATTGAGGGAAAATAATAAAAAAACATATTTACATAATTTAATTTAATTAGATTAAAAATATTAGTTAAATTAATTAATATGACATATATTTTTTAAAATACTATAGTCATATCCTTTAATTCATTTATTCACCTTCTCTTTCTTGTTAATTATTATCGAGGAAGCATTAACATAGGTAAATTAGAAGAGACTATCAAGTATAACAAATAGATCTTATATTTAATATTTAATGTAACTTCAACTCTCCATATATATAATAAATATTAAAGTCGATAGGGAGTATTACAATATTTAAACAATCTAAATTAAATCTCTAGTAGTACTCCTTCCCGTAAATTCACAAATAGTTATTAAAATTGTTGCTATATATTTTTTAAATACTTGTTCTTCCAAAATTGTAATGATATACGATTTTCTTACTATTTTATCCTCTCTTGATAAGATATTGATAGGAGGAGCCGCTACTTTAACAAACAAAATCATAGATAAATACTCATTAAAAAAAAAATGCACATGCAATGTATTAATTTAAGAGAGTTTTTTAACCCAAAGTATTTTGGCAAAACACCATTAAATTTTTTAATATAATTAAAAATATATATTTCAGAATATAATAATCACAATCATGTATATTTTGCTAAGCTTTTTAGCAATATTAGTCTCAATATAAACAATTATGAAATCGATAAAAAAAAATCATCTTTCATCTTGGCTCTTCACCCCCCCTTCCTTCTACTCTTGTTTTGTTTTCTATTATATATTCTTATCTATAATTTCCAAGCAACACATAGAGACTTTTTTATTAATTATAAAATCAAATAGACACGTCACTATTAACGACTTGACTTAGAATTTTTTTTTTTTTTAAAAAAAAAAAACATGATGATGAATGTTGTTACCTCGTCTCCTGTCTATTATTCATCAAGTTTCCTCGGCCAAAATAAAGTAATTAACTTGCAGTTTGGCTTAATTGTATGCATCACATTTTATATCAAAAGTGTGTGTATATATAATAGTACATTTGCTTTTGAACATCAAAACTGAACTTAGTAGTTGTAGTTGTGCTTTTGAAAAATCAACAAGTAAAAAATGTATTATGAGAAAGACTGCGACATTGCAAATGCTGCATATAATACGACTTTAGAATTTTGAAATTATGAATTAATTAACCGACTAATCCTGCTTGGTCAAGCTCGATCTCCAATCTGAACCGTGGAGTTCAAACAAACCACAGCCAATTAATTAGGTTTTAATTTTTACAACTTTAGGCACTCATTATAATATATTCTAGCTCTACAACTAAAATTGAATTGACATATCATATATGAAATCATGGTTAAGGACAGGCAGGGTTAAACAAAACATGATAAATCTCTATCATAAAATGACAAAGTTCAATTTAAAAACAATAAATTAAACCTGAAAATGTTATAAAGTATTTTTCACTAATTGAAAATCTCTATCACGTATCTGTTAATTATACTAATTAGTTAAAAACTGAATGTAACGAAGACAACAGCAACAACGATCTAAGTCAAACCTGCGTGGGCTTTCAATGATAATGACTTTACTTGTACACACAGCTAACTTCTTGTACGATGTATACACATATTTCTTTGTGTTGACGCTTACAAATATAAAGAAGACTTTAATTTAATGGAATTTACAATAGGAACTAGACCAGAGGACTTTGACTAGCAATATTGAGGAAAGTTCAGATCATATATGTAGCCCATCCCATAAAGCCTGGCAAAGTAGTACATTATATTCTTCATGTGACTAAAGAATCTAATTTTATTTTCACTTAGATTCCCATTAAATACATGGGTTTGTTAGCCGATACTATATATGAGTTTAATTACTTTGTCAAACATGTGTATGTCATCTTCAAAATGCTAACTCACCCTAGTCCTGCTGAATGGCTCGTGTTGTTGTTGGATCATATGTTAATAAAGTCCAAATAAACTTGAAAAATAACAGAATTTTGGAGCATGGAATTCCCAACAATATTTCATGAAATTTCCCAAGCATCGATTTAAACCATCTATTGTTATGATATTCCACTCAATATATTAGCACAGATAAATTATCAAAGCCAAAAACTCCAGATGACCCCAACACTATAAGGCACGCGACATTATATAAGTGTTTATACTGTTTAGATTAACTTTTGAAGAATAGTTTCTTGAGAAAAAGTCATAAAATTGTTTTTTAGAATATATTCTGAGCATAATATATTATGTGAAAAGAATGATTTTGATAAAATAATAGTGTTTAGATATTGTTATCAAAATAGTTTTTTCATACTGAAATTACCAAAAAATTATTTCACTGATAGGTATTAAAAGGATTAAGTAGCAAAAATACACATGGGCTTTTATCTCGAGAGCACTCAGCACCACGTACTTTTTTCTGAACCAAAAATACACACGTGGTTACGTTTTAGAAACAAAAATACCACGACCGTTAACTGACTGTTAACCATAATGAAATTATCCTTTTGCCTTTAGTTTAAAATAATAAAAAAAATATAAAATACCTCCCAGGCGGTGGACCCCACCGCTGGTGACCCCACCTCCGACGACTTTTTTTTTTAAAAAAAAAACTAAGGGAAGGCTGGCCTTCCCACCGCCGGCCACCCTACGCCAGTGACCTGCTGTCGCCTAATGACTTCCTAATTTTAATAGATTTGAGGTATATTATGATATATTTAGGAAGTCATTAATATTAAATTAAAGAGATTTTCTTAAGATTCTAAGAGAAATCAATTTGGATACATTATTTGGGGATTCCAACTTAGAAGATAAATTTCTAATGAAGTTAAGAAAAAAAAAGTTTTATTTTTTTTATTATTATTATATAATTTTGTTTTCAAATTCAGGAGCATAGCCACAGATTGAATTGGGATTGAACATTGGACTTTGATGCTTGTGGGCTTTATTTGAATTAAATGGCCATTGTGTGTGGCCCACGAATTAGGTTTGGGATCAAGCAATTTGGATGAGACAAAAACGGTGGGCCCACGAAGTCCCTTAATGGAGCAATGAAATCAAACCTAAAAGCTACAGAGAGCACACGCGGACGGGAGAATAGAGAAGAGGAATCAATTAAAAAAAACGGCAGCACCTGGAGAGAAAAAAGGAGGTGACGGCCGAGAAAGAAGAACCGAACGCGAAGAAAAGAAGACGCAGGCGGCCACTAATTGAGCAACACGGCGACATCAAGGAAGGAGACAGCAGAGACACAAGCAGCAACGAATTAAGAAGACGCTGACGGCACAAAAGAATAGAGGAGATTGTTGAATCTTGTTCTTATTTTAAGTAATTCTGGTTCAGTAGTTTATTAATTTCCATTATTGCAATAACTTAGATTCTGAAATTTTAGTATGTAGCTGAACCTAAGCTGTCATCTGGATTGAAGCCATGTGTGGCTAGTTTATTTTTCAACCTAAAGGACCTATGAACTTATTTAGATTTTAGACATTATTCCCATTAATTAGTTTTGTTTAGTATTAATTCAGTTTATTTAATCTTACTTTTATTATTAATTACTTAGTGATTGGCCACCATTGAGCATGTTTTGGGGATTTATGATTGAATTTGACGAAAGGAATCTTAAATTGACCTTAAGATGAAATAATGTGGAATTAGATTTTTAATTTAATTTGTGTCTAGGATAGACATATACTTAGAAGCTTCGCATAATCAAATTAGAGTGAGCCCGAGTTGAATTGCATCTTAATTAGTCATGTGAGGCATTGCATAATTAAATGAGATAAGTATATAAATGGACCGGCAGACATTTATAAACATTAATACTCTAGATTAGCTGATTAAATTAAGTTAAAATTAATTTAGTGGGAACAAAATCTAATAAACAAATAAGAGATTAATGACTCTAGGTTGTCTTTCTTTGAAATTTGCTCTTCATGAAAAGTTTTTGTCGATATTAATTTCTTATCCTATTTGTATTTATTTTTATTAATTGAAAACAACTCTATTCAATTTAAACGAAAAGGAAATTTGACACTTAAGCACTAGCTAAATTATGTCTCTGTGGGATGACCTTAATTTACCACTTGCTATTTTCACGACCCGTACACTTGCGGTGTTTAATTAAATTTTTGTAGCATCACCGCCGCACCACCGCCGGCGACTGACCGCCACCGCCCCACTTACGGCGACTTTTTTTTAAAAAAAAAACTATTTTTTTTAAGAAAAAAAACTAAGGGGAGGCCGGCCTCCTCACCGCCCGCCACTCTAAGCTAGCGACCTGCCACCTCCGCCTCACCTCTAGTGACTTTTTTTTTTAAAAAAAAAACTAATTTTTTATTTTAAAAATAGTTTTAAAAAAAAAGTCGCCGACGGTAAGGCGGTAGTAGCCGATCGCCGGCATGGGGTGGCCGGCGGTGGGAAGGCCTTCCTCCCCTTATTTTTTTTTATAAAAAAAAATGGTTTTTTTTTTTAAAAAAAAGTCACTAGAGGTGAAGTGGTGGCGGCCGCCAGCGTGGGGTAGCCGGCAGTGGGGCCCACCAGGAGGGGGTGGGGTATTTTAGATTTTTTATGATTATTTTAAATTAAGGGCAAAAAAGTAATTTCACTATAGTTAACGGTCAACTAACGGCCGTGGTATTTTTGCTCCTAAAGCGTAATAACGTGTGTATTTTTTGTACAGAAAAAAGCACATGGTGCTGAGTGCTTTCGAGGGGAAAGTCCATGTATATTTTTGCTACTTTACCAGTACTAAAAAGATACTTAAGAATACTAACTGTTGCTGAAAAAATATTTCATAATCTTAAAAAATTATTTTAGGATCTTGAAGAAAATATTTCAGGGTAATGACTAATGATTGATTTTGAAAAAATATTTTTGGGTACTAAAAATATAATTAAGGATACTGACTAATACTAAAAAAATATTTCATGATCTTGAAAATTCATTTTTGGATATTGAAAAAAATATTTTAGGGTACTAATTGGTCTTAAAAAAATATTTTAGGGTATTGACGAGTATCAAAAAGATATTTAAAGATACTGATCGGTATTGGAAAAATAATGATAATGATGGCAGAGTTGACAGAAAAATCTGAAAAGAAAATAGATTTTTTCAAAACCATGATTTTGACTAAAAAAGCACTTTAAGCAGATTTGAAAGTGTTTGGCAAAAAAAAAAAATCTAAAACCATGGTTTTGTTTTGAAAACCACTTCAAGTATCCAAACACCCAGTAGCCTTAATACAATCATCTAGATATTTTCTGTTTTTCACTGTAACAAGTGTCATATTATATTTGTCCTTATCCCTTCAGCTAGCCTATATAATGTTGTATTTCATTTCTGTACAATTCAAGATTGTGAATATAAAGAAAATTCTTTATTATTTTGTCTTTTCTGCTTCAGGTACAATAGATCAAATGAAACACTATACATGTAGATATGACTCATACATGTGTTATTGTACAATTTCAAAATGTTTGACAATTTTTAATGACGGAGTTAATTTCATCAGTTGGTCGCAAAGTTCACATCAAGAATACACACACCAGGGTCTGGCGGATCCTATATATCACAGAATGCCCTCAGGCGTTTTTATTTCTGTGTCTTGTGGTGCTGGCCTATTAGGGCTAGCCTCGCTATAAAACGAGAAACTTGGTTCTGATTCAGATGGACTTGGAGGGCAATTTGTATGTGGAGATGCCTCAACTTCACACATATCATGTATGCTATAATCTTCACTATTATTCTGCATTTCCCTTTTTCTGAAGGTGTGAGAACTCATGTCCCTCTGGTCAAACTTCTCTATCAACTTCCCAATTCGTTTCCACTTTGAGGTATTGGGATCATTATGTAACCAGATTTGCTTGTTCTGATATAGGAAGTTCACGGTGAAAATACTTAGAGCCAGAGTAGAAGTAACCCCTACAATGAGAAGTAGTCCCCAGAAGCTTTCAAGTCCAAGACTGTTTGATGAAATTGAGGTATCAGAACCTGGGCAGTTGTTTTTTCTGAACCAAGCATTCTCGATCACCTTCATTTTATCTCCTTGTGTAACATTCAGGACTGCCCTTGAAATGTCAGCCACAAGAGGAGAACCTTTAGGGAACACCTGTAATTTGTATTTAATTAAGAATAACAGTTGAGGAAGAAAGTAGAGAATTATATATATAATAGACATAACATAAAAACGCAACTTACAAATCCAAAGCCGCCAGTTTTAAAAGTTGGTTCAAGCATGGCATACTTAGAACAGTAACTTTGAAGGAAGAATTTGACAACGTAAGGCACTTCATCAAATGCAGCTGCAATGCCACCATTTGCATTTCCTCTTTCAAATAGTTTGTTGCATTCCTCCGGGGATTTATACGTTTTAAGTTGGTAATCAAGGAAACCCATTTCCTTCAAGATTTCAATCACAAACGAACCTTGCTTGTAACCAACATTCATTCTGTTCTTTATCAGTAAATTAACGTCAGTTACAGTTGGGTTGAGCTGCTCAATCGTCAAAAGTGCGGTCAAACTAGCAGTGTAGCTTTGAACCAAAATTAGAACCACAAAAACCCATATAATTACCACAAATCTACCCAGGTTGCTCACCACTTTTTCTCCTGTAACACAATTCAATTTGTTATTTGTTATTTCTAGCATAATCAAAGTCACTTACAGAAGGTTAGAACTTACGATGTGCAAAAACCATGGTCGAGAATGAAAACCATAAGCTTGTTCCAATCTGGTGAGATGGGGGTCCTCTAAAATGTTCGTTTATTCTGTGTTCAAGCACCCACACAACAAACCCAATGAATACAAAGGAACAAGCTATTGTTACCCAAAGATCCCAAGTCAATGGCTTTAAGAAGGCCCAAGCATTCTTGTTCCTGTTGTCTTTTACTGGAACTACCATTGTTACACCAGATTCAGTGTACGGCAAACTGAAATCCACATAGTTAGACCTGTTTGCTATAATTGTTACATCCCCCACCACGGCATCAAAGTTCTGCAAATGATAAATAACTTTTCACCATGATAAATTGGAAGTAAATTTTAAGGAAGAGAAAAACAAAGTGGAATTAATTAGTTACCCCAAAATAAACTTGGCTAATCAGCTCATTGTATGATCCTGCACTATCGCCATTTGGTTTAGTAAAAGGGATAAATTCATAGGGTAAGGCATAAGGGAGAACTTCCAACACTGCTTTGAACACGTCAATGCAAAATCCAGTGACATCTGTTGTATTAGTGATGGGATCATAAGATACTTTCACGAATTGAGGATAACCATTTTTCTCTGGCACCCCTATCCTTAACTTCCTCGCATTTGTGGGGATTTCCCATGCCTTTGGAACAGAGTTCGTGTCCCCTGGCCATATAATTGTACCAAGATCCTTACTTGATGTAGAATACATCTGGGTCTTAGTTGAGTTTAGATTTCTGACTATTCCATTTTGTGGGGTCCAAAACCCTATTACTCTTCCTCCTTTCCCAATCACATTCAATATCTCAAACGTTGAAGCTTGCAATTGCCGGTTAACAATGCTGAATTCTCCACTTAGGCCTGTAAATGTAGTGTTTGACAAGGCTTCACGAAGCTTTTCACCACTTTTTGAAACTCCAGTCCTTTCCAAATCAGTTGAGTTGGACGAAGTAGCATTGGTCAGAGCAAAACCAAGGTTGTTGGTATCAACTTTCTCAATAGCCATAGCTAATGCTGTGACAGCATCATAAGCCCATACCCCAAAAACATTCAAATCTGTATCAAGAAGGGTAGGATTGTCTCGTAGGAATCTTCTTTTCCATCGAACTTTAAACTCATCTAACTGCTCTGTTTTGGGAATATAGGTCCTCACACCCAACACTCCTTCCATTGATTCTATGACTGAGGAATTTAAAGAGCTTAATCCATTAGCCAAACCATCTGTTACGATCCAAACATAACCCTTGCTCATCATTCCAATCTGTTTTGCAATGGTGAAGAGTCGCACGCCTGGATTTGGGATCATGTGCACAACAAACACTCTGGTTTGCATGGTCATTAACTTGTAGAGCTCTGCTCTGATATCTTCATCAGTGGCTGAAGCTGAAATAGAACTCTGATATGGGATTCGAACGTACACTTGTTGAAGAGAATTGGTCAAAAATGGTATAACCCCTTTCCCATACTCGTTGTCTGTGTAAATGGGCACTGCTTCTTTCCACCCAAAAGCTTGTACGATTGCTCCAATGGCGTTCACTTGAGCTGAATCAGTCTGTGCAATTCGGAAAAAATATGAACTTGGAAGGGAAGCCAGAGAAGGACTTGTTGCTGAAAAAGTTATGATGGGAACATGAGCTTTGTCTCCCAGACTGATAAAAAAGATGGCCTCCATTGACGTGAATGGACCTATTATGGCTTGCACTTTCTCTGACTTTATGAGATCTAGAGCTGTTTATCAAGAAAATCTGCGAATCAGATCGAACATGGGGAAAAAAAAACAGGTCTACCACCACTGGCTGTATCTTTTTCCACTCTGGTTTGAAATTTCCTCGGTCAACAGATTTGTGATCTTTGATTTCACCGATTCTTATCAATAAACATGCGTGCTACATTTATTTCGTGTGGTAATCTATCATGCGTATAAATCAAACAATCATTCGAGTCAAAATTAAGATGTTACTGAAAAAATGCAACAGATTAACTGAGGTAATTAAAATGATTTATTTCGTTTATAGAATAATTTCCGAACGATAACTGAGCGCCACTGAGATTTAATGACTAGGAACAAATGGTGAAGTGTAAGAACTTTCCGCATTAACCAAGACGATGTTGTGGATAATTATATTCCAAAGCTTTAAGTATCCATACATACATACTAAAAGGTACAGGAAAAGGCAGAGAGAGAGAGAGAGAGAGAGAGAGAGAGAGAGAGAGAGGTGACCTTGAGAAGCCGCAGAAACAACATCTGAGTGAGAGTCCCTGACGATGAAAACGAGCCTGGTGTTGTAATAAGAATGAGAGGCATAAAAATCAGAAAGGGCCATGTTGATACAGCTCAAGCCCATCTTTGCGGTCGGAGAAGAAAGATCAAGTACGATTCCTACTTTTACTGGCACGCTTTCTTTTGCCTGTGCCATGCTGCTCAGGGAAAAACATAAAGCCCACATGAACAAGACGATCAGCTTCTTCATCGTCTTCGAATATCAAGCTTGCTAGGCCACCTTAATTTTGTTGATCATGGTGAAGTCAACACGGTACGAAGCATATTTATAAGTTATAGGCGTCTCCCGCGAATTTGAAAATGCGCAAGTACAAAGAGCCTGCTGTTATCTGATCTCCTCATATTTGGATATACTGTATTACATGTAGAAAGCTTCATTAATATGATTTAGTATCCCACAAATATTAATATATCAATATTATAACATATAGGTTGTTGGCGGAAAAAAAAATCTTATAACGTAAAGTTAATTTAACAAACCCCATATACTTCCTCTCATCCTTAATACTACATAAAATCAACTTTAATGTAAAAATTAAATTATAAAATGACTCTTATATTATTGAGCAGAGGTAGTGTTATGTAAGAAATATTTATAGTGTTTTTACAGGAGAAAAAAGAGAGAAATATTTATTGTGACACATTACACTGTTACAGTGACGATGCCACCGTGGATTGCAATGCTCATTGACATTTGACCAAGTCAAACTCCCCTTGATTTTTAACAGCTATTAACAACTATAGATGCTTGATCGTGACGCAGAAAAATTTTGAATATTTTGACTACCTTTTTTATTGCAGTTATAATAATGTGAATGAAGTCTAGTGGTTTCCATATTGTTGGGTTGACAAGAAAGCCAAGACACTTTCAGGTCATGTTACATTGTTACGCTAGTATTTGCATACCAGCTAGGTGCCCAATTGATTTATAAAATTGAGATTTGATAGTAAGTTTATATATATTCTGTAGTTTGCAGCATTTCAAAATTCTCAATGAATTTCTCAGTGACACGCTAAAAAGAAATTAGATCAGCCAAACTAGTGTGGTAAGCCTCTGATAATGATGCAAAAATTGTTGAATTTTTGCATTTATCATTATTGATCAAATCAACGTGGTTCGGTGTTCAGTAGTGAGTACCAATTACGTATAATGGAAGCTAAGCAAGCAACATTTAAATTACATCAATTAAAAGTAAAGAGAAAATAGATTACATGAGACGAGTTCGATCGACTTATCAGGGTCAAAGCTTTTAGAATATTGCGTTCAATCGCTTGAATACTAAGTGGTCTGCATGGAACTAGTCCACCTTATTCGCCTCCACCATTGTGTTGTGAGTTTCAAACTTTTTTCTGAAACATCAAACATTTACTTTAATTGTAGTTTTCTTCTGTATAAAAAAATATAAGCTATTTAATATAAAAACCAGTCAGCTAATTAGAAATTACCAGAAACTAAATAATTACTTAATTAGCATATCTTACATATGATGATCTCTTTACAATATTTATGTATATCATTAGATTATATGATCCATTAAATCCTTAACATAAGATATATTTACCTAATTTGATTAGATTAAAGTATTTAGTGAAGTTAGTTAATACATCATCTATTTTATAAAACATCATTATCATCTTTATTAATTCTTATATTCCCTTTCTTTCTTGATTACTGTTGAAGAAGCCTCAACGAACGTAAATTAGAAAAAACAGTGACAAATATATAAAATATGGCTTATATTCAAGATCAAAACTAGCTCTTCAAATATGTCTTATATTAATTATTGGAATAAGTATCATTTATAAGTCAAGCAAATTTATTTGAAGAAAAATAATAAATATAAAAGATAAAATGAAAAAATATTTATAACCAAAATTCACTTTTAAGCAAATTATCTTTTGTATTTGGAACAAAAGTAGGACTTGATTTTTGATTTCATGACAGTTTTTTCTTACTATTTTGTATGTATGAATCCAATGTTACACGTAATTTAGTTTATTATCTGCAACTCATTTAGTTTCGTTATATTTTTTATTATCTCCTTATTATGGGGCGAATATAAAAAACGATTATTCAAGTAAAGTGAAAATCAAGCACTCCAACATGTCCTCAGGCCTCAGTCCTCACGCTAATTACTCCAAAGTCAATGGATCAATAAATTTAAATTAGTATAATTTTCTAGTTTGTTATTATTTTTTAGTAAACACGTGGTGGCAATTCGTACAAATATCAAAATTGACTTTAGTTTTAATGAAAATATTGATTATGAAAATAAAACAACTATAAAGAATTTTTTTTTATACTGAAGAAATTAATACTAAAAGAAAATTACAACGAGGGGAAAAAAACTACAAAAGGTCCGTAAAGAAACCGGACAAACATCCAAGAAACTAAGGTTGAAAGTCCCTCCTTAGCAAGACTGTCAGCTAGCCTATTACTCTCTTTTGAAATACTCTGGATAGCTGAGCTACAATCCCTTCTCATGAACTCCTTGATTCTCCATGAATGAGAGAGCTCCCTCCAAAATTACCACAATCATCATGCAGTGAATCAATCAAACCTTTCGCATCAGATTCGAGGATCACTTGTTTGCATCCCAGTTCCCAAGCCAGGTCAAGACCCTTGATAATGGCCCACCCCTCCGCATCAAATACCTCACAGCTGCTGAGAATGTGAGTAAATCCAGCTACCCATCTAATCCTTCATGATTGCGTAGAACTCCTCCACACCCAGCTCCGTTTGATACTCTTGACACCGCTTCATCTACATTTACCTTGATCCAACCAATGTCAGGAGGCTGCCACTTATGCTACCAAAATTTAATTAAACACCGCAAGTGTACGAGTCGTGAAAATAGCAGGTAGTAAATCAAGGTTATCCCACAAAGACTCAACTCAACTAGTGATCAGATGTTAAATTTCCTTTTTCGTTTAAGTTGAATACAATTGTTTTTAATGAGTAGAAAGGAATGCAAATAAGATAAGAAATTAATATCAATAAAAAACTTTCCAGGAGAGCAAATTTCAATATCAAACGGACAACCTAGAGTCACTAATCCCTTGTTTGTTTATAAGATTTTATTCCCACGAAATTAATTTTAACTTAATTTAATCAGCTAATCTAGAGTATTAATGTTTATAAATGTCTTCTGGTCCATTTATATACCTATCTCAATTAATTATGCAATGCCTTACACGACTATTTAAAATGCAATCCAACTCGGGCTCACTCTAATTTGATTATATGGAGCTTCTAGTATATGCCTATCCTAAACGCAAATTAAATTAAAAATCTAATTCCACATTATTTAATCTCAAGGTCAATTTAAAATTCCCTTTGCTAAGTTCAATCTTAAATTCCCAAAACATGTTCAATGGTGGCCAATCACTAAACAATAACAATCAAAACAAGATTAAATAAACTGAATTAAAAATAAGCAAAACTAATTAATGGGAATAATCTCTAAAATCCAAACAAGTTCATAGGTCCTCCAGGTTGAAAAATAATCTAGCCACACATGGCTTCAATTCAGATCAGCAAAATTAATGTTCAGATTCAGAGGCATACAATTAATGAAAGAAATCAAAACTGGAACAAGAGTTAAGTGAAATAGCACAACCAAGAACAAGAATCAGCAATGTGCTTGCGTCTCTGATTGCTTCTTCAATTCTTGTCTGCGTGTCTTTCTCTTCTACTCTAAGTCGCCTCTTTCACGTGTTCACTTCTCTTTTTATATTAATTGCCGCGTCTTGTGTCTCAGCCTGCTTCTTTCCAATTGCCCAGCCGCGTCTCTCTCTTTTCTTTTTCAATTAATTGTTGCGTCCCGTTCAGTTTTCGGCCCCGTTCTCTCCTTCCTTTTGATTGCCGCCAGCTGCTTCCTTTTATGCCTTTCCCCTTTCGTTGGGTTTAGGTTTTCATTCCTTCCTTTTTGCATTCGGTGGGCCCAGTTTCAATTCTTCATTCCAATCAGATCCCTCACGTCTTTGATCTTCATTCATTCAACAATAATTCTTCTTGGGCCCACATAACAAATCAGCCCAATATCCTTCAATAGTCCAAACGTCTCCTAGTGCTTAAGATCAAAACGTGATCCTATTGCATTGTGAGACAAAAAAAATAAAAATAAAATAATAATAATAATAATAAATATTCAGTTCCTCTTTAATAGTTTTCTCTTTTCTTTTTTTTTTTTAAAAAAACTTCTAATTATTATTATTTATTTCCTAAACTCAAAAATTTTTATTTTAAATCGAAATCCCACAAATAATGTGTCAATTTGATTTGATCTTATAATCATATAATCTCATAGAAATCTCTTAAAATTGTTTAGATAACTCTCCAAATATTTTCAAAATGTGCTTTAAATATATAAAATATGGAGAGTTATCAGCCACTTATAGCAGGTCACCGCAGATGGTTGCCCAACGTCGTGCAAATCTTGAACCTGTACGTGTATAACTCCTCCAGACCTTCAAGATGATACTAGCAGCATTACCAGGCTTCTCAAAATCGTCATTGAAACAGTGATTGTTTCTCCAAAGCCAAAGTTTTCACAAAGAACTAGAAAGAATTTTAATGTAAATAGACTTTCCATAGTTCAATCATGTGTCCCCCCCCCCCCCCCCCCCCCCCCTCTTTGGCATGCTGGGTCAGAGATTCCAAATAAGCGTGTTCACATCAAGTGTTATAAGCGAGGCCTAGTGTAATGCGTTTGGCCCAAATTCTAACAAACCATTAGAACTTGGGCCCTTGGCCCCAAAACCATAAATACACCACACCCTGACAAAAGAAAGCAACAAATCTTTATTATTGTTTCCTAAATATATGGCATAGTTTATAGTATAGTAGTAAAAAACGCGTTTTAAAAAGCAAAAACGCCGATTTTATGTTTTATATTTAGCAAACGAGTTTCATTTGAGAAGAAAAACATATATAGAGTAAAAATGTAAAAAACACAGCGAAAAAACATAAAAGCAATGTGTTTTTTAAAAAACGAAACTCAGGTGTATTGATGTTATTTGCCTTGAATGATTTGTTAATAAATATTGACTTGAATGATTTGTTAGCTTAAAGTGTGACAATTATTTGTGTTAGCTTAGTTGAATTGTATTGATGTTATTTGCCTTTATTTAAATGGTATTTGGTGACAATGTTGGATATTTTGATTAATCTTGTATTGATTAGTATATATATGAAACTATGAATGATGGTAAGTTCTTTTATTTGAATGATATTTGATAAAAATGTTGGATATTTTTATTGATATTGCATTGATCAGTATGTGTATGGATGATGACATGTGCCTTACTTTTCTTAAATTTTTTATTTATATATACAGGTAAAAACTACATTTTGTATTACAATTTTACGTTTTACGATTTTTCATTCCCCTTCCATTTTTACGTAAAAACTATGTTTTAACAACCTTGGTTTATAGTACAACTTAAATATAGTATAGGATATGGTTTGTAATTCAATTGAACTACAAATTTTATCTTATATTTAAGACGGGAGGAATACCTATTAATGTTATGTTTTTTTTTTTATTTACAAAATAAGTGTGCGAGTTTGATTTTAATTCTTTTTAAGATAATGAATAAGTCTAGATATCTATCGTTTATCTCCTATGTACATTTTTTTTTGGGTACAATATTATCCTATGTACGTTAAAGAGAGGTTGGTCTCCTAGTTTTCTCTGATGAAAGATAAAACATTGGTGTCTCCGACATATATACCTAAATAAAGGAGCTTGTCCTCTCGTATTTTAAGATCATGCACAACACATATATTATTACTCTTTCCCGAGTTACACACACATTTGTGGTTATTTATTACATACAATCATTTTGCTATGAAACAGGGTTTTACATAATCTTAAAGTCAAACTTTTGAATATGGCAGCTAATTACATGTTGAAAGTGACTCTGTACCCTACTCGAATAAGCACTTCATGCCATGTAACCACATTAGGAAATTTCAAAAGTGGAGTAAGGTTTATAAGTTTAAATTGCTCTCTCTTCTAATAGGCTAATTTTTTTACGATGGGCTCTCTCTTTCTCTCTATAGGCTAGTCTTTTGAGATATGCTCCCCTTTAATTAAGCTTGTTATCAACCTGTTAGTGCTTTCATTTAGATCAGTCCGGTGCTCACAAAAAGGGCGGCAAAAGGCCGAGTGCGGTCTGACAATAACTAAATATT
Organism: Acacia confusa; assembly: GCA_037074495.1. Lineage (NCBI taxonomy): Eukaryota > Viridiplantae > Streptophyta > Magnoliopsida > Fabales > Fabaceae > Acacia > Acacia confusa. The sequence goes on from CM073506.1 coordinate 37,717,362, forward strand.
TGTATGGCATATATCCCCCTGGAACATTTGTTAGTTACGAACCAATTCTTAGAGAGAGCATGTCAAAGATCCTTACACGTAGCTCTGTTCATGGCCAAATATTATTATTATTACTCATAAAACCGGCCATGTCTCTCTCTGCTGCCTAGCTGCGGGTAAGTATATATACTTGTGTCTGTCGAGGAGATTCTTGATACGAGATTTGGAGATTGACACAGGTCTTGGAGGCTGAAGTTGCTTGTTTTAGCATGAATTAATACTAAAGTATATATCCGCAAGTTGGAAACAGCGACACCTCACAGATGTAACAGATCAGATAATGAAAACCCTAATACTGCAATAATAAGAAGCTGAAAATATTGGATATATATAACGGGGTGTTGTACAATTTTGAAAAGGATTCGTTCTGAATTCTCATCGCTATACTTCACCAGCATTCAGTACAGTGTGACACAAGCAGAATATTATCAGATTCTTCAATTGTTTCCATGAAGCGATAGAGAAATTAATCAATAAGAATATATATAATATATAATACTACAGTATGTTTTATTTTTTCATTACGTTTTGAGATTTATAATTTTAGGCAGTTTTCTCTCTCTTTCTCTATGTCGTTTTAAATATATATAGAAGAGAACATCGAATGCAAGGGCCCACAGAGGTAACAGTTTTACTATTGATGATGATAAAGATAAAATGAAATCAAATTATTCTCTGGATATTTTCCCTTCTGGAGTTTATAAGTAGTGTAATTTTTCAGTGGAGAATAAACAGACAAATATGGAAGCAGAATAATTGTCTAAAACAGATATTCTGATTTGTTATAGATTTATTAGCCCACCTATTTTAATAGATCTACCCCTAACTATTCATCCCCACACACACACACACACACACATAAGTTAAATTCACGTGAGAAACTGAGATTGAACTACAGAGTAGTGCTATAGTTATATATCCACACATAATAATAAATCTAGGAGAATATATATAACTTAAACAAATTTGTCGTATCTTGATGAAGCTATACGTCACACATCCACTCAAGTTGAAGAAGATGCATGGGATTAGAATTCTTTTGCTCTCTCTTCTCCTGATTGCATCAAAAGATTCCAACACTAAATCTCTGGAACAGTGACTAGATTACTAAAGACGCTAACTTTTGATTATAGCTGTAAATGAAATGAAACCAGAACAAGTGCTCTATCCACTCTTTATATGCTCAGTGTCCACAACAACTAGATAAACAATTGTAAACGTCCTTATAATAAATTAATAAACGAGGCCATGATTAAGAACCAAGTTGTTTATGTGGTTCGAATATGAAACTATTACTGATGCTAATTAATCACCATCTAATTGTAATGATTGAGGCTATGAATATAATTATAGAAACAAAGGTGCTGACGTTTCATCCATTAATTAATTGCAATAATGATAATATAACCCTCTTTCTTTCAACTTCAACTTCAAGCCAATAACCTTTTCAAAAAGTTGCAGGTGTCTTCACACTATTTCAAGAAGTAGACGACCTGGCCTGGCTTCAACTTCAATGAGTTGTGCGCGCGCGTGTCTGTGAGACCCACACTTGATATAGTTTTCATAAATATATATCTCTTTATCTCTCTCCACCTCTTCCTCTCGTAGTAGATATGGCTTCAACTTTAATTTGATGAATTATGACCCACACTACCACTTAAACATAAATTATGAAATCATGGGCCTGTTTAGGAAGGGAGTGAGAGCTAAAAAAAACACAAAACACGGTAGGAGGGGAAAAAGCTGAGAGGAAATAAGGCGTTTAAGTTGGCATTTTTTTTAAATAAGCTTTTAGGCCACAACCTATTTCTAAGAAAAAATCACTAAGACCTGATTTTTACTACTAACGTAAATCATATCTAAAATTTGACTTTTATCTTATTTTAAGTTTGCAAAAGTCAGATAAAAAAAAAAGACTATTTCTATCATGCTAATCCAAAAAGACCCATAGCTTTAATTAATTTATAGACTTTGCATCCACCAACCTACTAAGGGCTATACTAGTTGTGGAAGATTTGAGTTGCTAATTGTATATGTGGGTTTTCTTACAATTAGGTCTTGTTCTTTGTGTAGATATACAATTGAGCATTTTTAGAAGATAATGCACCATATTAATTATATGGTTAGTGGTTATTGCATATAATCAAGACTGTACTGTATTACTTAATTAAATACAATAAAGAATAAATATGTGCGCGCGGGCAGATACATATAAAGAAGATTGAGTACAAGACATATATAGAATCTGGTGGTTTATCAGTGATGTGAGTCACTATATAGCTAATGAGTATGGGGAACAAACTAAAGTGACTAGAAAATTCGAGGACATAATATAATGTTAGAGAGCATTTCAACTCCAAGTGGCCTCAATGTAATGGGTAGAGAATATATTTTTGACGTCATATAAGCATCAAGGTGGACATTGCAAGATGCCAAACGAAAAAGTGGGCCCCTATGGCTATATATATATATATATATAGAGAGAGAGAGAGCTCGATCCCAAACTCTTAATTTTTCAGGTTATATTTGATATAACGAAACAAATGAAAAGCAGACAGAATATGGAATCAATTAACCACGTACATACGTCACAACTCACGAAGGAGATCAAAGTTTAGTTAATCACTTCCTTACGCTATTTAAACTCAGATGCTTGAGTTTAATTAATAAGATGTCGTATCTACTTCACTTGAGATGAGACACACATCATAAATAACCTTGTTTAAAGCTAAAACTAACAATAAGTACTTGTTTGAGCAAGGATTAGGTGCTTAAATATATGCTGAAAAGACTCAACTACATACTGATCGAACACCTTGATGAATCAAAAGAAAGAGGTTATGTTCTCTAAGGATAAGGATGGGGTAAATTAAAAAAACAAGCACAGTTTAATGGTGAGAGAAACGTACGGCTCTAATAATATCCAGGAGGAACCAAAAGTAATTCAGTGCACGGTAATGTATAGATATTGGATCCTGCTTAATGCTTATGTATCTCTAGTTTATTACTGTGTGTGGAATTAAAATATTCCAAGAATCCTTGCAGAATTCACGTTAATTATGGGTGGCGATTGAGTGGACATATGGTACCTAGTTAGAGTCAGGGCAAAAGCAAAAGATATGGATAAAAAAAATTACTCCTCTGTTTATTTGTATAAGACATCTTTAGGGAGTTGATTTTGGTTTTGAATATAAGTCAAAATTTTTATATTTATCAATCTTTTTCTATTTTATTCCTATTGATACTCTCTAAATAATAATTAAAGAGAAGGAATGAGAAAATTAAGAAAGATGATTAAGATGTTTAAAAAATATAAATCTTATTAACTAAATTAATTTTCTTAATTTAATTAGATAAATATTTCTTATATTGAGAACTAGATGGAGCACATTCCTATTCCTATTCTTTAATGTAAGAACTAGTGAACTAATTTGATTTAGATTAAGAAAACTAACTAATATGACTTTTTTTTTAAAAAAAAAAAAAGCCTTATCATCCCTCTTAATTTCCTCCCTTCTACCAGCTTGATTATTAATGTTGAAGAGATGTTAATAGAGTTAATTTAAAAAAGATTCATAAATATATAAAATAAGTCTTGCGTTTAGAAATAATATCAACTCATGAATCAGATCTTGCATATCAAGTAATAGAAGGCGGCTCATATATAGCTGATAAAAGATAAAAGCAACAAAGTCGCACATGTTGGCACCATTGTACGTCTGCTTGTTGGAGACGATGAAAAGGACTCGCATTCATCCGTTGCTTTTTTTGTTTTGTTCTTCCTCTTCTTTAAAAGAACATACCAACTAATTAAACTCTTTGAACTGTGGCGTGGGAAAAAAAAATATTTATCAGTTTCTGAAACCAGATTGAGTCTTAATAACTAGGTAAATTCGTTTTTTAGTGTGTTGTACGTAATACGAGTAGTTCTCAATTTTAACATGATCACTACTCTATTCCATTATATTTTGTCGCACGTACTCTAGTTGAATTGTTTAAATCAATATATAGAGAGCATCATTATTAAAGCAGCGGAGTGATTAAATCAGATAAGCACGCATAATTAAAAGTGATTAAATTGGCGGCCAAATGAAGTTGACAGGTGGAGTGGGAGCACTATGTAAATAAATACCTGAAGCCAAATTGGACAGTGGGTATGAAGAGACATATCAATAGACAAATTAAAGGATCCTATGGCTAGATGCGCCTTAATTAGGCCCATATACAAATGGTGCTGCCCCCACACTCAGCAAATTAAATTGAGATTAATTAAGCTAATTAATCATGATTTTCTAATACTCAAAAAACAAATCAAGCTTTCATGCATGTGTGTGTCTTCTGATCTCATTCTTTTATTTAAAGCCTCCACCACCTTCTGGGTCCTTGCTTCCACTGATCAACATTATCCATCCAGCTCCAATACACATATCGATCATTACATTTACGACTTCTTTCTCTCTTATTAATATGCGAGTATATATTAATTGAACTCAATTTTAATTTCTTCTTATTAATTATGATCATGAAATTTGTCTGAGCATAAATAAGGGGCTTTTAGTAGTTAGTTAATATACTGTTCCCTATTTTCTTTTCTGTGGATTTGCATATCATTACTTTGTGAAAAAGAGGAAAAGAAAAGGAAATTTTAATTTTAAAAAAAAAAAACGGAAGAAGAATATTTATAGGTGCCTCCACGAAAATGTCCACGCTCGATAGGAACTATACGTACGTCTACGTCCGACTGTTTCATTACAGTGGAGAGAATCCCACATGAATTGCTCACCATCCATTTGAAACTAAGCTTGCCTATGAATTACTGTATCACTTATATTTGAAAAGAATAATATCCTTTTTAGTAGTATTATTGAGTTTTTAATTCTCAAATAAATGAAAAAGTGTTCCTATGTTTTTCTTGGATTCTGGAAATTATTTCCGCCAAGTCATATATACTTGAATGTTCCTAAAAAAATATTTTTTTAGGCATTTCCTTGCTTTCGACAGAAGTTTTGTTTATATCATATTTTAAACATATATCTTCTTCCATGCATCTTATAAACATATATCCTGTTCTATATATATCAGAATAATCTTAACAAGTGCTTTTGTTTCGGGTAATATTTCATTGCACTGACAACAGGTAATATATTATAATACAACAAATTCTAAAAGTCGAATATATAAAATTAAGATGCAAGAACACGAAGCACAGAATAAAAACTATAACAAGACACAATAAAGTAACAAACCTAACACGCCAGGCCAACAAACAAAAACAAAGATCAAGATACAAATATGAATAACAGAACAGAAAATCACTCTTGTAGTAACGAATTCAATTAACGTCGGACGCCTAAAGTGCAATTTCATAAACTTTTTTTTCAAACCGATATAAAACTCCTCTCATATGTTTACTTCATAAATCGTAAAAGCTATTCTCTTAAAACTAATCTAAACAGACGTACATGTAATGTTGCAGCAAAAAAAATAAAAAAAATCCTTTCACGGGCACCAAAAGAGAATATTAATGCGTGGGGGTGTGTGTTTTTGCAACTTTAGTTTTGTTTCAAATTAAAGCACAACATATCACAAGCAATGTCACATCGTGCCACCAGTGGTTAGCATATCATCATCAGCCCATTATAGTCCGTACTGGGATAAAAACTTAAAATTATATATGAGACTCCGCCAATTTTAATGATGGTTTTTTCTAAAACAATAATTTCCCCCATCACATAATCCAGATTATTCACCACCATTAACATAATGAAAAAGATACAATTTCATATCCCCCCCCCCCCTTTTTGCTCCTCCAAAACAAATCTATGAGATAAGAATATATATGATTAACCAGAGAGATATATAACTAGTTAGATAGTAATATTACATGATAGAAGGATATTAATCAGAGGGGCTCTTTCAACTCTCAACAACCAATGACCAACTGAATTTCACGAGTGTGAGTTTAATGCCAATTATTATAGAAAGTCGTCCACTTCTTTTTTACGCTTAGCTTCCATTTGACTCGTATTCAGCGACCATTGAAGTAAAGTTGTTGTGAGCACACGTTTAGATATGGCATCAAATTAAGATCCATTGACTTGCACCGTTGTGGATGTGATGAGTCACATGAAGCAATATATATATATATATATATATATATATGTTTGACAATTCAAGTGGCGGTAATTTGGTTAAGGGAATATGTAAAAGCAGGAGCATTTGAAGGGTATGTTTTGGAGGAAATTAAATCAAGAATTTAATATGATATGTTGCAGATCGATGATGTGAAAGCACATAGCAAAGAGTGAAAATGAACAGCAACTGGATGGATAGATTATATATTTGGGATCGATGTGGGATGTAATGAAATGAAAGAAAGTAAAGGGAATTGAATTAAAGATGGCCAGATCGATCGAGGTCCCGCTCACATGAAATAGAGTTCAATTTGCATTATAAATCAAATTATGAAACAAAAGGAAAGCAAGAATAGCTTTGTTCCCACTTTGCCTACACTTATTATTCTCTTTTATCCCTCCACTGCTCTACTTGTTCCTCTCATTATGCCATCACCTCCTTAGTGCGCTTTCACTGTGTTCTCCCTCTCCATTCCAAATGGATATATCTCTCTCTCTCTCTCTAATTTCCCAATCATTTTAATGCTGTTCATCAACCACTAAAAATGTTTTAATTATTACGCCATCTCCTCCTCAAAAGTCCCTTTCCTCACGCATTATTGGGTGGTGTTAGCTAGTGGAGATTTAGAATATTAACACTGCCTCCTTTCTTGCTTTGCTTTGTGTATGTGTATCTCATAAAGCAACATCATCATTTTCTGTATCTCCTCTTATTTTCTTCATACTAGCCCCACCCCTTCCCAAAATACCAAAGTAAAAAAAAATAAATTGTTCCCAGATGACATCATCTTGTCTCCCTCCACCAATTAACCTTTGTCTCTTTGTGTTTGTCCATTTGTGCAAACAAAAGCCATTAGAATTGGAACGTGCAAAAACAATATTTTAGTCTTATTTTACAGTATGTAAAAAAGTTTTTGTCAAGACTTAATTACCTATCTGAACGCGATTATGATATGCAATTCTAAACTAGCACGTAGATAAGCCCACTCCGAATCTGTCACCCCTGAATTGCATCGCAAGCTCAGATAATTAAGATGATAAGATTTAAGAGGCAAAAATGGATATAATTAACTTCTTAATCTTATTAATTACCAATGTTATAACTGATAATTATAAAATATACGATACGATTTGAAAGGAGTAAGAAGTAACTGAAATCGTGAGGGGAAGAAAGAATAAATCCGGAGAAGATAGTCCCGCGACACTTTAAGTCGAATAAAAAACACAAGATTAGCACGACCTGGCTCCACAATCAAACACTTAACAAGGGTTGGTAACTGTTACTACTACGAATTCAAGTAACCCTCCTCTCTCAACTTTTGAGTCGCCCGTTTCAACAATCATTCAACCATCACACAGAGCCCTCCCGTGCTCAACAAGCCAACACAAGTGTCCCGTGCATCGCACGGGGCGTTTCCTCTGAACTTTTTTTTCTCTAGCTCTTTATAAATACCCTGCCTCTCCTCCTCCTTCTTCTTCAACCTCACATTCTCATTCTCCTCTCACATCTGATCATCTTCTGCTCTCTCTTATTACACCCACGTACAGTAAAAGCTACCCTAAAAGCTCAAAATGAGAACTATTCCCAACTCTTTCAGTCCCTCAAGTTCTTTGGCCCCTGCTGTTTCTTCATTGAGCCCTGCTCAACGCTCTACATGGCACTCTCCGATTCCTTACCTCTTCGGAGGGCTCGCAGCCATGTTGGCTCTCATAGCCTTTGCGCTTTTGATCTTAGCTTTCTCTTACTGGAAACTTTCTGGGTTCTTGCAAAACGAAGAAGAATCCGGCCGAGACTTGGAGAACGGCAATGCCCAGAAACAGAGTGACTCTGCCAACAAGGAAACTGTCAAGGTCTTCGAGGAGAAGATTCTGGTCATTATGGCCGGTGATGAGAATCCCACATTCTTGGCCACCCCTGTCTGCTGCAACACTTCATCTTTCGGAGAAGATGGAAATTGCAAGGTTGGGGTCGAAGATCCTGACAGCTCCGACAAGCCGGAGAAAGAGACGGAGTGCGAAAACCAAGAGGGGAATCAAGACGACGAGCAACAACGAAACCAGCAGTGAAGAAAAACTTACTGCTTGCTCCTTTTGGGTGTGTTTTAGATTATAGAATTTACTAATTTTGTACGAGGGAGTGTGAGGAATTGAGAATCACATTTGTCTCTATTTTTGTAGCCATCGTTATTGCTTCTTTTATTTCGCCCTTTTTTCTGGATTTTGGGCCTTCGACCTTATTGGTGGAAGTGTAAATTTTAGTTGAGAAGAATTATAAATGACATTTCATGTTTCACTCAAAGGACAGCCAGATACCAGTACTAGAACATAAAAGTCGTCTGCCGATCACTTATGTTTCTTCACATGTAGTTGTACAGCTTATTTCTGATTTTCATTGGGAAAGCAGATGGAACAAGTAAGCTAGGAAGCTATCAGTTGAGACAAACGGCGTTGAAATAAAAGAAGAAAATGAATGTGAGGACAAAGGCCGTTAGATAGCAGCGATTGCAACAAGAGAGCATATTCCGATGGAGAGATAAAAGAGCAAAAATTTTGATGGGAAAAAAGAATTGAAGGGCGGAGAGAGAGTGAAAATGTGGATCCAGAGGCGTTGGTTGAAACGTGTGGGTTATGGATTGGATTGGGGTGCATAAAGTAAAGCAGAGAGGGTAGCTTAAGGCTCATGAAGCTCCTGAATTGAGGAGACGTGTGCTGAGAGTAATGGGAAGGACGGCTGCGGAAGGCCGCGTCGCTTTTATTGTTAACTTTGAATGCGCACACGATTAACTATAGGCTGTAATATTGTGCACGTTTTAAGGTTCAACCTTTGCTTCTTCTTTTGGAAAGCAAATAAAAGTTCAGTAATTTTTGAAAATGACCAAATGAGGACATGAATATGGTATGGATTGTCATTTTCAGAGAGATAGAGCTCAGTAATTTTTTGCATTGGATATTTGGGTTTGCATATTACAAGCTGTAATAATAAAAAGAAGAAAGCCGCCTGTGACCTTGTGGCCGCATGGAAGTTTTCTTACAGGTGAAATTGAAGTCGTTGGTTGTACCTACTTTACTTCCTTGAATTAAAAACAATAAAAAGGAGAATCTGGGAAAAGGCAAATTTGTTTATGTGTGACATACGTATATTTTATTTTCTGCAACTAAATCAAATCTGATGATATGTATAGAGATTATGGCAAAGTGGCGGTATATATATATATATATTCCTTCTAGACTTTTACAAACTTAATATAGGATAAAAGTTTAATTATAAATATAATTTATGTCTAAATTAATAGTGGTTGAAACTTATCTACTGAAAAATAAATTTCAATGGTTTCTTAGCTTTAGCTTAAAAGTTCATTTGAAAAAAGCTAATTCAAACACATGCCTTTTCATTTCCTATTATGTTTTTCCAGCCCACCGCTTTCCAAAAAAAAAACCAATATTACTCCCAATATGTATAAGAAAATGGCAAGTAAAAGTAAACAAATCCGGAGGGCGGGGCATCTGATGGCTGCAATGGCAGAGATTTCTCTGGTATTGTGTTCAGAGTGTGGTAAAGACCCACAGAAGCCTGAGGAAATGATTAAAAATATAAAAAAGGTACATAAAAAAAAAAAACATGAGAGGTGAAGAAGAAACTGCGTAGACAGTAATGTAAATATATAGGAATGCTAAGAAATAGAGTGGCGTGAATCATAGATGCAAATGTGAAAGGATAGGAAGGCCAAGAAATAGAGTGGCATGAATCAGCAATGCAAGTGTCAAAGGATCTGAGAAGAGTGATATGAAATAATTATGTAAATTAAAAAATATGATTAGGGTATTTTAAAAAGAAAAAATGACACTTAAATATCATATGAATTTCCAAAACCTAAAGAAATCTATTGAACTTGTGAAAGGACAGAAAAAGAAAGAGACAATTAGGGATATAAAAATTTTGAAAAAAAGGTCCAAACCGCCCTACACATAATGAATAACACCAAGAAGATCTAAGGCTTTGACCTCCACGATCTCCTTGGAAAACCAACGGAATTATGCCGAAGCTTTAACTGGCTATGGTGTAAGGCTTGTTAGAGGTTTGATTTTGGTAAATTAGAGGAAGATTAGAAGAACTAGAAAGAGGAAGATGGAGAGGAAAAGGAAATCAAACTCTGACTTCTTCCTCAAACACTCACACTAGCGTCGTCGTCCCAAAATCGAGTTGGGTTGGGTTAAGGTTTAAACCGATTTGATTTGATTTACTATCTATATATACAAAAATTAAGAAAAGGAAAGGAAAATACAACTGAAATTTGAAAATCAACAATATCTAGATTTTGAAAAAGAAAAATGTGAACAGTAAGTATGAGATTTAACAAAAGTCTTAATAGAAATAATAAATTCTTTAATGGCATTAACAAGTTTAATAATGAGATCAACAAGTTCATTCATCCCATGAAACTTATGTCACTCTAGAAAAATCAAATTAAAATTTAAGTGCCATTAACAAAATTAGTAATAGAAATAAGAAGTTCATGAATGGGATTAACAAATTCAATAATGGGTTTAACAAGTTTATTTATTATGTGGAACTTATATCACTCTGGATTTGTTAATCGCAATATTAAACTTGTTAATTGCATTAAAAGACTTGTTATTCTTATTACTAATTTTGTTAATGGTGCTCAAATTTTGATTTTTCTAGAGTGACATATATAAGTTCCACCTGATAAATGAACTTATTATTCTCATTACAATTTTTGTTAAATCTTATATTTACTGTTCACCTACTTCTTCTTCAAAACTCATATTCTGTTCATTACAAATTTTAGGTGGTATTCCCTTTCTCTTTTCTTAATTTTTGTGTGTGTTGATAGTAAATAAAATTAAATCAATTTAAACCTTCACCCAACCCAACCCAATTCGGGGATGACAATGCAAGTGTGAGCGTTAAACAAAGAAGTTGGAGCCTGATTTACCTTTTTCTCTTCATCTTTCTCTTTCTGATTTTCCTCTACATTCACCATAATCAAACCTCTGAAAGCCCCACCCCGTACCATAGCCAGTCAAAGCTCAGGTGTGATTTTACCAAAAAAAAGCTCAAGTGTGATTCCTTTTATCTCCAAGGAGATCGTGGAAGTTGAAGCTTGGATTTTCTTGGTGTTCTTCATTATGCAAAGACGATTTAGACTTTTCTCAAAAATTTGTATATCCCTTATTACACTTTATCCTTTCTCTATTTTTTCATAAGTTCAATGGACTGCTCTAGGTTTAAAAAATTTAAATGGTATTTAAGTATTAATTTTTCTATGAAAAAATATAAATCAGAGTAGGAGGAAAAGAGAAAGCTTGCACGTCTTTTTGGTCATGTGATCAGAGAGAAAAGTTCCAACACACAACCCGACAACCTGCTCAATAAACAAAAGTCGAAATATGCTTGGACTTTGGAGACGCAGGCCTGACTTTTAAGACGATTGGGCCTCTCAGTCTATCCGTGTACAGAGCACATGCCTTGCTCTCCAAACAAAGGAGGTGACCCTAACTAATTAAGAATGATATAGTTGGTTAAGGTTATATCAAAATAAAGATATAGTTGGTTAAGACCTCTACCTTTACCTTAAAAAGGAAAAAAAATCAATACTCATTAGTTGATGTGAAGATTTTATTGGTAAGTGATCTATAAATACCTTTATAAGTACTCTTTGAACTTATAAGCATGCCTTAACCTTGATAAAGTACCGGTATCTACTTCCATTTAAGTTTTTTTTGTACCAAAAATAAAAAAGAGGGGACCCCACCTGTTTAGGTTTTATAATTTTATAGTAACTTGGTGAGCAATGCACAAGACTAAGACAACGCCTTTGTTATTATTAAACTCGGTAAAATGATCGAGTACGTGATGGTCTATTTAAAGCTTCCGTTTCCATTGCCAATTTCATCATAATTCACTCCCCCTCCCCTTGTCTTGCCTCCCTTCCTTTTCAATACCTGCTTCTTTCTTTCCTTTTCCTTTTATTTATTTACTTATTTCTATTTGGAAAGAATAAAAAAACATTGTTTATATTTAATTTGGGGAGGACGATGAAGATATTAGTTTGGTTCGCTCTTCGTGCGTAAAGAGCAACCTTTGTCTTGCCGACATCGTTGTAAAGAGCAACCTCTGCCTTGCCGATATCCCCACTGTTTCTGAGTCCTCCCTATTCATTTCTGCCCTATTATTTCCCCTTCTTCTTCTTTTTTTTTTTGGTTACGTTATATTTTCTTCTCTTTTTTCCATTCTCACGCATACAACTTTTTTTTTTCTGAGATAAATTCATTTTTCTAATTAAGTGTGAATGTTTTAACTGTGTAAAATTCAAATGCAATGAACATATATATGGGTCACCAAGAACGTATTAATCAAAAGCTTTTGATATTCTCGGAAGCTATTTTCCAAAGGACCAAAAAAGTTCAATTACGTACTTTGAATAGCTACGTATACATGCATCTAATTCTTTATTTTTCTTTATAAAAATAGAGCTCAAAAATACTTTTTTAAAAAGCGGGGGATCTGAAAGAAAACCTAACCACGCATCTCCTGTCTCCATCTTATTTCATTCATCATGATGCATGACTATAATGTTTCTTGTTTCTTACTTTTGAACAATGCAGGTATGTTAATTCGCTTTATAAATCAGGCCAAAGAAAACAGATTCAATGAGCGACAGATTGATATATAACATCGAGTCTGGTGAAACTCAAACTGCTCTTGAAGGAAATTCTTACTGGATAATTCATTTGAGAACATCGTTTAATTTTCAAGCAAAGTATATATGGACATTTTATGGAGCAGTGATGATCTTCATTTGAATTGAAAGGAAGGCTGCCCTTTCTCCAAATTTGTTGACTAATAATGGACTTGTCTGTTTGGTTGGTGAGGGTCGTATTAGCTAGGTTAGATAAGTGAGGAGATTTTTAATTCTGTCCTTTTTTTCCCTTTTCCTTTTGCTTCTTCTTTCTGAGGCGTGCTTTATGCCATGAGGTGCTCAACTTCAGAGTTCAACTTTAATCCATTTATTAATATATTCTTCGGTTGATATATATATATCAGTTCATTGAATATATAAGTGACCAAAAAGTATATGAATCTCGTACGCTTTAGCCGTAAAGTTATGAGGATTTTAGCTCTTTTGTATATAAGATATTGAAGCAGCTTAATGGCAACTGTAAAACACCAAGATAAACGTGTCCTAAATGTGATTCTCAATTCCTCACACTCCCTCGTACTAAATTCTAACATCTAATTAAAACACACCCAAAAGGAGCAACCAGTAAGCTTTTCTTCACTGCTGGTTTCGTTGTTGCTCGTCGTCTTGATTACCCTGTTGGTTTCCGCACTCCGTCTCTTTCTCCGGCTAGTCGGAGCTGTCATGATCGTCGATCCAGGGGCGTTGGGTGACACGTGTGAGTTATGGGCAGCCAAAGGCTCGTGAAGGGCCTGAATTGAGGAGAGGTGTGCGTAAGAGTAGTGGGAAGGACGACTGCGGAAGGCCGCATCGCTTTGACTGTTTAGTTTGAATGACCACACGATTAACTTTGCTTCTTCTTTGGGAAAACAAACGAAAGTTCTCACATTTTCCTAAATATTTTTAAAAAAGACCAAATTGGTATGGATTGTCACTTCCAGAGAGACCACAGTATTTTTCTTGCATTGGATATTTGGATTGCATATTACATGCAGTAATAATAAACAGAAGAAAGCTGCCTGTGACCTTGCGGGCATGGAAGTTTTCTTACAAGTGAAATTTAAGTCGTTAGTAGTCCCTACTTTACTTCCCTGGATAAAAAACAATAAAAGGGAGAAGGAAAAGGCAAATGTGTTTATGTGTGCCATACGTATATTTTATTATTGACCAAAAACATACGTCTATTTTATTTTGTGTAACTAAATAAAAATTGATAGTAGTTGCCTCTCATCCTTATTATAAAGCACCAACTAGTAAATATATTCGATCTTTTTATAAAGCATTTGCTTCGTTTTAAGGAGCATTAATTATTTTTTTCATATATGCTAGTGGGCGAAAATAATAATTAATACTCTATTCGATCATTATTATAAAGAACTAACAATTCTCACAAACCAATGCAGTTGAAGTTATTAAAGTTGTTCTAAAATATCATATTAAGTATTACTTTCACCTACTACCCTATTAATTATAGGCACACATGAAAAAAAATAATTAATGCTCCTTTGAATTTGGAAATAAGCAAGTGCCTTATAAAAAAGATTAAAGACACTTGCTAGTTGGTGCAATATAATAAAAACTAGAGGGAGTATGATATTATGGTTTAGTGCAATTAGTAGAGGTAATATTAGAAACTATTTATATTTTAGGACAACTTTAATGACTTAAACTTTTTTTATTAGTTTGTGAGAATTGTTAATTGGTGTTTTATAATTAAGGACCAGAGGGATTAATGTGTATAAAGATTATTATAAGTTTGTTTGGATTAGTGATAAAAACTATTTTTCCAACATAATTTACAGGAGGTAAGCTTGTAAGAAGAGTTTTATTTCAATTTACAAACTTGTTTTTTCAAAGGAAAATATCTATGAGGTCTTAAGATAGAGAAAAAATATCAAAAAAGTCTTAACCCTAAATCCCTTATAAAAAAAAGTCCCATGATATTAATTTTGAAAAGTTACATAATTCCTCTTGCAAAAAAATCTCGTTGTCAAAATAATTTTTCTCATTGTTAAAAATTTTCTAGGTTTCTAAAATTCTACACTACAGAGAAAAAAGTCGGAGAATTTTTTTACAACATGAAAAGCTATTTTGAAAATATTAGAAGTCATTTTAACAACAATATTTTTATAGGAACATGTTAACTGAAACATCTCTCTTTTTAATTAACTAGATAATCATATATAGTGAACATAGTTACCACAAAATAATCAGAGTTAACCAAATGATGGAATTTACGCGGAATTTAAATTTTTAAAATATGCTTAAGTATGCATCATGAGCGCTAATGTGTGGCAATATACAGTCATCCAAAATATACTATAAAAGCTCAAAAGTCCTACTCTTAGCAGCAAGTAGCTAAACCTCTGCTTGCTTCCCAGAAGGACCCGGACCGGACTGGTCACCTGGGAAAATTTGTGTAACCATCAGTCCAGCTCATTACGAATATCGATAAGTGCTAGTGAGGTGCCAATAGGATTAAAACAGTTCAACTCAAATAAACAATTCATCAACATCTTCGTTATATAATATCACATGATTCTTTAATATCATGATCGGAAGTAATATATGCAATACCCAATACCTCCATATACGCCAGCCGAACCGCCTTATTTCATCCGACTAGACCCATGGGCTAAGTTACATCCATGTTACTGGTTACTCCGAAAGCTCACTGGTCAAGTGATGAGGATTGGCCAAAATCCTCAGGGCACCTGCCCCAGACCATGGGTCTTTCCCCACTTTAATCCAGTGAGGTATTGTAAGCCCAATAAACTGTAGGCTGGTCCCAAACAACTGGTGGGACAATAATAAAGCCAACCATTATGCATTCATGGAGGCCTCACCACGTGATGGAAAATAAATATCACATTTCCTTCTAATCCATCCCTTTCCCATGATTATCATGATATTTCAATGCAAATAATTTCAGTTCATAAAATAATCCACATGGCAAAATTTATTTAAAACATTCATAATCAGTCAGAAAAATACTCAAAAGCAGTATATCGATATCATAATAAGTGGAAAGTGGTTACCTCTCACCAAAGCTAACTATTATACATGACCTCTAATTCGAGAGCTCAACAAACGCCATAACCAATCTATCACAATCAATTTTCTATTCGTTAATAACTCTTAAAAACTCTACAGAACATAATTTTACCAATTTTAAGAATAATTCCTTTATTAGTTACTCCCTTTTTCCAATAGAAAAAAAAATTATTCATTATTATTAACTTTCTATAAGCAATATTAACTCCTATTAATTACTTATCAATAATTTATTTATTTCCTTTATTTCCCTTAATTTATTATTAATAATCAATTAAATTTAATAAAGACCAACCATCATATAAGAAGATAATTAAATTTATTAATTTAACGTTTCCCATGGTTTCCAAAATATAAGTTATCTTTCTTTAATTAATTTAGACTCCATATTTCTTAATTGTTACCTTTACTAACTCTTCAAGAGAATATGCTTTATATAAACAGAATATGCAACTCTACTTTAGGCTCCATGTTCAAGGTTATTATATATATATATATATATATATATATATATATATATATATATGCTCAAACACACCTAAGCTAGCAAAAATCTTGGCAACGTATAACTTAATACTCACACCATGCGATAGCTACATACATATATATATAATTATATCTCACATCCAATATCTTTATGCTTTTCAGCAAGGTTTGAATAACAAAACAAGTTTCTGTCCCTCTCCCTTATATACATCACGTACACACATATATTTATAGATAGGATGAAAAATAACACCCAGCAAACACATACCACATGTATATATGGGTATGAAAAGTAAAATAACTCCTCCTTCCTTCACTGAAAACAGTTACCATGTAGCACATATATTTATTTTCATAAATCTATTCTTCATTTACTTTCTCTCTTTCCAGACAACAACCATACATATTCATCCACTCTCACACACACACACACATATATATATATTAACTTAACTCATCCCTTCTCTATTACCTACACACACAGTAACCACGTTCCCCTGTAGATATATATATATATATATATATATGGCGTGTAGGCATATAATATATAGATATATATTCATTTAGCCAGCCTAATGCATATCCACATAATTATAATAATACCCACATTAGCAATAGCTCAAGTTTACACGTTTATATATATATGGCAAAGTCTCTTGGGTGTTTATTTATATAAGAAGCAGAGACACACAGGCATCTATATATATAACTGTGCTCTTCTTTCTTTCCAATAGCTTAAGTTATACTTATAGCTTGTTATATATACATGTATATATTTATATGAGTATATACCCAGGAGTAGCAAAAACAGATTCACCACTCAGCAAACTCACATGACAGCAAACTTGATACCGAAACAGAGGCACCAATCATTTATATATGTACGTTTATAATTCAACAGCCCTCATATATATCTATTCTTATGGCCGCAAAATAACACAAAAACATGATGGTAGGAGACTCACCGTGGCGTTGTATCTTCCTCTGTTCCGACGTTACTAAAACAGGGCAATAATCTATGCTTAACTCTCTCTCTCTCTCTCTCTCTCCTCTCCTCTCTTTCTTTCTCTTCTTTCCTTTCTGTTTCTCCGTTTTGGTGAGGTGGAAGGGAGTGAAAGGTGAATGAAAGCCGCATACATATATTGGTGGGAGAAGAGTTTGTTCGGTGGACAAGGACCAGAGGACCTTCAGCTCTGGGCTCAAGGACAATGGGGATGATCTTGCGTGTTTGACATTTCTGTGTGCTTTCGGCGCTGACCTTCTTTGCGTGACTGACTGTTTTCTGGTTTTCAGCGTGAACGATGCTGCCAGAAATTTCCTTGCGTGATTGACTTGGATTAGCTGATAAGGCTTCTTGCGTGTTTGTTAATGATGCAGTGGCTCTCTTTACTGATGGCTTCTGCCTTATTTCGATGGGTTAAATGGAGATAAAAAAAATGCTTCATGTGTGGGTTGTGGGCCGAAGGGGCAAAGGCAGGCAGAAGCAAAAAAAATTTAAACACTGGGTCTCGGTTCGGGCTTGTTATGGACTGAGATAATGAAGAATTGAATGAAGAAATGATACATCATAATGTGAGGTATATATATATGTGCCGAAAGAATGTCTTAAGGGCTGGGGGTATTATTTAAATAAGAAAGAAAGCTTTTGTCTGAACTCAACTTAAATAAATTTTTGGTTCTGCTAAATTGACAAGGACACTTAGCAATTATAATTACATTTGGGCCAATGGAAAAAGTTTAAGTGTGGACTTATTGTTGGCAATACTAATCCAAAAATCTTGAAGCTTAATTATAAACATTTTGTTTTTGTATTAAAGCCAAATTTTATTTTTATTTATTGGCTTTACTTATTTTTATTTTATTTTGTTTTAATTGATCTTAAATTCCCAAAAATTCAAAATTTTGAGATGTTACATTAACAACTAATAAAACTATTTTGATAACATGAAAAATCATTTTGACAACGTGAATTTTTTGATATTAAAATTCCATAATTCACAGTTAATATAAAAAAAGTCTCAACTTTTTTATGAGGAAATTTGAGGTTGAAACTTAATGATATTTTTTCTCCATCTATTCATACTTTCCCTTTTTTCAATGCCAATTCAACTCTAAAATGGCAAGTAAAAAGTAAACAAATCTGGCGGACGTGGGAACCAATGGCTGCAATGACAGAGGTTTCTCTGGTATTGTGTTCAGAGTGTGGTAAAGACCCACATAATCCAGAGAAAATGATTAAAAATATATATTAAAAAAAAAAGGTTCGTAAAAACAACGTAAGAGGTGAAGAAGAAGCTGCGCAGCCAGTAATGTTAATATATAAGGAAGGTCAACGAAATATGTTTAGACTTTGGAGACGCAGGCCCGACTTTTAAGACCATTGGGCCACTCAGCCTATCCGTGTACAGAGCACATGCCTTGCTCTCCAAACAAAGGAGGGGACCCCAAATGTGACCCCACCTGTTTAGTTTTTAATTTTATAGTTACTTGGTGAGCAATGCACAAAACTAAGACAGCAACTTTGTTATTATTAAAATCAGTAAAATGATCAAGTACGTAATGGTCTATTTAAAGCTTCCGTTTCCATTGCCAATTTCCTCATAATTCACTCTCCCTCCCCTTGTTCTTCTTTCTTTCTTTCTCCTTTTATTTATTTCTATCTTTCTATTTGGAATGAATAAAAAACATCGCTTGTATATAATTTGGGGAGGACGATGAAGATATCAGTTGGTTCGCTCGTCGTGCGTAAAGAGCAACCTTTGCTTTGCCGACATTCCACTGTTTCTGAGTCCTCCACATTCATTTCTGTCCTATTATTTCCCCTTCTTCTTCTTTTTGGTTGTATTTTCGTCTCTTTTTTCCATTTCTCATGCATATAACTCTAGTTTATGTGAGTTCAGACGAGTAGATTTATTAAAAGCGGGGGATCTGAAAGAAAACCTAACCATGTAGCTCCTGTCTCCATCTTATTTCATTCATCATGATGCATGGCTATAATGTTTATTGTTTCTTACTTTTGAACAATATGCAGGTATGCTAATTCGCTTCATAAATCAGGCCAAAGAAAACAGATTCAATGAGCGACAGATTGATATATTGAACATGTAGTCTGGTGAACCTCAAATTGCTCTTGAAGGAAATTCTTACAACGATAATTCTTTGAGAACATCGTCTAGTTTTCAAGCAAAGTATATATGGACATTTTATTGAGCAGTGATGATCATCATTTGAATTGAAAGGAAGGCTGCCCATTCTCCAAATTTTTTGACTAATAATTGACTTTTCTGTGGCTATTGTCTATTATATTCAATTCCATGAATCTTGTATTTGGTCGGTGAAGGTATTAGCTAGGTTAGATAAGTGATGAGATTTTTAATTCTCTCCTCTTTTTTTTTTCCCCTTTTCCTTTTGCTTCTTTCTGAGGCGTGCTTTGTGCCATGACGTGCTCAATCTCAGAGTCCGACTTTAATCAATTTATTAATATATCCTTAGGTTGATACACACACACACACACATATTATCAGTTCATTGAATATACAAGTGACCAAAAAAGTATATGAATCTCGTACGCCTTAGCTGTAAAGTTGTGAGGATTTTAGCTCTTTTGTAGATAAGATATTGAAGCGGCTTTAGGGCATAAATTTGTCCACGTGAAACTGGTGAGGAACATGTGTTAGGTGGATGTTAGAGCATGGACTTCAAAAAATAGGGATTGTGGTTTTAGCTGGAAATTAAGCATTACAGATTGGCAGTGGCTACCTAAATATTATTATCTTGTTTCCTAACAAATACCTATCCTATGTAAAACATATTTAATTAATTTGATTTAATTAAAAAAATTATTTAATATAACATATATTTTCAAAAAAAATTTAATTATATTTCTTAATTCTTTTGTTCTTTTTTATCCTTGACTATCGTTGAGTGAACATTAATAGAGATAAATTAAGAAAAAATTATAAATATAAAAATCATATTTCATATTTAGGATTGAGGTTAATTTTTTAAATATATCTTATATTAAATATTAGAGAGAGTATCTGTATATATGTTGCAAGTTCCAGCATGCACCTTGCCACCACCGTCGTCCCCGTTAATATTTTTTTCCTTTTCCATTTCTGAAATCATCAGTTTTTGAAAGTTCTATCTGTGTTTTGACAACGTGGCATGGAATTTGAGGAATGTTTATGTAGACACGCAACAAGGATCATCCCTAATGAGTACAGATCATATTCTACAATACATATAATAATATTTGCGGGATATGATGACATGAAATCACATCACATCAAATTCCAATCTTCCATTACTCAAAGGATCACTTTGTTCTGTATTGTTAGCATGAGGAAGACGTTGGTGACACCATAACTTATAATTAAATTTAAAACGCCAAACACAGTGCGCAGTCTCAGCTTCAAAATCCAATTCAAGAATTCTTTACGCTTTCATTTTGTGTAATTAAATCAAAACAAAAAGAAGCACATTCTTTGATTCCAGAGAACTGAGAGGATTATTATATTAGTTCCTTAGAAACTGATATATGCAGAGAAAGTAACAAAGAGCTGGGAATATATATGTGCACGATCATTGCATATTGTTGCATTAATGGTTGAGGAATGTCTGCGTTACATGCAGCAAACATGGAGCAAAAAAAAAAAAACAAAGAAAAGAAAAGAAAAACCATTTCTTTAATTGAATTTTTACATGCCTTGCCCTCCAAGCCAAAAACCTGTAAAGAAAAGTTTTGGGTGGGCCCAAATGTGGCCAGCTTGTTCATTTTATAATGCATATATAGTTACGTTGACTCTCCCTCGAGCCCATGACTTGGAGCTGAGGCCATCCAGGACGATGAAGATGTTAGCTGGGTTCCCTCCAGCTATTTCTGAGTCCCCTGTCTCCAATTCTTTTCCAATGTGATGGCACTTCATTTCTGTTTGTCTATTATTTTCCCTCTTTTATCTTTTTCTTTCATTTATGCATTACATGTTTAATTTAATGCCCTGTTTGGTACAGTTGAACTGAACAAGGCGGAAGTGAAACTGGCAATGGAGTTCATTTTAAAGCGTGTTTGGTGTGATGGATTCCAGCTTCCCTAAGGGAGCCACTTCCATAAAAAATGATGGAAGTGAGTTCCTTAGCCTGACCCATGGAAGTGTCGGGAGCTCTATGGAATTGAACATTAATAGCCCTCCGTACAAGAGACATTCGATTGCCGTAAACGAAGGTGCGGATCGATGACCAGAATGGCGACGGTAACTGTGGACCACGGTGGAGATGTGATTACAGACAACTGTCAATCCCCTCCAGCTACGACACCAAGTTAAAAAGCCGGAGCTTGTCGCCCTTCTACCCCTTCCAAGCTTGTCATCACCATCAAGATGGACACCGTCTTCAATCTCCTTCTTCTCCCTCATTAGATGGTGGCCGGCGGTTGCAGGCCGTTTCTCGGTCGGCTACGGTATCCCATCAACAAACAAGGGTCATATTTTTTTAAAAAAATTATTTAAAAACCAAAAATTAGAGGATAAATTTACTTAAATTTGTATATCCCTCATTATCCACCATCGTCTTCTCAGTCATTTAACAAATTTAGTTAGCTTCTAAGAATTTTACAAATTCAGGTGGTATTTAAATAATAGAATTTTTCCTTAATTATATTGTTTAGTCTTTAACTTATAGTTTATGACTTTATCTAATTATTTATTTAATTGTAATTGTTTCTGGACTTAGTGTTTGTGTGTTGTTAAAATATTTAGGGTAAAGGTGCAAAAATGCCTATATACTTTGCCCTCAAAAGCGCCCAGCACCATATACTTTTTTTGGGTGCAAAATTACCTATGAACTCCCACGTGCAAAAGTAACATCTCCGTTAAAAATTGTAAACTTCTGTTTATTACTATTTGAAATTACCAAAATACCCCGTTCAACCTCAATCTTCATCAATTCCCTTCCAAATTCATCACCGACAGATGACCTATAATCCTAGAAAAACTAAATCACCAGATCAACCATAACACCAGTATACCTTCTGCTCAACCTTAATGTTTCAGAAATCGCAAACCCAGAAAATCGCAAACCTAGAAATGAAATCTAACATTGAAATCAAGAAACGGACCTATTGAAGTTGCAAACCCAGAAAGAAAATCGCAAACCCAAAAATGAAATCTAACATTGAAATCAAGAAACGGACTTATTGAAATCGCAAACCCAGAAATGAAATCTAACATTGAAATCAAGAAACGGACCTATTGAAATCGCAAACCCAGAGAAAGAAAATCGCAAACCTAGAAAGAAAAGTGATTTCCTTGTTATAAGAAAAAGAAAAGAAAAGAAAACAAGGCAACAATGTAGCTTTTTCTGAGAGTAAGAAAAAGACGAACTTCACTGATGCACCTGTAAAATCCATTGACTGAACAATAACTTCAAAAAAAAAAATCTAAAATACATATTTTCAATTTTCAGGTCCAGCCATTGTGGTTAGGGAAAGAAAGAGATACCTTCAGAACTGGCGCATACGAAGCTGATCTAGTCTCGGCAAAGAGCTTAACTCTAGAAACAAGCAGCCACTGAAACAAGGCGAAGCCGATCCCGATGACGGCGCATACGAGAATCAAAATCTCAGTCCCGAGATCTGGGAGCAAGGAGGCCCCCATGGCGGTGCTCGGTGTCGCTGCTGCTGCTATTGCGCACCGTCGCCTCCGCTGGATCCTACTTGAGCAGTAGGTGATCTCACGCAATAGGGAGCTCAGATGCGGATCTTGGGAAACCACCCAAGTGCAGCGGTCAAATGGATCTATGGCGTGGAAAAGAAGAACAGATCGAAGAAGCAGAAGAAGGGCACGATAGGAAGAACAGATTGAAGAAGCAGAAGAAGGGCACGTAGAAAGAGAAAGGGCAATAAAGGAATTTTAAAAAGTTAGATGTTTTTTTTTTAAAAAAAATGGTGTGGGACCCACTTAAAAGTAACGGCAGTTAAGCTAATTTAACGGCATGAATAGTTTTGCATCATTTTTAAGAGTTTATAGGTATTTTTGCCTTTAAAAAAAACACATGGTGCTGGATGTTTCTGGAGGCAAAGTACATAGTTATTTTTACACCTTTACCCAAATATTTATAATGTTTGATTCTTAAATTAATTTTGATAATATTTATGTTTTAAATTAGGAATTTTATTGTTCTGACTTTTTTTTTAATGTAAAAAGTTAGGGTTTAATGTTTCTACCTTTAAGGCAGAAACATTTTATCTGTCTCACTCAGAGTGAGTGAGTCCCATCATCAAGAGAAGAGAGAGAAAATAACAATGTAACCAACCCATTTTTATGTGAATGAAACAGATAAAATGTTTCTAAGGTAGAAACATTAAACCCAAAAAGTTAACAAATGTTAAACGAATCTAAAGCCCGCGAGCTGACCTTGTCCTTTAGGCCAGCATGGGCTTTGAAATTCTATCAGTTTTTTTTTGTCTGAGTTTAAACATGCTAGCCTATTTTCCCAACTCTTTTAAATAAAAAAAAAAAATACGTATTTCTTGGTCTATCTATAAAAAAATGAAGTGAATAGCATATAGACATGTTAAATAAGTATGTTTAGTTATCTAACGGGTAAACATAATCTAAATAACAACTAAGGTGAAATTGCTGCAACTTAAAAACTTTTAAAACAACATTACTTCTAAATGAAAACTTTTAAGACAAATTACAGGCAAATTTTCCAAAATAACCAAAAAAAAATGTCAAATTGAAACACTGTGCAAACATATTACAAAATTAGGTTATTTTGTGACGCCACATCAGATAGCGTCACGTGGCGCCACTGTACAGGTGGCGACGCCACCTTTTTTAAAAAAAAAAAAAAAATCTTTTAGCTGCTGCAGGTAGCAAAGCTACCTGCAGCAGCTTTTCTGACAGGGGCTGACACCCCCTGTCATATTTTTTAAATTTTTTTAAAAAATATTATTTGATATAATATATATTATATATTATAAATAATATAATAATTATATATTAATATATATTTTTATATAATATATATATTAATAATAATATATAATATGATTAATATAATAATTATATATTAGTATTATTTTATATTAATAATATATTATTTTATATAATATACCTTATATTATATATTATATATATATTATATACAGTACCTAAGGAAGAAGCAACCCAGATTGAAAACAACGATGACGTACCGAAAGCTAGCTAACCAGCATCTGATTTGAGAGGAAAAAAACATAAAAATAACAGGATTGTCGAGGAAGATGAGAGAGAACATAAAAACATCGGAAGAAAATATCAAACGGACGATGAGTTTTCTGGACAGATTAGTGATCTTACTGAACGAAAGCAAATATATTATATTATATATAATATAATATATTATAATAATATAATAATCGAATGGCCAAGAATAATCGTACTTTCTTACTTTTTATTGCTGCTTGCAATATCATCTTCCTTGACAGTCCTGTTGTTTTTATATATTTTTTTCTCTCTTAAATCAGATGCTGGTTAGCTAGCTCTCGATACGTCATCGTTGTCTTCAATCTGGGTTGCTTCTTCCTTGGGTACTGCATGTAATATATATATATATATGTAATATATAATATAATGTATATTATATAAAATAATATATTAATATATTATTAATATAAAATAATACTAATATATAATTATTATATTAATCATATTATATATTATTAATAATATATATATTATATGAAAATATATAATTATTATATTATTTATAATATATATTATATATTATATTGTATAAAATAATATTTTTAAAAAAATCTGACAGGGGGCGTCAGCCCCTTGCCAGAAAAGTTGCTGCCTGCAACAGCTAAAAGGAAAAAAAAAATATTTTCATTTTTAAAAAAAAAAATAGGTGGCGTCGCCACCTGTACTGTGGCGCCACATGTGGTGCCATCTGACGTGGCACCACAAAATGGCCTAGTTTAGTAATATGTTTGTATAGTATCCCAATTTGACAATTTTTTTTTATTATTTTGGAAAATTTGCCTAAATTGCATCTAAACACAAAACAAAAATTGATATTGATGATATGTAAACTATTAGATTAGCATATTCAGTCTATTATTGGTCAAACTTAACCAAAAAACAATAAGAGTAAAATTGCTTCAAATTTAACATTTCTGGGGCAAAATTACCTCTAAAAAAAGGTTCTGGAGCAAAATTGTTATTATGTGATAACTTCTGAAATAAAATAAGCCTTTAACCCTATTTTGAAGAAGGGTTTAACTCTAAACAGACCAATGAGTCGAGTGATACGCCAATAACATAATCAGGCATCTTACGTTTATCCGGCAAAATAAATATTTTTTTGTTCTCTTGGGCTTTTTCTAGAGGAAAAAAATCTAACCATTTTGAGCGAGTCAGCTGCATGTAATTTGTTTTTTGGAGAGCTTAAAATTATCATTTGGAAAAAGTGAAAACAAAGCAATAGATCTGAAAGAAAACTTTACTAGGCGTCTCGTCGTTTGTAGCAGTAACGAATTTCTGTGCAGAATGGTGAAAGAGCATAACTCATCGTCGCAACCATGGTTCTCCGACACAGTCATCTTCATAGTGCTTCTTGTCGTTGTAGTTCATGTCATTGCATTGGTACCCCTCATTTTTCTTCGATCCCTAGCCCTCCTCACTTTATTTCTCTCATCATGTAGAGCTATAATTTTCTCCCTCAATCTTATTGCAGGTATATTTCCTTTATAAATTGGCGAACGCGAAACAAACCCATAGAAAAAAGATTCAATGACCAACATATTGATTCATTGAACATCAAGTCCGGTGAACCTCGAATTGCTCTGGCAGGAATTTTTTACTCGATTCAGTTCATTTGAGAGGACCGTTTCCATAATCTGCAGGAAATTTTTGTTCGGTTATTCATTTAAGAGTATCGCTTCGTAAGTTCTCGGACTCAAAAAACTTGCGGTTTTATTATAGGATTTTTGACTGCATCGCTTACCATTTCAAGCAATATTTGTATCAACATTGATCAGTTTGTAACCCTGCTGATCATGTGAAGGAATTTTGTCAATTCTCCAAATCCATTGATTACTAATTGAGTTTGATCTAGCTCTGTTGTGTTAAATTCCATGTATTTACTGTTTGGTTGGTGAAGGCAGTGATTGAGAGGAATTCTCTCTTCGTCTCTCTCTCTGAGGTGTGCTTCAGGAATTCAAATCACTAATTTTTGTTACGCTGGTGCATGAATTCATTCAACTAGAAAGTCTCCGAAAAGAGTATGAATTTATTACACTCTACCAGTAAAATTGCGATTTTAACTCTCGGAGATTGAACTTATTTTATGCCAGCTTTCAAATACCAAGATGAATGTGTCCATGTGAAACTGACGACAATAATATTATCATGTCGGGCATACAGATATACGTGAAAATGAGAAACCTGTCACCCAGGAAAGAGAGATCAAATGTGTATATTTTCGAATAGCCATCCCCTGCTTTTGGTCCACAAAACTAAAGAATACAAGTTTCCATTGTTCCTGCATTTGGGTTGGGGGTTCGTATTGAAGGTTGGAGTTGGGACTACAAGTCCTGAGATGTTCTTGAGCTGGTAATCATCAATCTCCTAAGGTAGCCCTACTTCTGTTCCTTAACAAATACGAATGTTCACTCGAACGTTTATGTAAATTCAAAGATATCCCAGTGACAATGAAATCAGATTCCATATTCTTCCAATCTCACTCGGTCCTTTTTAATTTTCGTTCAAATGAAAATTGGAAATATAAGGATTGTTATAGAGGTGACAAACATTATTCTAGGTCCCGTTATTTTATAAACCGTGAGCGTCTAACATGCTAGACTTTCCGCAATGAAAAACATCCCACACTAACTAACAAAGAATGAAAAAAGCTACTCATCAACTTATACATTAGTTGCTTCACAGGAACGTCGAATCTCACCCTCTTCCTCTGTTTTCACTCCAACAGTAGTCAGCTTCAGGAATGATTGGCTCCATTTCTCAAAGAAAAGTTCTTGGTCATTTGCCAAATCATCCACTAATTTCCTTGTTTGATTATCACTCAACAGAACAGAATCCGATTGGAACAGAACCTTGTGAGCCAGCAGATTTCTATAATACTGGTTGTCAAACACAGTAGATGTTTCAGGATCGTTGTTTACTGTTACAGATGGGTTTGAACTTGATCCACACTCTTTCATCAGTTCATTTGCATAATTAGTGTCAAGGTCATTGCCAGCCAGCCTAAGCCTCCCATTTGAGTCTTGTTGGAATCTGTTCCTAAATGAGCTGCAATGAGCTGATCCTATGGTATGAGCCCCTGCAAAACGTACCCTTAATAAAACTTCCACTAATCAGAACCAAAAACAATAATTGCATAGACATGCACGCACACTTGTATAAACCCATCTTGCAAATAATCAAAGGGGAAAAGAGCCACTAATTGGTAAGGAGTTGACTCATAACCTACAAGGTTGTGAGTCCAAATTCGCTGCTTATGTAAGGACCCTAGTGGTGGGTAATTGTAAGTACCTCTAAGCTCTTTAAGCCTAAATGCATGCTCTAGCCCTAGTAAACTCTCATGATCCAAATAAGCTAAACTTGTTTGTATAGAGGGGAAAAGATTGAGTGTGAAAGAAATGAAGATTAATGATAGTAATAACCTGAAAGGATAACAAGGTCGTCAAGGGACAATCCCTTGGAGGAGAAGAGCTTGACCATCTCATCCATTGTAAAACTGGTGTCAACAATGTTGGGTCTGACATTGGAGGCTAGTGAAACCATCCCATCTCTCCTGCCTGTAGGAATGTCAACTACTGGTCCACCAACCTGTTCTCAAGTTCCATTCAAGGAATCACTTGTACCAGAACTGTACTGTACTGTACTTACTGAAGATTAAAATATTTAACAGCATTGCGGCGAGGGAATAAGAAAACTTACAGCTTCAACGGCATCTCTAGCTGCCAGAGCAATTATGTCAGCACAAGAAACGGTTCCTGGACAGAAAATTTCAAGCACTCTTTTTGCTGAATCTATCACTGAAAATCCTCCGACTGACCTGTTCGCTGGATCACTTTGTTCTGTATTATTCCCTTGCAGCATCAAAGATGCATCACATCCCTGCATATATGAACCAATAATTTCCACTGAATAGAAAAGCCAACACATGGTGCACAATCTCAATTCCCTTACAATTGCATGTAGCCCTGAGGTTATCTCAGCTTCAAATCCATTTCAGTATTCTTTACATTTTCATTCTTTGCAATCAAATCAAAACAAACAGAGGCTGATTCTCTGTTTCCAAAGAGGTGTTGAGTATTTATTTCAGAGAAACTGAGGATTTGTTTCGTTGTAAGGAAATGGCGTAGGATAGGAACCCTAACCTCCACGAAGCAATCATGGAAGACCAAGCGAAGGAGCTTTCCAGGAATGGAAGGATCGTCAGAAGAGAAAGAACGGACAGTGTTTCTTACAATGAACTCTGCAGAAGGACATGAAGCTGCATAGAAGTTGAAAGAGAGGTTGCCTGAAACGGGGGCTGCAATAAACAGGCTAACAAGAAGGAAAACTGCCGTGGGAAAAACTGTTGCCCTCCTCTCCATTTAGCTTTGGTCGTTCTTAGAGTTGAAGCATAGCATTTACATAAAGCGCAAGAGTCTCTTGTTACTTGATTATAATGAGAAAGACAAAACAAGAGGGAAGGTGGCCATGAAACTGTGTATTAAAAGCTACATTTATGTGGTTCGGTGATGTCAGGAGGCAGATGGGGGTTTTGGTCATGCAATTTCCCTCTAGCCTATAAATGTTTAACACTTTCAATAAGCATTTAAGTTCCTTGTTTCCAACTCTATTAGTTAGTATACTCAAACCATAGAACCCTCCCTCATCTGTTAACCCAAATTACCAAGAAAGATAAATATTAAAACGCAGAAAAAAGTAGTTAGGGGAAAAAAAAAATAGAAGCGCCTGATCTTCATTATTTTATAGTATACAATGCAGCAGAGCAGACCATGTGAGATATATATATATATATATGGTCAAATAGCCATGTGATATTTATGACTAGAAGTAATTGGTGTGCTTAGTATAAACTGTCATGGGAGATCATACTAACACTAATACACCCGAACTCGATGCTGTAAGTAGAAAATAAACTTCAGGACAGAAGGGTAAAGGCTAAATGAAAGAACAAAATCGAACGAGTCGAACGGTTGACAATATCAATAAATAGAACACAGGAGGGAACCCGTACAGTACAAATTAAGTGAAGTGAAACGAAGAACACTAAATTTGATACCAGAAACAAGTTCGTTGGCAGAGTTGTAGAAAAATGATGGCAGTCGCCTTTCTTTATAATTCCACTGTATGCACCCGATAATTCAGCTTGCAAGTACGGTTACGGTGGGCTCTTGAATGACCTTCCCAAACATTTTATTTTTTCAAGGAAAAAAAAAGGTACTGCCAGCTTCTGAATCTATAATCCAATCCATTGATTTTAATGGAGGTCCAGTTGGCCTCAAATATAATTATCGCAGATGAGGAGACAGCCTGGAATGTTCCTGGAAAAAAAAAAGGGAGGAAATAGATTCTCACAGTTTACTACATGAAAATTAATAAACGCAGGTGGAGCTGATAAAAAAAGTTGGTTCATAATTATAATGTTAAAGATTCAGATTCTACTGATATGAGGATTTTATTGATACATGATCAATAAATACTTTTGTAATCATTCTTTAAGTTTGGAAGTATGCCTTAACCTTAGTGTGCCCACAGACTTATCTCACGTAAACTTTCTAATATCAAAAATAAATGGTAACCTTGTGAGAAAATAAGAGACATGCAAAAACTAAAAAACAAGCAAAGTGCATGCAGCTGCTAACTGGCCCAGACCAATTTACGTTCAAGTAAGTACTAGTAATTAAGGTGATAGAAGACATATCACAACATCCTAAGTTTATGTATTTTTAAGGGAAAATTGACCTGGAGGCCCAATATACAAAGATAAATACAAAAAAAGCCCTACATACTTTCCCATACCAGAAAAGGTCCTAGGGACTTTTCTGGTATTAACATCCAAAAGAAATGACAAAAACGCCCCTGGTATTCAAAAAGAAAGACAGAGTCTGTTTCTTGCTAAAAACGTGAGAGAGAATCAGAACCTGGGTTTTTTCCGACAGAAACGTTGCTTCCATGATCATTTAGCTATCTCTTTCATCTTGCTTCATTTAATCTTTGTGTTCCGTTTTTTTCCTCTGCTGGACTAAAAGCAACTCATCCTGGTTGTAAATTGTTGATTGAACGTGGTGGTTATTGTTGTTTATCAACTTCGGAAGTTTGGGTTACTGAAAGGTTGGAGTTTGAACTCATTTATTGTATTATCTAGTAGAAAAAAGGCAAGAAATGCTAAGTTTTTCATCAAGATAGCTTAATCACCTTCCTTCCTCATTTTTAATCTCTGTAGGGTGGGGTCAATAAAATGTTGCTCTGTTTTTTGTCACACAAACAGAGGAAAATTTATGTATTTGAGTGGGAATGGGTGAAAGTGATCAAGGAATGAAGTTTGAAAAACGCTGAAATTTGTTAGTTGTTAAAACCTATAGTTTTAGTTGTTAATACCATCTGTTTTTGTTGTTAATATAGCTGTTTAACTTGTTAATATGATGCTCTGTTTTTTGGGCAATGAAACAGAGGGAGGTCTGTTAGTGGGAATGTGAAAATACTGATATGTGATAGTTGTTAATACCTACAGTTTAAGTTGTTAATTCCTTCAGTTGTAGTTGTTAATTCTACTGTTAAAGTTGTTAATACTAACTCTATTGCATATTGTAATTACAGATGGCTAGTAGTTCAAGGAAGAATATATTATATTTCTTTCATGTGGGAGGGAAGTTTCTACAAGGTGGAGGGGATGAAAGTGATTATGTTGGAAGAATGGTAAGAACAAGATGCATAAAGGAAAGGACCACATATGAGGAGTTGCAAAGAACAATATCATTTTTAATTGGGAAAGAAAGTAATCAAATTTGCGTGAAATTCAAAGTTAGTATGGATACATCGACATTTATTGATCTTGTGGATGATGAAGGGGTGGATCACTTATCGGTATAATGAAGGGGCTAATTTAGGTGTCATTTTTCAGTGGTGCTGATGTTAAAAGGGCTTATGTACTTGTTAATAGAGGGTTGATTGTGTTGCTAACCGTACTGATATACTTGTTAATGGGGGATGATCATGTTGTTAATTATACTGATAGTGTTGTTAATATAGGGCTAATTGTGTTGTTAATTGTGCTGATAGTGTTGTTAATAGGGAGCTGATGATGTTGCTAAAGGGGGCTGATGGTGTTGCTAATAGGGGCTGATGGTGTTGCTAACGGGGCTGATGCTGTTGCTAACGGGGCTGATGGTGTTGTTAAATGGGGCTAATGGTGTTGTTAATTATGCTGATGTTGTTGTCATATTTTGTTGATATTGTCATTTGATGCTGATATTGTTGTCAAAGTGGCTTATGTACTTGTTAATTGGGTTAATGATATTGTTAAAGGGGGCTGATGGTGTTACTAACTGGTAGGATGGTGTTGTTAAAGGGAGTTAATGGTGTTGCTAATCTAACTGATAGTGTTATTAAAGGGGGCTGATGGTGTTGTTAATTGAGTTAATGATGTTGCTAATGGGGCTGATGGTGTTGTCAAAGGGGCTGATTGTGTTGCTAACCGGTATGATAGTGTTGTTAAAGGGGGCTGATGGTGTGCTTAATGGGGGATGATGGCGTTGTTAATTGGACTAATGGTGTTGCTAATGGTGCTGATGGTGTTGTTAAAGGGGGCTAATGGTGTTGTCAAAGGGGGCTGATTGTGTTGTTAAAGGGGGCTGATTGTGTTGCTAACCGGTATGATGGTGTTGTTAAAGGGGACTGATGGTGTTGCCAATCTGACTGATGGTGTTGTTAATGGGGGCTGATGGTTTTGACAAACGGGTACCTGATCATATTCCTTTTTACTGCTCATACAAATACAACCAACAGATAAATAGCTGCTAGAACCAATTGTGGTTGTCATTCATATTAAAATGTCAAGTCAATTACATCAATAAATTTACAAAACTAACTCCTAACAATGAACTCAAATATTTTGTACAAGTTGTGTAATCTAATCTAACAGCCAGCCAACAAAATTCAGAAATTCAGATACAAATTTAACCAATTCAGACATAAACTAGCGGCTCATCTTCCGCGCTTGAGAGTCCTGGATCAAAGACAACACCTTGGCTCGCTGTATGTTGTCTGGATGATTGACCAACCACCACAACATCCCAATCTTAAGTTCTCGCAGATCACTCATTTAATATGAAGACATTGTGTAGCCATCCTCTTGCTCTCTCATTTCTGCACTTAAGTCTTCATATGTTTTTTTACCGACTTGACCTTTATTTCCCTTGCCCTTCATCTTTTGATTTTCATCATAGCTCTTAAAGAACTCTTCCGTGAAAAGGTTATAGCCTGAGAACCTTGCTGCTCTCTTTGAAGTCGACATTCTTATCAGCACTGCAATATGGAATAAAAAACAAAAAGATGAACTTCTTTTGGAAAGGTGAGATAAATATTCTTGTATAAAACAATATAATGAAAAGTCATAATACAAACATAATCAAAAGTCATTATTGCCTAATTTAGAAGCTGATCATGCCAAATAGGCAAAGCTGTATTTATTTGCTCTCTTTTTTTTTTGTTCTCTCTTTGATGCATAAAACACACAGAACAACAAGCTTGAAACTTGAAAATAAAGGAAAGAAATACAGTAGAAACACTTGAAGAACTCAGGAAATGTTTCTTCTAGCTGAACCAATTTGGTTCTCTAAAGCTCATTTTAAGTGTTTTAGGTTCATTAACCCTATGAAGTTCTTTCTACCTAACATGAGTGTAATTGCGTAAATCTAGATCAGTTAATTACCCGCCATTTGTTTATCTACGATCCAGTATTGTGGAATAAGGTGTCTTGGGCACATTTGGTGGAGATAGATATGTCCTAATACCTTGTAATAGTTCCTCCGAATTTGGTAATAAGAATAACAAAAATGTACTCATGCATGGTTTATAAAATCACATATTCAATTATTGTAGTAATATTATAATATTATTATAGTTTTTCTTTTTACCACTCCGGTCCTTAATAATAATATAAGATCTAAATAGCAGGCCAGAGGTAGTACAATTTTTTCCTCACCAATTTCTACCCCCAAATAACCTATATCTTACCAGCACCATAAGGCTAGGATGCTGCACAATGCCACATAAAGTTCATGGAAAAAAGAACTTGAAAATTGGAAAGATACCTTTCAAACAACAATAGAGTTCGTATTACAGGAATAAGGAAGTTGTTATTAATCGCTGAAATGTTGTCTTGTACTTTAGTTCTACACTGGCAAGGTCTAAATAATTCAATGACTGACAGAACCTACAAATTTCCATTGCCTAACAATTATTACCCACACAAAGGCTTCATTAGCAAACATTATATTCAAGAATAACAACATGAATATTCACATGTAGGCATTAAATTCAAAGTGTGCAATCAGATGAGAACTTCCACGTCCATCCCTTTCTCCAAAGGCATATTCGGTAGATGGAAAAGGGACTTGAGGAAAGGTAAACTGTGTGAGGAAAGAAAATGTGAGAGAAAATGTTGGTAGACAGCAACTAACACAACATGATAAAGCACATTGAGATAAGAAAGACAATGGAGATTGTGGTCACAGCAGAAAAATGGCAACCAACAAACTTTTTGCTCTCCTAAAAAAAACATTCCAAAGAGTGAATGAAAATTTGAACAGTCAAGCCAGCAAAACTCTTAACAATTGTAGTTTGAATAATGGCCAACACAACCTAAGTCATAAACCCTAACAATCTAAACCAACAATCTCAAGAACATTATGAAACAAGTGTGAATTACACAGAAAAGCGGAAGGCGAAAATAGAGATCAAGAATGCGCATTTACCAACAATAAGTTGTGAAGCTATTTTCGAAACGAATTACTACTTCGATAGACTGCCGCGAGAAGTGAGAGGCTGAAGACGCAATACATCGCGCTCTAGCCGAGTTTCGAAACTAGAGATTTCGAAGGCTGGATTTTGGTAATGGGAGGGAAATTTTTCACTGAGGAGGGAAATTTCGAAGGCAGGTTTTTTCGAGGATGTTGGAGAGT
Source organism: Acacia confusa (assembly GCA_037074495.1). NCBI lineage: Eukaryota > Viridiplantae > Streptophyta > Magnoliopsida > Fabales > Fabaceae > Acacia > Acacia confusa. Next base: position 37,751,987 of record CM073506.1, read on the forward strand.
AGAGATGCGAGTGACGAGAGTGAGAGGGGAGTGAGATTTCAGTTCTTTTGTCAGTGTTTTCAAGGTGTTTTTTGTCATTTCCCTTGGAAGTTAATACCAGAAAAGGCCTCAGGGCCTTTTCTAGTATGAGAAAGTGTGTAGGGCCTTTTTTGTATTTATTTTTGTATATTGGGCCTCCAGGTCAATTTTCCCTATTTTTAATTGTCAACTCTAGGACATTTAACATCCTCTGCTATCGCTGGGACTCTTTTGGTAGGTGATGTCGTAAGTCTCCAGTAAGTGCTCATAGAACCCGGGGCCGTGCCTTGACCTTGGTAGGGGACTGGTGTCGAACCTTTCCAAAATTTTCTTTATATAAAAAAAAAAAAACAACATATGTATATTCTCTTTTGATTTTAATTTTTTAGATGAATTTACTTAAAAAGTTTAATATAGGGAAAATTCTCCTTAAATACCATTTCAACTTTCAAAATCTCAAGAAGTCTGTTAAGACACAAAATTAGCAAAAAGTTAACATGGGACTAATTTAGGATTTTTTTTAGTATTGGTAATTTCACCATAATGCCCCTCAATTTTTTAAACTTACAAAAATAGGGCACTCTTTGTTGGAGCATCACCGTTGGCTGACCAAAACTCTGGCACTAATGACTATTTTTTGGGAGGTTTGTTTTTTAAGGAAAAAAACTAAAGACCCAAGTGGTGAGGGTTAGATTTGAAGTCACCCCCTTATTCCTCCAAAAGGCATGCATGGTAACCATTAAGCTACAGCCGCCATGTCCTTTTGATATATATGTGTGTGGGCACACATGCATAAGAATATATTTGTATAATATAAATAAAGGCATAATAATATTTGACTAAATGAGTAATGGAAATTATTAAAGACAAAATAGTGATAACTATATGAATAAAGTTATTATTTAAAGTTGTAATAATACTTGACTAGATGAGTAATCTATTGACTAAAGGTATGATGTCATTCACTAAATAAGTAATGTTATCAAGTAAAGATGTAATGATATATATCAGCTAAAGGCATAATGAAATTCACTGAATGAGTAATGTTATGAACTAAAAATAAGTATAGATGTACACCTTTAGTTAATGTCATTACTTATTTAGTGAATATCATTATGTCTCTTATCAATACAATTTCCTTTGTTCATCTACATTACTCCTTTTTTCAAATATCATTGTGCCTTTTGTAAATATAATTACTTGTTTTAGTGAATAGAATTACAACTTTAGTAAATATTATTACTCTTTTAGTCAATACCCTTACGAATTTAATCATTTTCATTACTCATTTAATGAATACCATTACGCCTTTAGTTAATATCATTACCTAGTTAGTGAATATCATTACTCATTTAGTCAAATAATTACATATTCAATTAATAATATTACTCATGTAGTGGATACCATTACGCCTCCACTCGAATACTATTACGTCTTTAATCATTTTAATTACTTATTTAGTTAAATACCATTACGCCTTTATTTATATTATACAAATATATTCTTATACCTATCTCTACTAAAAGGGCTTGGTGGCTCATGCCTTTTGGAAGACAATGGGGTGGGTTTAAATTCCACTCTTGGCTTCTTATTTTTTTAAGAAAATAAATAAACCACCCCAAAAAATAGGCAGTCAGGGGATGCTTAGCACTGCTCCGGTAAGGGTTGCCATTTTTATATTTAAAAAAATTGAGGGGCATCTTTGTAAAATTCCCAACATTTTCAAATCCTAACCTAGTCTTTTTGTAATTTCTACATCTTAATAGACTTTTTGATTATTAAAAAAAGTTGAAATGGCATTTAAATACAATTTTTATTTAAATATATGAGTCAATCATCTACATAAAATGATCTTTACTTCTAATTCATCATGTGCCACTTTGACCTTATTTTATAAGTCGAGTTTGAAGATTTTTTTTTTTTCCTCATTATAAATGTACTTTTAGAGTAATAAATGAGAATGTTAGTACAATGTGAGAGAAAAAAGAACTGAAAAATGTTCATTTTAGGATAAAATTTAAAAAAAAAACAATTGAATTTAGTTCATATTGCTTATGGGTTTTAGTTTTCTTATGTTGCATAAGAAAACTAAACTTCCTACATATATGAAATAGTAGGACCCATATATACATATATAAATTTATATATGTATAGACATGAGATAATTTTTTTCTTATAACATAACATGAAAAACATTATTCCCATTGTTTATTGAGTTAACTATTGAGGTGGGAATTAGATAATTTGTTATAAATTGATGTAGCATGGTTGCTTCTTGCTCCAAAACACCAAAACAAGTTCAATAATGCTCGAAGAAATTGCGCAGTGCACGTCACCAACTCTAAAATCAAAGTATTTGGCGAAAAAGGTCAACTGAAAAATTGTATTATTATGATTTTTTTTTTTTAAAAAAAAAAGGACTCTGAAATCAGCGTCGTCATACCCAGAGATTGTGTGGCCAGTAATTGCACAAGTCTCCCCGGAACAAACAAGCGCTGAACCTCCAAATGTTGACAAGTCATGATACCTTCCCAAATTCTTTACTCTTACCATTCTCCGGCAATTTCTCTCATTCTTCAGCTTCCAAACCCAACCATTAATGGCTTTGGTGAACCCCTTTCAAACTTCTCCCGTTTATCGTCTTTCGCACCTGCCGTCAAAGCAAAACTCACCGCCGGTACTTCTTTGCTCTCTCTCATCACACCCCTTCAAACAATTATCAGCAAGAGGGAAGCATGCAAGGCGTGGCGCCATGGCGGATGTGAAAGCTTCACCGTCGCTTGATCACAAAGATGAGGAAGATCACAAGGTTCTTCTAGGTCCTTCTAGTGAGGAAGAGCTTAGAGGTGAACACTTCGTTGCCGATTACAACTGGACTGAGGAATGGTACCCTCTGTACCTCACTCAGCATGTGCCCGACGATGCGCCGTTGGGTCTCAAAGTGTTTGATAAGCAGCTCGTGTTGTTCAAGGACGGGAATGGTGAGCTTCACTGTTACGAAGATCGCTGCCCACACAGGTAACTGCGTAATCAATGTAATAAAACCAGGTTCTGTTCCTAAAAGATTCATGCATAACTGTTTAGCCATTGAAGCTTCCCAATTTTTATTTATTTTTTAAATTCACTATATGGATTTAAGAATTTTTTGAGGACGTTATTTTTTGTTTGATTCAGGTTAGCCAAACTATCTGAGGGCCAATTGATCGATGGTAGGCTTGAGTGCCTATACCATGGTTGGCAATTTGAAGGCGAAGGGAAATGTGTGAAGATACCTCAGGTCTGTTATACCTATCTTTAATGCTCATATTGTTATGTCCAAGGTGGCTGGAGAGGGAACCAGAGGGAACCCAAGATTCCTTATATGAGTCTCATACCTCCCCTCGCTGTCTCTGACCTGTTTTATAACTGTGAGGGTGATGAATCCAAAGGGGATAATACCGAGAGCGAGGTCATCTTACACATATTTTGTTATAGTCTCGTTTGGAATTTTTATGGTATAAGATTTTACTAACTACAATATTTACTTCTACAGCTTCCAGCTGATGCCAAAATCCCTCGTTCAGCTTGTGTTAAAACATACGAGGTGAGGGAGTCTCAAGGAGTGGTGTGGGTTTGGATGTCTCGAAGTACTCCTCCTAATGTTAATAAACTACCATGGTTTGAGAATTTTGATAGGCCAGGGTTTCAAGATATTTCCACAACTCATGAACTTCCTTATGATCACTCCATTCTTCTGGAAAACCTGATGGATCCTGCTCACATCCCTATCTCACATGATAGAACAGATTGGACTGCTAAAAGAGAAGATGCACAAGCACTGTGTTTTAAGGTGACTGAACGTACTGAAAGAGGATTTGCAGGTTGGTGGGGAAGAGAGAAAGATGGGTCTATGCCAAACTTTTTACGGTTTGAAGCTCCTTGTGTTCTCCAAAATAACAGGGAAATCGTCAAAAATGGCGAGAAGCACTACTTCACAGGTCTCTTCCTCTGTACACCAACAGGGCAAGGGAAGTCCTTGCTGATAGTAAGGTTTGGAGGAACTCAAAGATCCCCACTTGCAAAACTGTTCCCTAAATGGTACTTCCATCAGAATGCAAGCAAGGTGTTTGAGCAAGACATGGGATTCTTATCATCTCAGAATGAGATTCTATTGAAAGAAAAGGTTCCAACAAAGGAACTGTACCTTAATCTGAAATCTTCAGACACATGGGTTGCTGAATACAGGAAGTGGATGGACAGAGCAGGACATGGGATGCCGTATCATTTTGGTCACAGCACCATTTCATTGCCTAAAGAGCCTGCTGTGGTTGAACATGCCCCTGCCGGACTTGTTGCCGGACTCTCGGCTTCTTCACCGGCAAAGGGAGGCATTGGAAGCATGCATGCTCCAAACTTGGCTAATAGATATTTCAGGCATGTCATACATTGTAAAGAGTGCAGAAGTGTTGTTAAAGCTTTCCAGACTTGGAAGAATGCACTCTCTGCTGTGGCTGTTGCAATGGTTGCATTGGCAATCCTGGCGACTGGGAGACAGTGGAAGGCCCTTGTGTTGGCATCTGCATCCATATGCGCAGCTGGAGCCTATGCATGTTCAACCGCCATCACAATGAATACGACAAACTTCATTAGGACACACAGGAGACTTTGAGCGATTAGTTACAGACTCTATGACATTTTTAAACTGCTCACACTAGTTTCGTATTGTATGTTGCTGGAAGTGACTTTTGTTTCAAACAACTTTTAAAACTGAATTTGGAATAAGAGTCCTGCAGTAGAATGCAATTGATGTTTGAATAGTCTGAAAAAAAAAAATTGGTTAGGTTGCTACTAAGCCTTCTCTCTCTAGCATCTCCCTTTTGCAGCCTCAAGTTGCTTCACTTACCACGGACATTGGGGTGACTTGATGACCAGTGCTATGCTTCTATGACAATGCCAAACATACTCAAGTAGTTTGTTGAAATGACATGGTTATTTGCCACCCTGTCTTTAAACTCTCTTGTATTACAGCTAACTAAAAGAAAGGATTACAAGTAATCCCTTCCTAGAAGAGATTATTCAGGGGGGAAAAATACATCTTTGCAAATTTTAACTCACATTTCTATAACCATTAACGTATTGAAAGAATATCTCTCACACTCTTGTGCAACTAAATCCAATACCGCTCTTTCATGTCGAATTTTGAAAAACAAAGCAATTCCACGCTAACAAAGAGAACGAAAACTGACTCACTGACTGCTTCAGGAAGCATGTCAGCTGAACAAAGTTCTTTTACAGTAGAATAGTACTGTGTTGAAGCTGCTGCGTCGTCGTCAGTTCCATAAAATCCAGAAGACAAGAGGTTACCACGAGTATATGCGGTGTTACTTAACAACTTCACAGCCGGATTCCATTATTTCTGAGTATTAGTCCTGCTCAAAGAGCAGGAGGTTCCTCCAACCATTTTGCACGAAAGCCTGTGCCTTGACAATCAGAGCAGCACGTTGATCCCTGAATAATAGACAGTAAACATGACTAATCTTTTGAATATGGGTATCTAAAGCATGTAAAAAATGAAAACAATATCAAGTAGCACAGTTGTGTTGGGGAATAAGCACCAATCCTTTATTATTGAAGTACCTTTCCAGAGCAAATAACACAGGTTGTGTTTTTGGATGGAACTTCACAAAGCATGTTATCACCAAGAATAAAAAACCCAGTACCACCACACCATTTGCATTCGCTGTGCCCTTTTGAGTCGCAAGATGAACACACAATTGGCTTTGGTTGCTGCATGCAAAATAAATATTGGAAAAATCAAGGACCACCACAGAGACAAGAAAAGTGTTTAGACTGCTCCGGACGGTAGATCGCCACAGAGCAACAAAAGAAATCAGTCAGACATCAGGTACAATCAAGATACGATTCAATTTATTTCGGCTTCTGATTAATTAAGCTGCATAATAAAGAGTCATCTTAGAATTAAAAAATATAGGGTAAAAGAGCAAAAATACAAATGAGCTTTACCTCTGCGGGCCCAGCACCATATGTTTTTTTTTGGAGCAAAAATATATACGTGGTTATCATTTTGGAGCAAAAGTTACATTCTACCATTATGTTACTGTTCACCGATGTAACTTTTGCTTCAAAATGGTAACTACGTATGTGTTTTTGCTCTAAAAAAAAGCATATGGTACTGAACGCTCCTGAAAATAAAACATATGTGTATTTTTACTCCTTTACCCAAAAATATATGTATTCTCCTTCACACAACAGTTATGTGGGACTCAAATTTGCAATCGCAGTGACTAAAACCGTCTTGGGATTCCAAAATAAATAAATGAATAAAAAGTGGTGTCATATTATTCTAATTTCTTTCAGTTGGATTTTAAATTCTGGTAGAACCTTCTGTTGAGCTGAACAAATCTCAACACCTTCATTTATCAAATAGGAATTACAGGTGATTTTAGATTCAATTCATAGTACTACTTGGTGCAACGTGTAAAGTATGCCATGTTTTTTTTTTTTTTTTTGGTCGATAAAGTATGTCCTGTTTCAATACCATTGTTGTTTTAAGTTTTTCAGCCTGTAAAGTTTTTTAATCCATGTGGAGTAATATTTTAGATAAATAAATGATTTTTTAGTGAATGTTTAGAACCATAAACAGCAGAAGAATTGAATCGGAGGGAGCACAACTTGTCCAAGATTGTCTAGGGTAGAACATAATAGAAGCAGAGAAAGCTATGATCGTGATCACCCAAAAGTCCAAAACTACGCATTCAGTACCCCCGATTTTGACTGTCCAGGCAAATCTAGCGCATTAAACAATAAAATTTACAGATTATCTTTGGATAACGCGAGACTCCAATTCCCAAAGAGGGAGCATATTTCCATATGCACATAATAGAGACGGACAAACTTTCTTAGTGCTTTATAATTACAATTTTAGATAAAATTAAGTCGACATCCGGAAGACATGAAATGTACTAGAGAACAGAAATCATGCAACTGGGTTTTGCAAAGTCCAGAAGAACCGAGAGCCCATTTTGCGTTACATTACGATCCATTTGTGTCATATTCTGAGGCACGGAATTCTCCTCACCATGACATGTGCTCATGTACTCAATTTCTTCGCAGGATTCCCATATTATTCAATTGTGCAAAAGAGTACAACAGAAGAATGAAAATTGGATTCGGAAAAAAGCAAGAAGGCCTGCTTGCCCGGGTAGTGAGGAGAAAAATTGAACCATATTGATGAGGTTTATTGTTCATTCGATGACTCGCGTATACCTGACGCTATGCGTGAACGCTAACATGCCCAAAACTGGGAGCCTCAGAATGCTCTAATTTTTCAGGAGTGCTAATTTCAATCAAATATTGCCAGCGTGAAAAGTTCAAAAACTTAAAAAACCCAATCACACAGGCTGATATAAGTGAAAGAGAAGTAGAAAGCAAACCTGAGAGATCAACCAGGCTCTTTCCATACGCTTAATGAAATCGGAGGAGGAGTCCACCATAGATGCACGGATGCCGCAATTCCTAATGGTGCGGGACCTTGAATTGGCGGGTACGGTGGGTACCGGCAAATTTCCCGCGAATAGGAGGCTTTTACCGCGCAGAGTGACCGGAATGAGCGAAGACCCACAAGAAGATGCACAAGGCGTCATTTCTTCGTCACCGGCGGAGAACAAGGGATGAATAACAGGAATTGATTATTGTTACACAGAGCAGAGCTAATCGAAGTCTTGTTGTTACCAAAGGAGCAGCAGAAATGTTTCTAAAATGTGGGCTTTGCTTGGGAGGGCGGAAATATCAGGCGATATTCTTTTTCTTCGGGAAACGAAAAACCAAGATCCCCAACCCATCGAATGAACTATATTTCTCACCCACTGAAAAATAAAATGAAAGTTAAATTATTAAATTGGTTCAAAAATAATAAATATTTTTAATTTACCCCTAATGATATGAATTTAAAGAGTTGGTTAAAAATTAGGGTATAATTGAAAAATAGTAATAAATGAGTTGGTTAAAGGTAGTTGGTGCCTTATAATAAGGACCAAAATATTTTAGTAGTGGGTGCATTATAATAAGGACTAGAAAGAGTATTGTGAAAGGAACCTCTCGTCTTTAGGTTCAACGGGTGTGGGGTCGGTCTTCCTCACTTTAAGGGGGGTTCGATCTTTACGTTGGTCAAAGCATTGGGGAAGACATTCTAGGAGTCTAGGAAGTAGTAGTAACGTTGGTAGAGATGGAGACATGTGTACTCTTTAGCCAGTATCCCTTATGGACTTAGTTCCAACCGTCCTAACCTTAGATTGTGGGTGAGCTCAACCCTTTTCTTAAAATTTTTATAGCAAAAAAAAAAGCTATTATGTAAAGAAAATAAAATAAAATAAAAACAAAAATGAAAGGAGAAAATCAGGAGAAATTTCCAGCGGGGCACAAGTGGGAGAGGCCAAGTCGGACCCTCCACTTCGGTCCTCGCTGTCGCTGCAAGAAGACGACAAACCAACCCTTCTCACTCTCACATTTTTTTTAAAACAAATTGCTCCCATCCTGCCGAAGACATTCCTAAGGCGGAGCACAGGCGGATCGGGCAGCCTATACCGTGACCCACCCGTTTATTCTGACTCAGGTAGCCCATACCTTAACTTGTAATAATATAATGTGTTTGTTTGATATACGGATATGAAAAATGACTTATCTTTTTTTAAAACAAAAAACTTATAAAAAAATTAGATTGTGTAAAATTTATATAGTGAAATATGATTTATATTTAGATTAGTGGTTGTATAAGTAGTTTTTACTTCATAATTGAGGTTCAAATAAGGAGTTTTTACTCCATAAACCAAAAAAAAAGCTAGCTTTTTAAATAAGCTGAGTTTACCCCATGAGCCTGATTCGGAAAATTCTTCATCTAAACAGAAAAAAAATAGAGAAAACCCATAAGCCTGATTAAAATAATAAATAAGCTCTGATTAACCCTCCTAAAAACTATACCAAACATGTTCATTATACTCATGTCAAAATAGCTTATGACATAAACGGATGAGTTAAAACAAGTTACAAGGAAGCCATTAAAATTTTGACATTTTTTAAAAAGAAACACACGTGTGTTATCAATCCATGATTTTAAGTTTGTAATGTTCAAAATTCAATTAATTCTCACAAAGTAACTTAAATTTAAATAAATACTGTCATGATTTTAATATTTAAACTTCAAATTTTTCTTACCTGAGTTCAAACTTCAAATTGAAACATTACAACTAAATTTCTTGAATGTCATATTATTTGTCCTCTTACTAAAATAAAATACACGAGTAATTCATAAAAGATCACATTTTGAAACATTTTCTAGAGAACTGAACTTTAAAAATAAAAGGAAACACTTTTTATTCAAAATGCTTATAGTCTCTTATGACTAAAATGCTGAGTGTGTGTGTGTGTGTGTCATCAAGGTTTTGCGATTCGTTTTTGTTTAAGTATACAGGATTATAATTAAAGGATCTGTATGTATGTGATACTCTGACATGAACTTGAATCCAGTATAGCCTCCTTATTCTGGATTGTCACTTTACGAAGACAAAATCAAACTCTACCAAAGGATTAATTGCTGCAAACTAAATTGATCATTTTCTTTATACATGGTTCTTAGAATTAGGTAAGTTATATCTATCATTCGCACAAAGTCGCCAATTAAACATGTATGTAGATATAACAGTATCAAGATATTTATTAGTGCAAACTAAATTGATCAGTTTCAAGATTAATGTTACAGATCGAAAAATTGGTGGTGGATGCTGGCGTAGCTACTTTTGTAGTGGTTATTTGGTTGCGTTTCATACTTGATGGTTGAGAGGATAAGGTTTTCTTTTTCTTTTTCTTGTTTTTTTTTTAAAAAAAAAAAATTCTGAACAGAGGGTATTTTGATACTTTCATAAAATTAGTGCGGGTCCCACTATAAAAACTAACCTAAGATATATTTAACATGTATGGCATTTTGTTCCCATTTTGAATATTTCTGTGTATTAACCAGCATATATTATCACACACTAAAAGTCTGAAATCAAGCATATTCAGGACTTAATATGGCATTACACTAATCACCTCTTCAATGTAGATTCATCTTCCACCTAAACTGTCCAAATAACTAATTCATCATCAACATATGAAATGCTAGAGATGTTGTACGCACTATGCAATATGAAAGTGATCTAAGGTTATGTTTGGATTGAAGAAAAGTTAGGAATGAAAATGAAAATAATGGAATAGAATGGAAAATATTTTGCCTTCATATGTTTGGTTCGCATTGAAAAAAAAAAAATAAGTTGATAGGAAAAATTTTGTTGCATTGAAGAAAATGAGATAAATAATATACCAAAACATCATCGATTGTTCAGCTTCTTCACTTCCTCAGCATCTTGACTGCTAAATTCTCATACTCAAGTGTCATACCCGATTATTTAGTGTAACATCCTAATATTACTTTTAATCATGATTATGAAAGAATAATATGAAGGTATCTATGGTGTAATTATTAAATTTGGGGGACGGGGGGCATTAGCAACAAAAAGCAAAAAAAAAAAAAAAAAAATGAAGGGGCCGATGGTTTAGTTGAGGGCAGGTCAACTGACCCCATCCTTAACTTATGAGAGAGCGAAATTTCATTTTAAAAGTTATTCTATAATTTTTTTTTATAACGAGGATAATATTGTATTAGTTAGCGAAAATTTTAGAATTAAGATTTTAGAAAAGTTGAGTTTTGATAATAGAAGATTATGTGTGTGTGTGTAGTGAATCATTAATAAAAAAATTTAATTGGTTTATATTTATTTTTTGGTTGGAGTAAGAATTTAAAATAAATTTTTTGATTTAAGAAGTTTATGATTTATGTCTTATAGGATGTTTTTATTAATTAAATATTATGTAAATAATTTATTTGGGTTACTAGAAATATTATTGAAATTTTAATAGGTTTACTTTTGAAATATGAATGACTAAACTATCATTTCTAAATTCATGGGACTAAATTGTCATTTCTGAAATTTATGGGACTGAAATGTGATTTTTAATATTTGTGGGATTAAACTGTCATTTCTGAAATTCATAAGACTAAAATGTCATTTCGGAAATTGGAAGGACAAAACTGTCATCGATAAAATTTAAAGGACTAAACGGTCATTTTTAAAATTTTAACCCCAAAATATAATTTTCTGTTTTTGTTATAATAATATATTATTGTTAGAATTTGTATAGTTTGAGTTATAGGAGATTATAAGTTATAATTGTAATAATGTAAAGCCATCTTGTGATTGGTGATTGTTCATATTATGCTCCTCAAGCTAAGGTTAAACTTGGAATTGAGATAATTGGGGTTAATTTATTCTATATGCTTGTTTTGGGTTGTAAAGTGTTTTATAAATCTTACTTTCATATGTACTACTTGTATGTGTTTTGGAAAATTATGTTTATATTTAAATATGAAATTATTTAAGAGAAGCAGTGTATTTTTCTACTTGTGTGTGTGTGTGTGTGTGTGTGTGTGTGTGTGTGTGTGTGTGTGTGTGTGTGTGTGTGTGTGTGTGTGTGTGTGTGTGTGTGTGTGTGTGTGTGTGTGTGTGTGTGTGTGTGTGTGTGTGTGTGTGTGTGTGTGTGTGTGTGTGTGTGTGTGTGTGTGTGTGTGTGTGTGAGGGAATATTATTATTGATATTGTTACTGTTGTGATAGTTATGATGTTTTGTTGTGGGATGTTGTATATAGAATAATAATTTTTCTTAAAAATTATAACGATATTTATTTTTCTCTTGGATTGTATGAAAGGGGTTGAGGGTGAAATTGTGCCCATCGACTCTCTCAATTTTGGCTCGGGATTTGAGTTGAGTGTTTTGGGCAAACACCTCCCACTTATGGTATATCAATGGTGGCATAGGAGGGAACAATATTATTGAAATGACTAGCTAACCTTAGCCAAATATACTAAAATTAATAGGTTGTACCACATCCAGAGGAAATGAGGAGGAGCATGATGGATGAGTGAAGATGATTCTAATTAATTTAGATTATTATGTATTAATTGTTCTAATAATTGTTTATCATTATGTATTATTTAGTTATTAAATAATATTATTATTATGTTAACAAAACTGCTTCTCTTGCAATCATTTCCCACATATTTTATAGATTAATTGTGGTTACTAAGACTTTACGTCTCACCCCGGTATTATTACTCCCTTTTGTTCTAATTATAAGACATAGTTGACTTTTTTTTGAAGAGATTAAGAAAGCTGATTAAATCACTTTAGAGTATTTTTATTTTTATTTTTTTCTTCAAACTAATTAGTTTAACTAATAAACTAATATATAATCTAAAAATACACAATATATGAAATGATTAAATAACTTATTTAACTTCCTTAATCTTTCCAAAAAAAAAAATCAACTTTATCTTATAATTAGGATCGGAGGTCGTAATATTTTTCAAGCGATGCCTCTAATTTTACTAGAGGCCAAGGGAATAAGTCAGAGGCATAGGAGCTGTGAACTGTGTAGGCCTCTTTTGTAATTGGTTTTGTATGGATTTCTATGTCGTTATTATAAGACACTTATATTTTTGAATACCATATTAACTATTTATTTACTATTGGACTGAAGGCCGTATTTTATACACTATAATATTTTGGTGGATCTACAATCAAATCTTGTAAGGAAATTGTTTTTGTGTAGGCTCTATGTTGTGTGGTTAGTGATGTAAGACTTGTGGGCTATGTATTTTTCTGTTCAATAATTGTGCCCAAAGTCATGGATTTTTTTGTAGAGGGTTTATGGGTAGAATTTGTGCCCTGGATTCTGATGTATTTAAGGTTTTCATAATCACTTGTTAATCCGATTTTGTGAAAACATTATGGATAATTGTTGTTTTGTTAGAAATGGTTTTTTTCATTTTGCACTGTACTTGCTGCAGTACATCTCTACAGTACCACACTTGAACTTAAACTGTGAGTGTTGCTCTGTTCACTCGAGTAAATAGTCCACATCTACAATGATTCAATCATGATTTTTTCAGCATACTCGAGTGTAAATTTTCTACATTCGAGTGTGAGATTGTGCACCCGTGAAGCACTATTCTAGCTACTTTGTTTTCCCTTGCTTCATGTTCAACTTGTTCAAAGTTCAGTAATTCGATCATATCTCTTAAACCATAAATCTAATTGAGATGAAACTTGTTTCATATGAAACTATACTTGTAATTCACTACATAGATTAAAAAAAAAAATCAAGCTCAAAAGAGTTCATATGAAAGAGAGATATTATTTTGAAGTTGCCACTAGAATTCACACCCTATATTATACACATATTCAGTAATTTGGATGTAACTTACAAAATACGCATCCAATTAAACTAAAACTTGTAGCATATGAAACTAGACTGAAAACTCATTTCAAAAACATCAAAATCATGGAAAATGAAAAACAAATCGAAGAGATAAGAAATTTTTAGGTTCAGAGTCGAACCAAGACTTTGCAAAATGTTGTTCCATAACAACCATGGCTGTAGCGTGTTCCTCAATGATAACTAATATTGAGATTGAAGTAGAATTTTGGACATTTCTGTAGTATTTTTGTTCTCATCCCATCTGTCTTTATCGGCTAAAGTTTGGGGTTAAATTTGTTTTCAACATTTTTCTGAGCTTGTTGGAAAATGGGTTCCCAACAAAGTTGATGGGAAGAAATTTTCCCATGTTTAAAGGAAAATATGCCATTTTGTCAGAAAATATTTTCTTGAAAAAATGGCGAACCAGACACTAATATAGGTTGGAAAATCTGATTTTCCATTTCCTCACACTGATTTTCAGTAAATGAAACGGAAAAACTCACTTGATTAAACACGTCAGTAGTTAATGGAATAATGATTTGGTGAATTGCATTGTAGCATTTTATTAGAACATATTAAATAAATAGTAGTAATATATTAAGGATTAAAAGAGCAAGAAACATATAAAACTTCTAAGAATTGTACTAAATAGTAAAAAAGAGAGAAAATAATAAGCTCTTACATATTGCTAAGAAAAATTAACAAATTATGGAAATTGTGAAAAAAAAAAGAAAAAGAAAAAAGCAACATCGTAAGCATTTTTTCTCCCCGCATGTTTCATCCTTTTCTGCATTTATTGTTTGTGGTTTTTACTCATCGTCTTCTAGCCGTTTTCGTCTGTTAGCTAACAGATTGATTTGTTATATTTCATATGATTAAGGTGCAAAAATGCACATAAGTTTTTTCCTTATGAGCGCCCAGCACCAAGAATTTCTTTTTGGAGCAAAAATACACACGTGGTTACCATTTTAGAGTAAAAGTCACATCCCACCGTTAAATTATTGTTCACCATAATGAGAGAGAAAGAGATAAGTGAACAATAACATAACAGCAGTGAACAGTAACTTAATGGTGAGATGTGACTTTTGCTCCAAAATTGGTAACCACGTGTATATTTTTGTTTCAAAAAAAAGTTCTTGATGCTGGGTGCTCATGGGGAAAAAGATCATATATATTTTTACACTTTAACCCTATTTTCCAATTTTAAGAATCTTGTCATCGTAACTATAATTTGACCACAATGCGAAAACCCTTTTTGCTTCATCTGGTGCCTTGCAACACAGGGAGAGGAGATTTCCTCAGTATCTTTTTCTCAGTATCCCTCAATATCTCTCATCTGTACTGTTGATCTTAACTAAAAGTATATATGAGATGGAAGAGGAGAGGAAAATGAACGGCTGGATGAAATGATACTAAGAGAAGAGAAGGAAAGGATACTGAGAAAATCCAATTTCGCAACACGGGTTTGCTTTCTGTGTCCTCCCAAAAGTGTCTCATGAACGTAAGAAAGATGGTGTTCTTTCCTTGCAGCACGATGAGTCAAAGATTTGGGCTGATTTTTTTTTTAAAAAAAATAATAGAAAAGGCATGTTTATATGGCTTATTTCCTAAAATGTCCTTTTTTTAAGAAACTATTTACCAAAATACCCCTGTTTCCAAACTATTTCTCATTGTGCCCTTGTTTAGTCGACTAAACCAAGGTTTAGTCAACTAAAACTCGAGGACTTTAATTTTTTTGACTGCCCCTGATTGCTTAGTCAACTAAATCACAGGGGCATTCAAAAATATTAAAGTCCCTGAGTTTTAGTCGACTAAGCACAGTACTTAGTCGACTAAACAGAGACAGAGAGTTTTTTTTAAAACTCTAAACCGTGACAATTAAACCCTAATCGACTAAAATCCTCTCCAAACATTTCCCCCCTCTCTGTTTTCTCTAGTTACGTTTCTTTTCAGTATGTATGACCCAGCAGAAAAAACACAATTGAAGAAAGGAGAGTAATCAGATTAACAAAACAAATTAAAATTCATCGAACACAAAAGTCACCACCGCGTACCTTCGGCATTGGTAGAAACATTGAGAACGCAACAAAACGCTAAAATTGCCAAAAGAAGAAACGAACCCATCTTGATATCTCCTAACTCTATCTTCTTCAACTACATTCTTCCGTGAGCTTCAGCTATGTATTATATATATAAATGAACTGATCAAATCTAGTCACAGTTGAAATAGTCATCAATTACACAACCCACCAACGGATTCAGCAAGGATTTGGAGGAAAATAGAGGGGGAGACGTTTGAAAGGTTTTTAGTCAATTAGGATTTAATTGCTGCGGTTTGGAGTTTTTAAAAAAACACTCTGTCTCTATTTAGTCGACTAAGCATTGTGGCTTAATCGACTAAAGCTGCTTTAATTTTTTTTATTGCCCCCGAGATTTAGTTGGCTAAGCAAGGTTTAGTTGACTAAATATGGGTAGAGTGAGAAATAGTTTGGAAATAAGGATATTTTAATAAATAGTTTCTTAAAAATGAGTATTTTGGGAAAAAAGTCATGTTTATACTCTTCAGAGATGAATGTTTTTATAAACTCATTATTTTTTGTTGTTGTTCTGTATGTATAAAAACATATAATTATACACATAACTTTGTTTCTTTTTCATATTTAGAGGGTGTCTGGGAGTTTCCAAAATTTAGGTTTTGAAAAAAGTTTGACAAATATCTACCTACCTTTTTTCTCAAGAGCTAGGCTGAATCCAAAACCTAGGTTTTCCAAAATTCAATTTTTTTTTTCCAATTTTTAACCTCTTTTTGCAGAGGTGGGCCTACCATCATTGTAAAAACTCTAAAATGCCCTCATTTAGTCTTATACTACCTCTAGTCCTTATTATAAGGGACTAACCACCATTTCTCACAAACCAAGAAATGGAAGTTAAGTCATTAAATTGGTTCAAAAATAATAAATATTTCCGAGTTACCCCTACTTTAATGATTCGAATTTAAAGAGTTAGTTAAAAATGAGGGTATAATTGGAAAATAGTAATAAATGAGTTGGTTAAAGGTAGTTGGTGCCTTATAATAAGAACCAAAATATTTTGATAATTGGTGCCTTATAATAAGGATCAGAGAGAGTACTCAATTTTCAAATGTACTTTTTGGTAAATTTTACTCTAAAAAAACTATTATAATAATAATAACTAAACACTACCATTTTTTTCCTCAAAATCTATTCTTTAAAGCTATTTTCCAAAAGCTATTTCTACCTCATAAATCCCCAAATTTATTCTTCCACATCAACATTTAAACAGGCTCTTAAGTAGACTCCCATCACTCTTATTCCCAGCTTCGGCCCTGGTAAGTCTGAAATAGCCAATCCTGTTTTAGATATTTTTGCACCTCAAAAAACTATATGTCGTTGGGTGTATTTTGAATATAATCAAATATTTATTTCTATATCCCGAAGACCGTTGACATATAAGGACACATGAATACCGGCCAAGCTTTTCTTATTGTCCATAATAGGCACGTGATTCATTTGGTCGGAAACTGGAACACACTTCATGTTGTCCCCAGAATTCCAATTCTCCATAATTCTTTGTTCAACAAGTCTTTCCACTCCCGTACCTCTTTTCTTCCTTAATCGTGTTTTTCCTCACCCACGTTTTCTTTGATTAAAAGCTCATACACATGGGTGGAATCACTTATTGGCCGGTTGGAACCTGACATTAGCCTGAAACTAGTTGACCTTTCAAAATTTGTTTGTGTGTGTACACAAACACTACTTCACATTCTACCTATAAGAGCATGTTGACTTTTTTTTAAGAGATTAAATAAACTAAATAAGTTACTAAATCATATTATATGTATATCATTAGATTATATATTAGTTTACTAGTTAAACTAATTAGTGTAGAGAAAAAATAACAATACAAATACTTTAAAGTAATTTAATTTGTTTCTTTAATCTCTTTAAAAAAGTCAATTTAGTCTTATAATTAAGACCAGAGGGAGTAATGTTTTATTTTAATCAATAATTTAGGCCCAGTTAATATCTTATCTTCTCTATAAAGACAATGTTTGGTTCATTACTCATTGGGTTATGAGAGGAAAGTAAAATTCTTATTTGATATACCTATTGAAAATATTAGTATCATCTTACATATTGTTTTGATTTATAATTGTCGGTTATTATTTATTTGTATTTTTAATATTATATGATTCAGTTTAATAAATAGTTTAATATGTTTATTTTTTAGCTAAGCTAAAAATATTTTCTGATTCTGCTCATGCTCATACATGTGGTGAGATTATATTATCCAATGGCAAATCTTAGGATAAATATTTGGGGGCGCAAATGTATACTCATTGACTAATAAAAAAAAGAAATTTATTTAAGGGGGCCAAATGTATAATTTTTGAGACAAATTAATACATTTTTAGACCAAATGTATGAAAGAATTCCTTTACATTAAATTTTTTTCACAGATTTTTTTTTTGAGTGTCCTCATGAAGTTCCACCAGTGATATTATCCAAATATAGTTTCAGCGGCTTAGAATATTTAATTTTTAATTGATACTAAATTTTAAATAGAAAAATATTTTATTTTAGAAAAAAACGAACCATTGATAAATTATTATTTTTATTTTAAATTATGTACACATTCAAATAACCTTTTTAAATAGAGGTGTTTTAGGAAAGTCATTTATACTTTTTTGGGTTAAGGTGCAAAAATGTACATGTGTTTTACCTTGAGAAGCGCCCAACACCAAATACTTTTTTTAGGTGCAAAAGTATATACATGGTTACAAATTAGATGCAAAAATATTGTTTAACCGTTAAGTTTGACTTCTTTTACTTTCAGAGATGTAAAAATACACCTGTGTTTTGGCATAAGGAGAGTCCAACACAAAATTCTTTTTTAATTTAATAATTTAATTTCAATTAAAGGAAAATTATTATTTCTCTACATATAGTTCCTAGGCGGCCAAATTTATTTCCATAATTTAGTTTCTTTTTTTTAAAAAAAATCCTTATTAAATTTTCTAATTAATAATTATTGAAAAATTATTAAAAATTTATTTCCATTATTTTCTAATCCATATTTCTTAATGCAATAAAAATTATATAATATTGTTCGATTTTGATTGAAAAATTATTTAAATAATTTTTGGTTTAATTGGTTAGATCAAAAATTAAAATTATTTTTAATTAAATATAGTATTTATAATATCAAATTGTAAATGCATAAATACACATTTATTAATGAAAAAATTTAATAAGGATTTAAAAAAAATTATGAAAATAAAAAATTTGACTTTCTAGCAATTATACCTAGAAAATAATAATTTTTCTTTAATTGAAATAAAATTATTAAATTAAAAAAAAAACTTGGTGTTGGACGCTCCTTTTACCAAAACACATGTGTATTTTTGTACATCTGAAAGTAAAAAAAGTCAAACTTAATGGTTAAACGGTATTTTTGCAACTAATTTGTAACCACATGTGTATTTTTGCACCTAAAAAAATATTAGGTGCTGGGCGCTCCTCGAAGTAAAACACATGTGTATTTTTGCACTTTAAGTCTATTTTTTTTATATAACTACTATATTTAACTAATTTCAACAAATTTTTTAAATTGTGTAATTTAGTTATTTGTATCTCATATTTTTTCGAGAGAGTGCTATAGAAGTCTACCAAAGATTGAAAAATAATAAAGAAAAAATCTATTACATCTCCAGAAAGTTTGTAATAACCATGCATACTAATTGCGCTGACCTTGATTGCGAAGCCAAATGCCATTCAAAGTTTAAACTGTCAAATTAAAGGAAAAAAGCCACATCACAAAAGTGTACAGAACACATGAGCCTTTTTGGGGGAAAAAAAAAGGATATAAGCTACTAAAGTTTTCATATATCATTTGATGGTTGCGCCAATATATTGAAAATAAAATATTAAAATTTTGGGAGTGACCTGAAATTGACTTTAATATTAATAAAAGAAAAAAAAACTCAGGGATTAAATTTAAATTTTAAAAATCCGGGGATTATCTGCAACTGACCCCAAATTAAAGGGGTTTTTGTATACTTTAGCATCAAAATAACTATATACTCACGTTGTTTGTTGTTCCTCTTCATGAAATGTGTTAGAACATTAATTATACATCGGTCAGAATATGAAAAAACACTTAATTTTTTATTGTGTTGACAACATTTGGATCTTCCTTTTCACGTTGATTGTATATTCACGTTGCATATTGTTCCTCTTTATTCATATGTTAAAGTTCTACTAGAACTTATTATTGGAATTTTAATATAAATATTTCAACAACAAAAAAGTCCCATATTACATAAGATCAAGGAAATTTTAGTATATATTAAGATGTAAAATTGAGCTAATTAATAAAAGGATGGAAAAGAGAAGTATTTAGAACTAACCATTGGAGCATTTATGCATTTTGATCACTTGGCTTTATTCTCTTCATTGACGATATTGAACTGCCATAAATCATCATAATTGTCGACAGCAAGAAATTTTTGTATTTAATCATCATTAAGCCACCTTTAATCAACGTCATGGCTTATCAACGTTCATGCTATACGTTCCCTACTTATAAAAGGCAATACGTGTTGTGTAGCCAGTGTGCGTTGAGCTTATCCCCGGACATCCCTCTCCCCTCCTCTTGAGTTATATTACTGTTAGGACCCATTTCTTACATGAAAAATGAGGCGATGGAAAAGAAAAATTAACATTTTCCATCAAGGTGAGCTCATTTTGTTGCCAAATTTTCTAGCAACCTATTTTCTGGAGGCAACTTTTCTTTCTTTATACATGGAAAAATGGGTTCCTACCTATTTTGGCAGGAACCCATTTTTCGAGGGTTGTAGAAAACATGGTAGACAACTCTACCCTTCAAGCAAGTCTCGACAACTTGAGAGAATTTGGTTCAACTACAACTAGGCTACCAACAAAGATGGAGGAGATTGGGAGGCATGTTATTATGGGGTAATCGGGATTTAAGTCACAACTAAAGATGATGGAGGAGTCTGAGCCACCATGGCCAACAGGGGAGGACAAAGTTGATGCTGGTTGGGCATTGGTGAAGACGGTGTTGAAAAATTGTTGGGCATTGAAGATCCAATTAAATGAGACTAAAATGGTTTTGGAAGAGATACCTCTCCCTATCCTATATTGGTATTATTTAGGAAGAAGGGAAATTTTGCTTTGCCCTTGGGTCGTGAGTAAACCTAACCCCCTTCCAAAAATTCTGATACAAAAAAAAAAAGGTTTTGGAAGAATTGGGAGAGATTGAAATCTACCAAACAAAGTTCGAATGTGTGGTTTAGAGATGGAAGTTTGGATTCATTGGTAGATTTGAGTTTGGAAAGAATTACTTTAGAAGTGAGTTTTAGCTCTAATCAATAATTTAATGGCTAAAGTATATTTTTAATCCTTTAAGTTTTACTTAAGGTATATTTTTAGTCCATTAATTTTATAAAGTATACTTTTTGTCCTAAAATTCTAACACCGTTAATGTTGCTAACGGAAAACGCTGACGCAACGAACTCGAGGGATGATCAATAACATTTAATTACACATATTTTATATCTTCTTCAAATAACCGTATTCTTAATAGCATTTAATTACATAGTCATCACTTAAATTTACACCGTTATTTCTTGAGTTTACATTTTCCGTTAGTAAAATTAACGGTTTTAGAATTATAGGACTAAAGGTATACTTTATAAAGTTAAGGGACCAAAAATATACCTCATGCAAACTTAAATGACTAAAAGTATACTTTAGCCTAATTTGATTATTACCTAGGTTTGTTATAAACACATTCTAGGTATTGGATAGTATGATTGGAATTTTCTAGATATTTTGAAAAAAGGCATCAAGGGAATATTTATATAATACTCCTTGTTTTTTTTATAAGCAACAATTACTCAAATCAAGCAAAATAAATTAGTGGTAAAAATTAGTTAAAAGCAATGAATGTATGAGAGATATAACTTTTTTTAAAATATACCATTATTTATGAAGATACACAGAAATTTTGCGAGTGACCTCAAATTAATTTTAATATTCAAACAATTAAAAGTATACGGTTTTTTAAAAGCCTAATAAATCTTTAAGCAAGCTAAGAAAATCTTTACATCTCAATATAATCGACATTTTTTTCCCTTCTAAAATTTAATTTAAATATTTTTTTTAAAAAAATGTGTACACCAAGTTTATATTAATGAGGATATTAATTGATGATTAATAATTATAGTTAACGATGCTAAGCAACATCCTACACTAATCTTATATCCAAAATGTAATTGTAAGTGAGACTCAAGAAGTTTCGACCAGTAAATTTGTGTGCCAACAACTTTTGATTGTTCTCTTCAAGTTAATTATATATTCATGTTGGATGTTCTTCCTTTTTATTTAGGTGTTTAAAGTTCCTCAATAACTTATTGTTAGAATTTTATTGTTAGTATTTTTTTTTTTTTAAAAAAAGTTCCATAGGGCTGTTAATGGGAGGGGAGAGATTATTTATTTAAATTATATCGGGAGTAAAATTGCACCACAAAATATTTCTAGGTGTTACAAAAAATGTTAGTTCTAATTTGTTGGAACCCACATAATTATTAATTAAATGAAACATACGAGAACATAATCACATTTTAACTAAAACAATGTCGTAGTTGGTGCAATTGTCATTCCCCTGTGGTGGTTGTGTTTATTTCCTTTTGGTTTTATTGAAAATATTGAGAATGAATAAATTGATTTTCAATAATTACTGTAAAAACTGTTTATGTGACAACATAAATTGTTGTTGTTGTAAGTCGCTTTTCAGTAATGGTGCTGAAACTATCATCGGAGAAATGTTTAAACTAGCTGCTGCCTATGTGCCATGTCACCACCTCGCGTCGTGCTCCACTAGCTCAAATGTTTCTTTCTTCCCAAAACATCGAACTCTCTAACACCTATTTTTAACAGCAACTTAAAAAAGTTGTTGCTAGAATATATATATATATATATATATATATATATATATATATATATATATTTGTAGTGATTACTTACCGGCTATTTTGACAAAGAAAGGTGGGATTGAAACAAAAATATCAAGTTTTGGGGGAGGAAGGGTAAAATCAATTTTATTAACATTATAGTGGGTGTTGAAATTTGTATAAGCAATAAGTGGATTTTTGTGTGTGTTTACTGTATATGTATGTATGTTACCCTGATACTTCAGGCCTGATACATCAACTACCCTTATGATTATTCGAAAAACACAAAAAAGAAAAAAAAAACACATAAACTTCTTTATGTTAATAAAAAAACAACTACTACTTGATAACTTAACACCACTTAAAAAATGCTCTAACAGAAAAAAAATTATTTATAAGCGCAGCCAATCACAAATTTCAAAATAATAGAGATAATTTTTCATGATCATATTTTAAAATTACATCATATAAATAATATGTGCATCCTCCAGTTATCTTCTAAGATTTGAGACATCATTAATTTTTGTAAAAAATTCCTGAGCCAAGAGGAGAGGATGTTTTGTGGAGACTAACCTCCGAGGAGGCATCTGATGTGTCAGTAAGTTATTGGTCCACTTGATATTTGGGGGAAATGTGGTGGTCCCCACAAACCAATACGTGAGGTTGGGCAGAGACTCCTGGTCGGCGTCTAAGCAAAACCCAATCCAACTAACGAAGGCAAACGGCAAACCCCTCTAGGCTCGACCTCCGGCCTAGGCCGTTTCACAGTATATTATGTTGGAGGACCCGAATCTTCTCTCGATATCCGTCCCAACTCTTCTCCAGGTTTTCGACCTTCTTCATTTGTTTCAGCCAAACACTCCCACTTGGTCGCTCTCTTCATTTTGGGGAAACCTTCCAGTCATTGGATGACAGTACTCACAATGAGTTGAGATATTTTATTAGCCTCACCTCCTTATTACTATACAGTCATGCATCAACCTTCAACCCTGACGCAAGAACCCAGTTTAGTTCTTGATTTTGTTTCCCAACTAGGAAGATTTCCGTTTGATTCGAGGTTTCAAAATTTGGGGTCAGAAATCCATGCTTCATCTTTATCAAATTTTTTGTCATTCAGTAGCGCTAGGGGCAGAGTTAACGGGAGAAAACATAGACCGGCTGCTTCACTTAGGTTAGAAGGTAGTGGAAGTTTTAGTTTTCGTAAAATATTCAATGATTTCAACAGAGCTGTTAGGTTTCATTGCGAGAAAATCCCAATCGGGTTCGCTTCGCTTCGAATTGATTCGGGGGATGATGGTTCTGGGGATAATAATGGCCTGAGAGAAGATGGGTGCAGTGTTCTGGAGGATGATAGGTTGCCATTGAATGGGGCTGAGGCTGAGAACCCCAAAAAGGTCTTAATTTTAATGAGTGATACTGGTGGGGGCCATCGAGCTTCTGCGGAAGCCATCAAGGCGGCTTTCCATGAAGAGTTTGGGAATGACTACCAGGTTGCTTGGCTGACTGCTTGTTTGTGTTTCTTTACTGTATCTCTAGGTGTATTTAATGTGTATGTGTTTCTTTTATATTATCTTCTTAATCAGAAGTTCATTTACAGGTGTTTGTTACTGATTTATGGTCTGATCATACGCCCTGGCCATTCAATCAACTTCCCAGGAGTTACAGTTTTCTGGTAAAACATGGGTCATTATGGAAAATGATGTACTATGGAACTGCCCCACGTGTAGTTCATCAGTCTAACTTTGCGGCAACTTCAACATTTATAGCTCGGTGAGACTGTGCTTCCCTTTGAATTACAGTTTTTAGTTTATTCTCTGTCTTGCTACTTCAAATGTAAACGACATGGAGGACCTTTATGCTGAATTCACATATCAATGATAATTATCCTATCATCGTTTACAGTGAGGTCGCCAAAGGGCTAATGAAATATCAGCCTGATATTATAATCAGTGTGCATCCATTGATGCAACATGTTCCGCTTCGTATATTGAGGGCAAAAGGTCTTTTAAAGAAGATTGTTTTTACCACGGTCGTCACAGATTTAAGCACATGCCATCCTACATGGTCAGTTCTGCCATTTTCATATTTTTATTCAAACTCTGCAGAATAGTTTGGTTTTGACATCTTATTCATTGTCTCTTCAGGTTTCATAAGCTTGTAACACGATGCTATTGCCCATCAACAGAAGTTGCGAAAAGAGCACAGAGGGCTGGGCTCCAACCATCTCAAATAAAGATTTATGGTTTACCTGTACGGCCTTCCTTTGTTAAGGCTGTTCGTCCAAAGGTTTGTTATGTTCTTATGGCTGGTTTGGTTACCAGACTTTAGCTGGGATCAATCATTTGTTATATAGTGTCATGTGTATCTCCCTGAAGTAACCTTCATTTGATACTAGAATCATGCGGTCACTGTAATGAGTCGAATAATTTAAGTTGCACAAGGCTTTAGAATTTTCTGGTAAGCTCAATTTCACCTAAATAATTGTCCAAAAGGGATAAAGATCTATCACTACAGCCCCTACATAAGCACAGTAATTCCCGGTACTCTACTGTACGCAATTCCTTATAATTGAAGCTAAATTGATGCATAAGCTGGCTTGTACTTTGCCTAATTAAAAAAGTCTAGGTCCAGACAGTATAGTCATTGGCTTTCCTTTTAGCTCAACCATCCTGAATGATCTGTATCCTACATATGTTTTGTTGTTGTGCAAAGTAAATTCAAATAAGTTTCTATAAAAGTGTGAGCTTTTTTGAGCAGTCACAAGAATAACTAATAGTGGAAATATGGTTGCTAAATCAGGTCTCCTTAACCATCTTTGTCTCCTTTATGCTGTAGGATGAACTAAGGAGAGAATTAGGCATGGATGAGGATCTGCCTGCTGTACTATTAATGGGAGGTGGAGAAGGTATGGGCCCTATTGAGGCTACTGCTCGGGCTCTTGGAGATTTTTTGTATGATGAGAACCTTGGTGGCCCAATAGGTCAAATTCTTGTGATTTGTGGTCGCAACAAAAAGCTTGCTAAGAAACTGCTCTCAATTGATTGGAAGGTTCCCGTGCAGGTATTGATTCCTTTAAAATCTTTCTTAAGCTTGTTTCTACCTTATTAATCCCCTGAATATTTGGGTCTAGATGCTCACGCGTGCTCTCTCCCCCTGCTCGGATTATTTCTTCATGACATATGCTTGACGATTTTTGTGCCAACCATTTGTATTTTATCAAAAACTTGTGCAATTGACCCTGATTATTTAGGGGTGAAGTTTTCTGGTTCTTGCATCATTGTCTTTTGCAGTCAGTATCTCTAATGTTTCAAAGTCACTTGATTGAATCTCTGTTATTAATGAGCTTCAAGTATGAGTTTGTCTCTCCACATCTGGGTTTTAGAACTTCCAAGTCAATTTTCTGTCAGTAAATTGATGCACAAGGTTGGAGACATTTGATTAACAAAACAAAGAATCTATATGTATGTTGGTGTCCATAGAAGCTGCTGATTTTTTTTAAAAAAATCTTTACCCCTATTTAGGTCAAAGGATTCGTCACTCAAATGGAGAATTGCATGGGAGCTTGTGATTGCATTATTACAAAGGTAAATGACCAATGTTTCTACTTCAATTTGACAACAGCACATGATTTTCATATTTTTTTCCCCCGCTTTTGCAGGCTGGCCCTGGGACAATTGCAGAGGCCATGATTCGAGGCCTTCCCATAATTTTGAACGACTACATCGCTGGGCAGGTATTTTGCTTCTCAATATGTTTCATTAACCCTGGAAATGACTAAGTAATTCAGCCTGCATCAACTGTGTCAATTAGCCCAACTGTAAATTTGAGGCTGAGTTTTGAAACTTCAGTAGCTACTAGACTCGGAAACAGGAATTGACCATAGTTTTGTTTGATTACAGGAAGCTGGGAATGTGCCGTATGTTGTTGAAAATGGATGTGGGAAGTTCTCTAAATCACCAAAGGAAATAGCAAGAATAGTTGCTGACTGGTTTGGTCCAAAAGCTGAGGAGCTGAAGATAATGTCGCAAAATGCACTGAAACTAGCGAGACCAGATGCCGTGTTCAAAATAGTTCACGACCTTCACGAGCTTGTCAGACAAAGAAGTTTACTAACTCAGTTCTCTTGTACATCTTAACATTTCAGTTAGGCTTTTGTGTGTGCGTGTGTGTGTTTTTTTTTTAAAACAAGTTTTCTGGGAAGCAGAGATGTATAAGGCGGAGAAGATGCAGGACTTGCCTGGCAAAAATACGTGTTTTCCTCCGCCATCTGCATTTATTGTTTGGGATGCGCATTGCAAAATAACACAGTTTTGGCGGTTTTGTTCTCGTATAAATTCAGTTCATGGATACATTTATACTCTAGTTTAACTTCCCAGCTGCTCAAATGAGGACTAATGAACCCGTCAAGGGACTAGAGGTTTCCATTCCTGGTTGGCCCTAAAGTTATGGTTTTTGTTCGTGTTTTTTTCCTTCTGGACTAAAACGTTTATCCCTCTCTTCTCAAATTAGAAAACCAATTTTTTTTTTATTATTATTGAATCAGATTCAAAAATCCCGATTGATTCATTACATGATAGAGCAACTGATAGTATTCATAGTTTGGTGGTCCACCATATTAAATCATGCATGGAGTTGAATTGGGATCTGCAGATTCAGCATGTTCCAAGAGGCCGGAATCAGCTGGCTGACAGACTTGCGATGGACGGTTTATCTGATTCCTTTTTCTATCATGAGTGTCCCTCTTATTTGAGGTCCTTGCTTTATCAAGACTGTAATGGAGTTACTTCCCCACCTTCTACTATTTTAATTTAAAGGCTTTGCCTCCGTTCTATTAAAAAAAAAAAAAAAACCATTTTTTTTTTGTGGGCACATATATCCTCCTTTTTGAGGCCTAAGTCTAAAAATACTGCCAGCAGGACCCCAATGTTTGCATCGCCCAAACAAAGAAATTTTTTCACTCGCACAACTATTCTATCGGACGACTAACATTTATTGGGAGCAAGTACTAAAAGATTTACTCTCCCTTAGTCACGTTCTTAGTTTGACGTGTGGGAATGGAGAAAATGGTGTTGAGAGATCTTCCTCTTTGATCATAAACTTGACTTGGGGCATATTCAAATTAGTCAGAACTAAAGATTTTGGTGAATCAAGCGGCTAACTAAAAAAGCTATTCTACTGGATGTAGGGCCTGTTTGGAGTCCCCATTTTCCAGCATTTAGCTCAGTATTTTTGAAAAAAAGTGTGGTCCAAAAGTCAGTTATATATATATATATATATATATATATATATATATATATATATTTGATAAAAAAAAGTCAGCTATATTTAGAATGTTTAGAGAAAGCGTTTGCTTACTGGGCTTTTGAAAAAAAAGAACTCATCCAACCAAAAGTCATAAGATGGAGCGTTGTGTCAAAAAAAAAAAAAAAAGATGGAGCGTTACATGATGGAGCATTGAGGGAACGTTGTGGCACGTTGAATTAGTCCAGAGCCACTTCTCTCATTGTCACGTATCAGATTGTCATATCTTTTTTTTTTTAATTTCAACAGAAAATAAATGAACAAGCAACAAATAGAAAAAATAATGAAATAAATATAAATAATTAGTACATCAATATTAAAATACAGTTAACATTAGTTAAAATAAATATTTATTTTATTTTATCTATTAAATATATTTAATTTAGGAATTTATTGTTTATTAATTTTTTTAAATAATAATTTATTTTTTTCCAAATTTAAATGTAAATTTTTATCTTCAATTATCATAATATATATAACTAATATTAATATATATAGTATTCAATAAAATAAATGTCATTTTTAGTCATTTTCTATTTCAACTCACTTTTCAACTGCTAACCCAAACATGTTTTTGTTTGGAAAAAAAAACACTTGTTTCACCGTCAATTTAAACATAAATCATATTTGTAGTATGACTTTTTCCTATTGGGTTTCTACAAAAAATCAGATAAAAATAAGTCACAGTGAAACATTCTTTACGAGTTTCAGCCCTTACCAGTTAAGGGAAAAAGTTTTAAATACATGATATATATATATATATATATATATATATATATATATATATATGGATAAGTTATATGGATCTTAAAAATGAGATTTTAAGTCTAAAACTCATTTAAATTCATTTATCCAAATGCCGTAAAAATTCAAAATAATTTCTAATCATAACAATCCTAGAAAAGATAAATAGTTGATGAGAATGTTGTAAGATTATAGAAGATATTCTTTGTGCAAAATGCACGGGACTAAATTAATCTTTAATTTTTTATATACGTAATATTTAAGTGTATTTTCGTACCTGATATTCTGATATAAAATCTGAAAAGGAGTCATACAATTACAGTTTATGTTTAATTTGATATTGATGATATTCACCTTAGTTGCGGGCAAAAAAAAAAAAAAAAATATTCATTTCACCCTATTTACTTTTGCTACAAACGCGGTGCCGTTTATGCTTAGGAAAATTGAGTGAACAGCATATTCTGCGACGGCGAGGCCTAGTTCCATAACTCAAGCCTCGAGCAAATCTACCGATGGAGAAGGGGAAAGGAGTGATGGGAGGTGGGGGACGACGATGGGCCGTTGACTTCACCGATAATTCTACTTCTCATTCTTCTCGTGACGTTCCGGATCCTCCCGGATTCTCTCGCGCTTCTACAGACCAGGTTTTGTTCCTATCTCCCTGTATTGTGACGCTTGATTCAATTCGATTTTGGGCTTACCTCTCATTGCTTCTTCTCAATAGGATGATTCCTCTCTGAGTCGTCAAAAGAAGGACGCAGAATCCAACTGGAAATCCCAGGTAACATTATTTTCTTAAACTTGTGTTTATCTTTGGAGTCATCGTAATCTCTCGATTCATTGTGTTTTATAAATCGAGTTTCCTTCTTAATTTTGTACATCGAGTTGGAGCGTGTAATTCATCAATTCCAAACCACATACACAGAGAGTATGTTGGCTTCATCCATAAAGTGTCATCATGTTTATATTTGCTGTGAAAAACAATAAGATTAGATTATGGAACTCACCAAGGCAAAGACAAAAGAGATGAAAAATTTATGCCCCCCTCCCCAAAAAAAAAAAAAACAAAAAAAGACTGCCCTCACTATAATTTTCATCTATATTTTTCGGGTATGCATGTATTGTTAGACCTATTTACTGGATTGGCATCTGTCTTAAGTTCAGATCTTCAATGTTTTGCTAACAGAAAGCTTGGGAAGTGGCACAAGCCCCATTTAAGAACTTACTGATGATGGGTTTCATGATGTGGATGGCTGGTAACACGGTTCACTTGTTTAGCATTGGTATTACCTTTTCAGCTCTTTGGCAACCAATAAGCGCACTACAAGGGGTTGGAAAGAGTAAGATGTTTTACTCCGTGCCTGCAATAGTTATAGAATTCTTTAGCCAGCATGACTCTGCCTTAACATTGCGTTTTGTTTATGGTTTTAAGTTTCAAATGTGTTATGCAATCGTTATAAATACCACCAGTTTAATATAAAATTGATATTTAAGAGATACAGGTGTAGTTGTTATGTGATTCACATTCGTTGTGAATGTCTGATTCTGAATTTCTGACGTTCATGCCACATGTCATCACAATTTTGTTTTCCCCGTGTTATGCATGTTGATCATTATGTGCAGAAAATGTACACATCAAGTTGCCATTGTCAACGTCATCACCATAGAGGCTGAAAGTATATTCTTGCTAAGAATCAGTGTTACTGAATTTCAGAGTTATTCTATACTGCTTGTGGGTCAAATTATCACTGGAAATAAATCTGCTGATGATTGAAACCATGTTAATTTTTATATAAATGACCTTAAAGACCCCACCCCCATACATTGATGATTAACGATAAGAAATTGAGCGGATATTTTATTGGTGCCCTAATGACATGTCAACGTATTATCTGCTCCATCGCGTGAAGTTTTATATTTCTGGTATTGCTTCTTGGAGACTTTTGGAGCTTGCCATGTTAAAGTGGTGAGCCCAAACCCCATTGTTGTTTTATTTTCATTAAAATAAGATAGTATAGTTGCATGTTTTGCTGTGTTAACTAGCTTTTCTGGAGCACTTTAGCTTGTTTTGAGCTCATTGATGATACCTGTATTTGATGCAGTTTTTGAGCCGTACAAAGACAATAAAGTGGATCTTCTTGGACCTAAGTTGCTCTTCATAGCCCTTAATTTGGGGGGCATGGCCCTAGGTGTTTGGAAGGTAATATACGTAGACTTGTCCCTTAAAATTTTCATCCCTGTCCTAGTAATTTTTAGGAGAAGCAGCATATAATCTCCTCAAACTATAGCATAATTATCACTTTGGTTCACATCCCTCTAGATTATTGCAAAAATAGAGAACTTTTACTTGCAAGATAAAGCTAACTTCTAAAATCAATATGACTATCATATAATACTTGATATTCCCATCTTCTTTTCGAATTTTCTCCCTTGCTTAAGATATCATAGGACAGTCTCTTGGCTTTTAGAAATTTCTTTTAACCAATAAGCAATATCTTACCTTTTTGTTATTAACTGTGTAAGGTGATAAAATTTATAAAGTTTGTTCACCATAATAGTATATAGGCTACATTTCAAGGGGATTATTTTTAGTTTTATCTAACTTTTCAGCATGTTGTGTCTCCATGTCTTTTTCATGAAAATTATGTCAATATTTTGTTGTGCAGCTTAACGCCCTGGGCCTTCTTCCTACACATGCATCAGACTGGGTTTCATCCTTACCACCAGCTCAGGTGGGATTTTCATTATTGTAAAGAAAGTTGACTGCCTATTACTTCTATTGAAGTGGTTTAAAATATTTGTTGACCAAAACTTGAACCCTAAAAGTCAGAAGTGCTATATTGCTGTCTCAAAAGCATTCGGGGAATGGATAATTTAAATTCAAATTCTTCCGTTCTTAGATCTGGCTCAATTCTCTACCCTTCTAAATTTCAATTGATAAAGAGATGTCATTTATTTTACCCCTTGATAAGTTACAGTGAAGATATTATCAGATTGTCAGCAAAATAATGAATTTTAGTAGGATACTAGGATGAAGATGATGTTAATGGTATGACACCTATTTGAAGCTTCCTGTTGAGTTTTAGGTAGTAATCATACTGTTTTACATCCATTTATCTTGGGAAGCTATAATCATGTTTCTCAATCTGCCTTCTCATTTATCACGTAGCAAAACCAATTTGAAGTACTCTAATGTCTAAACTATCGCAAAGGCATCATATGTGTTCTTGATTATGTTGCTCTTACCAGTCTAAAATCACCACAATTGGTATTTGTTTCAAAATTTGGGCACTGCTTGTGAGTAACCTTTGTTGATATGAAACCAGTATCCATAAAGCTGACAAGACGTGTTTTGGTCATAACATAAGATTAGAATATGTATTTTTTAAACAGGTGTTAATTTTTTAAATGACTAGGTTCAATGTAGCTAGATCTAGTTGTTAGGTGGAGAGTAGAGACATACATGCTTTTGCATTTACTATGTCAGCTTCATAGATCATAGATATGATTTGCTTTCCGATATGGGCGAAGTTTGAAATATAACATAAATTGGTTACCAGCCCACCAACTTTCTCTCTTATTTTATTTTCATTTAAGGACTGCATTTTTGGTCCTATCATTTTCGTGATTGTGATGCTGTGAATTTACCTTTGAGTGCAGTTGCTTGTTTTTGTATTCTGACCCTGCTTTTGCTTTCATGAGCAGGAGGTGGAGTATTCAGGAGGGGTGTTACTTTGAGTTGATTTAAGCACGGCATTGTGTTTAAAGGGAATTTGATGAAAGCAGGGATGAGAAGTCAGTACTTATTGGTCCATATGGCGTATTATAATGAGCGCTATGGACCATGAGACATGGATTGCTCCAGAATTAGAACAAAATATCCCATTCTTGCCCCTAATATCTGACTGATTTTGTAGCGAACTGGAAGAGTTCTGGGTAAAGTAGTAGTACTTTTTATTTTTTAAAAGTTTATTTAAAAACGTTACCGATGGTTAATGCCTTAATGAGTTATCTTGTTTTGTTATATATCGAGAAACGTGAGCTTATCTGAAGCTAATTCACCGTTATCTTCACTGTATGCCAACAATTGACCTGGAAAAAAATTGCATGCAACATGGTACTTGATGAGGCAGTGTATGGCCTATTACTAAGAACAATACTTAGGTTATTTTCTTCTTTCATTTTGAGAGCCATGGGTGAAGCGCGAAGATAACACGATCTAACACTGAAATCGTACGGTCACCCCAGCTCTCTCCAAGTCTTATCACATCGAAATGTTCAACTTTATTACGTATTTTTGATTTCAACGCTTAGGCTACCTTATAAAAAGGGTAGGAATGAAAAAGAACAGAAATGAATATGATGAAATGGAACAGAAAATATTTTGCTTTGATACGTTTGTAGTTTCTATTGGAAAAGAAAAAGAATTGATAAGAAAATTTTTTGTTTTATTGAAAGAAAATAAAGTAGGAAAATGATGTAAAATACCATTTTACCCTTAAAAGCTAAAGTATTATTTTGCCTCCTATGCTCTCTTTGTCTCTCTTGGAGTGCACACTCAAATTTTGAGTGTGCATTGGAATGCACTCTCAAATCTCAATGTATTCAAGTCAACGCTTAAATTTGAGTATCCACTCACTTTCTCTTCCTCAATTGCTTGTTTTCTCTTCCTCAGTCGTCTTCGCCCTCATAAAAATCATTTAAATCAAACCTAAAGAAAATCCGTCTTCTCCTTTCATTTTCTCAACATTGAAAAAATCTCATCCTCTTCGATGTGGAAAAATTTCTAACATGTGTCTCTCCTCCTTGCATCCCCAATCCGTCTGTGACGAAACAGGCGTATGTGACGAAAAATACCCATTTTCCTTTTCCTTCCTCCAATTTTTTCCAATCCAAACAGGGCCTTACAAAGTCGAAAGAATTTCTCCTGTGGTTTGCGGTGAGCAAGGGAGAACAAGATTCCCAACTGAATAAAGAAGAATAAGGATAAAGTGGGGGTAAACAAATCACAGCCCACACAAGTTTTTTTGTGAAGAGTTTGGATTTTTGTTTAGTATTACATCAAAATAAATTGAAGTATTGTCAAACTCTTGACAACTTCAATTTTATTCTTCTCTTGAATAAATAATTCGAACTTAAAGATATGAAAATTCTTTTATTCTTTGAGATGCTTAAGGAAAGTTCTCTTGAAGATAGAGATTGTAGTAGTATTTTTTGCCCATACGTTGAATAGAATTACCTCTCCTTTTTCTACTAGTAGCAACCACCAAGTATTTGACCTGAATACAACATGCTTATCGTAAATTGTCTTTTCCTTGTTGCGGTGAGTCACTCTCGAGAGTTGAGACTCTGATGCCTCATCCAAAACTAAAGACTAAAAGAAAATTAAAAAAAAAAATAAAAGAGGAAGCGTGACAATCAAGAAAAATTTATTTTAAAAATGTAAAAGTTAATTTTTAATTTATATTCTTACAACATATAAAATATTAAATTTATTGAGGATAATTAATAATTTCACATTTTAAAGAAAATAAATTTTAAAGTTTCCAATGTCATTTATACTACTAGATTGATGGTGTTTAACTGATTTTTTTTTTTTTGTCCAAACAATAATTAACAGAGCGAAAAAAGTTAAAGGTTGGGTTTGAGTTCGGTGAGAGTGAGTGGTTTTGATTTTTTGGGGGAAAAACATAAATGGGGAAGAAGAATGCTAGGTGAGAAGCATACCATAAAATTCGCTGAGCCTGAAAGTGGAAGGTAGTCGTCTTCTCCGATCTCTGACTTCGGACCCTCGTTTTTCCACTTCTCTTCCTTCATCATCGCTGCTACAACCCAATGGAGCTGTCCCCTCAGCAACTTAGCCAATACAACGGCTCCGATCCATCCAAACCCATTTACGTCGCTGTCAAGGGCCGTGTCTTCGACGTCAGCGCCGGCAAATCCTTCTACGGCCCCGGTGGCCCCTACGCCATGTTCGCCGGCAAGGACGCCAGCCGAGCTTTGGCCAAGATGAGCAAAAACGACGAGGATGTTGCCCCCTCCCTCGATGGCCTGTCCGAGAAGGAGATCGGCGTCCTCAACGACTGGGAAAAGAAATTCGAAGCTAAGTACCCTGTTGTTGGCCGTGTTTCCTTTTAATTCCCCACCTCCGCCTGTACTATCATCTATGATCGTATCTTTCTTGTTTATTGTGCTTCTGATCATCTGGCTAGTGCTCAAATCAGACTTTGTCTCTGTTCTTGATTGTACGTACGATCGGTGATAAGTGCTATAATAAAATATTAAAATTCCTTCTGATTTATACCGCCGTGAGAAA
The DNA here is from genome assembly GCA_037074495.1 of Acacia confusa. NCBI lineage: Eukaryota > Viridiplantae > Streptophyta > Magnoliopsida > Fabales > Fabaceae > Acacia > Acacia confusa. Next base: position 37,786,711 of record CM073506.1, read on the forward strand.
AAGGAGGGTTTTTTTGTTGCTATTTTGATGCTTATTGCTAGATGCTGATGGAAGAATGAAATTTTTGTTTCGTTCCTAAACATGCGATTAGGGCATCGTGCGCTTGTGAGATATGATTAACATGTTAGGAATGGATTCGAGTTAATCTGGAATAATTCGATAATTGGGGATTCTTATACATATGCACCGTTTATCGTGATAAAAAATACGGCGCCTCGCCTCATTGGAGAGATGAATAACCTGAGGTGATGGCGAAGAGCTACCCTTTCGTTCTTCAAGTCGTTGCAGCTCATTGATCAAATGCTGATCAGTCAACGAATTCTGTGCTGAGACTTGAGGAGAGGATACTGGATACTCAAACTCCCACCACTATTGTCTAACAAAAAGAAATTCGCTAGATCACAGGCAATAGCTTTGTTATGCATTTCCTTTTATTTTTCCAAGTTGGTGCAGTTCAAATTCCTTACAACGATCGGAATGTTCCACTTTCTATGAGCACTCTTTTTGTTTCAGATTTTATATAGCTGTTTACGCCTGATTATGGCTTGATGCCGGAGAAGTGAGAACATGAGACAGCTGAACGAGATTTCAATAATCCTTATCCTAACATGACTGGAAAAACTTTGATTATTGAACAAATCTTGGACATTTTTTTTTTTGGAAAAAGTTTGAGTGAGTTCAGTCTTAAAGATTCACTAAGATCAGGGCATATTTCGCGAGGATCACCCACCAACAATATTCTGTCACCAATAACTGGATTTGATCGTATGACTTTATGAGTTGGGTTAATTACTTACAAATTGGACTAATGTTTTAGATAATTTGGGATTTGAGTTCTCTCCACAACACCTTTAGTATAAATCTAAGCTATATTCAGATCATATTTTAACAATACAATCAATCTATGTCTATAAAAATCATTTCATCAGAGTCAATCCAATGATCCATAGTTGTAGTGGTCTTTCCACCAAACGAAGAGAAAATACTTCCAATAGTTTGGCGGGAATATCAAGCATCACCTCTCTAATCTATTTTGATGAAATAATTAAATAATAGCAACACAATTAACATGGTTTTATCAAGGTTGGATCTGGTAAAGGATTAATTCCTCACCTGAGGCAAAGTACAAATCCTCGTTGAGAAAAATGAAAAATTAGGAAGAAGAACCAAAGAAAAGAAATATTTATTAATAAAGACTTTAAAAATTGTAATTATTTTGAATGACCAAAAATTAAAATACAAATATTCAATTACGAAATTAACTTTGACTAAACTCCCTACATCTTCTCTAATCCCATCTCAATTATTGGAGAGTAGTTATCAATTGATATTTTCTCCTTAGGTGCCTTCTCAAATTGTATTGACTTTTATTTTTGTATTGATATTCCCGTAAATGAAAGTTTATTTATAAATTTATTGTTTAAGAATTTTAAATTTTAATATTTTTCATTTTTATATCATTCTTTTTAGGGCGCGTGCGGTTTAAGTTTTTTTTTCCCCATGAAAAATCACATATTTTCTTAAAAATACATTATAAAAAATGCTCAATTTTGTGCCAAAAATGTCTTAAACAGAATCATCTTCAATTTGAAAATACTTGTTAGTATGATCTTGCTGTGACAATTAGTCAAGCTAGCCCCCACGGTTTTACCTCGTGTGATCAGCAACTTGCATTTAGCTTATAAATGTATAATTGACCAAACCTTGAGTTAAAACTATAGAAATATATACTCATAATCTATCAACAACTTGTATTTAGCTTCCAACAACCATCTGCCATCTCGCGACTCGCGTTTAGGACCAAAAACTTTAGAAAGTCCGTGGAAGGAATAGAACGAACTTCTTACAATATCCATTTAATTACTGGATAGTTTGGAGGGTATATCAAGTAGATCCATTCTGATTGGGAAAAATAATAACAATAAAAGTAACATGATTAGGATTTCGTGTCCTTTTTTAAATCCCTGATTCTTTTTGTTTTTTATTTTGGCAGGAAGATATATTTCATTAAAACATTAAACATACCCACAAGTCCATGCACACATAAGGATACAAAATAAATAAGACACAGACACCTAGGCCCAAACACAACATAAAAATATTCAATTTAAAACAAGACACCAAAGGGTTTAAGCCCAAAAACTAAAACCCTAAGCCCAAAGTAACACCACCAACACAACAATAATCATAGATTATAGCCACTAATGGGGGTTGGCACAAGTGGTAAGCGGTTTATGTCCCTTAAGTAAGATCTCAAGTTTGAGCCTTATAAATGCAGAAAAGCCTCGTTGGACGACACACTCACCATAGTCAGGTGTGCTACGCGAGTTGGATCTGGATTAGTTAGGGCGAAACTTTGGATACTAGATGAGCAACCAAAAAAAAAATATATATATATATATATATATATATATAGAGAGAGAGAGAGAGAGAGAGAGAGAGAGCCCCATGTGTCTTTACCATTGTTGCCATAGCTAATCTCCACATAAAGAGAGTAGAGACCTAATCTCCACATAGCCGCCACCGTGTAGAAAGGAGAAGCAACAACACCAGATTTGACATAGTAGCCTTGGCTAATTTTGACTAGCACCACTAACCACTACCTAGCCCCAAGCCACCAGATCTATGAGGATCACCCTGAAATCAAGCCCATCCAATCGTTACGATGGTACTTTCATTAAAAGACGACTAATTGAGGAGGACTACATGCGAAGGTTTTTTATCAGAGGGGTTGACCACCAGAAGGTTGAGTGAAATGCCATAGTGTGGAGCAAGACGTCATCTCGACCGGTCAACTAGAGAAAGTTACCCATAGAGGGTTTTTACCGAAGGGTTTTGCCAACAAGTGGCTAAGTAAGCGTCAAGTGAAGTACCAGAGATTCAAGCCATTGGGATGTAGGCTCTTAAGGCAAGTGCGTTGTAACGAGTCTCACATTGGGAGGGTTTTCTCAAAAAATGGGTCTTATAAAGCCTTAGGTTCCTTAACTCCAACAACTAGTTTTTGGAGTGTAGTTCCCCTAAGGACTCATGCCCGTTACAATGACAACCCAGATCGAATTAGAGAGGAGATAGAATACCAGATCGACAAAGCTTTGACTTCTTAGCGGCACCGTTGCTTGAGCTTGTAAAAAAGGTTCAGCAAGTCCAACTTTAGTTCAGTTAAAAAATTAAATTAAAAAAAGGTGTGGGCTAGCCTGCCATTTGTAGCTACAGGTTAGGGTTAGTGATCTGCCAGCTTGCGAAAGTGCAGGCCACACAAGCCCATATTGCACAGCCCGTAGGCTAAAGCGGGCCTGCCCATAACCTGTATGCTGGCCCATTTTCTAAACTCTAATTGTTGTCGTTGATCTAATCTTCCACCGATCTAACTCCTCTTCCCTTCGACCACACCCCATAGATCATGGCATCGACAAACCAACATTCGCTATCTGGTATTTATAATCGAGAACTACGTGAAATCCATACAAAACCAATTTTATGATCATCCGCAAGATTGTCAAGTAATTTGAGGTCGCTCTATATTTATGCTTGCTAAGATATTTGTTAAATGGTGATTTGTTGGTACATGAGCATAATCTCCAAAGTGGTGTATAAAGTGTACAAATGCCGACAGTGGTGATTGGAAAGGTCTACAATCAAGTAGCAGCACTCTGGCAGACACTACCGAACTGCACCGTTACCTATTCCCGTGATAGACACCTGTAATAGATACAACAATACCCAACAATGACGATCATTCTGATAATAGAGGAATCGCAATCACTAAAAACAACGATGAAGCCACTGATACAAGCATTAAGAGATTAAATTAATAGGTCCTACCACAGCCTCCTTAGTTCTACGATGTTACCATCACTAAATATGACCATTACCTTGCTGAGCCTTTTTCTCAAAGAGGAGTCTTATAGTCGCAAAGATGGTAGAGGTTTCAGCCATTGCACCATTCCCACAAGCCGACGTCTTTGAAACAGGTGGAATGAGGTTAATCCCAAGTTCATCAACGGCCATGAGTTGCCGTTCTGTGATAGAATTGTTCCACATTGGAGCGTTCATGGCTGGAGCAATAAAGAGGGGCTTGTTGTAGTCCCATGCTCTTACAATACATGTCAGCAGATTGTCGCACAATCCTCCTGCAATCTACACGAGCGGTTATTTAGGTTTAAGACTAAGGAACAAAGAATGGCAGTTTTTACTTGTCAACTACTCAAGTGTTTGAAAGCACACGCACCCTTTGCTAAATACTACGTAAACTTGAAAAACTGAACGTACACATTCAGGAATAGGAACCAACATAGTAGCACGTAACTGGCCAATATTTAGCCTCATACAAGCCAGATTGTTTTATATGCTGTGTTTTGATTTTGATACACTATGTAGAGACACAAATCTGCCGAAAAAATTTAGTTTGATTACCTTGCCTAGAGTATTGGCTGATAAAGGAGCAATGACCATGATATCAGCCCATCGACCAAGCTCAGTGTGAAGCACACGATCACCGAGTCTTTTCCAACAATGCCATTCCTCCTCATCAGTATATAATATCACATTCCGGGGAATTGCTCTTCTATCAATGAAATGCAAAGATGCTCTCGTGGCCACCCCTTTTACGTCTGCCCATTCTGAAAAACAATGACAGAGATTTGCAAACTTTATAGCAGCAACACTTCCACATGCGGCAAGAAGAATCCTAGGCTTCCTTAAGCCACCAGCATTTCCTAGAATAGACCTTCCTGAATTTAGAGGCTCTGAACAGGCCATCATGCAGAGATTTCAGTTGATTCTCCAGTATTTAGGATCAAAGACAGGAATTTCAGCTCACTTATTAGACCTTCGACCAAGAGGGTAAAATCCCATCAGAGGATAAAATGAAGTTGGATGAAACTTTGTGGTATTTGGCATTCTTAATGCACGAGAATAAATTCCTAAGACATACAAAACTCTGAAGACAAAGTATTGCTGTACCACACCCAGAACTAGTTAGAAAAGTTCAGAATATATTTCAGGGTAGAATATCAATATCCACCTCAGTGCAACATATCAAATTCCCACATCACAGGTTCATATATAACAAGGGCTTCAATCATCATATTCATTGTTAGGTATATGCAGAACTTAAAACCGCAGGAATTTCGAAGCTGAGCCCGTCAGGGGTGCAGGACAAATAGTTTCTCTAACAAATAATGAACATATACATCATATACTTTTCGAACTAAGGATATATATAAAGTTTCGATGATGCCAACTAAATATGAGAATCCATACATCAATCAATATACAAATGAAGGAAAGAAAATTCATCTGCGTTTCTCCAAATATGCAAGAACTAGTCCATTAGTCAAGAATAGTTCAATATTCCAGCATCACTGATTCATGCACTCATAAGACTATATATTAAGATCATCACTTTAACGATATTTATAAATTTACAGAATACAAGATAAAGGTAAGAAAACCTGCCCACGTGCAATCAGAGTCATAGTTTCACAAGTCACAACTACGCGAAAACAAGCTCATTTGTCAGGAATTATGGGACATTGTTTTGTAAATATAAAAAAGAAGGAATCTTTTGAATTAGAGCCTTCCCCCCAGGGTTACGCATACTAAGCGGGAATTTTGATATAAATGCTTATGCTCTATAGGGCATTCCATCAAACAAAAAGATCATGTTTATCTCCGTCACGTGGAGACTGGATAATGTCAGTAGAACAATGTCCCAAGTCATGCCACTAATTACAAGTTCAAGCAGAGGAGGGAAAAGAGGGAGAGAAGAAAACTGTCGTACCGAACTGAATGAAACCAAGTATTCTGAAAGATCTCCCGAGAATCGTCCAACCTGCAAATTAAATTCGCAGCTGAAGCAATACGTTATTCAAGATCGAGTGTGAAAACGCGATCGTTCCTTACGAACTCAGGACAGCTATAGGGAAAGAAATGAAACGAAAGACTTTTCCAGAGTACAAGAGGAGGAGGAGGAGGAACTCTTGAAAAAAAGAGCACAAGTAATCTCACCTTTCGAGTTTATCTGGTGTTCTTCAGCCGGTTAAGTCAATGACTCAAATCTAAGAATTGTATCGGCAACTCGAACAATGAAACGATCAAGAACGAACTCTCAATAGAAAACGCAAGGGCACTAACAGATCGCAGCTTGAGAGTTTTAAATGGCAAATTGGCGCTTTCAAGAGTCATCCTTTCGGAATTTTCACGTTGCCATGTGAAAGAAACAATGTCTCCCCCAGATTCACTGTAGTATTTCTTGTTTTGCTTATTGGGCCCATATATTTACCAAACAGCCCAAGAAGACCGAGAAAATAAAAATATTATTATCACCGACTGCGAGACTCTGATTTACGACGGTAATTACAAAGCTTCAGGTTTGTTTAAAAAAAAAAAAAAAAATACAAAGCTTCAGGTTACTCCAGAACTTATATTCTGTCTTCAAGAAATTTGTACTTTAATTTATCTGTTTAACAATAAACCTTCTTTATGTTTTCTCCGTTCCATCCATATATTCACAAGTATTTGCAAAGAATATGAGATAATAAAATATAAATATAGTGGTAATATACTAATATTCATAGTTCTAAATTACACATCTTCATTCGTACATTCTTTAGGTTAAGTTTCGGCGTGAATGCTGAATGTGGAAAATTCAGGAAAATGCACTTTAGAATCCTTCAATTTGAGTTCAAGGTGAGGACATTATTATTTACCATATATTTCTAATTTATACTTTGAGATAATCATAAATACGAATGTTAAGTTTAAGACCATAATGTAAAATAGTACATTAATTAATATCATCAAAGTATAAAGAATGTCTCATTATGAGTCGGTTCTTTATTTTTTTCCCTTTCTTTTTCTCCTTTTGACAGAAGGATAGAACATTGAAAAGCTTAGAACTTGCTCGGCGACGTTGGGTCTTCTCTCCAGACTCTGATGGTCAGATAAAGCGTAAAGCTTGGTTGTTTCATCTCCTTCGTCAAGAAAACGACCAATAACTAATCGAAATCGATTTCCTTTTACCTTCATTTCTTGGATACAGTGCTAAATAATTTCTTGTGTTAGTTATTCGTTTTCTTTTTTTGATCATATCGCTGAAAGATAACCTAAATACCTTCCGTTTCTGCGATAATTATACACTCTTTTTATTCGCTTAGCATTCAATTAAGCTTCATCTATGTTCCAAACAAACCCTACTAGATACGCAAATCCGGAATCTTGCCAGCATCTTGCTGATTATAAGCTCAAACACGGCTTAAATGGCTACAAAGCGATCCAGAAGTTCCTCGCTACCTCCCCAACTGGGAAGTCTAGTGTCAAGAAACCCAATACAAAGATACCTAGATGCGATTACTGTAATAGCTATGAAGGTAGACTTTATATTTGTTTGATTTGCTCTTCAGTCGCTTGTCTGGATCATACACCTACGCATCTCCGATCCGAGCTTGGCCATAGCATGTTCGTAGACACTGCAAGGGCAGAGCTCTATTGTGGGCTATGCTGTGACCAAATCTATGATCCTGATTTTGATCAACATGTGATGTATAAGCACTTGGTGGGTATGCCAAACAGTGATTATGGAAATGAAAGCATTGGACAAAGATTGACCAAAAGGAGGAGGTTGGCTTCAAGCATTGGATCATTGGATCCGAAGAGTTGTAAATGCGGTGTTCCTATGAGCGATCGGCGGGAGAAATCCTGTTATCCGCAGGGTTTGAGGGGATTGAATAATTTGGGAAGCACTTGCTTCATGAATTCTGTGTTGCAGGCATTACTTCATGCTCCTCCCTTCAGCAATTATATCCTCAGTGGTGGGCATCGTCCTGAATCTTGTCAGAAAATAGCCACCGACCGGCTATGTTTGCTTTGTGATGTTCATGCGATGTTTACGGCCATGTTTTCGAGCGATCGAACTCCGTATAGCCCCGCTCAGTTTCTCTACAGGTTTGCAACTGTTATGTCCTTGAACTCGTTGATTTTAGCCAATTCCGCAACTAGAAAGGCGTTAATGTGATAAATATAATGGTTGACGTATATTTATCAGTCGGATCTATTCTGCTTCAGATATTGTGGGACACTCCATTTGCTTGCCGTTGCTTTGTTTTAAATTCTCCCGTGAAAATTTGCTTCATTAGTCAAGCTTGAAGGCTTGACCTGATGCTTTTTCACGCTTAAGGTTGAGATTGATTATTTTCTTGCATATATCTAGCTGCGATTTTTTTTTTTTTTTCTCTGAAGCCTCTTCAATTCAGACTTGAAACAATCAGGTCTTTGGATGTTTTATGTTGCTTTGATGCACAAAAAGCTCATGTTTCCTGTCCTGCGGTTGCTTGAACCTTTTCTTTTTGTATTTTGTTTGAAGCTGGTGGCAGCATTCAGAAAATTTTGCAAGTTATGAACAGCAGGATGCTCATGAGTTTTTAATTTCGGTTTTGGACATGATTCATCAGAGAGAGGGCAAAACAACAAACAAAAGCAAAGGTATTTGTAATCTGAGATTTGGTGTTTACCTGCGTATTTGTTCTATCGCATGCCAAATTTTAGAATCAAATATTTGGCTCTCCGTGTCTCCATTGTAACAAACATATGTGATCTGCAGCTGGGGGATTCAGTCTGGACATGCACTGATTGTAGGATTCTTTGGGTATCTCATTTTCAAATAGCAAGGAAGAAATATAATCGTTAAAGATGATTATATACGAGTGTGCTAACTTTATGTAGCACTATGTTATTGGGCTATGCAAATTCTGTCTATAATAGCTTTACATCCAAAGTTTTATAAACTCTTGTATTCTGTGGCACATTTCACATATATCTCAAGGACGTTGAGTGAAAAATAATCTCACCACAGAAAAAAGAAAATGACTAGTCTTTTTAGCATCTCTTAATTATTATGTTTTTCCCAAATTGATGACGCCTGCTATTGTTTCCACAGATAATGCAGATTGCCAATGTATTGCACATCGGGTCTTCTCTGGGTCGTTGAGATCTGATGTTACCTGTCTGGTCTGTGGATTCACCTCAACAACCTATGACCCTTGTCTGGACATTTCACTTGACTTGGATAATGTCAGCCACTCTTTAGCAGAAAAGGGTACGAAGCTTTCCAAACGGAATGAGGATTGTGGTATGTCAACACTGCAGGGCTGCCTAGATTTGTTCACAAGGCCAGAGAAGTTGGGATCTGACCAGAAATTTTACTGTCAGAACTGTCAGGAAAAGCAGGATTCTTTGAAGCAAATGTCCATAAGAAAGCTTCCCCTGGTTCTTTGCTTGCACATGAAGCGATTTCAACACTCTTTTGCCCAAAGAATGACAAGAAAAGTAGATCGCTACTTGCACTATCCATTTTCCCTAGACATGACCCCATACTTGTCATCTTCAGTCATCAGAAGCCGATTTGGCAACAGGATTTTTGCTTTTGGGGGTGATGATTCAGATATGCTGTCCCAGTTTGAAGTTTTCGCAGTGGTCACACATTCAGGGACGCTTGAATCTGGTCATTATATTTCCTATGTACGTTTAAGAGAGCAATGGTACAGATGTGATGATGCTTGGATAATTGAGGTAGAGGAGGCTGTGGTCAGAGCTTCCCAGTGTTACATGATATTCTACATGCAAAAAAATGCTATACAGTAAATCGTAGAGGATTTGAGTCAGATTCCAATTTCCCTTGGAAGAGACATGTTTGTTCCTATATCTGGGAATCAGGTAGGGAATGTGTCTTCATCGATGGCCAGCTTGTTAATGCGTATCGAGAGCATAATTGTTTTCTGTGTCGTTGCCCGTTGTTTGGGTTGAACTGTCACAATTCAGTACCAGCAAAAGCTGTATTAGGAGGAACATGCATCCTCAGAAATTCAGATTGTGAAAAATCTGGTTATGGAAAGCAGAATGCTTGGTTTCTAATTAGACCTCGATGGATTATTTTTCCGAGGTTATTTCGCCATCAGCATTGACATCAGTGGGGGAGAGAGGGAGAGTGAAGCAACCGAACTCCTTCATGTTGGACAAAGAACTTATCATAATATGCTTACTCAGATTCTTTGATTGCTGATTACTCGTGTTCAACATAACTCGTAGCAGCTGATTTTTATAAGCATTGTTGTCACCATTGTTGTTACTTGTTAGGCGCTTCCACACAAAACGTGGGGAGAACGTAAGAAAACTAACGGCTGAAAAAGTTTATTTGATTAATTGTCTCTATTCTCTCCAATGTCTAAACTTTCTACATCACCATCATTCATTTTTCTTGTTGCTGTCTTTTCTCTGTTTTCCCCCTTTTTTTCAACTTCCGGGGTTTTAACATCTTATAAAAGCATTAGTGAAATACTTCAGAGATAATTAGAGGGTCCAATTTTGTCTCTAGTATAAAATATTTCGTCTCTTATATTTATTATTTTTTCTAAACTAATTTACCTAACTTATAAATTAATAAAATTTTTATCATTTTTTCTAATATTAAGCATGGATAGTTCCTAAAATCTATTTTTTTCCTTAGATTCAGTTTACTTGTAAGCATGTTTTTTCATTTCAGTTATCAAAATAAATATTAAGAGTATGGGTATTGTAGGGAGAATAAAGCATATTTGTTCTAATTAACTAACTTATTTCATTTCTTTATCTATCCGAATTAATTAGGTCTAGAATTTATGAATGAAGGGGAGCCAAAAAGTTTAGAAAAGCCGAATGAATACATAATTTTGGAGTCATATAATATACTTATATGTAATTCCTGTGATTCTACTTATTTTCATCAGAATTTAAGGAGGAAAGTATCAGCGAGTGCTCGTTTGTTTTTCATGAACAGGTTCCAATTATAAATTGATTAGATTCATTTTCTGTATTTGTTTGCTCGGCTGATGACAACTTGCATCTCCTATAATGATTAAATATGACCTAGTTTCTTCAGAATTTAAGTCAACAACCTCTGTAACCAAATCATATAAAAATAAGAGGGTTACTATCATGGTTCCTAGAGATCAAATTTTTGTTTTGATGCTTATGATTTAAAATAGTACTTTTTTTTTTTGTTTCCATAGCTTTGTGGTCTGAATTTATTAAGACCAGAATAAAAACTAGTTAAAAGTATAGGAAACAATAACTAAAGTCAAACTAATTTTTTATGAAGCTATATGAATCAAAATTAGTAGTATTTTTTTTTTCCTGCCCATAAGTTTCCTCTTAATATTGGAGGTAATAATATTCTAAACATTGTCGGTACTAAACGGAGGCATCTTTGCTAACAATAATTCAAATATTGATTCATCACATTATAATAAGGGACATACCAAATTCGCTAAACTCAGCCCCTGTTATTACAACTATTTTAAAATTATTGGGACTAAAGTCAAAATTTTATCATATTATAAAGAGTAACAATAATATTAACAAAACAAAAAAACACAAGATTCTTCGGGGATTTCGTGGGCAGTTTTGCTTAACTGGCCCTGTTAGCCAAGTCCGCTCGAGCAATTTTAATAACAATTACACGTGCTCTCGTGGACAAGATGAACTTGTGCATCAATAGAATTTCCCAAGAAAAGGTCAGGTAAATGATACTTATCCTCTAATCTTAATTATAAAATCAAGTTGATATTTTTAGAGAAATTAAAGACACTAATTAAATTATTCTAGAATATTTTTATTTTTATTTTTTTTCTAAACTAATTATTTTAAATAATAAATTAATATATAATAGAATTAAGTAACTTATTTTTCTTTTTTAATTTCTCTAAAAAGAAGTTAACTCGTACTTATAGTTAGAATGAAGGAGTATAGATATATGATTAAAATATAGCGCATAGGTGAAACCATGAGTTACTTAAATCAACTATGCAAGTTGCAACTCTATTTATTTATTTTTTGCCCAGAGTTGTAACTTTGTTTTTTTTTTAAATTTTATTGGCGTGCTGATCGAAGGTACTTTTGTCGTTAAAGTGATCAATTAAACTAGGTCCTAATTAATTATGCAGTTTAGGGTCAACCTAGGTCATTCTCCCAAGGAGCAAGCTGTGGGTTTTCTTTAGGACTAATTTTCAAGTGATAAAAGATGCAGTAGAATGTAAACGGACCTAAACTAGAATGCAAAATACTACTACCTATATGCAATTAACTAACTAAATGTAATAATGCAATTGACTCTTAAACCTATATAAGAATGAGACTAATCTATATGAGTTGAATGCAATTTTTGGGGGTTTTTCTTATGAGAGAAGAATTAAAAAGCTAATAAAAATGTCGATTAAATGCAAATAAAATAATAAAGGTCTAGTTCAGTTATGATGACGAAGGGGACAACTTAGGAATTGCAAGGAGTAAACTTTCTTAGCCCAAATTAATCAATTAGATCCAAGGGAGATTAATAAATTTAATTACCCAATTGAACACGGGAAACCCTCTAGTTCAATAACACATATTTCACTAGAAAACTCATAATGAAATAAGCGGTGGCTAATTAAACCCGTTAAAAACCAATCATAAAATAATCTTGAAAATCTTGTTTACAATTATCTAATTGAACAACCAGATAATTTATCAACCCAATTAAACAATTAAGATGATAAACCAAATTAACAATTAAATTAACAACGAAAACTCAATTACTAATTTAATTGACAATCCAAAGGTTGCAAACAAGAGTCCAACAATAAGCATAAAACTTCGAATTACCAGTCTAATCCAAAAGAAATAAGTTTACAATCTAAAACTAGATTGTTCTCAATTAACACAACTCGAAATCATTTAAAACTAAATAATCTCAAGTTTGAATTAAAAAGATAAAAAGAAAGACATTCCCTTGTAGTCTTCAAATGTAAGCCCTAAGCTTTAGCTTCTTCCATGCTCCTCCCAAGTTGCCTCCTTAAGAGCTTAAGCCTCCATGAAAATTTCCTCACCAAACTTCAAAAATATCATGTGCTGTACGTGGGAATTGGAAAGAATGGATCAATTAATTGATATAGGAGGTGGGGTCCACGAGATCAATTTGAGAAGGGTACTGTGCGTGAGAAGAAGGAATGAATCAATTAATGATTCAATTGAATAATTGTTGAATCTCCTGTAGCTCTGTCTTCAGCCTTCAGCGTCTTCGGTGTTCGGCGTTTTTCCGCGTGAAGCTCTCTGATGATCTTGCGGCTTCCTCCGGCGCTGTGGCGTGATGATCATCTTTTTTTTTTTTGCGCGTAGCGGCTGTTGCTTTCTCTTATAGGCAGAGCTAGGTTAATTAAAGAGGAGGAAGAGAGGGCTTTTAGGGTATTAACTTGAGCCCAATAAAATCTAAGAAGCCCAATAAATTCTACCATTGGGTTTCTTTTCAGCTTCCCTGAAAAATTCTGCACTTATAGGATATTATAAAATCACAACCTATCATATATCAAGAGATATTATTTAATCAGAATATTAATAATTTAATGATTTAAGCTCAATATCTTATAATTAATTCATATTTATATTATTTCCTAAAATAGGCTAACAATCTAAATATTATCTAATAATTCCAAATTAGCCTAAAATAATCCCCAAAATAAATGAAATAAGGTGGGATAAAATATATAAAATTGGGATTTATCAACTCCCCCACACTTATCTTTTGCACTCCTGGGCAAAACAAATCAAGACCAAGGGAGGATAAAATAAAAGCAAAACTAAAACTAAACTAAACTAAACCAAAACTTCAAAAAAAATGAATGTTCCAATCACAAGTAATAAGAAAACAAAAGCATTTCAACACTTATCATATCCAAGTGATATTCTCATAAATCAAGGAAACAAGCATCATGGCAATTTACTTGACGAAGGGGAACCTAAGCCAAAAATCCCTCACCAAGGATAATGTGTATGTCACTCTTCTCTCTCAAAAGTGTATAGGTTTGTGTTTACACTCAGATCCATCCCTACCTAGTACTCTTTCCATAGGCTTGACAAGAATCTAAGTTCTCCACCACTAATAAAGCAAGTGCATGTATAAATCCAAAGGACTTTTATTAGGTTGTGGTGGGGCTAATGTTAAAAAAGAAAGGGCAAGTGTTTGGAAAAACAAAGTTAAATATCTTAAAAGATGAAGAGAATGATAAATGGAGAATGTGGGATGTAAGAAACCAAACTAAATCTAAATCGAGTCATCATTCTTTTTCCCTTTTTTCTTCCTTTCTTTTTTTTTTCTTTCATATTTTTTTCTTTTTCAATTTTTTTTCTTTTATTTTCTTTTTTTTTGTTTTTTTGTTTTTTTGTTTTTTTTTTTTTGAGATAACCTACCATATTTTTCATAATGACCCAGTTCCTACTTTTATGCATGTTCTTCCATCCACAACAGATATAATGCAATTCTCTTCAACTCTCAAGACATTCAAAAGGGTGGATTTTTTTTATTGACTATGGGTGTAGACAACTAGAAGGAATATAGGCTCAAGGGGCTAAACAAATGACATATGTATGAAAAGGGTAGGCTTTTTGGCTTATCTGGCTAAAATTGAAAATGAATGCCTTTATCATTTTTATAAATGCACATGCAGAAAATATGGCCTCAAATAAGATTCAAGTCAAGTTCTAGATCAAGTGAAGAGATAAGGGTACACACAGAAAAAGTATACTAGGCTCAAAATCTCACTAGGTGTATATGATCATTAGCCTAAATTCACCAAAGTCAAATTCATTGCCACTTAGTTCACTAACTCAAAACATGATCAATCACTTTTCAAATAAAAATGCATCATACTAAAGTTACTTAAAACTTGAAATTTTCACATTCAACACAGTTGATTCCTCCCCCACACTTAAACATTGCATTGTCCTCAATGCAAAACGGTCATAGTATATCACAAAGACAAGTAATACGTGGCGCTACTCAACTCAGTAATATGACAATGAGTAATATGAGAAAGCAAAATAAAAGAGTGAAGGAAGGAATACAACCGGGGTCTACGTGGTGTCACGTAGTGTAGCAGCCTCCACTGTCTGAGTGGAGAATCCATCAAAGAACGGCTTCAAGCGATGTCCATTGACAGTGAAACATTTCCCATTTGTTTCTCTTTTGATCTTCACAGCTCCATAGGGGAAAACTTCAGTGACAATTAAAGGTCCCTCCCATCTCGAGCGGAGCTTTCCAGGCATGAGTTTCAATCGGGAAACATATAGTAGAACTTTTTGGCCCACTTGAAATTCTCTCTTCATAATGAGTTTGTCATGGATTGCTTTAGTTCTTTCCTTATAAATTCTAGCATTCTCATAAGCTTTTCTTCTTAACTCTTCAAGCTCTTGCAATTGCAACTTCCTTTCAATACCAGCACTAGTAAGGTCGAGGTTGCACCTTTTAATTGCCCAGTATGCCTTATGCTCTACCTCCACTGGCAAATGACATGCTTTTCCATAGATAATCCTATATGGAGACATGCCAATTGGACTTTTATATGCTGTCCGATACGCCCAAAGTGCATCATCGAGCCTTTTACTCCAATCCTTTCGGTTAGGTTGCACTGTCTTCTCTAAAATGAGCTTGATTTCTCTATTAGAGAGTTCTGCCTGACCATTTGTTTGAGGGTGATATGGGGTGGCCACCTTATGCATCACCCCATATTTACTTAATAGGCTCTGAAAACTCCGATTGCAAAAATGAGTTCCTTGATCGCTAATGATGGCTCTAGGAATGCCAAACCTGCAAAGAATGTGAGATCGAACAAAGGAAACCACTACAGAAGAGTCGTTAGTACGAGTGGGGATTGCTTCAACCCACTTTGACACATAATCTACAGCCAGCAAGATGTATATGTAACCAAATGAAGTAGGAAAAGGTCCCATGAAATCAATACCCCAGACATCAAAGACTTCACAGAATAATAAGGGTTGTTGGGGCATCTCATGCTTCCTAGAAATATTACCCACAAACTGACACCTGAAACACTTCTTACAAAACTCATGGGCATCATGAAACAGACTAGGCCAAAACAATCCACTTTCTAAAACTTTCCTAGCAGTACGTTTGGCACTAAAATGTCCCCCACATGCAAGAGTATGGCAAAAAGTTAAAACAGACTCAAATTCAACATCAGGAATGCATCGCCTAATAATTTGATCACTACAAATGTGCCACAAGTAAGGATCATCCCAGATGTAGAATTTAGCATCTCTCTGAAACTTATTCAATTGATGTTTATTCATATCATTTGGCAAAACAGATGCAACTAGATAATTAGCAATGTCAGCATACCAAGGGACAGAAACAATAACCTCACAGAGCCTTTGATCAGGAAAGTCATCTAAGGGTAAAGATGTTACCGCCGGTGTTTCAATCCTACTCAGATGATCAGCTACCATATTCTCTGCACCACTCTTGTCACGAATCTCCACATCAAACTCTTGTATTAGAAGCAGCCACCTAATGAGGCGGGGTTTGGAGTCTGGTTTCTTAAACAAGTACTTGATAGCCGAGTGATCTGTAAAGACAGTCACCTTTGTGTGAAGGATATAGGATCGAAATTTCTCTAGCCCAAAGACGATTGCAAAGAGCTCTTTCTCTGTGGTAGTGTAGTTAGCTTGAGTAGCATCTAAAGTTCTAGATGCATAGGCTATGATATGTTGTTTCTTCTCTACTCTTTGGGCAAGAACGACACCTAATGCATGGTCAGAAGCATCACACAAGAGCTCAAATGGAAGGCTCCAATTAGGTGGCTGAATGATGGGGGGTGTAGTGAGTTTCTTCTTTAACTCATCCCATGCATACCTGCAAGCATCATCAAAAACAAAACCCACATCTTTCTGCAATAAACGAGACAATGGCAATGCTGTCTTACTAAAATCATGGATAAATCTTCTATAAAATCCAGCATGCCCAAGAAAAGAACGTACATCTTTCACACATGAAGGATATGGAAGAGAGGAAATAATATCAACTTTCGCTTTATCAACCTCAATACCATCATGTGAAACAACATGGCCCAAAACAATTCCTTTCTTAATCATAAAATGACATTTTTCAAAATTCAACACAAGATTATATTGAATGCATCTTTCCAAAACCTTGTCTAAACTAGTCAAGCATGCATCAAAAGAATCACCATAAATAGTGAAATCATCCATGAAAACTTCCATGCAATGCTCAAGAAAATCAGAGAATATGGAAACCATGCAACGCTGAAAAGTGCCTGGTGCATTACATAAACCGAATGGCATGCGTCTATATGCAAAGGTTCCAAATGGACATGTGAATGTAGTCTTATCTTGGTCCTCAGGTGCAATAGAAATTTGGAAATATCCAGAAAAACCATCCAAAAAGCAATAATGTGATCTATTGGCCAGTCTTTCTAACATTTGATCTATGAAGGGGAGGGGGTAGTGATCCTTTCTAGTTACCGAGTTCAGTTTTCTATAATCAATACATACTCTCCAACTGTTTTGAACTCTAGTTGGAACTAGCTCACCTTCATCATTGCGAACAACAGTAATACCAGTTTTCTTAGGTACTACCTGAACTGGACTTACCCAACGACTATCAGAAATAGGGTAGATTATACCTGCGGACAGAAGTTTAGAAACCTCTTTCTTTACCACATCAAGGATTAATGGATTGAGTCGTCTTTGTGGCTGTCGTACAGATTTTGCACCATCTTCTAGTAGGATCCGGTGCATGCACACATTTGGGTTGATTCCAGGGATATCAGCAAGAGTCCACCCAATAGCTTTTATCCGTCGCCTGAGTACTTCTAGGAGGTGGGTCTCCTCATCAGCAGCTATGTCACTAGCTATAATCACAGGAAGTGTCTCGTCCTTCCCTAAATAGGCATACTTCAATGACTTAGGAAGTGCCTTTAACTCTAAGGATGGGGCTTGTTCAATTGAAGGTATGAGCGGCTTCAATTCAGCATTTGTCAAACTAGAAACCTGCACAATAGACTCACAGACAGAAGAGCAAACTTTCCCATCTTGGGAAGCATCAGTAGAAACTGTAAGAGCAGAAGAATCACCAATGCTACAATTAGGCACAGAAGCATTATGTTTAGAGTATCTCATATTCTTAATAGCATTAGTGAAAATATCAATATCAGCAGCATCAAGGTCAACACATTTATCACAATTACCAACTTTAGCACATGAACAAGAGATACTATCATCTGAACCAGTAATATCACATGATCTACTAAGCATGCTCTCTTCAAGATCTTCGACAGAATCATCCATAATAGCATCAACAACATTAACATCTATCTCTGCACAATCATCAAGGGGATGTTTCATAGATTCAAGTACATTAAATCTAATAGTTTCACCAGCAAATTCTAGAGTAAGGCTACCAGCATGGACATCTATCATAGCTTTAGCAGTTTTAAGGAAAGGCCTACCTAAAATTAGAGATGAGTGTCCTTTCTGTCTAAATCGACCATCATCCATATTAAGAACATAAAAGTCTGCAGGGAATATGAAATCTTTTACCTTAACTAAGATGTCCTCTAAGACGCCTTCTGGGACTGTGCAACGTCTGTCAGCAAGGGATGCAACAAGATTTGTGGGCTTAAGCTCTACACCATTGAGTTGATCAAAGACTGATTTTGGCATAACATTGATAGCTGCTCCCAAATCTGCTAAGGCATCTGAGAATTCAATGTCACCAATAGTGCAAGGTATGAGAAAGCTACCAGGATCCTTGCACTTCACTGGCATTGGCATTTGATAAAGAGAAGAGACAACTGCCCCTAAGTCAACCTTGCCTTCATGCTTAAACTTTCTCTTTGTAGTACACAATTCCTTCAAGAATTTTGCATATTTAGGTACTTGTGTGACTAAGTCAACTAGTGGAACATTGATCACCACCTTCTTGAATATATCATAGATTTCATTAGACACCTCAATTTCCTTCTTTCTCCTTTCAGCTTTAGCAACCACAGTAGGAAAAGGGAGGGCTTGTGTTACCACTTGCTTTACTTTATCATCCTCCTCTTGTTTTTCCGTGGGCACCACTCGTGTTTCTGATAAGGTGGGTTGATCCTGTGATGTGGAAGTAGAAGGAGAGTCATCAGCAACTTCCTTGTCTTTGATGGTAACAGGATCTGCAGAGGGGATTATCTTTCCACGTCGGAGAGATATGGCATTAACTCCACCTATATTAGGATTCTGCTGAGTTCCAGCATTTGGATTGGTCACTACTTGAGATGGAAGCCTTCCTGAACCTGGACTTTGTTCATTACTCTGCATATTAGATAATTGACCAATATGAGTTTGAAGGCTTTGAATTTGTTGTTGTTGCTGTTGCTGTTGTTGCTGCTGTTGTATTAGGATCTTCATCATAGCATCCATCTTGCTTTCTAACCTTGAATCTTCATCTTGGACTGGTATTGATTGTCTAACTTGTTGAAACATCTTGCTACTAGAATTTCCACCTTGATTAAACTGTGCTTGTTGAGGTTGGCCATTTCCATATCGAAGATTTGGATGGTCACGCCATCCAGGATTATATGTATTGGAGTAAGGATCATATTTTTGGCCACCTTGAGTCATAGGTTTAGAAGGATATATTGCATTGCAAGATTCAGCTCTATCATTCAGGTAAGGGCAAGAGTCAGTAGCATGAGTAGCTAGAGAGCAAATAGAACATAGTGGCCCTATTAGAGCAGAAGAGTTGGGCTGTGAAGTAAAAGTAGTAGATGGTCCCATAGGATTGACCATATTAGAAGAATTTTGCATATTGAACATAGTCATTTTTTCCACAGCAGATGCAAGCCTATCAATTTTGCTCTCCAGGCGAGACTCAGAGAATAATCCTACCTCATTAACTTTTACTTGTTGTCTAGAGCCAAATTGTTGGCTATTCTCAGCTTTCCTTTCAGTCAATTCCCAAGCATCTTCAATAGTCAAGTGAAGAAGAGAACCACCAGCAGCTGAATCTAACAAATCTCTCTCTAGAGGTAAGAGCCCTTCATGGAAGTATTGGATCAATAGTGTGTCCGGGATTTGATGATGGGGACAGCTGGAACACAATGTTTTAAAACGCTCCAAATATTCATATAAGGATTCCCCAACCATTTGTCGACATCCACTTATGTCTTTCCTGATAGATGAAGTGCGAGAGGCTGGGAAATACCTTTCTAAGAATAGTTTCTTAAGTTGATTCCATGAAGTGATGAATCCAGGAGGTAATCGAAGCAACCAGTTTTTAGCGGATCCTTCCAAAGAGAATGGGAAGGCACGCATCTTAATTTGATCTTCAGTCACATCAACTGGTTTCATAGCAGTGCAGACCATGTGAAACATCTTCAAATGGTTGTATGCTTCCTCCCCTGAAACACCATTAAATTTTGGAAGTAAGTGTATCAATCCAGGTTTCAATTCGAAATTCACATTCATATCAGGATAATTTATGCACCAATTTTGAAAATGCAAATCAGGAGAAACCAATTCTTTAATGGTCATAGCAGGATCAACATTATGAGCATTTGCATTTGCATTTACATTCTCATTAGCATTAACAACAATATTATTACCGTCCATATTAACCTCAGGATCAGAGGATTCAAAAATAGGATTAACAAAGGAACTATTGCCTATAAGAGTACTAGCTCTAGTTCTTCTTTGTTGATGAAATGTCCTCTCAATCTCAGGATCTAAGGCTAACAGTCTTTCCGAAGAGGACCGAGTCATGCAATAAATAACTACCTACGAAGTCACCTG
Source organism: Acacia confusa (assembly GCA_037074495.1). NCBI lineage: Eukaryota > Viridiplantae > Streptophyta > Magnoliopsida > Fabales > Fabaceae > Acacia > Acacia confusa. The sequence goes on from CM073506.1 coordinate 37,807,363, forward strand.
AAAACTCAAACCTAAAGTCTAACCGTTGCTCCCCGGCAACGGCGCCAAAATTGATCGAAGGTACTTTTGTCGTTAAAGTGATCAATTAAACTAGGTCCTAATTAATTATGCAGTTTAGGGTCAACCTAGGTCATTCTCCCAAGGAGCAAGCTGTGGGTTTTCTTTAGGACTAATTTTCAAGTGATAAAAGATGCAGTAGAATGTAAACGGACCTAAACTAGAATGCAAAATACTACTACCTATATGCAATTAACTAACTAAATGTAATAATGCAATTGACTCTTAAACCTATATAAGAATGAGACTAATCTATATGAGTTGAATGCAATTTTTGGGGGTTTTTCTTATGAGAGAAGAATTAAAAAGCTAATAAAAATGTCGATTAAATGCAAATAAAATAATAAAGGTCTAGTTCAGTTATGATGACGAAGGGGACAACTTAGGAATTGCAAGGAGTAAACTTTCTTAGCCCAAATTAATCAATTAGATCCAAGGGAGATTAATAAATTTAATTACCCAATTGAACACGGGAAACCCTCTAGTTCAATAACACATATTTCACTAGAAAACTCATAATGAAATAAGCGGTGGCTAATTAAACCCGTTAAAAACCAATCATAAAATAATCTTGAAAATCTTGTTTACAATTATCTAATTGAACAACCAGATAATTTATCAACCCAATTAAACAATTAAGATGATAAACCAAATTAACAATTAAATTAACAACGAAAACTCAATTACTAATTTAATTGACAATCCAAAGGTTGCAAACAAGAGTCCAACAATAAGCATAAAACTTCGAATTACCAGTCTAATCCAAAAGAAATAAGTTTACAATCTAAAACTAGATTGTTCTCAATTAACACAACTCGAAATCATTTAAAACTAAATAATCTCAAGTTTGAATTAAAAAGATAAAAAGAAAGACATTCCCTTGTAGTCTTCAAATGTAAGCCCTAAGCTTTAGCTTCTTCCATGCTCCTCCCAAGTTGCCTCCTTAAGAGCTTAAGCCTCCATGAAAATTTCCTCACCAAACTTCAAAAATATCATGTGCTGTACGTGGGAATTGGAAAGAATGGATCAATTAATTGATATAGGAGGTGGGGTCCACGAGATCAATTTGAGAAGGGTACTGTGCGTGAGAAGAAGGAATGAATCAATTAATGATTCAATTGAATAATTGTTGAATCTCCTGTAGCTCTGTCTTCAGCCTTCAGCGTCTTCGGTGTTCGGCGTTTTTCCGCGTGAAGCTCTCTGATGATCTTGCGGCTTCCTCCGGCGCTGTGGCGTGATGATCATCTTTTTTTTTTTTGCGCGTAGCGGCTGTTGCTTTCTCTTATAGGCAGAGCTAGGTTAATTAAAGAGGAGGAAGAGAGGGCTTTTAGGGTATTAACTTGAGCCCAATAAAATCTAAGAAGCCCAATAAATTCTACCATTGGGTTTCTTTTTAGCTTCCCTGAAAAATTCTGCACTTATAGGATATTATAAAATCACAACCTATCATATATCAAGAGATATTATTTAATCAGAATATTAATAATTTAATGATTTAAGCTCAATATCTTATAATTAATTCATATTTATATTATTTCCTAAAATAGGCTAACAATCTAAATATTATCTAATAATTCCAAATTAGCCTAAAATAATCCCCAAAATAAATGAAATAAGGTGGGATAAAATATATAAAATTGGGATTTATCACGTGCTAATTTGAGATCTTACGGGATTACACAGCCCTCCTCGACAACGATTAAATATTTTCAGAGCAACTTGCTATAGATTAACTACAACACAACCGTAATCTTTATATCCACAAACAACAACTACTGTAGATTAACTAAAATTTTCCCCCTGGTCTCTTCATTCAACTAACAATCTTTAGTGTATGACCATTATGTGAAGATTACAGATCTAGATACGTTCAAAGAGCCGATGTCTTTTGGAGCTGAGTTCTGATGAAGAAGCTTCTTCGTCCACTTCATAAGTGGCCTCGCAGTTTCTTACTCTGTTTTTACCCTTGCTCGTTTACGTCGCTTCACCCAAAAACAACGAAAGAAAGAAAGAAAAGGAGAGAAGAAGAATCAGGCAGGGACCAAGTTTAAACTCTTCGTACATGACAAAAATGCAACAAAACATTAGTTTTTGGTTTCAATTCCTGTAGTGCATTGTATTTATAAATTTAATTCATTTTTTTTTATTTTTAAATGTTTCATCCCATGTAAATATAATATGATTGCAAAGATAAAAAGTTCAAATAATCTACAAACTTTTATGAAGGAAAAAACATGGCCTGAATCCACATCTTATGAATTATCTTAATTTGGAGAAAACATAAGTTATACTACATAAACATTTAATTGTGAAAAAATAAGACACCACCATGCTGAAGATAGACGAAAACACTGGATACATACGGATCGTATAATAGTTTATACGAGATTCACACGTGTTCATTCCTGGTTGGATAACATCTGTGCACTTCGCACTCCAAGAACTTTTGCATCCACCCTTCAAATCTCCATGTGCAGACAAAGGAGCCGCCCTTCTCTCCTGGGTTCACTGCAGAGTACAGAGCCAACCAACAATATCTAACCCACTGGACCCCACTTCCCCCACCTCACAATCCCCTTAAGTATTTACTGCCCCCAGTTCAAAATTTTAGTTTAGTTTTCAGAATAATTCTTAATCCCCAGTGTAAATTATTTATTAATTCTTTCCTTCAAAAATTCATTTAACATGACTAAAGTTGAATTCTTTTTTTTACTTAAGATAGATTTCTTTGGTTAATTTCCATGAGATGATGGAAATTACTAGTAATTACTTCTTATTTCATCACTTTTAACTTTTAAGTAATTTTTTAGTAGGTGTTTGTTTTACTTTTTAAAATGATTTTGTTTGTAAGCAGCAAAAATGAGTTTCAGAGGTTTCCAAATAGCCTTATAAATTACAAATTTTGCCAACAAACACTCCTTCTCGTCATTAATGTAATAAATAGTTAATATATTAAAAATCAGAGGTTGTAGTATATTACACAAATTCTCTCTAGTTTGATGTAAAAATTGGTCCTTTTCACTTAAACATCCATGAATAGCTGGTTAAGGTCATGGCAAATTTGGGTAATTTGCTGAAGTGGTAATAGAGAAAGTTTCATAATTAAAAAGAAGAAGAAGAAAAATATATTAAAAAAATTAATGATATTCATGCAGACCTTTCCCCGGTTTGATTAGTCAACTAAACGTGAGATATTACGCCGCTGATATCCCTGGGAAACCATTTTACCACCATTAGAGTGTACAGCAGTTTGCTTGCAGATTCACGGTCAGAACTCAGAAGGATCCTAACCGGTAACAAGATTACCTCAAACCACTCAAAGTCGGTTCCTTGACAGTCATACTAATTTCTCACCTGTTTCTTTTCTATTTTCCCATCGTTTGTTCAATTTTTCCCCTCCTACTCACTGTGGGTCAACGTTTCCTCTTCGATCTCTTCACCTTTAGGATGCACAGTGATTGAACATTGAAAAATACCCCTTCTCTGAGGATTTTCCTGAATTGCATTTGATTCTTGACCTCTCATCCCTTAAAAGTTTGAAGATGCAGGAAGATGAAAATCTTGAAGATCCCTCTGGCGAAGAAGCGGTTGAACCCAACAGAGGGATTTGTGAGTATTTCTGCATTCCAGTGCACTGGTTTAAAATGCTCTCGAGGGAATTGCATTGGAGCTTTGTCTTTGGCGTCGTCGTTGTGTATGGAATAAGTCAGGGACTAGGTGGAGCTCTCTTCACCGTTGGAACAAAGTATTATATGAAAGATGTTCAGAAGGTCCAGCCATCTGAAGCACAGGTTTATACTGGAATCACATCCATTCCTTGGATTGTCAAGCCTCTTTGGGGTCTTCTCACTGATGTTCTCCCAATTCTTGGATACCGTAGACGACCTTATTTCGTATTTGCTGGTATTGTATTATGCTTGTTTTCTCTCATTTTGCAATGTTCCTGAATCTTATTATCAGTTAAATGAATTTCATTGGAGTAGTTGGCGTTGGTAAGCTAAAAGTGACAATGTCGTGGGCATACTATTACTATTCGAATCATAAACGACAGGAAATAGAGCAGTAACGGATGCAGCGAAAAGGCAAGTTGCATTCAGATTTGGTGGGATAGAAAATGGATATATTATATGGTGTTTTTAGATTTTGCTTTCTTTTGATCTATAGATTAGCGAATTAATGAATTGGGACAACAGCAATAATGTCATAATGTCAGGTTTAGCCACAATTTGTATGCTTCATATGGGATTCTGCCACATAGCATGCTGTTATTAAATACAGCTTAAATTCATAATCAAGGATTGAGTGTTATAGGCTTGTAGCTCCTATAAAGATGAATGCATACTGTGTTATAAAGAAAGAATGTGTATGGTAACTTGTCTTTAGGCACCGTTCAAAGGATTATCATCAGAACAACGTGCTCACATCTGCGTTATTTTAGTTTCCTATTGATTATTTGACAAATTAATACTGCCTACGTGAAAATGCTCCAGTAACTTAGAAGTTTCTTCATTTGAGGCTAAGTCTGACTTACAGCTCCTCTGTTTGGATCTTGCAGGTTTCATAGGGGTGATCTCTATGCTTCTGTTATCTTTGCACAAAAGCCTGCGTCTTGTTTTGGCTATTTTGTCATTGACAGCCGGAAGTGCTGGGGTGGCTATAGCCGATGTGACAATCGATGCGTGTATAGCTCATAATAGTATCTCTCATCCTTCTCTTGCTCCTGATATGCAAAGCTTATGTGCCTTCAGTTCTTCTGTTGGAGCATTAATAGGATTCTCAATTAGTGGCATCTTTGTTCACTTTATAGGACCAATGGTTCGCCTCTTGAAACTAATATTTTTCTTTTCTTTAATGTTCTATGCACTTGAACTGAAGAGCTTTTCCCTCTCTTGCAGGGGGTGTTTGGTTTGATGACAATCCCAGCCGGACTAGTTTGTTTGGTTGGATTTTTACTTAATGAGCCTCATATTCCCGACTTTGCTTACCGACAGGTATAATTAACGCTTGTCATTTCTTTGTTCATTATATATGCAAAAGTTGATGTTCCATCTGCCTTGTATTGTGCTTAGGTCAAGCAAAAGTTTATTGATGCCGGTAAATCTATGTGGACAACACTAAAGAGTGAAGATGTATGGAGGCCTTGTTTATACATGTACTTGTCCTTTGCTTTGAGCTTGAACATCTATGAAGGAATGTTCTATTGGTACACAGACTCAAAGGATGGACCGTCTTTCTCTCAGGTATTTGGTTACGCAGAAATTTTTATGTTATGTTTAGGATATATTTTTATGTAGCTGGGAATTGTCATGGTTTCTCCATTGTGACTTTAGCATGCTGGTATCCAATCTCATGTTTATATTAAACACAATTGGTTCCCCTAGAAGAGAACATAGTATAAGAAGAAAGATTTGTCGCTGGTTATTTCTCCAGTTGATCCAAAGATCCATATCCTTGCTACTTGTGACCCAATATCTCATAGGGTATCTGAGATCTTAAATCCTTGCCATTCTAAGTTCTAACTCGTTTGTGCCTTTGCTTTGGTATAATCTGAGTATTTGTGTTCCTGCTAGAGTTGTGAGTAATTGTGTTATTCTTGTCACCTTGTTTGGTATAGAAAATGCCGCTAAACATAACTGTTCATTCTGCTTATACAGGAGAATGTAGGTTTTATGTATTCAATTGGTTCTTTGGGCTCCCTACTAGGCGCAATACTATACCAATACGCTCTGAAGGATTATGCATTTCGAGACCTGCTCTTCTGGACTCAGTTGTTTTATGGTTTGTCAGGCATGCTAGATCTGATCCTGGTCCTGCGGTTGAACTTGAAATTCGGCGCGCCGGATTTTTTCTTTGTGATCATTGTTGAAAGTGTGGCTCAAATGACTTCTAGGCTCAAGTGGATGCCTATGCTTGTACTGAGCTCAAAGCTTTGTCCCTCAGGAATTGAAGGCACATTCTTTGCCCTGCTTATGTCAATTGATAATGCTGGGCTTCTCTCATCCTCATGGGGAGGAGGTTTCTTACTCCACATTCTCAAGATTACACGAACACGATTCGATAATCTCTGGTTGGCTACTTTGATCCGTAACGTAATGAGAATTACTCCTCTTTGCCTGCTGTTTTTGGTGCCAAGAGCTGATCCCAACTCTTCGATTCTTCCTAGTGAGATCTTGTGTTCAAAAGAGGAACTTGAAAGTTCAGAACCTGAGAATATTGAATTGGTCTCCCTTGTAAACAGCGTTGATGGCCAGTAGCCATGCGTAGAACAACCTGATTTTTTTTTTTTTTTTTTTTTCATATTCATAAAAACTAGCAACCGAATTATTGTTTGATATCATGCAGAGAAGTGGAATGAAATTGAGGAAAGTTTTAAAGTGGCATGACTGATGTGGGGTTCTTGCATTCCCCTGTTCTTTATGTTACGTATCATATCCAACATCCCAGGCAACATAATTCAGTTTGTCACTGTTTCAGCCGAAGAGTTAAAAAGCTGTCAGCAGGAATATGCAACAAAGAGCTTTTTTTTTTAATCTACCTCTGTACATATATCTATATCGTGAGAGCTAGATATTTAATTAGTAGCTCACAGTTATTAAATACACAAGTAGGCACAATTGTTTCAAACAAATATTCAAATATGGGGAATTTGACTATTGATTAAATTTTGTTGAAATTACTATTATTATTATACAGAAAATATTATGTGAGTCAGTCCCAAAAACTCATCAAAGCCCAGAGATGCCTTCAGGGTCAATAAATACTTACAAAAATATTTATAGGTTGTCTATCAATAAAGTTCTCATTTTATTAATGGGATTTTAACTCACTTTTATTATTATCATCATCATTATGCATAGGAAAAATCTTAAAAAAATACTATTTGAATTTCAAAATCTTAAAAACATGATTTCCCAATAAAACAAGTTATCAATTGTTTTATTGTTCTTATTAATCTTATTATTATTATTAAAATTTTAAAGTTTAAATAATATTTTTGTTATCAATTATGAATAACATCTTCGTTTCCTACAACTTGTTGGTGAGCCTAACCCATTCAAATAATTCGTACTCTGCACTTTGAAAAAAATCATACTTTCCATTTTCCATTCAAGGCCGTAGACCTCCAAGTAAATTTATGGCCCGACTAACGCCCTTTTTGGGATTGAAGAAAACTGGGAGAAGGAAAAGGAAAATTGAAATTTTTCAATAGCAATAGCTATTTGGATTGAATTTTCTCTGAAAAAAATGGGTTTCCACAAAAAATGATGGGAAACCATTTTCCAGTGCCACCTAAAACCCATTTTGCCTTGATGAGATGATAGAGAGAGAAAAGAGTGATGACGGGGAGAGGAAGAGAGAGAACACAATGATGAGAAAGAAAGGAAGAGAGACAAGAGTGAGTGAGTTTAATCAACTGAAAAAGATATTTAAATATGATATAAATAAGTTTGAGAGTGAAGAAAAAGGAAAAGGAAAATTTATTGTTGAGCAATGAAGGAGTAAAAAGAAAAAAAAAGTTGCAGAGTTGGAAACGATGAACAAAAAAGTTGTAGACGGGCTTCTGAGCAGAGCAGTAGCTTGTGAATACACTATGAGCCGTAATTTTTTAAAGGTAAAATATAGGGAATATCATTTCTCCCTTTAAGGCAGAAAACTTTTTTTGCCTTAAGTCAAAACTATGCCGTTTTGGCTCTTTTTTTGTTTTTTTTTCTTTGCTCTTTTTTGTTTTTATTTTTTTTGTTTTCCTTCTTTTTCTTTCATCTCTTCATTTAAAAAAGAGTTAAAACGACGTAGTTTTAGTTTAAGGCAGAAATGATATTCTCAAAAATGTAATTTTTCTTTATTTTCCTACTTATTTTTTTCCAACCAAACAAAAAATTTCTAATTTAACCATTTTCTTTTCTACTTTGAATCAAACACATAAAATATTTTCTCTTCAATTCTTTTTTTTTAATTTCTATTCTTTTCCCTTTCTTCTTGTTCTTTCTTCTTGTTGTTTGATCCAATCGGGCTTAAGTTCTCTTTACTTTTCACTCGTACCGTACCGTTTACAGTACACTGATTCACTGTAACGATACTGTTCATTGACTGTGGGGGTAAGTCTACGATCGCTAGCAAACGTCAATGATTGCGTCTGTAACCAAACACCCAGGGTTCGTTCTTTATTTCGGGTTAGGGTTAACTTATCAACATCCCAAAAAAATTTCTGGGCGCCAATCAGCCTCGATATAAGCTTCTGGTAAAACTTCCCAACTTTTCACCTTCTCGTTAAAAGCGCGAAAGTCTATATCTCGTCCTTCGCTACTTCTGCATTGCACTTTCATGGTAATGGGTTACGCCACTGCATGCATCACAGAGATATGATTCTAAATTTCAGGATTGAAACTTTGATAGATGTTCTCCGTACTGGGCACTGAAAATGTATAATCGTATAAACTGAATGCTAACAATTGATACCGTCGAGATGCTGAGAATTTGGGTTTTATGAAATTCTTCCGTGAGTTAATAATAATAACCAGTTATACGATAACGCATTTGCTTGCTGCGATCATTCTTCCGAAAATTTAAAATCTTTTGCTTTATGAACAGAGATTTTACGGTGGGAGAATGGATTTGTGACACTGGAAAGAATTTACATTCCATGGCCAGTGCTTTATTGCTTCAAACACGGATTTCCCTTTTGTCCATATTTATGGTTGAGAGTTAATCCCAAAAAGAAGAAGAAGAATAAAGGAATTAGCTGTTGGTCCCCTATTGTTAAGTTTTAACCTACTGATTTGAATCAGACATCAAATGGGTACTGTAATTGTTTAGCAAAATACAACATTAAGGTTTGACAGCTTATTGTTGCATAGTAATTCATAAGAAATTTGCTTGTATATGGCACAATATAATTAATTTAGCAATTGCAATTGTTTGTTTAACTCAGATTGTATATGCCCTTCCATATGCACTCCTAATATACTATGTTTGCATGTTTTAAGGAATAATGGGCAGCCAAACTGTTATGAGCAATGACCGGTCAAGGATGAGATGGACTCCAATAATGGAACGCCACTTTCTTGATCTTATGCTAGAGCATTCGCACAGGGGGAATAGAGTTGGCCATACTTTCAACAAGCTGGCTTGGAATGACATGCACACTATGTTCAATGCTAAATTTTGCTCTCAATATGACAAAGATGTTTTGAAAAGCCGTTATGCAACATTGTGGAAGCAATTCAATGATGTAAAGAATCTCCTTTGTCAAATTGGGTTCTCTTGGGATGCTTCTCGTCAGATGGTTATAGCCAATGATTCTGCTTGGGATGCTTACTTCAAGGTGCACTGCTGTAATAATGTAATTAATTACATACTGGAAAAAAGTATACAATAACAGTGAACAACCTGCAGGTTCATCCTGATGCACGATGCTACAGAACAAAATCAGTGCAGAACTTTGACGATTTGTGTGTAATTTATGGCTCCACGATTGCTGATGGAAGATATAGTCTATCAAGCCATGATGCAAGCTTAGATGATGAAGCACAAAAATTACAACTTGGTGAGTGCTGCTTTCTGTGTCCAGTTTCATCCTTTATGCACAGGATATTCATTACAGCTGCGTATAAATTAATATCAAACATCCTCCTATACATAATTATTTTAATACTCTTCACATTATAACTACTTGTCGGCCTATCTTCCTTTTGAAAGAAATTGGGTTGGATACGAACTTCATGACGTTGCTAGGAACAAATCTTAAACTGATTTGTACTTTATAATTCCTTATCTACTTTCAGTTTTAACTAGTAGATAAGCTGAGAGATTTTGGGATATTAATATAGCAAATTCAAAACCTTAATTTTTTGTTGGACCCAGAATGCTATTTTTATTATTCGACGAATGAAACAAGCTTGCTCAAATAGTTAGCGCAATGTAATTTTAGAACTTTTGGTGCTTAAAGTAACTTTGCAAGAAAAATTATTTATCCTGTAATATCAGTATTTGATTGTCAATCCTTCCTTTCTTTATAGGTGATGAACTCAGAAGCACTGCACCGTCCAGTAATGAGCATCCAAGAACTAACTGGACTGCTGCCATGGACCAATTCTTTATAGAGCTTTTGCTTGACCAGTTGGGCAGGGGCAATAAGGTTGATAATTCATTTAGTAAGAAAGCTTGGACAGATATGCTTTTGATGTTTAATACAAAATTTGGCTCTCAGCACGGTAAAAGGTTTTTAAGGCATCGGTACAGCAAACTGTTGAAATATTACTGTGATATGACAGTTCTTCTAAAGGAAGGATTTTCTTGGGATGAAAAACAACAAATGCTAGCAGCTGATGATAGTGTATGGAATGCTTATGTCAAGGTATGTGATCTTGAAGACTCTTCATGTGTGAGTTGATGTAGTGAGATATGAACAGATTTAGCACAAGTTTCCTGGGTTTGATTGACTTAAAACTCTTTCAGGCCCATCCACATGCACGAGCTTATAGAATGAAAACTTTGCCGAAATATCATGATGTGGAATTAATATTCAGAAATGAATCTGATGATGTCATTAGTAATTTGCATCAGGAGAAAACCCTTCAAGATTTTATATCAGAGATAAATGCTGGTGAGTCACAGCCTACAACTTGTTTTTTGCTGGTTCAAGTGATTGTGTTTAATAGATTTACAACTTGATCCATAATGGTCATTACCAATTCACGCACAACCAACAAGTGCACTGGTCTGTTATTGTATGCCTTTCATAATCATCTTAATTAATGTAATCTGGATCTTTTAGCACATGAAAAGATTATCTTCATTGTCCTTGTAAATGAAGTTCTGATTTTTTTTATCTTATGAGTTATGACACAAACGAAGATAGTGATCATTGGCTTTCCTGTAAGCTGTAATGTAACTGATAGTGTTATAATTCATATTTGATGCTCTTAGATAATTGGAGAACAAATAGTTCAGCTATGACTTTGTCTTTTTCTGAAGGTGATGGAAAAGGAAACCACAACACCAGTGGCACAGACCGTACAAGAACATATTGGACACCTCCGATGGATCGTTGCCTCATTGACTTATTGTTTGAGCAGGTGAAGAAAGGAAATAAATTGGGGCAGACTTTCATTACCCAGGCTTGGAATGACATGATTGCTTCTTTTAACAGAAGATTCAAATCTCATCATGACAAAGATGTTTTGAAGAATCGTTTCAAACATTTTAGGAGACAGTACAAAGAAATAGACCAGCTTCTTCAGCAGAATGGGTTTTCATGGGATGATACACGAGAGATGGTTGCCGCAGAGGATTCTGTTTGGGATGCTTATACAAAGGTGAACTATTTTACACTAATAAAGTGTCTCAGTTTTTTTGTGGCTAACAAACAATTGCTGCAGGTACACCCTGAAGCTCGATCACTTAGGGTTAAAACTTTGCAAGGCTACCGCAAGCTATGTGTTATATTTGGCGAGGAACGTAATGATAAAAGATACAGCCTTTTGGCATCTATTACAAACCCTAGTGGTGAATTACCTACATCAATAAGAGGTATGTTTTCAGTGTGACTTCTGATTGCAGGGCAGTTTCTAGGGCAGCTTGTGCTGCTAGATTGAGTGGTCATTGTACAATATAGTGTAATAGTGTTTTGTTGCCTTCTAGACTGCTTCTTAAGGATGGAAGGAATTGTTTGTGTCAGCAAATTAATTAGCTCCAAGAAAGTTTTTCCATAAAGATCTTTACCTAAACTTCAATAGAACTTATTATTGGAAAAGCAGGATTTTAAAACCAATTTAATATCTTATTTTGGGATGATATAGCAGCTTCTCTATATAAGGAGGCTGGGTGCTGTGAAAGATATTTACATTCTCACATATAGATTAGATACTGTGTTAAATTGTGTCTCATGCGTTGAACTTTGGTCAAAACTAATTACTCTTTCCATGATTATTTTTATTATCTGTTTTCTCTTATGATGTTCTAAATTTAGTGCTATATAACAAAACTGAGGCATAATTTTTTGGTTTCCTTTGTTGTCTTTTCTAATGGCCAAGCTGAGTAAATAAAAAAAATTCTGAAACCAAATATCATAGCCTTAGTTATGGGTAACGTGGGAATGTTATGTGTTGGCAATTGTGTAAGTAGAAGTACTCCCTCCGTTCCTTTTTATAAGAAACACTTAACCAAATAGCGTAGATCAAAACAGCAGTTAAGGACAATAAACATGTAAAAGTTGTAACGTTTTTTATAAAAATACCCTTATTTATGAAGACATAGGGAATAAGAGAGAGAGTAAGGAAATTATTATAATAAAGAGGATTTTAGAAGAGATCGAATAAGAAAATTAATGTTGTAGGAGTAATAAAGATGATTGCATAAGATTTTACTGAAAAAAAAAGATGATTGTACAAGAGAGAGAATGTGTGGTGGAGAGAGTATGAGTAATATGGGTGATTGAAAAAGGCAAAATGGGATAGTAACAGACAAAAGTGTAGGCATTCTCTGAATGTTTTTTGGAAAAATAAGAACGGGGTATATGTGGCAGTTTTATAAAAAGGAACGGAGGGAATTATATTATATGAATATTAATTCTCTCACCCAGTTTACACATAATCTGTGTTTCTAAAATGATATAATCTTACAGGACAATGATAGTGAGTTGACATGTTTGTCTATAATATTAACATATTGTGAATATTTTTCTAGGCATTCATGACAGGGCAATCTTATCTTGTGCCACGATTCACAACAATTCTTTCAAAATGTTGATTAGGGTTAGTTTGATTTGTATTCATTAGGGTTAGTTAGATGATGTTCTGAATACTCGTTGATATTTATAATTCAAAGGTGAGGAGAAGAATGGCGGTTTTCCTAGTGTTTATGATGCGGCTTCTACAATACAGTGGACAGACAGTATGGAATGCTGTTTCATTGACCTCATGATTGAGCAAGTAAATCAAGGGAATAGAGTTGAAAATAGGTTCAATCAGCAAGCTTGGGCTGATATGATTAAAACATTTAGCGCTAAATCTGGACTCCAATGTGATAAGCAGTTCCTAGAAGATCAATATTTATGCTTGATGAAACAGCATGATGACATCAGCTGTCTTCTCAATCATGATGGATTTGCGTGGGATGAAACCCTGCATATGGTAATCGCGGAGAATGATGTCTGGGAAGCCTACATCAAGGTGACACTGCTCTCTGATATGTTTTGGCTGTTGTCTATGTGTTGCCTCCTATTAGTGCTTTGACACAGCCCCCCCCCCCCCCCCCCAAAAAAAAAAAAACTCCCCAATCTCTTTTCCTTAATTGTCCGCTTGCATTGCAAGACTAAAATGTGGAACTTATTTTGTAAGTCTACTGTTTCTCACAATTTTATTTAAGGCCAATCTGTTAAATGTTTGATGTTTGTAGGACCACCCAGATGCCAACTCATATAGAAACCGGTTTTTGGATTTATACACTGACTTGTGCAAAATTTTTGGAAAGAAAGTATCCGATGCAAGAGTCAGTACTCAGGATGAGATGCAGTGGATGGAAGCAGAAAATATTACTATTGAAATAGATACGGATGGAACGTGTGGAAATTTGATTCTGACTGACAACAGTGAAATATCAGGTCAGGATGCAGAGAGGCCAAGAGGAAATTCTGGAAATTCTATTGTGATGGGAAACTCTGAAATAGTAGAGCAAGATAACCAAAGACCAAGCGAGTTGGATCTGGATGGTTTGGCTGTGACTGGCAACACTGAAATATCAGGCCGAGATATAGAAAGACCAGAGGATATTGATATGGATGGAACATCGGGAAATTTAGTTATAACTGCCAATGCTTCAATGTCAGGCCTGGATATAGATAGTGCTGGGGAAATAAAAATGGATGGATCATCTGTACATGAAGTCGTGACTGCAAATATAGAGACATCAAGCCCAGATAAGAACGTGTTGATGAAATTTAATATGGGCAAAACGTCTAAAAATTTTGTTGACGTTGTTGTGACTGGCAGCACGGAAATAAAAGATTGTGGTAAAAAAAGGCGAGAATTGCCATCTGGCTGCTCCAGACCTCTCGTCAAAAAACCAAGAAATGACCAGAGAATACGAAAAGCTTTATCTGATATGGCGAATGCGGTAAAAAAACTCATGAATAAGGAACAGAAAGACGATGATAAATCTTTTCAAAATGCTATAAGTGCGCTCCAAGCTATGCCAGACATAGATGAGGAGTTGGTAATGGATGCTTGTGATCTATTGAAAGATGAGAGAAAGGCGAAGACCTTTTTAGCTTTGGACATTTCTCTCCGAAAGAAGTGGTTGATGAGAAAGCTTCGTTCTCAATAGTTGCCTACCTTGCTTGTACTAGTTAAAACAATTTTTTGAAGGTTCTTTGCTAGAGTGAACTTTTCCTTTTTGAGGGTTACTCTGGTATAGTCATAGAAACAAACCACAGGGAATAATGATTTTGTGCATTTCAGCACGAAGCTCAGTAATTTAAAGCTTTTTATCTTTGGAAGATTTTGAAATAAGTCGAGTGTTTTTATTTGGTTTGAAGCTAATGATTATTGATGATGAAGCCCTTCCTGATGTTTTTCTCCCCCCATCGCACGTAAATGAAGAATGAGACAGCAGTGCCTCAGTTTTTTCAAAACCTCCTTCTCAGGTGCTTTTCCTAAAATCGGCATCATGGGAAGGGCTGGTGGTAGTTGGGAAATAAGCCTCTCTACCTTCGTTTTTGCTCACTTGTCCCCACTATATCAACTCTAAACGGTTGATTGAGATATAATATCCTATAAAAAGTAGAAGAAATATATATAATATTTTCGTAAAAGTATAACGATATGAACTATTAACATCAAAGTTAATAATTTAAATTTATTTATATACATTTATTGCTATTTGATATTATAATATTTTTATATTCAGAATTGATCTAACGGTGAAAATAAAGAAAGGAAAGAAAATGGACAATAAAAGAAGTGGAGAGATTCCTTCTCAGCTATTCCCTTCCAATGATCTGCTTGTTGAGAATTGAGATGGCTCTATCTTAACTTATGAGCACCAAATAATTAGATTATGGAGACCATGCAGCGCATAGCCTCCAACAAACTCAAGGGGAGGGGTGTAAAATATGTGCATAAAGATTGTTTCTTTCACCCAATGAAGATATCTCTTAATTGTCATATTTTTTTACCCAACTAAAATTATGCCTTGACAATTGAAATCATACAGGATCTGCCATTACCAAATTGGACAAGTCATTATTATTATTTTGACTAATTCCGGTCATCATTGTTAAGATTATATGAATATTTACTTTATTCTTTAAAATGTAACCCCATTTTTTATACAATAAAATGTTACTTCCATTAATTGCACTCAACATCTGTTTGGGTATTTAGTCTTATAATTTAGGGTTAAGTAGTAAATCTGCCTGAAAGTATAGGCCCAGAAGCAATGTGTCTCAGAAGTTTTTTTTGTCTCAATATTGCCTCGGAAGTTTCAAAAAGTAACAATATTGCCCTATTCTGCTAAAAGACTTACATTGAGCATCAAATAATTAACGTTGACCATTAACTTTTGAACTGAATTGGACAAACATTGCTATTTTTTGAAATTTTCGGAACAATATTAAGACAACAAAAACTTCTAGAACAACATTACAGTGAAAGTATAGGCCCAGAAGCAATGTGTCTCAGAAGTTTTTTTTGTCTCAATATTGCCTCGGAAGTTTCAGAAAGTAACAATATTGCCCTATTCTGCTAAAAAACTTACATTGAGCATCAAATAATTAACGTTGACCATTAACTTTTGAACTGAATTGAACAAACATTGCTATTTTTTGAAATTTTCGGAACAATATTAAGACAACAAAAACTTCTAGAACAATATTACTCTTCAGTGAAAACTTCCGAAGCAGATTTGCTACTTAACCTTATAATTTAAACATCGAAAAGCATTTACTTAGCAGGCAGAATTTTGCCACCTAAACCGTCATGCATCACCACGTGCCATTAGTTTTTATCACCCAAAAAAATAGCCCCTGGCGATGCCTATTGCCCATGGAATGATTGTCACATACACTTGCTGTCTGGCCAACCGAATCACACCGTAGGTGAATGGCATACAAAGACCTGGAAGATCCTATGCAACATAATTGCGTCAGTCGATGATTAAAATCAGATTCAGCATTACACTCTTTTAATAACACATACTCCAGAATTCAAACATGTTTTCTAAACTGAAGACCAAGCCGATAGCTGTTACTTCATCTGACGCTTCATCTGCATCCACTATTCGTATAAAATAAAAATATGTGCTAAAAGCAAGCAACGCTTTTGTACGACGCAGCGTTCCCATCACATCTACATCCCACATTGACACTTCATAATTCTCTTTACATTTAAGATTGCCAGCAATTAGAGGTCTGAGGTACTTCATACATCAATCAATGTGCCAACTTCTTCAAATGTTGAAAGGTCTTTTGCTTAATCCACTGTCGGTCATACGGCAGGTATGCCTGGATTGAGTGATCATAGCTGCACGGAGAAGCCAAACAGTAACATCAGTCATTGCCATTGCCAAGACAATGCATGAAGAAATCGATCTATACAAAACATTACTATGTTTGGTTTGAGGAATTAGCCTCT
This sequence comes from Acacia confusa, assembly GCA_037074495.1. Taxonomy (NCBI): domain Eukaryota; kingdom Viridiplantae; phylum Streptophyta; class Magnoliopsida; order Fabales; family Fabaceae; genus Acacia; species Acacia confusa. The sequence goes on from CM073506.1 coordinate 37,824,048, forward strand.
AACTTTAATCCCCCTCCCCTCCCCTCAAACCAAACATACCTAGGTTAAGCAAAAGACTGAAGGTAGGAGGGCCAGCATGTACTACAGCCATTTAGTTATCCATAATGTTCTTAAGGTGAAAAGCTGATAATTATGTTTTTTTCAACCCTGGATTCTCAATATTTCCACTTTAATACCATGTAAATGCAATGTGTGATGTGGGGGAGGAGGGAGGGAGGGAGCATAATGAGTGAGGGAGGGGGGAATATATATATATATATATATATATATATATATAGAGAGAGAGAGAGAGATACACTAGAGCACTCATGTCTGTAAGACCATCTATGAAGTTGTAGAGATCAGCAATATCATATGAGAGATTTCTGATGGCCGGATTTAACTCCTTAAGCTTCCTTTCATATAAAGCGCAGATACCTGAATAAGTACCAGGATATTCATTAGCTTTAAAATTAGAAGACTCTCAGGGTCACAGCAGTTACATATATTCCATCATAAATATAATGCATATATGAAGTCAAATGCCAATTCTGAATTGAACCCTCACTCTTTATATGGGTGCGCATTTGTGTTTCATAATGAATACCAATTCAATGAAAATGCAAAACGATGTCACTGGAAATCATGGAAAACTTATTTTAGGTGTATGCAGTAGGGAATTTTAGTTCAGATATTTCAATTTTATTTAGTTTCTTTATAATGTCTGACTTCTATCTGTATTTTCTGAGTTTCCTAACTAATGTACTTTCTCTTTTTTATTTGGCTGATAGTAAATAGCCTAATAGTAATGTTAAGTTGTCAGAATCTGACTTGGATATCAGTTGCATGTCTCAATTTTTTTTCTCTCCCTCTTTCTCCTTCATCTTCCCCCTTTTCATTGACGTTCTACACCAGGATGTAACCTTCAAATGAAAAACATAAAAGAGACACTTCGAGGTCTAAAAATATGCACAAAGGTCTAATTACCTATACTGAGATATAGGAAGTGTTTTTAATCCATAAAATGGTTTGTGTAATGGAACGCGTCTACGTAAATTAGCATAGATAACTAAGCAGCAAGGAACCAACGGCGGCAGTAGTTCATTATTATTGGGAAACCAATTTTGGACATCAAGAGTTAAGTGGGCGACTACTGTTATGTCCACTAAAGAACAAATAAAAGTATAAAACAATTATTTATTTATAGACCATCCTATCAAAAACTTAGTACTTCAAATACTTGACACGTGTTACATGGCACATTATTGAAACACAACTGAAAGGCTAATTTCTCTGCAAGGGAATAGTTGAAGATCAAGTTCAGACCCAACACAACTCTTGAGAAGGGTCTGAACTTCTAGATTACTAAACCACGAAATATAAGATAATTGTATTCCTCACTGCCAAATGAACACTGAATTAATTATACTTCCCAGTCCCGGAATTCATCATTACCAAGACACAGTTAAAAACTAAAACATTATAAGGACAAGCCAAGGGAAACAGAGAAAACCAACCATATGACAATCCCAAGCACCTTTGTAGAAAAAAATAAAAGGGCAAACAAAGAAAAAGAAAATAGAAAGAATCTCTTTTGATGACCAGTAGTAATATGACAATAAAATTTTCATTTTTCAGTATATCTCATAAAGATGAATTATATAATTAACACGGTGACCATTGTTTTGCAGGCATCCATACCAACCCAAATATCCATCATAGGATATGGCTAATTACGCTCTTTTCCACCTATAGTCTCAAGACAGCTCCATAGGTTGATCATGAAAACCGGGAAGTCGGATAAGCAGCATTAAAAAAAACTTGGCATATAAACCCAAGAAACCACCCAACTTTTCTTTCAAAGTACCACACAATCCAAATTTAAAGATTCACAACCCTAAATCATCGTAACAAAATCAAGATATTGGACCAGAAGTGTTCATTAGAAGCATATCATAGCCTGTAGGCTAAACATGAATCGTATCTCCATTGTCAAAACCTAAGGATATAAACAGTAAACAGGGAAAGCACTTTTCCCACTTCCCTCATAAAAAGAGAAGCACATTATTATATTAACACTTCAAAAACTGAAATCTTTCTTGACATGCTTCCATGCCCAACAAATATAATTTGATTAAGATAATCTCCACCACAGATTATGAACATTACTAGGTTCAATATCCGTGCATGCTATTATGTTCTTCTCTTCATTGTATATAACATCACTTCTTATTAACAAATTACAGCGGGGAAAAGAGTTAAGATTTATAACCTAACATCAATGGAGCAAAATTTCACTACTCACACTTACAACTCATTATAATCCAAAAAATAACGCAGATTAACATAAGAAGGCCTTTCTCCCATTTAAATTGCCTTTTTTATTTGTAGATGTATGTTGATGTTTACTATGTTATGAAATTTGTGCTACTGTCCGACTGAATAATGTTTTGACCAGAAACCAAATTCACAGGATCATGGAGTATTCTGATAATCTGATTATAAAGACAAGTGGCATTCTTCTGAATGCTGACAAAATAACAAGAAGTTTATAACTCTCCTAGAAGGAAAATTCCCAAAACATTCCTGACTTCTTTTCAATTCACAAACCTGTATATCAAAGGGAGCATAAAATATGTTTATTTTGATGTCACAATATTTAATTAGCTTGAGAATAGGAAGAGAAAGCAGATTTATTAGCAACAAAAACGGTTGAGGATAATACGATTTACTCAGCAAGTTATACCCATATGTAAGACATACCATCCATTGCCTGACTTATTGACTCATAATCCATAAATGTTCTAGTTGCCCTGTTCTGAGAGGTCTGCATTAAAATAATTGTGTGGCGATTCGCCTAAATAAGTTGTCAAAAAGCAAAAATATAGTTAGTACATGGGGAAGTTACAAACATGACATTAATTCTTTAATGACAAATGAAAAGTTAAAACGCAATTCATACGTTGACATCTGCCAACTTACTCAACTATTTCCCCAACAACATGAAGATGGAAGTCTAAAGAGAATTAATATCGATGAACCTAAATCGAAGTATGCTAAAACTAAAGGCTAGATGTCGCAACAACATGAAGATGGACATATACTAAGAAAGAAATCTACACGACATTTGGGAGTCATAACAGGGCACAGCTGTACTCGTGATTCCATCCTAGCTTAGCAGGAAAAATTGGAAGTCAGACGGAGCCCCTAGCACACTTGTGGAGACAAATGTTGCGTCAAAAGCATTGCCCTGAAGTTCTGATAACCATCCCACTAGCTCAAAAGTCAAGATAATCCCTGACTACCCAGATCATAACTTCCCGAGTCCACAAAAAAACCTAGCTGTTATTCTTCCCCATTTTTTTCCCTTAAAAATCAAACTGGGGATTTACATAGCCCTGATTTATTTCATAATTGTAAAGGTGAAGAAAACTTTACCATCAGAGAAGAACGGTTGAGCGATGGAAGTCGACGGAGGGAGTGTGAGAGCAAGCTGGTGGCGTCGTTCGTTGGAGCTAACAAGGCACCAATAATACGACCAGAGGGCCGGACTCGAATACGTAAAGAGCCACTGCAGTAACGACAAAAAAGCACTGCCGGCGTTATGAAAACGCAAGAGAAAAATTGTTCTGAGAATATGATTATGAACAAACTGTCAAAAATTATTCGACAATGGTGATCAAAAGAAATTTATTCTTAGTGAAAAATAAAAGAAATAAATACTACGAAAGTTTATACATTAAATTTAGTTTAATAATAAATATAAAATTATTTTATATAATTTATTTTCAATAGATTAACAGTATTTGAATTCTTAATTTTTACTCTCATCTCCTTCTTTCCATTAAAACGTGTTTGTTTTATTTTTTGGCGGGGAAAATAGATTTTTGAGAAAAATATTTTTAAAAATACATTCTGAGTAAAGTATATTTTCTGGGGGGAAAATAATTTTTTTAGAACAACAGATCCGTGTGAGAGAGAAAAAGATTACAGAAAAAAGAAAAAGTATTTTTACTTTTTACCAAAAAAAATGAAAATCCCTAGTAAACAGCTTTAAAATCTTAAAATTTAAAAAGGTTTTTCAAATATTCATAATCTCATAAAGATGTTAGACTTAAATTGTCTTTCTTGAAATTATACGAAAACGACCAAATTATTTTTACATATATTTTTTTAAAGAGTTTAATGTTTCTGTTTTTGTTATAGAAATATTTTTTCTGTCACACTCATATGTAACTGAATGGGTCCTATTATAAAAGAGAAGAGAGAGAAAATATTAATTGGACTCACTTACTTACATGTGAGTGTAACAGAAAAAATGTTTCTGCAGTAAAAACATAAACATTAAGCTCTTTTTTTAAAAAATATATTACCTACACCGCCTATCATCACAGCTCTGACAACCTATGAAGCACGGATACTCCTATTTTTTAAAAATATGCGTGTCGGACACTCCGACACCGTCCGACACTCCGACACCATCTGACACTCCTCGATACTCATATTTTTTTTAAAAAAAATGTATGGCTTTGAATATTATTGAATTGATAATGAATTTTCCTTTTGTATTTTTTTAAAAAAAGGAGACACGACTTTTATAATAAGGCCGAATCATTGGAAGCTAGGATTTCATGAAATATATATTGAACTTGCACGTAAATTATAATATATATATTTAATATTAAAACGTGTCCTAACGTGTCGAAAGTTAGATTTTTTTAGAATTAACGTGTCGAAGTGTCGAGTCGAGTCGTGTCGTATCTCGTGTCGGTGTCAGTGCAACATAGCTGGCAACCATCCCCTGGTTGTGGTAGGAGTTTCAAGTGGCCAACCAACAAGCATCAGAGCTCGGGTGGAAGGGAATATTCCGATGGGGACAAATATTCCCAAAGTGCTAAGGTATCATATAAAAAAAAAAGAGAGAGAGAGAGAAAGAGAGAGAATTCCAAATTAAAAATGTCTACATATTTTTAATTTGAAATTCCCTCTCAACTTTTCTAGTTAGTTTTATTTAGCATTAGAAATTTAACAATTTTTATAAATATTTAGCCGTTAACTTTAGCCTTTTAAAATCAATTTAGATTCTAACTATACCCTTTATTTTGTTGGGAGTTATCTGGGATTAAAATATTAATTTTTTTTTATTTTTAAAAATATATTCCACATATCAATTACCTTATGATGAGGGATGAATTTATAATATTTAGATTAATACTTTCCTTCATGCTATTTGGAGGAATAATTTAGATAATTATTACATTAATTATTTATTATAAATATTTGTTATTCTTCTTTTTTTAAATCAATGTGTAGGAAAGCTGCAAACTTTTTCAAATATATATTTAATATGAATGCAATAAATTTTTTTCCCTTTATTTGATTAAAGGTATTCTCAAGCTACTTTGGGTGAATTCATTTGATTTGTAGACATGATCAATAAATTTTAAAATTTTTATTAATATTTATGAATAATAATGACACTGACGTTAAAAGTAAAAATAATAGAAAGTACAGTTCAATGAAATCCATAAAGATTTGGAATTGGAATTTTTTCGCCAATAATATGAATCCAAAAATCTGAATGTTTTAATCATAATTTTAAATAAAATATAAAAACAAAAAAAGAATTATCATAAATTATAAATTCTGATAATTTCCTTAAATTAAAAATTTAAAAATAGTAAAATTTCATGGCTTTGTGCCCATTGATAAAAGGATATTGACAATTTATCATAAATCCCCCCGCCCCCCCGCCCCCTCCCAAAAAAAAAAACCAAAACCTTCTTACTAACATAAAAATTTCTTACAGGCAGCTTATTATTGGAATTTAGAACTTTGCAAAATTGATATATTATAATTTTCTAACTTTGATCAATTATTTTTCTTGAATTGAAAGATCATAAATCAATAGAAAAATATAAAATTTTTGGTTCACGATATATACAACTGTTTTAATGTGGTCATACACACACACATATAGAGGGTTTATCGTTTGTTATGTCATTGGATATAAGCTTTTGTCCAGTGAATACAAAACTACATCGTTTTATCATTGAAAAAAATTATAAAATAATTTGAAAATAAATTTTTCCCTCGATAAATCAAAAAAGTCACAGAATAGCTTCCCAATGAACAAAAAAATCGGAACTAATAAAATAAAAGCAACCTAAACTAATAAAATTAAATCAACTTAAACTAAGAAGTAGACTAATAAAATCAATCTAAACTAATAAAATAAAACTAATACTAAACTAATAAAATGAAATCAATCTAAACTAATAAAAGCAAATCAATTTAAACTAATAAAATTAAATCAATCTAAATCATAGAAAAACTTTTTAGGAAACAAAAAAATCAGAATATAAACTGCTGTCACAATTGTATGATTGATAATTTGTTAATAATATTTTTGTACTAAATGAAATAATTATAATTAATTAATTAAGAATTAATAACTAACTAAACTAATATTTTTCAAATTATGTAATTATTAGTTTTTAAAAAAAAATCTTCCCTTTGCCCCCCGTGAATCCAAAAAGTCATAGATTAACTTCCTAGTGAACAAAAAAAATCAGAATATAAACTGTTGTCACAATTTCAGGATCAGTAATTTATTAATAATTTTTTTTGTAATAAATAAAAAGTTATTATTAATAATTAAGAATTACTAATTAACTAAAATAATATTTTTCAAATTATGGAATTATTAATTTATATTTATTATTAGTAAATTATATTTTAAATATTATTCATTTATTTAGTTTTCAATTAAATTAATAAATTACCAATCAAGGAAATGTGATAGCAGTTTATATTCCAATTTTTTTTTGTTCATTGGGAAGTGTTATTCTGTGACTTTTTCAATTTACTAGGAGGTGGAGAATAGAATTTGTTTTCAATATTTTGTAATTTTTTTTTTCAATGATAAAACGACGTAGTTTTATTTTCACTGGACAAAAGTTTATATCTAATGACATGACAAACCATAAACTTATATATATATATATATATATATATATAAAATACAAAATCATGTTCATGTTCAGAACAAAATAATGCCGTGGCACGTTTATTAGAGCTGGTTCCTAATCGTTTTTCAATATTTGTTTTGGTGAAAAAAGGTTATTCATAAAAAATATGTTATGAGTTTAGTCTTTTTTCCTTCTTTGTGTTCATGAGATTTTGATTTTTTTTTATAAAAAAAATATTATAATTTTTTTGATTAGGGCCTGCGCATTGCGCGGTTCTAAACAAGTTTATTTTAGAGAAAACACACGGTTAGCGGATTATTTAGCTAAGGGTCACACAATTAGGAAATTACGTTTCTATCCTTATCAACTACCACCTTATCTCGATGTGGTGGAGATTGATGGAGGAAATTGGGATGTTTGTTTGTAATTTTTTAAGGTGCCAGTGAAGGTGATCCTTTGTTCAAAAAAAAAAAAAAAGAAGGTGATTCGTATTTGTTTAAGGGGGAAAAAACCTCGAAGGAAAAGCCCACCCTTTTCAACTATCCAGGGGGGGCTTTTTTGGGCATTGAATCGGCGTTTAGACCCAAAAATTTGATGTAGCGATGGGATCCACACCAAAATAAAAAAGGACCCCAATAAATTAAATTGTTTTTTAATTAACAAATCAAACTGTGCGATAATATGAGTATTTTTTTTATATTATCGATCGTCATCTAGTTTGAGATTTTTTACTTGCCTCTTTCAATATAAGTGACTCTTTTAAGACTTAAACTCAAGACCCAAAAAGATATAACTGAAGTGGGTAATTTGACCTAACCTATGGGCCGGGAGCTAACTCAGCTGATGGGCTAAACAAGTCAGGCGCTGGCTAGCAAAATGTAGCCTGAGCCCGCCTGCCAACCCACATTTTAATTTTTTTAAAAAATATTACATTCCTTTTTTTTTTTGGAAATTCTCACTCTTTTTTCCTATGGGTGAGTTTGGAACCCATAACCCATGAGTCTGCCCATAAACCAGTGTAATTGAACCATTTTGAGCCCGTTCAAAAAGACCCATAATGGGGTAGGTAAGAACCCATCCATTAAATATTTAAATGGGCGGGCTATAGGCACACCTCTAGGCTGCCCATACCTGTCTATTTAGTTTTTTTTTTTAAACTACACATCTCATTATTTATTCTTTCATAAGGTAAAGTTATACTTTAACTCTCTCCCTTTTTGAGATTTTCAAGTAAATTTGAAGATCATATCTTGATTAACTACTCATCACATTCCTTATTAAATAGAAGCATGTCATTTTATTAATCTATGAACTTGTAGAGTGTTAGTTGTAATGTTTTGATTTAAAAGTTAGAGTTTGAAATTAAAATTATGTTATCATGATACTTGTCTCAATTTATGTCGTTTTGCATAAATTGTTATTATTGAATTTTGAAAATTCAAATTTTAGAAATTATAATGATAAATTTGGATAGATGCTGAATGTTTGTGTCTATTTTTTTTTAAAAAAAAAATAAGTCAAATGTAAATGGGTTACCCAAAATCCAGTTAGTCCGCTCATTTACATAGGTTTAAATGGGTTGAAATCCGAGTATGGGCTAACCCATACCCATTTAAAATTAAATGGGTGAACTATGGGTCTGGTTTCAGATTTTCCAACACAGCCATTGCTCTGTCCTACTTTTCCCTTTAACCTACTTACATCACAATTTTTTTTCTTTTATGTGTTTGTATTGGTAAACTAATTTCATTCTCACTTTCCTTTATTTTTTTCAATCTACTCACATTACAAAAACATATAAACAAATTTGTTTAAAATTTTAGAACAGTAGAATAAATAAATATAATATGAGAATAAAGGGGTCAAATAAAAAGTACTAGGAGGTAGTTAAACATCAAATCAAAAAACTGAAAAAATAAAATAAAGAGGGAATTTAAAGCGAGTCGGCCCGCAGGCTGAACGGGGCAAACCTATGTACCCTACTCGAACTTGCCACTTTTGATGAATTGGGCCCTATAGGCTCCAACCTATTTTACTGGCTTTTAATAAAGAATTTAATATTTCTGCCGGTAGAAATATTTTTTTTGCCGTGGTCACATATAAATAAGTAAGACCCATTTATTTATTTTTTCCTCTTCTTTTAATAATAGACCCCAATCACTTATATGTGAGTGAAACATAAAAAATATTTCTGTCTTAGAGATAAAAACATTAAACCCTTTTAATAAAACATGTTTTATACTACTAAATCAATTCTATGCCAGTAATAAGAGTATTTTTAAATTAAAGATATTCCGCATCATTAGAATTTGGAAAGCCTCTCTGGTGCGCTGGTTATCAGGAACCTATCTCAATTAAAAAGTTGGGGTCATACCATGACAATATAAATATTAATTTTGGTGTTGCGGGTGAAGGACATCCGTGCATCCATTCGCCATTTAAAAAAAAAAAAAAAAACAGACTAATAAAATATAATCAATGCCAATATAAAAAATTGAAAATTCACAGCGCATGCCTACTTTTTTTTTTTTTTTTTTTTTTTTTACAAGAATGGCGTATTTGAATAAGTAAAGTTGCATGTATCTTTCTTCTATTTACTTTGTTACAAAATTGTATGAGTATTAAATAACTGATTGGATGAGCATGAGCACAGCTCGAGCTCATCATGTGCTATTTGGAGAATGAATTACACTGCTCAAAATACGTAAATAATAATTCCTCCTATATTTATAAGTCTTAAGTTGTATCTAAATATGCTGGTAAAAAAAAAAAAATTGTATCTAAATATGTTCACATGCAAATTTGAGTGTGCAGTTATTAATTATTGTTATCAATGTCTCTAATTTAATTTTTGAATGTAGTTAATATTTAAAACTGTGTCACGTTGTTGGAAAAAAGAAAACATGACATTAAATGGATGGGAAAAAAATAAAAATAAAAAGCCATTTTCTTATGAAAAATCTAAATTCAATTCAATTGAAGACTTGGGAGAAAATAGATGCAGCTTGAAAATAAGTAAGGAGAATGTATCATCCTTTTACAATATTTTAAAATCTCAAAACTAATCCTTTTACAAAATCAAGAGACGATGCATCATCCTCTTTAATTTGTGTGTTTTTCCTTAGCGTGAAGGAAGTGCTATATCATCTATCACTACTAATTTTAATATTGATATTGTTAGGAAAAAAAAAACAACAAATTTAAAGAAAAAGTAGGTGTGGAATGTTGTGCGAAAACAATATTAAAACTAAGTTTCTTAGATCTAAATCAGTCACTAAACTAAACAGGGTATTATTATGTCAAAGGTTAGTGTATCAAACCGGAGTCAAAATTGATGAGAAATTAAAGATTTAAGGGTTATTAATATAAAATTATAAATATCATTTTATTAAAAAAATAAAAGAAGAAGAAGAACCGAATTGATGAGGTCTGAATCAGTTTATCGATCAGTTTACTAGCTTCAAGGCTGGCTCAAGTTTCGAAATTCTGATTAAAACTAAAACCACGAAAGAGTTCTTGGTGGAGGGTTGTCATTAATAGGGCACACCAGCATTATTGAATGTGTGTGGCCATCACGTTATCGGTTTGATGAGCATTGCAGTGCTTTGGTGGGAGACAAGTCAATGTGAAGCTTCAGCCACCAACGAGGTCGATAGATATTTGAAATGATATTTCGGAATATTAACAATATCTGCTCTCATTCATCCCTTATCTTAAGATCTGGTTCAGTGTTTCATCATCTTCAAGCTTCACTGCTACACCAAAATACTTCTTTCTACCTATTTACAATTAATTAATTCCATAGAAAGAACCAAGCTGAGAAACACACTGATGGACGAAAATTCAAAATATGTACCCTGCGCATCAATTATTTTTGGTTTTTTAAGTTTTTTTTTCTCTATCTAGCACTATATATATATATATATATATATATATATATATATATATATATATACACTACTGTGAATCTTAATTACTTATGTTCAGTATTCTCCATCTATGGATATTGTGAAGGACAACTACTAATTATACCTTCAGCTTCAAAATTGAAACAATACATACATTTAGGAACAAGATAAAAATTAAAATTAAGGCATTTTTTTTGCCAAAAAAATGATGACATGTAAATGGGGATGAGATGAGCATGTATATAGTATGAAACCTATTTACTTAATTTAATTATATTAATAAAGTTGATTGAATTAGTTAATATAGTAAATTCTTTTTGAATTTAACTTTCTTCTTATGCCCCTTACCACTATCAAATTAGTCTAGATTTGTTACACGATTAAAATATTATTATAAAAGGAAGTAAGGGAAAATGATAATAAAAAAAGATGATAACTCTGTAACTTTGAGATCTTAATTATACGGTACAAAAAATAAAAAAGAGATAAAATGATGATAAGGGGTATAAAAGGAGAACCAAATTCTATATTTTTGGAACGGAGGTGTGCGGTGTGCTTGCTCGTGTGCAATTTTATAAAGAAATAAGTGACATTTTAATATTTATTAAAAACGCGTTTGAAAGTGTAATTGCGTAATTGTCAAAAATGCATCATGAATGTCATTCTCTTCTGATTACTTTTATTTCAAAACTCTCGTCTTTTCCATACTAATTACCTTTAAAGTAGGGTTTTACAAACCTAACAGCTCCAATGTAACATCAACCGAATTTTAATGCCCGTGGCCGAATCAGTATTTTATTGGGTTTTTTTTAAAAAAATATTAGTATTTTATTGGTTTGCTAAATACAAATTTGTTTGCCTAAAAAAATATAAAGACATAAACAAAAGTGAGGAAGAGATTTATTTATTTATATCGATTACAACCCCATGCCCTTGATATGTTTAGTCCACATGAGATAGGATGTTTTTTTTTTTTTTTTTGGTATATGCTGGCAAATAGATAATCAAATAAAAGTTATCAACCCAACATTAATAATAATTATTCTGGATAAATACAAATCATTCAGTCACTCTTGATACTTGAATATGTGAGTGGTGAGCGCTGTGTGATTATAATTGCGAAGAAGATCTTGTGCCATTTTTTAATCAAGTTTAATCATGTTTTTGACCATATTAAAACTTGCCCATCATAGAACAATGTGATATTTTTGAGCAATTGACTGGTTTAATTAGGTTTCTTCTAAATCTAGGAAAGCTCCACCTTCCCTCCTAGATCTTGACGTGAACTTAATTTATTGGCCTACCTGTTTGTAAATTTAATATTTTAGGAGAATAATTTTTATGTTTTATGAGATAATTATGTATGATAAATTTTGTCTTGATTTAGAGAAAATGACTTCTGAAATCATGATTTTATAGTTACCCAACTACCCACTAAAATATAAATATGAGTGATTTAGTAAGGCTTTGTCTCCTTATTTATTTTTTTTTAAAAAAGATATGAATGAGAACCACCTTGTCATAAAAAAATCTCAATAAACATATTTTAGAAACCTGTCATTACATTACATATTATTACCTACCTATAATGATATTTTTTGTTGAGCCTATTTATTTTTTGAAACATTGCAGTAATTATCCTTTAATACTATCAAATCAGTATTTGTCACTGAAATGAAAAAAGGGGGAAAGCGTCAATTACTTGACTCGATGTCACCAAAATGGCTTTAAGATATCTATAAACATCACACCAGCAGTAGTTGATGGCTGGTTCAATTCAAGAAATTTTTAAAGAAATAAAAAATAGTAAAAATAAAGATGGAGAAAATTTCCACACGATGGAAAATTTGTGCAAAAGACGCTTTGCCTAACAAGACGTGTAAACCACTAAACTTTAAAATTAAAAAAAAAATTAATATTTAAAAAAGTCTCATAATTTACCAATAGTGCCACTCTCACTTGTTAATGGCACTACTTTAATTTATCATTATTCATTAGAAAATTATGATATTTTTCAAATTTAATTGGAGTGTTAATATGATTTTTCTTATTTTTTTAAAAAAACGGGGGCACGGTTGATATGAACGAGCTCCTTTGAGCTCCATTCAAGTCCTAGCTCCTAACTAACGAGCCCCAAATGGAACTTAAATTTCTGACAACCGATTTATATTATTTTTGAGTTTATTCGGAGAATGTGAACAGTGAACTTACCATATAAAATTATAAAGTTAAACCAAGTTAATATAAAACTTATAAAATAGCAAAAGTTTGTTCTTATATTATAGTGATTTACATTATTTTAAAACTCAAGGGTTCGCACGGGAAACACGCACTTGCCTTTTTTAGAACAGGAGCACCTTTTCTCATCAGCAAAGGAGAATTTTTTTATTAACAGATAAATTTCTCCTAATTAAATTTATTTAATCTATAAAAATTTACTGCCACGGAAAAAATAATCACACGTCACTTTGATACTATTTATAAGTCTATTTTAACCAAATCTCACATACTAAATAAATAGAGGTAATTATCTCAATGATTATGAGTATAAATTTTCAACTTTATTCTTATTTATAATTGAGTATTTTTCAACCTTTTCTTTTCTCATACAGTAAAATTGTTATAATTTCATTTATTATATGAAACTTGACTTATAAATAAAACCAATTTTTTTAATTAAAATGAACTTATAAATATAACCAAAATGATATATATTAAAGACAAGAGGCAGGGGTTTATAAGTTGCAACCACTTATTTTAAAAATTATATAAAATTACTGATATTTATGTTAAGAAAATAATATAATCATAAAAAATTTCGACATCGAGTGAGAAATGAGAGTCACCAAAAAAAATCATAGCATCTGTTCACATTTGTTTCGGAGAGATTAAGAATGACTTCCCAACAAAATAATCATGTGCCCCTTCCAAGTTGGTAAGAACGGGTAATCGCATATTTTATCCAATCTAAGCCCAAAAAAGAAAAATAACGGACAAGAAGAATAATGGGACATTGGGATGAGAACAAAGTCGGAAAGAGAGCGTCATCATCGTCCATGAACCTGAACACCCATCCGGAAATTCACGAAGTTTAATCGAATACCCTTTTTCTGCACAGTCTTCTCTCTTCCAAAGTGGGTTAACGCTTCTTGATTCGCCTTTCATTCTTTCCCTTTTCCTTTCTATACAAAGCAGTCGTTTTCTCCAGTTATTTACTTTCTGTCACTCACTTTCCCCTTCTTCTCAAAGAAAAATATATCTTCGTAAATTGATTGGAGAGTTTTTTTTTCAAGTCGCCTCCATTTACTTTTGCTTTCTTGGTGCTGATCTCCGACTCTGCGGAAGAGGCCCCACCGGGTAAGTGAGTACGCTCAGAATTATGGACTTTGAGTTGTAATCTTTTGTTTTTACCTCCCAATTTAATTGATTAAAGGTTGGACTATCATCTGGGTTTTCATTGAGTCTGCCTTTTGTGGCTCTGATTGATCTGGACTAACTATTTTTTTTTTTTTCCCCTTCTCTCGAGTGTTCGTTTTCTTCCCTCATCCCAAAGCAGTAGCGGCATTCACTATTGCTTCAGGGTCTCAGATTTTATACTTAAGTCAATCAATGTTTTAGTTTGAAGCGGTGAACTGCTACTCGCATGCTTGAAGCTTCTACTAACTTCCGTCGCGACAATCTTCGAAACAAAAGTGCTAAAACTCGCGGGTTTTCTTTAGGAATTCCAATTATATTTTGATTTTTCACTGTCAAGGTAATCATCTGGTGCGTAAAATGGATCTGTAATGATCTGGCTGACGATTTGCTGAATGAAGATATGATTTCTCTAATCTGGTTTAAAAATTTTAGCCTTATGTTTGAAGTTTGAATATTTATCCTTGATTTTATATTGTGTATGTTTTTGTTCCGTAACGTTGATCATCCCAGTGTTCTCCATTGCGATCTTAGTGATTTGTCATCCTTAACCCTATTTCATATACCGCAGTCCTTACTCCTTATAGTATATACCGAGACTTCCAGGTTATTATAAATTTTCCTACAACTATAGTTTTTTTTTTTAAAAAAAAAAATATTTTCCCTTCAACACAGCATACATGTTATATTGATGAAATTTATGGTTTGTTCGTTGTCTTGGTTGTATTTAATATGATGCTCACTTTTTGCTACTTGGGTGTATATGCCTATCCTCTAGTTGCTGCTTGACCCCCTCGCTTGATCATGTGTTTCCTCATCACATTTGCTCTCGCCTGCATTCCTTAGCCAGCCACTTCTGTAATAGGATGGGAACACCTCTATATGCATTTATTTGGTCTCGTTATGTAATCTTTATGCGCTTTCTAATATTTTCCTTTTAAAATCGATCATCACTCACTGTTGAAGTTATGATTGAGTTTTTTTTTTTTTTTTAATCATCATTTTCTCATCATATGGATATTCCTTGCATTCTCCCTTCACTTTTCTCATACGGGTTGCTTGATCTATATCAGTCACATTATGATTCACTAAAGGGAAAAAATTTGATTTGCCCGTTGGATTCTAGTTTTCTTCGCAGCATTTACGATTGTTGGGCATGTTATTAAATGAAGTTGAGATTTTATTTTCTATCATGGGTTTCAGTGCAAGATTTCATCTATTTTCTGGTTAAGATAAGTTCCCCTCTTTTAATTCAGGCAGCAATGGGAATATATCTAAGCAGTCCCAAAACTGAGAAGTTTTCTGAAGATGGTGAGAATGACCATCTTAGATATGGTTTATCATCCATGCAAGGGTGGCGTGCAACAATGGAAGATGCTGTGAGTATTCTATGACCTGAATAATTTTGTGCTCATGAATATGAATCCCATGAAGTGAATATCTTTGCCTCATCAATGTCCTATATCACAAGAAGTAACCTGGGGAGATGTAATAAAAGTAGGCTAGGTTGTATAAGGTGTGAACCAACATAAATTATGAAGTCTGAACTCCGTTTGAGACTTTTTTCCAGATTGCTTTCATTTGTTTGTCTAGTTGCAATGCAAGGAGATAAAGTTTGTTACCCAATACTCCTTTCTCTTTCCCATTAGCCTTCCAAAGTTTTAAAGTACTGGTATGTATATATTGACTGGAAGGTAACTTCATTAGTAATGTGGCTTATGGCCCAACTTGTCCCTCTTAAGTAGTTCAGCGTACAGCTAGGTTTTAGTGAAATGTTTGTCAGGAGGAACTTCTTTCCTCAAATATAATATGTAATTGTACATTTTATTTTATTAGGGCCCCTTCACCTCAAATCCTCAATTTTCGTAGAAACAAATGCATATACATATACATGTGTGTGTGTGTGTGTGTGTTTTCCCAATTCTATGAGATGAACTGAATCTACAAAGTTTCCTTATTTTGAGCCATCTGCCTGCTAGGGACTGTCTTTAGCTTTATCTGATAATTTATCATATGGTCAACAATTCAGTTTACAGCACAGTTGGGCTTCACTTGTTTTCATGGGCAAAGATTTTAGGTTGTATGATTTTTCCCCCCTTTTCTGGAGAAATGAATTATTATACTGCTCTTTTTGGAATTTGAACCTGGTTAACTGAAATTTGTGAGATTTTGATTGCTTTTTGAAACCATTAATATGATGTTGATTTTTTCCTTCTCTCTCCTGCTAGCATGCTGCATATCCAGATCTTGATATGTCCACTTCGTTTTTTGGTGTTTATGATGGGCATGGAGGTAAGATTTGAAGCAGTTTGTTTACTTGGGTTGACAGCAGAGTGCCAGTTTTGATATTTTGTTACCGGCATCTTCTAACCATGTTACGATTATTATTATTATTTGCCATACTTCTGGATGTACACCTCCCTCTTTTTTCTGATCTCACCTTGCAGTTCTTCTTTCTATATAAAGTGAAGAAGAATACGCCATGTTGACCTTTGAGTTGCTTTCTTGCAATATATATATATATATATATATATATATATATATAATGTCCAACTAGTTATATATACATTAACCTTTAATGAAATTTCTCAAATGGAGTACTAAACTGTGCTCATAGTATCTTTAAGGTGCTTGGAGAATGAATTCTTTAGATGTGAAAGGGGCCTATTCCAATACCATATTTCATCTAGGCTCCCACCTCTTGAGTGAAATAAATTTTCTACTACGCATCTAAATAATTTCCATGCTTATGTTGTCTTTTCTATTTTGTACCCCCTTTTTATTTCATGGGCTTCTTTTCAAAACGGTTAGCTGTTTATTCCTTGTCCTTTTCAAGACCATTTTTTTCTTGTAAACAATATGAGGTCCTTGTTTGTCAAATTGTTATGAAGATTGTAAATATTAACTAGGGTTAATTAGATAGGTAATTGGGATATAATTGGGACTAGTGGCACATTAATTCTATGAGGCCAAATATATATATGTGGCACACTACTAAGTCTATGAGGCTACAAGGGGGGGTAGTTTAGGAATTAGAGTAATTAGTTAAATGATATATTAGGATTAGATGTTAGTTAGGCCTACTAGCCATTAGAGTCTGTTAGTGACAGTTAGAAAATGTGAAGACCGAAGGAAGTACCTATATAATCGGGAAACCATGGCTAATGCATGTATCATGAATATTCAGATTGTGTATGAAGGAGTTTTAGTGCAGCAACACTGTTAGCTGTCTCTCTCTCCTCTGTTCCTAATGTTTCTCTCTCTATTCTCTTCAATTCTCTTAAATCTCTTACAAGAAACCTATACAAATCTTGTCATTCACTTAAGTTTCACTCATAGAACGTGCAAAGTTTACTTCCAAATTCACTGTTTCTTACGTGGGACAGAAAGGGTGGGGTTGCATAAATATAGTGTGTGTTTTGCTGTCCATGCTGCTGTTTCATTGCTCACTGATTCCTAAATTTTTCAGGTAAGGTGGTTGCGAAGTTTTGTGCTAAGTATCTTCATCAACAGGTGCTCAAAAGCGAAGCATATACAGCTGGAGATCTAGGAGCCTCTCTTCAGAAGGCTTTTTTCAGGTTAGATGAAAAAACATGGTTTGTTTTGTTTAATGACTTAACAGTTGGTTCCTGTGTTCCTTATTCCAGAAGTTCGTGACTGAGATATATTTCATGCCTGTGTGCTGTTTAGTCTTGGTTATACTATTCAAACTGTTGTTTTGAACAAAAAATTTGTTTCCTAATTCTTCTTCTAGTGACTATATCATTTCAATACTATATCATTTCAATAAACAAAGACATGAAGGATAATTTGGTCTCATTCTGCACGTCCTATGGATTTGTTCCAATCACTTGAGCAAATGGAGTAATGATTATATAATTAGCATTTTGTAATGTCAAGTTTTAAGTTGCTGGTCGTGATGTAGACATTAAGTGTGGCATTATCAACTCTCTCCTCCTTGTAAAATGAAAAACCAAAAGAAAATTGATCACAAGTTCATCATCGACAGTTCTACATATTCCCCAATGTTTAAACTGTTCTGCTATTATCATACAGAATGGACGAGATGATGCGTGGTCAAAGGGGATGGAGGGAATTAGCCATCTTAGGTGATAAGATAAACAAGTTTACTGGGATGATAGAAGGATTGATTTGGTCTCCACGAAGCAGTGATGGTAATGACCAGAGTGATGATTGGGCTTTTGAGGAGGTATGTATGAAATCTTGAATTAAGTTTTCTTTTTGGCTACAATTCTTTAGGTTATTTTTTTAATTATATATTGTTTTTAGGATAATAAATTTTTACTTATCGCTGGTTTTTTGGCAGGTCAATTAAATCTGTATTTTCTCTGCATTTTTCCTTTCGTTTTCACACACATTTTTAAATATTCCCTGATTTGAACTTAATTGTCAAAATTAGGGACCGCATTCTGATTTTGCTGGACCTACTTCAGGAACCACTGCCTGTGTTGCAGTAATTAGAAACAACCTACTTGTTGTTGCAAATGCTGGGGATTCAAGATGTGTGATATCTAGGAAGGGTCAGGTAACTTTAGAATGTAAATTCTTTACTTGTACCTGAAAATTTATAGTCGCTACTTTCATGAAAATATTCCATATGCAAGTACAGAATTGTCTATGCTGTAATTTGTGTTGGTGACTTGGCGTAATGACTATTGTACTTTGGGCTCCTATCCATGTCTCTAAGTTTGAGGCTCTAATAATTTGGAATTATTGAGGGGGCTTGTTTCAGCTTGAATAAATAGAAAAAAGGTTCATGCCTCATTTCTTTTGAAGACTATGTAGGATAGAGTTTCAAGGTTACAATTCTTGCTGATATATTTTTTCTGACTTTGGATCTTTACCACAGGCGTACAATTTATCTAGGGACCATAAGCCTGATCTTGAGATCGAGAAGGAAAGAATCTTAAAAGCTGGTGGTTTTATTCATGCAGGGCGAGTTAATGGCAGTTTAAATCTTGCAAGAGCTATAGGTTGTTACCTTTATTTTTTCCCGCCAATTATTGTTAGTTACTTAGGGACATTGGACTTTTTGAAGATTAATTCATATTCCCTTTTTTTTTCATTTTCCTGTAGTCTGGTCTATCTTCACCTGTAAGGGGCAGAGACATACAATTTGTGGACATAATAAATAAGCACCTAAATTTCTAGGCAACTTTCTTCTTTTTTAAATTACTTTGGATTTTGTGTTGGTTGTTTTTAAGGCCAAAGGAGGTTCTTCTGCATGAAGATTCGTTTTAATCTGCATTAATGAAGATTTCTAATTTCTGTGGATGCATGTTATATGCTTACGTCTGTCTTTTACCCTGTACGCCGTTATCTGTGTGAGAATACTGATTATATTTTAGTACACTGGTGGATTGTTCTACAATTTCAGTTTGTTCTCATTTGCTGTAGGTGACATGGAATTTAAACAAAATAAATTTCTGCCTGCTGACAAACAAGTTGTGACTGCTAATCCCGATATAAACACTGTAAGTTTGTTTCTTTTTATACATTTTGTCTAACTTCCTAGTTGATACAGAGATCCACAACAAACTTGTCCTCCAATTATGGTAGAATCAATGATGAAATGATAGGTTATGACTCACTGTCGCTGCTACAAGTTTAAGTAGATGACTTTTAATATCCGTATGTGATGATTGATTGATTGATTGATACATTGTTTTATTATGGACATTTTTATAGGTGGAGCTTTGTGATGAAGATGAGTTTTTAGTGCTAGCATGTGATGGGATATGGTAAGCTTCTCAATGTCTTATGCTTTCATGTTGACTTTTATTAGAAATTTATCATATAGTTGTACAGTATAAAAGATGTTTACAACGACAACAGCAACATGCCTTGTCGCTTTTTCTAACTAGAGAAAATGATCTTAGGATGGGAGAAGTTTCTTGTTTCTTGCCCGACATATGGATATTTTTGCTCATTCCGTGAGTTGTGGTCATACGAATGGCAAGATGCAACTAATGCCCTTACATGCTGCCTTTACCAGTTTTGTTCGTTGCTTATCATTTATCGATAAAGCATACATATGATTTCAGGATTTCGCTTTGTACAGTTTCATTTTAATACTTCCCCTGCAATGAGTCTTTTAATTGAATCCTTGAATTTTTGTGATGGGATCTATTTCTAATTATTTCAGGGATTGCTTATCAAGCCAGCAGTTGGTAGATTATGTGCATGAACAACTGCTCTCGGTAAGTTTGTTTTCCTTAACTAAGATTCTGCTCCATTTAACAACTTGCCCTTGTTCTTTTCCAAAAAATTAGATTTTATGATTAGTAGCTCATCTTACTTGGTTAAGATGTGACAGTAACTTAGGTGAAGATTTGATTTACATACACCACATTCTAATGTGATAATTCACATGATATTATCTACATATCCAGGAGACGAAACTTTCGACCGTATGTGAGAGGGTACTTGATCGGTGTTTGGCACCATCAACCACTAGAGGTGAGGGATGTGATAACATGACAATGATATTGGTGCAATTCAAGAAACCCACTCGGTCTCCTGAAGCAGTAGCAGAGCAATCCACTTCAAACGAACAAGCTGAATCTGAACCAAAACCAGAGGAAAGCCAAAGTTAATGGGGGCTGTTTGGTGCAGCTGTTCATAAGTGTGGACTACTTGTTTGAATATGTCTGGATGCTCGTTATCATTTTCTAGCCTTACTTACAGTGATTATTCTGATTTACTCCCTCCTGTCCTAATAAGACATATTTAACTGATTTTGGAGAGATTAAGGAGTGAAGTTAAATTAGTTAATTTTACTCATTTTTCTAAAATGCCCTTATATAAATTTTCAATGACATTAACATACCTTCCCAATCTAAAATCTTTTTTTCCATGCTTTCTAATTGAAATGATGATCTTACTACATATATATAACACACACATATATATTTATATATGTATATGCACACACACATACACCCCCCATAGACACACACACACACACAAATACAAACTCCCACTTCTCCCCTCAACACATACAATGTATACACATTCACACGCATAAATACATAAATACACACACACACACAAATATATATATATATATATGTGTGTACATATAATTGTGTGAGTATGTACACACACATATAGATACACACGTATATACATAAATACACGCATACACACACATATATTTATATAATGTGTGTGTATGTCTATATGTGTGTGTATACATATATAAATACACACACAAACACACTCACTCATATATTGGTAAATTAACGTCAATTCATCGATAAACAAATTAAAATTCAACAATTTAAGAGTTTTATTGATTGGAAAATTCTATGTACCTAAATGGATATACTTACCAAAAACCAAACACACTTGAAGGAATAAAATAGGGGTGTTTTAGGAAAAAACTTGACAAAAATTTAAATTATGTTTTATAATTATGACCAAAACCAACTTCTAAATGTTGTCCTATAATTAGGACCGAAGGGAGTATATAAAAAATATTGCATTGTTTTTGCCTCTCGACTGCCTCCTTTCTTCTATATCTCGCATATTGTTGTTAGAGAGGACGGCTCAGGAAAGCACCCAAACTAAAATTTTGTTGGCG
This sequence comes from Acacia confusa, assembly GCA_037074495.1. Taxonomy (NCBI): domain Eukaryota; kingdom Viridiplantae; phylum Streptophyta; class Magnoliopsida; order Fabales; family Fabaceae; genus Acacia; species Acacia confusa. The sequence continues at coordinate 37,845,926 of CM073506.1, forward strand.
GACATGGTCCTTTCTAAGCAATTTAAACCATTCCACTGAAGTTGGTATGTAAATGTTAAGGGCTTTGGTTTTTTCATGTTACATAAGAAAAAAAGGATTTCTATACACACATGAAATAGTGGGATCCACATATAATATGTATATGTAGGTCCTATCATTTTATGTGTGTGTGACATGAGAAAATGTTTTTCTTACAAAGACGAAAAAATATTTTCCCAAATATTAATTGCACCGAGCTTATTGCTTCCAGGGCATCCCTCCCATAAAAGTGGTGGGTTTCATATCTCAAGTCGCCAAATGGGTGTCTGGAATCGTGGATCCGTTCCAAATTGTTAAAATAAAAATGAAAATGTGATTTTTAAAATTTTTTTCCCTTTTTGAAAAAAGCGATCTTGGGTAAAGCAAAATCGGGGAATGAAAATCAAAAACAAGGAAGACACTGGAAACAAACGAGGATTTTTTTTGGGGCATTTAGCAGAGTTTAAAGGCCCAATGGAAATTTATAAATCTCATTTTCCATTGAATTTCATTTACTTGAATAATCCTAAAATTATATACCTTAATCTATCGCATGGACCATTCGTTTGGGATACTATGCTGGTCGAGGAAGAGGCAACTATTTGTTTAATTGTTTCCATTTTCCAAATCAAAATCGAGGAACACGATCCCGAATCACGATTATGAGAATCCCTAATTTTCCGGGGGCAATTTTGGAATTGAAGATTCTTTCTTGGAAAGTTAAAACTTCAAGCTATATAAGGATTTTTTTCGTAATTTCAAGTCGCCCTTCGTTTCCTTTTACAGAACTAGTCCACCACCCGCCCAATGCGCGGGCCACACGTGAATAAAATTGGCTAAAAATAAACTTGTGTGAAATTTGTTCATTAACTATGTCCACAAAAATGGCATAAATGGTAAGAGATCTAGGATTAGTCTCTTGGGATATGGATTCGATCTACCGTTGCTGGGATTCCTTTGATAGGTGATCTTGTAAGTCTCCAACAAGTGCTCATAGAACCCGGGATCGTACCCTGACCTTGATGGAGGACTAGTGTCGAGCCCCTCTAAAAAATTTTATACTACCAAAAAAAAATTCACATATATAATACAACTCGTCGCATAAGATTAATTGGAATATATGTTATTGTGCAGAAATATAAAAACACATAATACTTTAACCCTTATAACACATTTTTGTGACGATCTGGCGGTAGGATTATGACTGACCAGCCTCCTTATACTTCAACCCTTCTCTACTCTACAAATAATACTCCTCAATCTTTAATATAAGACATAGTTAGGAAGTTGATCTTATTCCTAAATATATGACAAAATTTTTATATTTGTCAATCTTTTTTTTTAATTTACCTTTATTAATATTTCTTTAACAATAATCAAGAAGGAGAGAGAATGAAGAAATTAAGAAAAGTGAATATGATATTTTAAAAAATACATATCACATTAACTAACTTAACCAACTTCTTTAATTTAATCAAATTAGATAATTAAGTCTTATAGTTAAGGATAGGAGAAGTAAGATTTTATCCGAGTTCTTTCACTAATGGAGGAAAGGTAGTTGGAAAAATTATGTAACCTTGTGAAATTCCAGAACCACGCAGAGTGATATCTATAAAAACCAATCACTAGAAATAGCCATGACTCCTGATTACAAGGAAATTATAAAGCAGATTTGAAAGGAAATACTGTGAGAAACATTTTTTACCTCAGTCGCAACAGATAGATGTCCTTTGCGTCCACTCTTTTCTCCTTGAAGCTTTAACTGAGATGGAGTGACAGACAATAACAAGTGTCACCAAAAGTTATTACAAATAATCTCAGGACTGAGTTACAAATAATCCCAGGTAAGTATAATTCTTGAGGATGACTACCCAATTCCCAATATTGGCGTCGGTAAGCATAGGGTATATACGTCATTGAATACCACTCAATGGATTTTATCTATTATCAGGTTGATTAACAATATATCAAAAAAAATTTAGTTTTAATACTGATAAAAGTTATAAATATTATTGTCTCTGGTCTTAAATATAAGACATAATTGAGTTTTTTTTAAAAAGATTAAGAAAGTTAAATAAGTTATTTAATCATATCATATGTTATACATGATTAAATTATATACCAATTTATAAGTTAAATAAATTAGTTTTAAGAAAAAAAATGATAAATATAAATACTTCAAAAATAATTTAATTAGCTTCCTTAATCTCCCCAAAAAAATCAACAAGGTCTTATGTTTAGGACCGAAGATAATACATATTTTTATGTGGACAATTACTTATGATGATATTAGCACCCATTAATTATTGAAAATTGCCGTCCATGCCAATATTTGCACCGACGCCAATGTAACATAGATGAATACAAAGACAGCAATAAAACAGCAAAGAAGCCATCAAAGTGTATAGCTAAGCTTGAGTTAAAAGAGAGATGGAACTAAATTATTGACTTAGAGAATAAGATAAGAGAATAATATTTTTACCTTGTAGTTATTCTTCCTAACATCAAAACCCATTGGTGTTGCCGTTTGCTCAATTCTTGAAATTATCTCATTCTCTGGACATTTGGATGTGAATCTTGTTTCCCTTTTAACAAGTCCCTAGCAGCAGCCAGAAAGGTAAAATAATCATAATCCATATTTTAAAATAATTTTTTTTTTGGATCAAAATGGAGAGATTTGGTACTCCTATTCCAAAAAACTTCAACCCAAAGACATAGTAGAGTAAAACGAGAACAAAAATATGCCATTAAGCAATGGTGATCAGATCTCTTGTAATTAGAGAAATGATTTTCTTCATATTCAACCCATTCCAAGCCTATATTTTGGGAGCCAAGGTTTAATAAGAGACAAGCCACCGTTCTTTTTGCTATGAGCATACCATTTGTTTCTCAAAAAGACTACTAAGGTTAAGGCCTTGAGATGTAGAGATAAGTTCAAAAGCATTCATAGCCATAGGTGCAACTGGTTCCTCTTCACGCCTCTCAACAACTAAGTTTTGAGAATCCTGTGCACCACAAGAAATATTAAGATCATAAATAGAGCTCAGATGCTCTAATGAATCATAATAAAGACAGAAGTAAAATAAAATTCACACCGCTGATTCGTTGAATATAGCATCTACATCATCAAGACTAACATCAGCTTGCTCGAATCTAGTAGGCACATATCCCTTCTTAAACCAATCATTCTCAATTACCTCAGCAAATGTTATTCGCTGTTTCACATCACCCAAAAAAAAAAAAGAGCAAGTTTAAACGTCTTTGGAAAACAGCCTATATCAGGCATCAGCCAAAACAAAGATTTATGGAGACATGAAGTGACTTTCAGCTAAATTAGCAAAGGCAAAGGGCATACTGTAGCAGGATTGGGGTCAAGAATTCTCTTGATTAATTTCTTTGCACTTGATGAGAACCAAGGAGGGCATGTGAAATCAGCCTTAAAGATCTGAGTCATGGTATGTCAAGAACAATTTGAAGCAACACATAATCAGAAAACAGAAATAAAGGCCTATGAGTTCCTTCCCAAGTATGGCCAAAAAAAATAATAATTAGCTTTTTATATAAAGCCATAATGTTATTATCTTCAAAGGGCAAGTAGCCAGCCATTAAAGCAAAAAGAATAACACCACATGACCAAAGATCTGCCTTTGTGCCATCATAGCCTTTGTTGTGGATCACCTAGAAAAATGAAAGCAGAAATTACCAAAAAAAAAAAAAAACAAGAAGAAGAAGAAAGGTCATGAGAAAAAGATATGCTGAATTGCAGCAACAGCCAAAATACCTCTGGGGCAACATAATTTGGTGTACCACATGTTGTATGAAGCAGCCCGTCTTCCTCAGTTAGGTCAAAGGATAATCAATTCAAAAATTGAGAATCACTATTTGATATTAAAAAAAATTAATAAATATACAAACTCGAAGTTGTCGAGGCAGTGCACTCAATCCAAAATCTAACCTCCATTAGCATCCAGCAACAAATTTTCAGGCTGTAACAGACAAAATACAGTTAAAAATGTTACTTTTCTTTTTCCTTCTCACTCTCCCTGATGCTCTCTTAGTTGGATCAGTACATCCCATCCTAGACATAATAAGTACACTCAGAATACATAATTGGAGACAAGAGTGCACTAACTCGCCCAAGAAAACAAAAAAGCCAGGCAAAATAAGAAAGATAATGGAAGTTACAAACAACGATAGAGACTCACCTTCAGGTCCCTATGACAAACACCTCTACCGTGACAGTAATCTAAGGCACATATAAGCTGCTGGAAATATTTTCTTGCTTCATCTTCTTTTAACATGCCCTTGCATGCCTGCTCAAGAACATAACAATAAAATTGGCACCAGACTCAAATTACAATAGTTTACCAGAAGAAGAAAAGATAAAGGCTAGCTATCTTACAATTTTATCAAACAACTCCCCACCAGTCACAAATTCTAGTACAATATATATCTTGGTCTTGCTAACCATCACCTACAACATAAATGCTGCATAAGTTGCTTCTTATGCATAATATAAAGGGAAAAAATAAATTTAAGGGAGAGTCTTGATGAATGATCATTCTCCCATACAAAAATTTGAGTAAATTTGAAGTCAATAAAATAAATTATACAAAATCAAAATACATGGAAGCAGTCATTTACTTCCTCCTAACCTCATACATGCGAATGACATTTGGGTGCCTGACCAATTTCATTGTAGAAATCTCTCGCTTTATCTGCATAACACATACACAAAATATAAATGAGACTAGAATGTTCAAGCATGGAAGAATAGAGTCCTACAGTCCTACTCATTTAGCAGGAGAATGCCACACTCGCACAAGTTATACAAGCCATAGCACCAAAGCATGGTTAGCTGATCTATTGCAATGTTGTGCAACACAAAGAATGTGAAACTAACATGGTCAGGTATACTTATCCTAACAGCACTAGCTATTTTATTGCCTCTCAATAACAAAACTAATATGTGAGGTAGTCTGCAGAATTTCGGAAAGTTCAATCACCAACCAATTTCATAGTATAGTCCATTTTTGCTTGGTCCAACCAATTTTGTAGGGAAGTTCAGTCACCAAGGAAATGACGATTAAGCAGGCTCAGAAAGCGAATGAATCCAATAAAATAGAAGAATATCCATTGAGACAAATCAGTCAGAAGCTCAACAAAGATAACCGAGTAATCTTACTCAACTTTGATCACTTTCCACATAAGTAAAGAAAAATACCCTATTCCTAATTACACGAGATTTCCTCTCACCATTTTCAGCTTTTAGCTGAGTCTACAGGGAACACATCAAATCACAGTTGGCCATTTTCCTTAATATGCAATTACAGAGGCGTGCAAGATTACATCATTTCTCAATTAGCATAACGAAGGAATATTCTCAATTGATAAAGCAGAACAACTGCTCCCAACAACCAAATGGCGAAAAAAATAGACCCCAAAGACAGTTCAGAAAATTAAAAATTAATTCAACAAATAAACCGGAAAATTTGACTTGTTATAATTTTGTTCTGAAAGAAAGAAGACCAGATCAACTATTACACAAGTTCAGAAGAAATATGTAAAGGCATAGCTGAACTTCTTTTTATAATTTTTCCTGGGGCTATCAACTGCTCATCCGGGGGACCTACAGAAAATTGTGAAGCTCTTGGCTATTGGTCCGATAAGCAAAGGAATAGGTGGAAGATAAAAGCACAAGTGTTGTTTGCTTTTCTTATCCACTATTGGCTAAAAGCTATCTATTGGCTATTGTTTCAGAATCTATTTCCCATCGCATTTCTCCTTCCCGTTAATCCTTTTCGACATGGAAAAGCAGTGACTCAACCCAGAGAATCCATTACCCAGCAATGTTACAAAGGCTTCACAAAGCCCTCCGATCTTCTCAACCTCTCAACGTTCCTTCTCCGACATTATCGCCATCGTGTCCTTCACAACTCCACCTACCGCCTACCACACTATCACGTCGACAGCTCACGGTTTGCAGCAACTCTTGCTTGCTCCTTCTTCTGGGTGCTCATGCACTGCCTCTTCCTCCACCTCTAGGAGCTCAAGAAAGTGACCGCACTCCAGAGAATTCGACCCTCAATGCTAATGGCTGCACCAGCAGAAAACCCACCAAGGCCGTGTTCTTTGACATCTCCATTGACGGTGAGCCTGCTGGTCGCATTACCATGGGCCTTTATGGAGATGATGTCCCCACAGGGGTCGATAGGTAATCATAATGTCGTCTAGGCGTAAAAGCTCTCGCATTTCCAAAATCCCAATAACAAACACATGAAGTTTGTCCGTACTGATTATGTTACAGAACTACATCTACAGGTTCAGTAAGATTGTGAGCGGAGCGGCGGGCATTAGCTACAGAAGAAAAGAGTTTATCAAAATCATGCCCAACTACGTGCAACACGGCGGACTTAGATCCTATGGGGTGGATGCCGAACTTGCAAAGAGGACAGGAAGCAATTTGGGAACGGAGAGTCTTGCGGAAGAGTGGGAGAGAACATACGAGGTATGTCCAGGCACAAAGAACTTGGCTGGAAGCGTAGGCATTATTGTGAGAGATCCATCAAAACCCCCTCCAAAGCTGAAGCTGGTTGCAAGAAAAGGGAAACTAGAAATTGATCAGGAGGAGGTTGGAGTTGAACCCAACGGGACTGAGTTTGTGATTGCCACAAAGGATTCTCCGGAATTGGATGCATCCACTCTTGTCATTGGAAGAGTGTTGGAAGGAATGGAGGTTGTTAAGAGGATTGCGCAGGTGAAAACTGTACAGGAGAATACCGCTTCTCCGTATTTCAGGTGAGTTCTGCATCTCTTGAATCTGTCGTCGGCGGCTTCTTGGTGTTGTGTTTCTTCTTTCACATCACAATTTAGCGCTAAATGGCCGCGATTTTCAAAGATTCCCTTGTGGGAGACAGGAAAATCTAACAACGAGCAACAGAAAAGCTTTAATCATGAGACATCTTACCGTATTCATGCATCTCCAAGTAGCGTGAAGGCTGATAAGGGGCTGTAACTATTTTACTCTCACAATCATGATTTTGCATTCTGAATCACAAGTGCTGACGAATGCTTACGGCTAGTTTATGTGCTCTCTGCCAATCTAAAGGTAAGATATATTATTAATTAGATTATGATATTGCAGGGTAGCAAAACTAATAGGAGACAAGAGGGCTGTTGTAGCAGAAAGAGGATTCAACCGCCCTTATTCGAAAGTTTTGGTTACAAACTGTGGTGTATTGGGGTGACAACAAGTACTATTCACTCTCCTTCTCTGCTTTACTTCCTTTGTATTAGATCACATCTCATGCCAAACTCCATTGTTAAACTGTCATCCGTTGACGTTTGATAAATACTATGCAATGCTTGCTGTTCTTGTTGCAAAATGCAAATGAGGGGGAAATAAAATTACAGATCTACCCCCAAGGCCCTGCAGTCGTGAATCTTAACGTAACAAAGTGTTTTCTTTTGCTTGGAGGAATTGATCAAATATAGAAGAAAGAAAGAAAGGAAAACAGCATGAAGAACTGACAACAGTAGTGTAACTGAACCAATAGGATCATCCACCTGCATCCACGGTGCACAGTAAGAACCTAGAACTCTCCAGGTGAAAATTTCACAGCAATAGGACATGCCCACACATTCAGTGCACAAACTACTAAGGTAGTTTCAGGCTACTTTCTCCAATATTGACGGACAAATGTAACATAGGGAAGCTTAGATAATTTTTTTTTAGGATTAAATTTTAACCAAACCTTCATGGTGTCTGTGTTGATTTAATATTTTGACAGTATCAGCTTCACACGTACTCTTTTTTTTTTTTTTTTTTGCTCAGAAAGACACACGTACTCTGACAATAACAAAAACAAACCAACAAATTTATCCAGGTTCTTGTTGAACAAATTACACCCATATATGTGACATTGAGATCATTCGAGTAATCAAGAATGGGCTTGCTCGAGGAACAGGCTGTACAGTGTTTTTTTTTTTTTTTGGCTCTGAAATACTGTGTTCAAATATAGTAAAGTGATTCCAAGATTTCTTGTCGACCATATTGCCATCCACCAGGTTACAGGGGCCTATACTAGCCTAGTTTCCTTTCTAACCGTCCAGTTATTATACACAAGCTGGATTTGCCAGAAATGCCTTAAGAATGGATGTGGATGATGGAAATTTGCTTGGTGAAGGATCCGAACAATTTTTTTGATGATGGAAAGCATATATCTCTGTTACCAACCTGGTTCCTCTTCACTCATTGAAGCAATCTAGGGACAGAAGTGCCTGTGCTACCTGATTGGATCAAACTGCATTGGCTTATTATAGGGTACTCTCTCTAATACTTATTATAACGCACCAATTAATAAGTGTATTTAATCATTTTTATGAGGCATTTGTTTCCAAAGAGTATTAATTGTTTTTTCCCCATGTATGCCCATAATTAATAAGAGTAATGGGCGAGAGTAATAATTAATATAATACTAAAATTTAGTGTAATTAGTAGGGGTAACATGAGAATTACTACCTCTGGTCCTAATTATAAGACATAGTTGACTTTTTTTTAAAAGATTAAGGAATTTAAATAAGTTACTTAATCATTTTATAGGTTATGTATCATTAGCTTATATATTAATTTATTAATCAAACTAATTAATTTGAAGAAAAAATAAAAATACTCTAAAGTAATTTAATTAACTTCCTTAATTTCTCCAAAAAAGTCAACTATATCTTATAATTAAGACTGGAGGGAGTACTTATTATAGGATAATTTTATTGAATTTAACTATTTTTATTGGTTTGTAAGAATTGTTAGTTGATGCCTTATAATAAGGATTATGTGTAGCATATGTCTTAGATATTTTCCTAGAAATGGGGTATATTTTGAATTGCTGGCTCTTCTCGTCAAACTATTGATTATGATAATCAACTATACTTAATCATTCCATGGATTGACAAAACTCTATCAGTATTTTAGATCAAAAATTGCATGACATGTAGAAATAAATGAATAAGAAAACAACACAAGACTAAATTAGTAAAAGAGAATGTGACTGTAATACAAAAGAAGCATGAAGACCAACATAGAGTTATTTTAGCAGTGTAAACCTCTACTAGATCCTTTTGGATTCTCAAGTTCGAGTCCCAATGGAGTCACTTGTGTTAGGAGTAGAAGTCACGAACCCCAAATTGGATACCAAATAATAATATCAAAAACAGAAGAAGCAGGAAGACGACAATCCATTCTGCTTACCTACAATGCACACATTTCGCACCTTCAATATTCATATGATTCTTTCCACATACCCCATCTGGTGGGAGTCTCATATGTAAATTGTAAATAAATAATTAGGTTAGTTAGTAGGAAGGGATTGGTAGCTAGTTAGTTTTTGGTTAGTTATTAGTAACCCTTTTAGTGAGTTTGCTAATGGGTCTTGAGATGTTGCCTATATAAGGCGTATGACTCTTCATTGTATCTCTATGCTTTTTTATGATGAATGAATAAGAGCATCACCAGATTTTCTCTCCTTTCCCCTCTGTTTCTCTGCTCCTTTCTTCTCTAATTCTCTTTTAACCATCTATTCATCTCCTTCCTCCTCTCTTCTCTACCCAAATCCTCTAATTTCTACAAATAATCTAATAGTGGTATCAGAGCGTGTCATCCTCAGCTGCTTCTGTTCAATCTCTGATTAGTCGTGAATACGATCCAGAACAACAATCAAGAAAGTACCGAACATTGCATTCCAGGTCTTACAGAAATATGATCTCTTTCAACACTGCTCTTTGTTGCAGCAGCATTCATGCACAGTCACGGTTGGGAGGTTAACACCGATTTTGAAGTCCTCGACCGAACACCGTCAGCTAAGGCCATCGCCAGAAAAACAAGAACCAACCTATAGGTATACACCTAATAATCTAAGAGTCATGTGCACTGAGCTGCCCTTTTATTGGCATTCAAAACATATTGTTTTGATTCACACATGCAACTAGCTACATTCCGTACCGATCAAGGTTTCTAACTACATAAACCTTTAGGATTTTGAGCCCGCAAAATTTTCAAACACCATTAGCCATCATTTAAAGGGGAAAAAGTAAAGAAATGCCAAGGCATATTAAGGTATTTCCAGGATAATAAACCATATAGGGCAAAGTTACTTACATTTGTACATATATCATAGTTGTCTTTTGGTGATAAAAACCAGTTCAAAACAATATTTGTATTGAAGAAATATTTATTTTATTTTATTAGAGGACCTTTGCTGATTTGAGGGATATTAGGTGCTTAATTAGAGGGATTTGCAATGCTAAATTTTGTTGTTCATTGTGTATATATTTTGTTATTCTATCTTGTCCATACACAAAGAAAACATTTGGACACATTGAGTTATCACCTACAAGGTATCAAAGTGAGACTGAAAATCAAATCACACTTGACCAAACATGGGGAACTCATTAGAGAGTAGATCAATGGCAACCAGGGAGTCAAACCTTGCTCCAATAGACACCCTTATCCATGGTAGGTTCTAGCATATACATATTCTCAATCCAACTCTCTATCGAAAAGATCAAAATTGGGAGTGAGATCAAGCAATCAAACTTGAGCCATCATGGCTGGCCAACTTGATGATTTAGTGGTGAGAATGCTGCACAAGTATTAGAGATTGTAACACAAGTTTGGCAGATGAAAAAAAATGACAGGGAGGTGAAAGACTAATATATGGAAATGATATCCCTCTAGCAGGAGCTTCATAATCACTGTGAAGATGAATGGAAATGCCTTGAAGATCGAGTTTTCTTTAGAAACAGGATTGGAAAAGTGAGGTTAGACGTGAAGAAGCAAGGCAAGAGGCTAAGCAAAAGGAGACAATACCACTGTTCCTGATGCTTTTACAATCCTGGGTATGCACATTGGAAAGAAAACAAGATACTTGTTAGGAAGTAAGCTAGAAATCTATTGATCAGAAGCCACAAAAGAAGCCAACGAGAGTTGGCACAAATGGTAAGGAACAAACTTAAGTTCCAAAAGGATGAGAGTTCGATTGAGTTGTGAGGACTTCTTTGGTAGACGATCTCGTAAGTCCCTTATAAGTGTTTAAAGAGCCCTGGGGCCGTGCCCTGGCCTTGGTGAGGGACCGGCGCCGAACCCACGTAAACTTTTTTATATCAAAAAAAAAAAAAGAAACCACAAAAGAATGCAAGGAATCGTGGGTATCAAGCCAGTATTGAGACCCAACCAAAGAAGCATATACAAGATGGCCATGAGGCTGTTAACGACACTTCCAATAATGAAGGATTGGGAAAGATTTTATAAATGTTATCTACTCTGCAATAATCTTTTTATTTTTTGTTACCCATCTAGTATCCAGAGCTTCGCCCTAACTAATCTGGATCGGACCTGCGTCGCACACCTGGCTATAGTGGGAGAGTCTCCTAATGGGGATTTTCTGCATTCACAAGGCTCGAATTCGAGACCTTTCTGGTTAGTCATAAACAATGTTGTCACAGAATCAATGGCCCCAGAGGTAACTTGCTTCATCCTATAAAAACCTCCAATAAAATATTACCCTCTGGATTATTTATTCTGAGGCCTCTGAACATAGAACTTGTTTCGTTGTTTACTTTACATATTCGTCCTTGGAATCTGAAAGTTAAGGTTGCATATGAAACTTCGATTTTAACGCTTCTGTGTCTAGGCGGTGGCAATGGGTTGGCTCTCATCGATTTCCTTTACTGATCGCCACACTTTCTATGTTGGGTGTACTAATTAAAAGGCAAATCTGAAGTACCATCTACATTCATCAATGTACACGCTATGATTCAAAGCCAATTTAATACTAATATCCAGATTTTACATAATAATACTGGCACTAAAATTTTCAACATGTTGGGACCTTTACTTAGAACTATTATGGCATTATACACCGAAGCTCTTGTGACAATGGATGTGTAGTTGCGTACAAATTTGGTGAATCCGTGCAAAAAAAAAAAAAAAAACCGGAGATAACATGTCACAGGTTGACATTGATATTGTCAGATGACATGAAAATATTGGGGGTGCGAACAGTGGTCTGTTGATCATCTAGTGGTAAGAATGGTCAATGTGGTAAAATGGCGTTTGAATAATTTCACAATTTGAACAAATGAATTCTTAGTCTCCACTCTCCAGTAACAATTAACAACTCTTTTTTTTTATTATTATAGTAATAATTTTTTTCATTTGGGCTCTGAAACTTAGTCCCCACTCTCCTTCTATGTTCATTTCGGGTCATAGAAATCATGGTAAGGAAATAAAGGTAGTTGTCGTAGGAATACAAAAGGCTTATTTACCTTCCAGTTGCACGGCCTCAGCACGAGTTTAAACGATAAGTCGACTACCCTTGAGAGCATTAGCAGTGCTTGACCTTTTCCAGGCTTCACTCAAACATGATGGAATTGATGATTCTTTAGGATTTTAATTTTAATACAACATCAATTCATAAGAACGAGACGGGGGAAAGGTAGATTACATCATGAGGAAATCTATTCCGAGCTGTAGAGATTCAGTGACCAAGTAACATTTAATCCAGCAAAATTATAGGACCTACCAAAACTGTGTAACATGAATGCGGCTAATGCCTCACAAATTGACTGTTATCATCAGCAACAATTTTGTTACCATAAGGATTGTTGTCGCTGAATCCATGTCTGCTCCCTTCAATTTTACGCATTTTCTTCCTATGCTTTGAAGCCCCGCTGTCTATGCCTAAACTCACCTTTGGTGGATTTGAAAAACAGAATGAAGCCGCCACAACCTGTAATCATCAGCAAATATTATGACACTGTTCCACTGCACCATCTACTTATTGAATTTCTTCTTTGGAAAGTAAGAAGATCATTCGATTTAATATTCATGTTGAGGTGTAGAAGACTCGTCACTGCTTAACAGATAGTCTATTTTCATCCTGACATCCACTCACGTGAGATGCTATGCTCTCCCTTCTGAACACTACCCCTGTGTTTGGATGAAGAGTAAATTAAGGGAAAAGGAATATTAGAAGGGCGAACTCCCAAAAATTATAAATATTTTTTATCAATTTGGAAAATTTTCCTTCCTAGTATTCACTCCACCCTAATTTTTCCCTCACTTTTCTCTTCATCCAAACATAGCCTACAAGTCCTCCTCCTTTCTATTGCCACTCGATTTTCATTTCAGTCACACACATGCACATCCAGTATTATTCAAATCATTTCACATGGGCACCATAGTTCACTTTCTCAAGGATCTTACTAGGCCTAAATCAATTATGGTATGTTTAATAAACGCAGTTATCCATCTAGTTGCTAGAAATCATGGGCAAAAAATAAAAAAGAAGGCCAAGTGTAAGGTGAAAGCTGAACCTGTAAATCAAGGCGATGAACATTAAAAATGTCCTTCATAGAGTGTGAATTATATGCAAGAATATATGATCTGTAAGCATCTTTAGCTGCCTTGTTCAAATAATAATTGTTACCCACCAACTTTTCCTGCATAAATCATATCATCCTTTATATGTTAATCAACAGTTGATTACTTTGATGGACAAGGCTTAAATAAAATAAGGAAGTAGGAATGTACCAGGTGAGACTGTACATTTGCCAATTTCTTTTTCATCAAATAAATATTCTTTCATAGGAACCTTCGCTGCCTGAAATTTAATCAATATTAAATTTAGATGATATAAGCTGAATTAAACTTCCTAGAAAAGTTGAGGGAATGAGGTCCTGGGAAACATGCATCAACTGCCTTTCACTTGTCTAATTTTCTTCTCACGTCACTCAATCCTCAAGTATCTATTATGGACACTAATTTATAAGGTCCAGTAAATGCATACAATGAGAACTATTGGATCAGCTTATTTATCATCCTATGATGTTAAATAGTGAAACTGACCTTTAGATAGCGAAGAAATTGCAACTCTTCAGGAATCAGGAAAGCAAAGCATTTACTTTGCCACCTTTCCCACGAGCTGTTCGACCAACCCTGTGGGTGTATTCCTGGTAGCAGTGTGAAAACCATGTCATAATTTCCGTTAAGCATAACAAAACCAGGAAACAAATAACAATGAAATGGTAATCAGTGAAGAACAAGGCGTACCTTAGGTTCATCAGGAGGATCATACTGCACAATGCAGTCCTGCAAAAGCAGAAAAGGGAGAAAATAATAAAATGTTAAACACAGCCATTATATAATTCATAATGAATGATAGGTCAAAAGATCCAAGAATATAATAATCCACAATTTTCTTATCACTAGGCTAGCAACCCTTGAGGTCAGCTGATCCTACCAAGAAAACACATACTAGATTGTTTGATTACACGTTAACTCTTACAATTAGACATGTATTTTTCATCCGACAAGTTTTCATTTTTCTCATAAAACAGTAAACAGAAAATGCAGAAATATAAACATACCACATCAGGTATATCAAGTCCACGGGCAACAACATCAGTGCAGAGCAAAATTCCCTTTTCTGCTTTGCAGAAGTTAAAGAAGGTAGTAGTACGTGTCTGCTGCTTTTGTTTCCATGTATATTATAGCAATCAATCTGTATGTAATTGAGAAGGTCTGCATGAAATTTTACAGAGTTGCATGAAGAGAAAAAGACCATCATCTTTTTTTTGAGTGATATCTCTTCAAGAAGGAGTAGAGAACAACAAAACGCTTGGCACAGGGAACAAGAACATAGCCCTGCTGCAATCCTTCATTTGTGACCTACATAGATGAGGATTTTGTCAGAAACTAACAAAAAATGATGTTGAACAGTAAGTTTGATGGAAATAAGAAGAGTGGACACATCACCTTGGTTCTCCCATCATCTACATCAACATAGATAGGAGATGTCTGAAATGACAAGCGGGCAAGATTTTCAACCTGTAATTTTTTTTTGGGGGGGGGGGGGGGGGGGGAGGTTTCATTATGAAGCTGAAACAATATGAAGGCAATAAGCCTGGCCTTGCCCATATTCTCACTTTCAGGTACCGCAGACATCATTCAGTTCCAACTTCTAGTGTTTTGGAACAGATAAATTCTACACATATTTGAAAAATTACTAGAAAAGCTGACATAATAGTGAAGATTAAACAAACCTTTTTTGTTTGGGTGGCTGAAAACAAAGCTGTTTGCCTATTCTGTATAGAGAAACAGATTTAATTAGCCCACAAGCATTCAGTAAAAGTATAAAAATTCAAATACTAAAAATAAAATTTCTCTCACTTAAAGCTATATGAGGATTTTTTCGTAATTTCAAGTCGCCCTTCGTTTCCTTTTACAGAATACTGAGTTGCAGACTACAAAAGGGTCATCACTTGAACACTATTCAAGCCCATGAGCGCTCAATGTTCTGCCTTTTCAGCGTTCAAGCTTTCTCTCTCTTCTCTACTACCCTTTCTCTCTCTGAAACGGTAAATTGGCCCCGCTGGACTTTAATTTCCATGACTTAGAAAAACAAACAAAAAATAAATTTAGAACAACGCGACGATACAATGAAGGCAAAGCTCTCTCTACGTATGTCTTCTATTCTCCTCCCACCAAACCTCCCCTTCACAAATCACAATCCTTCACTTCACTTAATTGTTATTCCTTCTATCTTTTTCTGGTCTCTGTTTTCACATTATGCATATATAGAATCCTTCTGTCATGATTGACTTTACATTTTCGGAAAAAACGCGGTTTTATTCCTACGACACCTATTGGAAATTTTGCCCTGCGACCCTGCTACTGTGCTCCTTCCGTTGAAAACTCAAAACTGAAGGTTGAGATGAAAAGGGGTTTTGTTAATTCTCATCAATTTTACGGCTCCCTTGATAATTTGAAGGTTAAGCACAAATACCGTTGTTTGTCGGAAGATTTTCTGGAGTTGCAGAAGGTTAGAGTTATGTTTTAATTTGCTTAATTATACTTTTGGTTTTGGTACCATGTGTTCTATTCTATGTTTTGTCTTGCCGCTTTATTATGCTTTTTGATCCCAAAAGTTCTCTTTTTTTTATTCCGGACTGATGCCACTTAGGCAAAATAATGGAGGGGGAAGTGAATTGTTCTGTCTATGTTTGAAGAATAATTGATGGGGAAGTGAATTGTTCTGTCTGTGTTTGAAATTGCTTGCATCGCCACGTTGAAGGGTTCTGAAAGTAGATCGCCGTTTTATACCTTTTCTTTTACTCCATTATAATTGGAGTACAGATTCCCAACCCCCACACTTTTATCTAGAAATATTTGAAGGCTTGAAGGGGAAGATTGTCTTTATATTTGGTTGGGGTTTTATCTTTAGATTAGGAGTTTAAACTTATTATCAGTTACAACGATGTGCCAGGAGTTTGTTTCAAAGAAGAAGAAATTGCAAAATCAAGAGCAGAAGAGAGATATGCTCGTGGAAGAAGTTCGGTATGAAACACAATGAGTTGTTTTATGGTTTCTGTATTTTCTGAGTTTCTGTATAAATTGAGGCTCTCTGCATTATGTGTTACTGCTTCCAGGTTCTTGAGGCAACGTTATAATTACCTAATCAAGTCACAGTTAAGCAAGGTTGAATCAGAACTTTGTGTTAATCAAAATGTGCCCATAAGGAGGGATCTGAATCACATTATCAATAAGGTATTGGTTTTTATGGAAAATCCAATTTCCTTTTTCAAATTTGTTTAGTGCAGATGCTTTAGTCTGCCCAAAGTCTGCTCACCATAGTGTTGAATCTTTTAGTACAATTAGGATTTAGTGAGCTCTTGTGATTAGTGTACAGTTTTACATTCAAAAAAATTGAAGAAACAACCAAACAGAGGGATTTTGGACTTTCAAAACTAGAATCATTGGGACTTTGTTTCCATTAACTTCCTTTAACACAGTCAATCATGGAGCAGGAAGAGAGGCGCTGCCGTGGATGAAACCATGCATAAAAAAGAAGCTGAACAATGGCTTAACAAAGGACAACAAAAGCAGCAAGAGGAAAATATCTTGGCAAGATAAGGTTGATTTGGGAGACTGAATTCAATACACTTTGTTTGGTCGAGGAAGAACCTGTTATTTGTTTCAAGTTGGTTATACCTGCGAGTCTCCAAAATCAGAGTTGGAAAATTTTGTCCCAGTAAATATTAACTAGAGATTACAGCGTGTAAAGTGATTCATTTAACCTTAAGTACACTTGCAAGAGATTTGTTACTGACTTGGTTTATCAGAGCTTTATAGCAAGAGAGATATATAAAAGTTTGATGAGTATTAATGGAGGCAGTCCTGCTTTTATTAATTGGAATCAGATAGGGGTTTCGTATAGTGCATAGATTGAGAGGAATGAGTTGCAGTATTTAATATTTATGAGTAATGCGTTAAAATGTATTTGTTTTGCATATATTAACATTGATATCATATTTTCACTAATTGATATGGAACGATGAAACGCTGCTAATATAGCTATTATTCTATTTAAGAATCATCATGCTCACTTTAAATTGTTTTTTAAAATATTGTTGAGAAATAGCTAGATGTAGGTTATGTGTATTGAATGAAGTTGATATTATCTATAACCAAAGAATATTGAATTGTTTGTGTTGAAATACTTCCATAGGCCCCTTAAAATCTATGATTGCAGGGGAATCAAGCTTTTGATAACTTGAAATTGATGTAAATCTTTTGTATCTTAAACAATAAGAGGAATACAATATACTATTTTATTACGGACTAATGAGTATAGTAATTGTGTGGATTTCAATACGTAGGCTTCATTAGTGTTGAGGAGGTCTTCATGCTGGATTGAATATCAATGTGCACATTGTGCTTGCGGAAATATTCTCTCCACAAGAATCAGATCTTAATACCTTTTGATTTGGGTATTGATGTGATTTATGACGAAAATAAAAATTAATAAGTGCATGTATTATTATTAAATAAGTGCAGATTCTTGATATATTATAAATTATCTATAAACAAATTTATATTTATTTAAATTATTTTATATATTTATCCTAAATTTAATTATTAGGATGGTAATACTATTTCTATAAAATTTACTCATATCCTCTCCCTCTTGAAATAACACAGTACTTTGATAAATATATATTTTTATATTATAGTATTTTGATAATAAAATATCTATCAAGATATCATGACAAATATCAACTTCTGTTATTTTTTTTCCCCAACACCTTCTGTTAATTATCCATATAAAACCTTTTATTTTAATTAATCCATATGATATTTGTGAGTTCAGAGACTCATGGCCAAAAAAAGAAAAGAAAAGAAAAAAATACACAGACCAGGTAGTATTTGGAAACCTTTTAAAATTGAAGTTTTGTGTAATACGAGGTAAATATGTGATAGGAGTTTTGTCGTGGCTTACACAAAACCTAGATTTTAGAGAACTTCCAAATCGCACTCAATTAAACGAACTCTGTTGCATTCCAAAAGAAAAAGAAAAAAAAAATCTAAAGGACCATTAATTGCATGTTTGTTTGTTTTTTTTCTTTATATATAAATATTTGGAAAGATGTTAAACTTACACACAATCCAAGAAGTAAGGTGAAATCTCACTTCCTCTTAGGTAATACTAATATTGAGCAATGTAAGCATCTATGATCCTCATAAGTTTGCCTAGGCATCCAAAAATTAGAACGCTTTCTCCAATATTTTGACCAACTCTAAGATTAAATCCTCTCTTTGTTCTGACCTATTTACTAATTAAACCCAAAACAAGGGATTAATTGCATGTTTGTTCAATAAACATATTTAGGCCAAAGGCCCATTTGTAGGGGACAATTACTATTAGGTTATTGTTTTTTTGGAGACATCATAAGCGTACCTGGAAGATACATACGCAGTGACCACTGACCAAACCAAACTCTGAACCACAACCTCAGCAATTAGCGGTATTTTCGACGGGGACACGTGACGCGAGCGAGAAGAGAAGCAAATTCGGCGTCACAGCGGCAGTGAGCTTCTGTTCGAATCTTGAAAGCCCTAGCCGTGCTCAAACAGAGAAGAGGCCACAGAAACTGTTTCTATTTTTCTTTATCTTTAACGCTCCTCTTCAGTGAATGTGCCTCTCTGACACTAATACCCATAGAGAGACCATGAAAGGAGTTGAAAGGGACGGCAGTTCTGTGCCTGAATCGGTGCTGGATGCTGTAAACCAGACTTTGGCCAACGTAGAAGAAGTGCAGTCTCACTTGCACGATTTTTTGTCTCTTTCAGACCCTGAAGTTCTCGCCCAGATGCCACCTCTTCAAAGGGCTCAATCCCTGTTCTTGCTCGCTAAAATCACTTCGACCCTTTATACTTGTAAGTCAAGCTTTGAGCAACAGAACGATTTTTTCTTTTTCTAAATTAAGTTTTATCAAATTATAACTTCAAGCATGATTTTACCTGAATTGATGTATACTCTTATTACTGTTGTTGATTTCCCCGCCTTTTCTCTCCAGTGAAGTTGAGGTGTAGCGGGGTTCATCCAGATGATCATCCTGTCAAGTCGGAGTTAGTAAGTACCTTGCTTATGGATTTGATCAAATGGCTTGTTCTAGTTCCATGCTTACTTAATTGTTACCACGTTTGTGCCTGTGATCACGGGACACCATTCCATTGTGAGTTTTGATGCATGTTATGTTACCGCCATAGCCGTGGTGTATTTTTTTTGGGGCTTTCATGCATGTCATTCAAACAGAAAGCAGAATAGATATAAAACAGAGAGGAATGGCTGAAGAATTAGAGATATTATAGAGTTAAAAGAATGAAAGAGATGATTGAGGCAAAGATTGATGAAGAAATGAGGAATTTTTGGGAGTTGAGAACTCCACTTGTTTCCTTGAGGGATTGGTTCAAAGGTTTTTATTAAGAATGGACCTATGAAATCCCCCAAATTATGTGTTATATTTTCCACATGGTATGCCCCATGTGCCATTGACCATTGCAGTGGCTGCACACGCCATGCCTCTGTTATCGTAGGTGCTCGGGGCAGTGCAAAGATGACGTTCAATTTTAGTCCAACACCTTTCGTTTTATGAAACACGCTGCATTCATTGGGATGCCATGAGGCATGTGTGCCTGTTCCTTTGTGAAAAACTTGCTTTAAGTGCTTTACTAATTTGAATAAACCGGTTCATAATGCTCAAGCCAAGAAATATGAATTTAGAATAAGATAGAGTAAGAAACTATAAAATTCAAAGGGAAAGTCTAACCCAGCCTTTTATGTCACTTTTTCACCCTATTTTTATGTTACCTTTTCTGTATAACAGCAAAGTAATTACTGTGACATTGCCTTTAACAGCGTTACATTGATTGAATTTGTTACAATTATTTACCTTTTAATTTGCAAAGTATGCTTTGGTAATATGTTCTCAACTTTGTCGTATCTTGGTATGTTTCTTTACTATAATACAGAACTTTGGATTTACATTATTGATATTAAATTTTGGTCCTTATCAATATTCAATTCATTTCTTTCATCCTTGGAATTTATGCGTTTCATTTGCATATCCATTTTGTCCATGACAAATTTTATGACCTACTAGTTTACAATACTTTCTATAACTCTTTTAGCACTACTTATATATTAATATAATATATATTGAAAACAAAAAATCTTCCTGTGCAATGCCATAAGAAATAAAATCTAGTTTCACCTTTAAAAGATTTTTTTGGGCTATTAGTTTTTGTGATTTTTTAAACAAATGCACCAAAGGAAAAGATATTAGGAACCGGTCAGAGTAGAGAAGGAAGAATAAAGAACTTTGGGGATGGAACTTCAAGCATCCAAGCTTCATAACTTATTTACCAAATCTCTCTCTTCTCCTTAGTTTGTTTCTGTTGTTGGGATCTGGATAGAAGAAAGAAGAATGTGCACGGTGCCAAATTAAGGCTCACAACTCATTCACTACCTCTTCCTCTTATGCAATGGCCTTTACTTATTTTTTGTTTAACATATTTCCCCCCTATTTCGTAGCCTTATTTCACATGAGTATGCATCTCTTTAGTGTCTCTTACTTAAGGTGTTTTAGATGTCTAGCACTTTAAAAAGTTCCTTTTGCATTTGATTATTTTGGCTTGCGCCAAAATTGACAATTGGCTGCATTGTCATGCCATGCATCATGGTTTGTCCTTAGTAACTATGACTAGCACTCATTATTACTGGCTTATTTTGTTGCGGATATAGCCATTGATAATTTTATCATGTTTTGGAAGTGTATTTATGATTTCTTTCAGCCTTTATGATTTCAGCTTGCTTAAAGTAATTAACTTTGTTTCTCAGGACAGATTAAGCTTATATGAAGACAAACTAAATCGAATTGAAGATTTGAGTAAAGGTACAAGTATTTTTTATTTTTCTTTGTTTTGAAGAATGCACTTATTTGTCATGTGTGTTGAGATTTCACTTCAAAATAAAAATGAAATATGGTGGAATTCTGTAATTCAAGGCAATTTATCCGTTAGACCTTTCTACTTTATTGGAAGAGTTTGGGTTTACATTAGCACTGTTCTCTGCCCTGTTTTTATCTTGTTGAATTTGGATGAATAATTTCATTGTTGATTGTGAAGCTCCACTGCGACCTTCTACTACCTTGAATCGTCAGGCAGCCACCCGTTTTATTGAGCACTCTCTGCCTGATCTTACTCCAGGTGTGCTATCAAGTCTTTTTTTCAAGGGTCATTTGTGTCTCATCTAATTTGATCTGATATTTATAGGAATCTCTTTATTTCTTGCAGAGCAGAGGCAAAATATGAGGAGTTTAAGGAGAGGGGAGAGGCCAATGATGAATAATCAGGAGAGGATTGGTCAAAAGAGGAAGTATGAATCTTCTGAAAAACAGTCTGTTCAAGCTGCTGCCAAAGAGTTTCTTGAGAAAGCAGCCCGAGAGATTCTCGGTACCAATGCTAGTGGTATTAAGGGACCAATACCAGTAGACATTTCAGATGATGACGATCAATAATCTTTGAACTGATTCTCTTGAATTCTGGTAGAGTTTCTCATGGTTTGCTCTTAGACTTTCAAATTTGATCTTCCAATTTTTATGTCTTTCCATATAGTAATCAAGTTTGATCTGTGTTGATTTAATTCATCTGTGTCTTATCTTTACTGACACCTCTTATCTCTCAAATACTAGTATATTTGGAAGTTGCCTGCTTCCTGCTAGATGTAAAAATTTAAAACTGAAATTGAAGAAACTAGTCCTCTAGTCCTGAATAAAAGACATATTTACCTAATTTGATTAAATTAAGAAAGTTAGTTGTGTTAATTAATATGATATGTATTTTTTAAAACACCCTAATTATCTTCCGAAAGTTCCTCATTATGTTTTCTCCTTGATTATTGTTGAGGGAGCATTAATAGGGGTAATTAGGAAAAGATTGACATATATGAAAATTTTGTCTTATATTTACGATCAAGATCAACTCTCTAAACATGTCTTATATTAAAGACTAAAGGGAGTAGAATGCAATACAAAGACAATTTTTCCCTTTAGTAAAATGGTATGGAAGAGACTTCTAAGCTATCAATCAGTCACTTCATGATAAAGAATATAAATTCTATAGATAAAAACTAGTTCCCTGTATGGAACTGATAATTACCTTCTTGAAAGAATTAAAATCTTGGAACTCTTGGCAAAAATATTCCTAATACAAATGGTCAACCACATTCTAAACACAGTGACAGCATATTGAAGTCCTGGCTGTTTATGCTGTGCAATGGACATCGCCATTTAGGGCTTTTGGATCAATGTCCACAATGTTTTGCTTTGCAATACTGAAGTATGCCGCAAGAAAGTAAATATTTGACTTAATTAATTAATAACTATACATGTAAAAACTTGTATTCAAAACATGATACATAATAACTCCCACAATTATCCAACATCAGACGGATTTTCAAGAATTATGGGAAAATGGAAAGGGAGTCCATCTTAATTCCTTTGTGACATGCTAGAGCTAACCCACATTTGTTAAAAACTTAAAAATTTGAGCTCTTTTTAGGTGAAGCCAGGAAAATTGGGAGAAACAAGAGAAATGAAGAGTACCAGCATTATATGATGTCTTGAAGCAGAGGAAATATAGAGAAAGAAGCTTGAATGAGGGGAGGGAGGAAAAAGTAAAAACTCAAGAGAGAAGCAAACCCACATCAACGTTGAAGCTATATTTTCATGTGGTGCATCCCGTGTGGAGTGTGTCTAGCCATTAACTGCTATGATGGCTCGTTATAATTATGGGACGCATAACTAAAGATAATTGACCAATGCATGCCTATACTAGGTTGTTTATTTGCTGTTATGGACTTGGGGCTGTCCGGTTATTTTTTGGGTTATGCTCAAAATTCTGCTCAAATTGATGAACAAAGTATAAGGACATGCTCACAAGTTTATGATGTTTGTACTTTGTAGTTTTATGCTTTTGAAGGCCTGATTTGACCAATTACTTGCTTCTTTTGCTGCTTGAATTTAATTTTTGCTGGGAATTAAATCTTCAGTTTGGACGAACAAAATGAAGCTGTGCTGGCAATCATCCCTATGCAACTGGCTGGGGGCAATATTGCGGTGGCCTTGTTGCTTTTCCTTGCTTTTGGATCTGATATTTTCTTGGCGATTCAATTGCGTCTTATTTCTCTGAAGCGGCCGGAGATAGAAGGGGCAAGAAGGGGCGTTTCGACATGTTTTCACAAGGATGCTCCCCAAAGGTCAGCACTAGGGAGGAGGCGTGCTTTAGTTAAATCTTGCTGCTGTTTTCTGTATTTGGCTGTAATCTTAAATAGTTAAGTTATATGCGAGAGCTATGGTTGCAGCACGTGACTGGGTTTACTATACTTTTGTGTTGTGTTAATCCTCTCTCTGGTTCTAAATATAGAATAAAGTTTATAGTGTAAATTACATTACAAACTTTGTTTCATGTTTAGGATCAGAGGTAGTATATTAAACCACATATGTGCTCTAATGTTAGATGATCATGCTGATGTCCTGATTTGGAGGTGTGGATAGATTATATGAATGCTGTCTAGTCTTCAACGTTTAGGTTGGAGAATGGTGAAGGCCTACAACGATCAAAATTCAAAACTTGTGGCCCTGTCCCAGTGCTTGTCTAACTTTTTGCGAATGGGTTGGCGAGCACTGTCTGAAGCCATAATAACTAAGACGGGGAAGAGGAGTGAAATTGATAAACTTTTCAATTTTGCATTTAATCCAGAGCCCTATTTCTCCTGCTCATGGATCTAGCACCTATTTCATCTGTGATTTCAAGAGTCTGTTTGGGAAATCCCAAAACTAGGTTACAAAAACTATTTTTCACGAATCAAAACAAAATTCCTCAAGCAACTTATTTTGTAAATCTTAAAAGTTATTCTTGAAAATTAAATCTAAATAGGCACTTAGTTTCATAATTAAAGTTTACATTGATAATGGAAAACAGAAGCCATATTTTAAATAAATAAAAAATTGGTTTTATATGCCGACCAAAAAAAAATTATTTTTATTGATATAAACAAGTAATAAAGATGTTAAATATCGAGGGGTTTTTTTTTTGATAAAATTTAGGAAAAATCCTCCTTGGAAATTTAATACATGAGAAGATTTAATTGATGGGGGACATGTTAAATTTTTGTAACCAAAAAGTATTAATACTCCAAGAATTTTGTAGCAATGAAGTGGAATTATGTCATTCTCATCAATTAATTTTTTAGTGGGAGACTTTTCCTGAATTTTTCCTATTTTTTATAATTAGACATTAGTTTGCCACATTATGAGGATTAAACCCTTGTGATGAATCCAATCCCTGTTAGTATAGATGAATATTTTCAAAATATAGAGTTTAAGTTTCTAGAGCATTATTGAAAAAATTAGAATATATTAAAATTTCCATTAAAATCACACAAATATCTGTTATATTTTTAAAACATAGAACTTGATTTAATTTTAATTTTTTTTACTTAGGACACATTTCATACAAGTTAAGAATACTTTGCGATCATGTAAAAAGTGTGTTATTTAAAAATACCATTTTTCATCCCAAAAAAAAAAAATCTGAGTAATTGCCTGATTTCCCTCAATCATCCGGTAAAGTCAACCTGACCCTCCTCCGATTTGACTGACACAAATAAATAAAGTTTAGATTAATTTACGGGCACCGTCATTTCCGTCCCCATTCAATTCAATTCAAGGTTACAAAAATGGCTGCCCCAACAGCTTTTGCTTCTCAGGTAACAAGCTGCCGCCCGCTCAGGCTACCTGTAAATTCGCTCTCCTTCTGTAAGCTCTTACTCTCTACCTATTTTCTTCTTCGTTTTCATGCTCTTGAAGTATTTTTTCTGCTTAGTAGCTACCTTCAAATCTTCGTTCTTGCTGTGCAGAATTTCTGAATCTGGTGTCGTCTGGTCCTGTATATGTTATTATTGCTCATCTCTTAAGTTTCATCTACTCGGTTCAATATATTAATGGCATATGCTTCGTATAAATATGGAAACCTATGTGCTTAGCCTTTGATGATCATTTACTGCGTCTCATGAAACTTTGTCAGAATGCATTGATTTCATGGAGAAATTTTTCATTATATGCTTGCCCCCCTCCTCCTTTATGGAGTTTAACAATCGATGCTATTTTAGGAGCTTTATGGGAAAAATCATTCTATTCATTGGAAAGCTTTAACTCGCCTATTGAAAAAATAATTGAAGATGCCTTTTTATTTATCCCCACCCAAATTTTTTTTTTTTTTTTAACAAAATACTGATCTTTCTTGATTTTGTTTTTGTTCATGTTTGGGTTAGCGAGGTTTCCAAATGCGTTCTAAGCTCGTCGATTGTTTGTTTTGAGTTTTCCTTCCAGATACTGGTAAGGTGGGATAAGACATCTGTATTATGATAAAAACAAGTTTTGGGGGTTCGCCGTGAACTTGGACTGGAAGGCCCATCCATAACTTAGTCTTTTTATGCTTTGCTCATTGCTGTTCTCCTTTGCTAATGCTAGAAGTTTGTGCTTAATCGGGTTCCTTTTAAAATTACCCTTCTAGTCTACACAGTGTCAAATCTATCTGTATAGTTTGGTGGTCTTCTGCTATCACTACTTTGATAACCAGGTTTTTTCCAAGTTGTGCATTTACTTGGTAAATTCTTTGACCATGTGATTTACTGTTTTGAAACCTGTAAGCCTCTTTCCTTCCGTAGTTGAAAGGGAAAGTAGTAACTATTTCCTGTTTAAGCTTTTGTTCCCATCTACATTTCATTCTCAATTTGCACTCAAGGTCCCTTAATTGATGAGGAACCATGCCTTTATGTGAAGGTTAGTGTTATGGTGGCTGAATGATGAATGGATATGTAGGGTGAGTGTCAGTAAAGGAGGGGACTTAAATTAGATAGTCTTGCCTTTATGTGAAGGTTAGTGTTATGATGGCTGAATGATGAAAGAATATGTAGGGTGAGCATCAGTAAAAGAGTGGACTTAAATTAGATAGTTTTCCGTAGTCTTTTTACCATGCTACTGTATTGTTTTCTACCCTGCTTTTTTTGTCAGAGCACAATTCCTAGCCGACCTGGTTTGCTCACATTTTGGTTCTTTTTCCCTTTTAACTTTGTGGAAGTTCCTAATCTTCAAGTTTGTATTTCATTTACTTTACTGCTTACCAATTAGCTTAGGAATTCTTTTGCACTCGATTTCCTTTTTCCTGTCTTGTTATCCATGTATGGAGGTGATGGTGTAATTACAATTTAATGCTTCATTTAGGTGAGGTAAGCTCATATGCCAATCCTCAAAGTCACCCAATTGTATCATGGCCTAGAAAGAAGACTGGGAAGACCTTGCGATCTGTCCAAGTATATGGCTTATTTGGAGGGAACAAGGACAACGACAAGAAGGGTGACGATGCAGGCTCAAAGGTCAAGTTAAATCCTTGCTGACCCTTCCCTATATCTTAAGTATTTCATCTTAGTGCCCCCCTCCTCCTCCCAAAAATTTAAAAAAAAAAAAAAAAAAATCCAGTGTTGGTTGAATTTATGGTGTGCTCGACACAGGGCATGCATATACTATCTCTAAGACACAACTCTGTTGACCCAAAAGACTTATAAAAATAACTAGAATTGTGAGAGAAAGTACAAATAGAAGTTACATATATAGTCTGCTGCGAACTTGTGTGCATGTGTTTGGTTTGGTGTTCAAATGAACACCCCAAAATTGGTGTTTTTTTTTCTGATCAAAATCACTCTCCTATGCTTAAAAAAGAGGCATTTGATCCCTGATCTATTAGTCTCTTTAGTTTGACCCAAAAAAAAGATTAGCCTCTTTAGAATGAGTCCCTTATCATCTAAATTTAGAAATTTTGACTACAATAACATTATCCATGTCATAAAAGATTTGGCATTTTTTTTTTTGAATTGAAAGGGGGCTAAACCAGTCCTATGGGATTGAACCCACAACCTCCCCCATACAAGGGGACTACTGTACTATTATGGCAATGCACCATATGTATAATTCGACAAGGTTTTACATAATTTATCAAGGGCCTATCAAAACTCTCCTCTTTTATTGCTTAGAACTGGCCATGAAAATTTAGAATTTTTACCTATTTCAAATTAATAAAATACCTTTTTTTGTCAAATTCCATTTCTTCCCTCCATCTTCTCTCACTAATCTATTCATCAATAGGCTTTAAAATTTTCCATCTCCCACACCCTTTGGCTTGTTATGATTTCTTTGATTTCTACTCATCTTTCTCTCTTCCAAAACATCGATTTAAAGTCAAAGAAGGTGATAAGAGTGGCATCACTTGTGTTAATCCAACAAATCAATACTTGCAATCTTTTACTTATATGAATGAAAAGCAACTTGAAGATTGAATCCCATCCCTCCATTCATCATGTCAAGTCTTACAGTTTTTTATATTTCTATTACTTATATGAATGAAAAGCAACTTGAAGATTGAATTCCATCCCTCCACTCATCATGTCAAGTCTTACAGTTTTTTATATTTCTATTATTTTTTGAAGTTGTCAAATACGCTAGAATGTTTTTTGGAGAGAAGCCCGGTAAATCTGGATAAACGTTGATATTGAACTGGTGGTGCTAGCCCCTATGAGTATCAATTCAATATTTAAGCTTATAAGTGTGCGAAATATAGTGAAAGTTGAAGGTCGTGGATGAGGAGAGATAAATAAAGATGAGTGTTAATTGAGTATTAAAAGATAAGATTGTTATTTTAGTGATTTTATATGGTGAAATTTTCTTAATTTAGAGATTTGGGGTTTATTTCAATAGGGTTCATGCTACCTATCTCTGTAGTTGAAGTATGAACTAGAGAAGTCATGTGAGAGTGATGATGAATCTAATGAAATTCTATTGGTGAAGTCTACTGTCTGGAGCCTTGCATCATCATATATTAACCTAATGTTTCCTGGATATAGTCAGGGATACTGGGTAATATGCAGAATCTATATGACACTGTTAAGAAAGCTCAGATGGTAGTCCAAGTTGAAGCAGTGCGCGTTCAAAAAGAACTTGCTGCGTAAGTTCTCCTTTGTTTTCTTATTTTTTATTTGACGAAGCTTTTCATGGTATTTTCACTTTTGCTGTATTGATTAATTTTTCATGATTTTCTGTTTTCTCCTGTCCTTTCAGAGCAGAATTTGACGGTTATTGTGAAGATGAACTCATAAAGGTATTGTAAACTTGATTGGGGATTAGAGCAAAAACTGTTGGTTGAAAGCGAAATCAGATATCAAGTGAAAGCTATTGACATCTTTTTGTAGGCAACTCTTTCTGGCAACCAGCAACCTGTTCGCATTGAGATAACAGAAGAGGCGATGGAACTAGGAGCCGAAGTACGTATTCGGTTTTGCGATTGTTTTAAAAAAAGCATGTTGTTGATGAACATTTCAAAAAAGTGCAAGCATTCCTCCTAACAAGCTGAGTCGTCATTATTATTATTGCAGAAACTCTCTCTTCTGGTTACTGAAGCTTATAAAGACGCACATCAGAGAAGCGTCCAGGTGAGAGAGATCTCTGAGTCTTTTTTACTTACCTAGTTTTTGTAGAAAGGGAGCGGGAAAGTTCTGACTCAATCTGACCTTATTGATCTTTTTGCAGGCAATGAAGGAGAGGATGAACAGTCTTGCCCAGAGCTTAGGAATGCCACAAGGGCTTAACGATGGTTGAAGTGATCTAGAGATTAGTTCAATTTTGTGTTTCATTCTCAAGATTTTTTATGTTGTTGTTGACAACTATATTTTCTCCTGTAATTCAACGGTGCCAAAGGTGAAGAAGACCCAAGTTGTGCTTGTGCATACTATGTAAGAATTACTCATCACTTCCATTAGAATATGAATAAAAAATATTTATATATATGAAAAATCCAAAAAAAAAAAAAGGAAAGAATAATAACAATGAATACGCTCCCCTCTTGACAATCTCATACATGGAAGATGCGTAAAAAGAATAAGCGTTCACATCAGAAAGCCCAAATGCTCAGTAATCCCAGAACTGCGGCAAGGCCACCTTGTAAAGCTGAGGCACTGCTAGTGGGAGCTATAGCTGGGCCTTCAAACTCCATCGGAGCTGGAGCAGGTGCCGGAGAAATACCGGTGAACCTGCGCTTCGGAGTGATAACCACCACAATGAGCTTCTGGCCCTCCTCACAGTGTCCATTAGCCCCACTAATGAAGTAGAATGGCCCAGGACGATCAAGCTTCACCTTCGTGTTTCCATCATTGTGCTCTTTAATGGGATTAGCGGTGCTGCAGTTACCATAATCTTCCCTGCTTACTTGCAAGACTGAGTCTTTCCCACCATCATATTTCCAGACTGAGCAATAAAATATCAAAGAGAAACAAGAATCAGTGATTTTACGCGTGGAGATTCTAATCTATGAAGAAAGCAGAAACTAAGGTGTAATGTTGAGTAGTTACCGAGATAATCGCCGACTTGGAAACGAGAACGTTCGGCCCATTTGTTGAGGGAGTCTGATTCAGAGGATGGTATCTTCCACGCATCGCTCTTGCCTCCTACCAAGACTTCCTTAGCAGCAGAGAAGCCAAAGAGAAGGAATATGAGATAAAGGGAAAGCGAGGCAGCTCTTGAAGAATCAGCCATGGATTCTGATAAGAGGGGGGGGGGAAAAAGAGCGAAGGGGCGAATTTCTTCTTCCTGTATCGAACACTGCGGGAATTCAGTGATAGAGGAGATGAGGGCTTTGGTTGAATAAGGGGTTAGATGTTGGGATTATTTATACCAATGGCAGAGGGACATGAAGGTGGAAACTAGCCGTTGAGACTCGAGGTAGTTGCAGAGAAAAAAGGCTTGGTCTGTGGGCCATAGGCTTCGGGTTCGGGGGTTATGCCCTACTTAGTCCTTAGTGTTATTGTACTGGACCAACGGTCTAATGTGAAAAAGGCCAGATGATACTTATCTGTTTGACTGAGTCTGTTTCTCCCTATTGGTTTTTTTTTTTTTTAACGCAATTTTTTTATAAAAAAATGATGGATTGCTTAAATTTTCTCTGCTTTTACAATTTTATTCTTCCACCGAATAAGAAAGCAAGAAATGACTGAGAGGGTGACGGGTAGCAACCACGGGTGGGTAACATGCACTTTCTGGTAGACGTGGCAAATGCTTCTTCCCCCTTTTTTTATTAGTGAATCAGGTGCTTAAATTCTCTTGTTACAAGGCAACCAGGCAAAACGGAAACGGAAGTGGGAGAGATTATCAATGGGTGGAAGAGAGGAAGAATGGAAGAAAAGAGTGGACACGCACAGAGTGAGTCCCCCTGGTTACAGCCCCATGGGACTTCTTAACCGGAGACGGGTTCTTTCCTTCGGCACCGGCGCCACCGTGACTGCAGTCGGCTTACTTCTCACGGCCGCCATAGGGTTCTCAGTTTTACCCATCAAGAAGAATCCTGAAGCCAGTGATGAGGATGTTGCAAAGGCTTCCGTTGGAGTTGCGGGGTCTGAATAGGGACTCTTGTGTCTGGGAAGTTGTTCAGTTTTTGAGTTTAGGACCAGTTAGCTTTAGACGACTCGTAACAATGGAATGAATACGCTTTGTTTATGCATGTATTGCTAAAAAACTCGGTGGCGATAAGCTGGATTTTAACAATGTTAACGGCATAATTAGCGTCCAGGTGTTGTGGGTTAAATGCGCTATATATTTTAATGGTCCCTTTCTTGGCGAGCAGAACGAAAAGCACTCCAGCTCAAATGAGAATTGCGGGGCAATGAATCCAAATCCAGGCCCCGATTTTAGTGAACAATACAAGCTTTTGCATAAAGATCAAATCTTTCGTTCAATAGTTTAACTTAAGTGCACCACCACTGGACTAAAACATGTCCGAAATATGGCACGCTTTTCGCTAACACTAAGGTCAGAGCAAAGCTTCGTTCACTTTTCATTCCCATTCAGGCAATCATCCGACAAGTCGAAGAAGCGTATGACTCATTGAGGTTTGACGATATTACATTCATCAGGTACAATTAATCATAAAACATCATCTTCCAATGAAATCTTCTAATTCTTCCAAGAATGACCGTAAACACAAGCTATACTTACCAAGAATCCTACATTAAGAATTTTGGCTTGGAAATGAAAAGCACAAAAAAAAAAAAGGGAACCATGTGCCGTCCTCAGTTCAAAATTGTATAGAAAATAGGTTACATCTGAACATGATGGGACTTGAATTTCAAATCCTTAGTGTATCTGATCAAAACCTTGCACAACATTTCTCCCATCCTTCTTCAAGTATATTCAACCCGAACCAGCTGGTGTAACTAATCAATTTTCACTGAGGAGTAGATAAGTCTTGTGAACCAGAAGCAAGCATAGAATCCGATGGTGCCAGTTAGCACAAAAAATGCATAAGACGCTATAAGCATGTAACCGAAGTACAATATGGCAGACACCATCTTAGTGATTTCAAGCTTTGTGAAGAAGTAAAATGTGGCATAAAGGAAGAGGTAAAGAGCAGAAGATCCAGATGTGAGGTATGACCGCCACCACCACAAGTAATCCTCACTGCACAACTGGAAGTAGCAAAGCACAACGGTTATTTCCGCACAAGTGACAATGAGGATGATGAAGACCAAAAAGAGGAAACCGAAGATGTAGTAAAACTGATTCAACCAGATTGAGGTGAGAATAAAGAAAAGCTCAATGAAAACGGCTCCAAATGGGAGTATTCCTCCGATCAGGACTGAAAAGGCTGGGTTCATGTACCAAGCCTGCTCAGGAATCTGCCTAGGGATTTTGTTCGTCTTCACGGGACTCTCAATAGCAGGCTTCTTGAATCCAACATAACTACCCACAAAAACAAGTGGAACCGAGATCCCGAACCATAAAAAGATCAAAGCGAACATGGTACCAAAAGGCACAGCTCCAGATGATTTTTGACCCCATATGAGAGCGTTCAATACAAAGAAAATGGCAGAGACAGTTGCTGGGAACATGATTGCAGTCCTGAAGGCAATTTTCTTCCACTCTGATCCTTTGAACATTTTGTACAAGCGAGAAGAAGAGTAACCAGCAAAGAGCCCCATGAAGACCCAAAGCAAAAGCATAGCTGTCATCAGTGATCCTCGATTTGAAGGAGAGAGGAAACCAAGGATGGCAAATATCATGGTCACTAACATCATCCCGAAAAATTGAACACCAGTTCCAACATAAACACATAGCAGATCCGAGTGGTTAGGGGGTCTAAACACATCCCCATGGACAAGCTTCCAACCAGTCTCTTCTTGGGCTTCCTCTTGTGTCTCAAGCTCATTGTATTTTGATATGTCACGGTAAAGTGTTCGAAGCATTATCATAGCCACCATGCCCGAGAGAAAGAGAACAATCATCAATGAGTTCACAATAGAGAACCAGTGAATTTGGTCATCCGTCATTAGCAGATAGGTATCCCACCGCGAAGCCCACTTCACGTCACTTGGCTAAAGGCAACAAAGGATAAGAGCAGATGATAAGAACAAGACACAAGTAAAGATATTGTCCTGAAAGTGGTAACAATGATTATAGGTGGAAGAAATATGAGAAGAAAACTTGGATACATATCAGAAGAATTATTGGTGAGAAGACAATAGAATAAAAGCTAGAATAGCACTGATAAATCCAGCCCGCAAAGGAAAACCGTGAGCTTCTCCAATCAAAGGCCTAACACCTTATATACTAAAGCTTGGCTCGAGTAAGCAATAGTTCATTCTAAACTAGGAAAAAAAGAGTACGCAGGTGCCATGCTATCGCCTTAACCTTACCTGGAAGTCAACATCATATGTGAATATAATTTCCTTTTTCTCTTCGACTTCTTGAGGATTGTTGGAGTTGACAACAGTGCGCTTAGTGAGGGGATCACAGGTTGTCAAACGGGTCTTCTTCTCATCCCATTTTCCATCAACTTCATGTTTAACACTGCACATCAACACTCAGATTTAGAAAATCATCACTACATGACTGTTAGCACTTGCAGAATTTAAGGTTAGGAAAATAAGAGAAAGATAATCTAGAGCCAGGATCTGTAACTCTAGCCAATACACAATAATTTCTTAGGTAATATTCTTCATATCATCATAAAACAGAATACAAATATTTATAGAGTCTTGCCCACATAACTTCCTATAATAACTACCACTAAACAGATAAGATATAACAACTTCCCTAAACTGAAAATAACTACCCTTAATATCTAACCTTGTGTCTTTCTCCTAGAATATACCAGAAGAGGACAAGTTACATTCCTATCAATGCCCCGAAAGATTAACAAGTTAGAAGGAAGCAGAATGGCCGAGGATAAAAAGTAGGACCTGAATGGCTTAACCTCAAAACCCACAATTCTGGCAGATCCTGTCTGCGGATCCAAATGATACTTGACAGTCAATGCCAAATGGTTGTGGATGAAATACTTCTCCTCCTTGATCTGCATGTAGAAAGAGTAAGCAAGAATATAAAGAAACAAGAGACATTTTGCTCAAAATATAAAGAAAAAATAATATACCCCAGTATATAGGCCTTTGAGTCCAACGTGGAAACCAAGCTGATAAACAGTAGAATCCTGGTCAATTCGTTTTAGGGGAACAACCAGAGGAAGGTTATCTAGGATCCTGTGAATAATAGGTAGAACCATTGTAAGAAAGAGAAATACATAATCACGCGCAAAGAGAAATACATATTGGCATGCCATACATGTTCACCCGATACTCATCATCAATCTTCTCTTTAAACTCCTTTGTAGTTTTGGCATCGAGTGTCAGCTTACACAATATATTGCACATTTGTGGCTCACGCATTTTAAACTACAAAAAGTTACTGAGTCACTATCAGCAGATATCCAATAAAATAAAACATGTCAGGATTAACTGTTGATTATAAAATAAAACTGACCACGTAGAGGGAATTTTCAATCCGGTCACCACGTAGTACTTCCCCAAGATTTTCTGCACTATCCTGTATTTTGCCAGGACGACAGTACGGAAGTGAATAATATGAGTAAGGAAGTTGAGTCTTCGTTGATGTTAATTTGTTAACTTTCACTTGCAATGTATCTCCCTGCAGCAAGGAAAAATAAAAATCGTCACCTCGATATGAAATGAACAGGCGGTTCATTAATTTGACCAGAGCACAAGCGCATGGCAAAAGGGCATACATACACGGACTGTATCACGTTTTTCGCATTTTACAACAAAAGATCCAGCAGATATTATGGTTTTCAATTAAAACAGACATTATCAATAAGAACAGAGCCTCTAGTGTCTCAAATCTATGTCATTATCAATAATTCTGAGCCAGTATGATTATCGTTTGTCACAGAGATAAAAATCTCTAAGCCTTGTATAGTTTTGTTCCAATTAATGCGATAAATTAAAAGTATTATCACCAAGCTAATTTATTACTTCCACAATGTTTCAATTGCTTGCATCAATCTAATTTACATATTTTCTGACTATTCAGATATTCATTTTCTCTAAAGATGGTAATAGAATAACAGCGCGAGAAAATAGGTGATAAGATTGGGTATCTTTGTATTTACAAAGTCTTTCAAGGACGCATTTCTACTCTCTTACAGCAAAAGTTCTAAATTCACTTGACTCCTAAACTAAAACCATGGAACAAAAAATTAGATCCAATAGATCCTTGATGCTTAAAATGAAAATCTACAGAAAAAAAGTATGTAACGTTCCCTAAATTGGCACTAAGTGAGTGCTGTACAAATATTGGATATCAGACTTCAATCCCAACAAGACATCAATACACAAAATGATAGAGCTCGACCAGCTCACTCATGTTGTCCAATGGAAGCCAATCATTGAGGCGGTTAACGAAAATAAACCTCGTATCAGGTTCTCTCGACCACAGATCCCATATTTGAAGATTTTTATCACGGATCAGGAAGTTCGCAAGCAACTGGGAACAAATAAATTAGCGATTCAAAGTCAAAGTGTTTGTGTGTGTGTGGGTGAAAGAGAAATGAAGCCGACCTGCTCGAAATCCTGTGGAGCAACGCCAGGGAGATAGAAACAGTGAGCGCCATGGAAAAGAAGCAGAAGAATCGCCAAGAACATCAGCGTAGGGAAGGCGAGAGATCTCAAAAACGCCATGGCGTTCGAGATCGGGAGACAGGAGAAGCTAGATCTAAGAGGGGAGGATGTGCCCTTTCAAATGGCTGTTGTTATGTCCGTTGTCGGGGAGAGTAATAAATTAATAAAAAACAAGAGCAACAACTATGCGGAAAGAGTAGCCGCAACTACAAAGCGCTCTGGGAGATTTTCTCCGGTTACAATTGGGTGCGGTTCCTGCGCCTGCCGTATTCGATCGTGCCACGTATGTGCCTCCACGTGGATCTGACCAACCGTGATCCCCCTCCTCCCATACCTCCATTTGTTTATAAAATATGGGAGGAAATAAAAATAACACATTATTTTTCTTTTGCCAACGGAACAACACATTATTACTCTTTCTTAACATTATTTTAATTATAACTTAATTTTTTAATGAAAATAAATTCATATGATTAAAAATATATTGATAGTGTTAAAAACCTTCAAGAACCGATACAAGTTGCCAGATAATAATAAAAAGTGCATTACATGTGTAATGCATGAAATTTGAATTTGAGGATACAAAAAATTCAAGGCAAATATAGTTGAAATGCGTGATAATTTCAAAAAGGAAAAAAATTGACTAAAAGTACATCTTAAATTTGTCTGGCTATCAAATTTTTAGCTGTCTGATTTGGAATTAGATTATGGTCTAATGATGTTGAGATGAAAATTACAAATTACTTTTAGAAAATAAAAAACTTTATCTCAAAACTATTAAATCACAATCTAATTATTAATATTTCTCTTTAATTAATAGGGCTTAATTGAGGTTATGAAAATCTTAAATTGACCCAAAGCAAAGGCTGTTGTTCAATTTGTCCCAAAAGAACTGCATGTTCGTAATTAACCTATTAACACACTACTTTCTTTTTATTGTGGGGGATTGATTTGGAAGAGTTGGGTGATGACCCAATACTCTCAAAATATCGCTGTTTTCTTTTGGTCAGATCTTGGTTTCGACATCCAGTCTTGATCTTTTTGTTGACTTTGACTTTCATTCTGGGCCGATTTATGAAATCGGTTATGACTGGCCCGACGATGGCATTTAAACCATTTGCTTTGGACAAGGTTCTGGGAATTAAGGCCCAACGCCATTACGGACGTGGGGACTGAAATAGAAAGAAGTCGACCAACACTCTTCCAGAAAAAAGGTCGAAGAACAAAGAACATAAACAACTTTAAAAAAAAAAAAAAAAAAATTACCCTCGTCTTTAAGTTCAACTCGCAAAAGAGTCAAATATTCTCACTAAAAAAGGGGTTTAAAGTTGGTCAAGATTGGAGGAGGCATCTTAGCTCCTGAATACCTACATAAACGTCTGAGAGTAATAGATGGCTTGCCCTACCCAACATTTCTATTAAAAGAGGATTTCATCCTGCCTTTAGATCGTGGATGAACCCAACTCCTTTTTTAAAATTTTCTCATAAAAAAAAAAAAACTTCAAGAGAAACAGCTTCAAAGCCTTTTTTTCTTTCGACAATAATCAAAACAACTTCAAAGCTTAATCACTAAATATTTTATAATCATGGACAAACAAGGGTTATTATTTCAAATTTGAAACAGTAGATTAACGTGATAAACAAGAAAAGAAATACATTTCTGCAATATGACAGTACTATTTTTCACAACAATAAACTAAACTACACACACACAGGTCAATATAGTATTTAATATAAAATCTGAATATAATTTATAGTAGATATGGATTAATATATGTGAGTATTCCATTTTAATTTACCAATGCCAGCATCTTATCGAAATCCAGTACAATCAAGCTCCTCACATAAGTGGCTAGGAAAAGATTAATTTAACATATATCTCACAGTCGTGTGGCCATTTTCTGTATGTGGAGTCATTTTCGATCAACTTGATCATGGTAGGGATCAAATTCAGAAAGCTGTTGATATCATCAATATATAAAACTTTATTTTATTTCAGATCTGCCAAAACAAAAGTGTGCCGGCCAATAGGGATGACGGATCATGCATGTGAGCGTTGGAAAGATCTAGCTTTCACTTAGACGTTAAAGTCGCCTCTCATTAATACCGTGCCTCTTTGAGATAGCTGTTTCAAAATCATATTCACACACATTAAATTAAAACTTATCTTAATTTTTTATCTTGCAGTAAATTATATTAGAAAAGTAGTTTCTACTATTAATTCAAACATGTATGTAAGCCACCACTATAGAATATGGATTATACTTTATTAAAAAATGTTCATTTTTTAAAAGTGGAAATAAAAATTAAAGACAGTAAAATTTTTATAATTATATATGGAGATTTTAACATATTGGATAAACAAGACTCCAAAATTTTAGCCCCTTTTTTAAGCAAGGATTTTTGTCATTTTAACTCTAAAAGGGGTGCTAAAAGTAACACTTTTGGTACTGATAACTCTATTTTTTACATCTCTTTTAAAATTGGGACTTCAAAAGTTGTCTTTCGGTATCCTCAATTCAAAATTAAGATTTCTAAATCCTCTAAAAATTTAAACCACCAACGTGACACCTTACTCTCACTTCTTATCACACCCTTTAATATCACATGTCAACGTTGCCTCTCCACCACACCTCCGTCCTCTAGCGATACGATGCAATATCCGTCTTCATAGCGATGCGATCTCCTTCCTATACATCCCCATCGGCATTCATCGCCTCCTCATCCAGCGTCCACCTCCCTTCAATCTCGTGCTCATCTTCCTCCCCTTCTCCTCTTCTTTTTACGGCAATGCAAACCTCTTTGTCCTCTTTTACTAAAATCGAACTCAAATTCGACGCTAATGAAAGAGGGCGATGGTAAAGTGATAGAGGATTATGCTTAGACTATAGATCTGCAATAGAGGATGGTGAACCTTTGGTGTTCTCCTCCCTCTTCATATTTGCAAATGAGGATGGCCCCTGGACATCAAATCTTCTTTGTCTTCTCTATTCTTGCTTCATTTACTCTTTCTTTTCCTATGGTTGTTTTGGTTTTGTTTTATGATGTTCTTAGTATCTTTTCTACCTTCAAAGCAATATTGTTTTCATTGTCTGATGACAGCTATGAATTTGCTGGTGAAAATGGTATGCTCAATCACGGGTTCAAAGTTCCTTATAGGATTCCAAAACAAGTTAATCATAGATCTATAGGTGAGCAAGAACACAATTCTACACCTGTATATCCTCAGAGACAGTATTATGCCGCGAGCTATCAAGGTCCTTTATCTTCCTATTATTCTTCGTATTTTCTTTCTTTGTATTCTCATATATCTCCATGTGATTCCATTATGGCTTTCTTACAGATCTGTTATGATCTGCTTCACATTCATTGGATTTGTTATTGTAATTGGTTTGAATTTGTGTCATTTTTTGTTGTCTAGTAATTTGTAATTGAACGCAAAGGCTAGGTAAGTTTGGTAGAACATCGTCGCTTCTCCCGAAGATTATAGGGTTGTTTTTTTTTTCAAAAAAAAAAAAAAGAAACCTTACATCGTCTTTTTTAAAAAGGGAACGTTGTAAGTCTCTTAGGGCGTCCCCTTTTTAATGGACATTATTCTCAAACTTTACTACGTCACTCACATAGGCGTCCCCTGAAAAAAGACGTAAAAAGGGCCTAAAAACGGACGAGAAGGGTTTATTTGAGTTGAGAGGATTGGGAGGGAATGGAGGGATTTTGGCCTCCTCCTCTCGTTTGGCTGATTGTATTTTTTTGGAGGGGAGGGGAAATTTTTTTAAATTTCCCCCTCTATCCCCTAAACCCTCCTCCAAATTGGACGGATTTGGAAGGATTATAAAAATTGATATGTTAGTAGATTAAGATGCCCCTATAATTTTTTTATTATTCCTAAAATACCCTTGTGCCCCTTTTTAAGTCAATGCATTGATGTAGAAAAGGTTTGTGATTTTATCAAGTGCAGCGGAGCCAAATTATGGCATTAAGCCACAAAAGTTTATCATCGTTGCATATTGCATTCTACATAATTATTTGATGATAGTAGATAATGCAGAGCCTATTAGTCAAGTTGATGATGAATTGGCAAGTAAAAAATCACTCTAACAATGATAGTGCTCCAAGAGGTGATAGAAGTGAGGCAACTCAAGACGAGCTCATAAGAGATGCAATAGCTTGACAAATGTGGATTGACTACGAAAATAATATATGCTAGGAACTAAACTTTACATGTTCCTTTGTTGTCGTGTTATTTGGTTTTATTTCCTTCATTGAATTGTTGTAATTTTGAAACTTTGTTGTAATATTATTTGTTTTATTTCCTTCATTGAATGATTGTAATGTTGAAACTTTGTTGTAATGTTATTTGGTTTTATTCCCTTCGTTAAATGATTGTAATATTAAAACTTTGTTGTCATGTTATTTAGTTTTAAGGTTTTAGTTTTCTCATGTTGCATGAGAAAACTAAACTTCCTACACACACACATGAAATGGTGGGAGCCACATATACATATATGAATTAATATATGTATATGTGGGTCCTACCATTTCATGTATGTGTGACATGAGATAATTTTTTTTCTGCAATATGAGAAACATTAATCCCTTAGTTTTATTTGTTGCTTTACTTTAATGATGGTAATTATTTAAAAATGTTTCTCGTCAATTGAATGTTTACATTTATCACTCAATTATTTATGTACAACTTTGTTTATTTGTTTATGATTTTATTCATGTTAATTTTCTTAGTTCGGCTCCAACAAAGACACTTGATGCAAATGTTCCAACATTTGAAAAGAGCCCTATTTGGACTTCCAAGATGGATGATGCCTTGATTGATGCATTTACACATGAACTTGATATGGGTCACAAGGCGAATGAGACTTTTGCAACTACGGTTTGTGATAGCATAATTACATATTTGAGTATGCTATTTAGATTTAAGGTTGATAAGGACAAGGTGAATAATAATTGGAAGACTTTGAAGAAGAAATATTCTAAAATTTATGATATTTTCAAAGGGGGTATGAGTGGATTTTCATGGAACTCATCTACTTATACATGGGAAACTGAGGACAAGTTTGGGAACAATTGATTGAGGTGAGATAAATAAAACTATCTTACTTATTGTTTGAATTATTCTGTAATTTATTCTTTTTTTATCATTTGAAATCCTTTATTTCCCAACCAAGACCAACAAAATAGTATTGATACTGCATTAAATTCTTGAAATCTGGTTTTTTAGGTAAAACTAAAAGCTATTCATTGGAGAAATACACCCCTCCTAAATTATGAAAAGATGTTGGCTCTTTATGGAAATGATAGAGCCACTGGAAATGATGGTGACACTCCTTCAAATATGAAGAAAATTATGAAGAAAAGGTGTCTATCAATTCTTCCATTGGCACACTCCAATCGTCCATCGCCAATTGAGAATGATATTGATTAACTTCTATCCCAAAATAATGTGACTTTTGAAGATTTTCCTGTCAATATGGAAGATGTGGAAGTTGATGATCCTTATTAGGGAGCACAAAGTGAGAGCTCAAAGAAGACTAGAAGGGTTGGTGCAAAAAAGGCAAAAGACACTTGTTTTGATGGAGTTTTAATTGCAAAGCAAATACAAGGCATGGTAAGTGCTACGAAGGAAGGAAATCAAGTTTTTTGAGATAGATATGTATCCCAAATTTTAGGTGAGGACACTTTTAAGCTGATTCAAGAGAGTAGATGTGACGGTAATAAGATCTATATCATCTACTGCTCCCTCATGAATGATGTGATCAAACTCAAGGCAATAATTCAATGTCCCTTCCTATGAGCAGGCAAATTATTATGCAAATGGTTTTCTGTGATTAAATTAGCTCATTCGCTTAAGAAATAAATTTGAAGATATTTTATTTTGCTCATGATGGATGACTTTTAATAGCCTTTGAGGCCACCTTACATACTTTAATTTGCTTTGTGATGACATTTGATGCCACTATTTATATTTTGGTATGAAAAACTTTTTATTTTGGCAAATGACAGTGTTTGGTTTTGTTATCTTTACATTTGGTTATTATGTAATTGTGTGTATTATATATTATCATTATTTTGTACTTTAACTCTATAATAGATGTAAAATTAAATCAACAATTGTTTTTTACCCATTTGAAAAAACTTCTGTGTATTTTTTATTTTATTTTATCATATACATGCTAATACTTAGCTTCATGGTTGATTTGTGTAGCTTGATGAAATATTGTTTTGATTTTCAATACACACACGTTTTAATTGTTAATTTTCATTTTAAGGCATGAAAATGCTATTTATAATTAAACGTTATTATACATTTACTAAAATTTGGAAAAAATAATTTATAACATAAATAAAGTTGTCCATGTGAAAATAATTTCTCTCCCTTCCCCTCCTGAACCAAATAGGGTAACATTAAAATTCCTCTTATAGCATAAGGGTAAAGTTGTCAATGTAACAAAATTTCCCTCCCCTCTCCTCCTAAACTAAACAAGGTAACATTATAATATCTTCCCTCACATTTCTTCTTCTCAATCTAAATAAGGTAATATTAAAATCTCTCTTATCCCCTCCCCTCTATTAAAACCCCCCTTCCCTTCCCCTTTGCAAACCAAACAGACCAGAAAAGTGATTTTTGTAGCTGTGAGCCTCTAGCTATTGTGTAAAATGAAACATGACTTCAAAACATAATAAAGTAGTAACTTCAATTCTAAATATATGACATATTTTATAATGTAATTTATAATACAAGCTATATCTTATATTTAAGATTAGAGCATTATTTATGAACAAAGTGGGGTGTTATCACCCCCATCAAATGTAATGTAACTCGTCAAAAATAACGTTTTGCTGACCAGATCAGAGAATGTATGTCTCATTCTTTTCAATTAATAGCTTGAATGCCCCAAAAAACACATATTGCTTGAATATCAGCACATCTGGCAACTTCACTATTATATTCTTTGTTGTACCTGCAACATTTACAGATATAACAAACTATGATATAAGTAGTATTTAGAAACTTTCTAAAACATAAGTTTTGTGTAGTATGAAGTAAAATATGTGAAGGGAATTTTATCTCGGCTTACGTAAAACTTAAATTTTGAGAAACTTCCAAACAAACACATAATCAAGGATATGTTTAGTTCAAGAGAAGTGAAGGAGGATTTTAATGTTGTTTTATTTAGTTTATAAGGGGAGTTGTGGAAAATTATTTTTATTTGGACAACTTTACCTTTATTTTATCTAATTGTTTTTTTAAAACCTGTAGAAAATTCAATCAAATATAATCATAAATTATATTTAACATATATGAAATCATAATTTTATGGTTACCAAAATTTTAGTTTTTTTAATAATTTTACAAGAAATTGAATCATGTAAATATGCTCTGTGTGTATTTTAAATCATGTTAATATGCTATAAATCTAGAGAAGCTCCCAGCAACGGAGTCGGAAGTTGAAGGTGGTACAGCGGCGTCGGAGTCGTGGATGAAGATCGGAGAGAACACACCGTGACTGAGAGCGGTGTGAAGAAGGGCAATGCGGGAATACCATGGGCAAAAAGGTCACATCACACCAAAATATTATCCTTCCCTTCCAAATTCCTCAATTTTGGAGAGGAAAGATTTTCCCTTCCCTACTAAAAAATTCATGGGAGGGAAGGAAAGAGATCCTTAAACATGGAGAGAATCTAGGACTGAAATGGTGGAAGTTGTTTTAAAAGTGAAGAGGGCAGATAGAAGCATAAAGGGGACCACATGGTCCCCTACGAGGCTGGCCAAGCTGCCCCAATTTGCTAAGAGAAAGTCCCTCCACACCCCAACCATTATTACAGATTGGGAACCTCCATCCATCAAACCCTATCATCATTTATTTGTGATGGTCCTTTCTCTCACGCCTAATCTCACTCATGATTCCACCATATAAGAACCACACATGCGTGCAGCTGATTTGACTAAAACGTTTCCATATTCCCTTTTTCTTATATAGAAAAAATCCCTTTAAATTTCCCAAAAACTAAAAAAATATTAAAAAAATCCTATAAAAAATTTTGATATCACAAAAGTCACGTGAACAACTCCATCAATAAGGTATTAATAATTTTAGGTAAAGGAGTAAAAATACACATGTGTTTTACTCTTAGAAGTGCAGAGCACCATATGTTTTTTTTTGGAGCAAAAGTTACATCTCACCGTTACGTTATTGCTCACTTCATCTCTTTCTCTCTCATCACATTTGAACAGTAACATAACAGTAGGATGTGACTTTTGCTTAAAAATGGTAACTACGAGTAACATAATAGTGGAATATGACTTTTGCTTTAAAATGGTAACCACGTGTGTATTTTTTCTAAAAAAAAAAAAGACATATGGTACTGGGCACTCTCAGGAGTAAAGCACATGTGTATTTTTACTTCTTTACCTAATA
Organism: Acacia confusa; assembly: GCA_037074495.1. NCBI lineage: Eukaryota > Viridiplantae > Streptophyta > Magnoliopsida > Fabales > Fabaceae > Acacia > Acacia confusa. Next base: position 37,889,847 of record CM073506.1, read on the forward strand.
ACTTTATCGGTATGTTTTAACAATTTTTTTAGATTTTTGTAATATCGGAATTTTTCATGAGACTCTTTTAGCATTTTCTTTAATCTCTAGGGACTTTAAAGAGATTCTCCCTTTTATATATATGCATGGCTTTATCCAAATTTTTTAACTGAGGTTTTGCCGTTTTGGACTTAATTAACCACTACGTGTCTCTTCCTTCTTTACTTTATTTATTCTTCTTCAATTTTGGTATCTATTATGTAACAACTCTGTTGGACTGGTTGCTCTTATGATGACTCAAAAGAAGAAAAATAATATATGGTCCAAGTTTGGCCCCAGAGAATAATAATGCAGCTGGTTAGCTAGCTAGGAGCTGGGTGAGTACGTATAGTATAATATATACTGTACATGGCAAAAATCTTTCTGTGAATTCTCCCTTCACCATTCTTATATGATTAGGTGATTTTGTGGACCCTTTGTGAAAGCTACCTCGTCCATCCAACATGCGGTCAAACGCATAGCATATCCCTATTTGGCTTGGCTTCATGTTGTGGATATCAATGTACTATATCGGTTTCTTTTTGTGGCTGAGGCAAACAGCGCAAGAGGCAGCCCTATATGGCTAGGTATTTCATGAGATGCCACTTTGTGGGTTATTGCAATGAATAAATTTGAGGGGAAAATATTGAGTACGTACGTAGTTGAAGTTGAAGTATAACTAAAATGACTAGATAATGGATATGTATTACGGAGTTGTGTTGGGTTATTTGGTCATACCAGCCTTGTCGGTCCCTACAGCGAATGAGAAGCCAATTCATAAATAAATGGGTCATTGAGCATTCAACTGTTCATTAATTATCACATGGGATGCCTTCATTCACCAGACGATTAACTATAGTGCAATTATATATGGCATAGGATCACCCAATCCTAAGGGCTATATAACACGCCCAGTACACTTGAGAAAGGAAGTGAGAAAATGGCATGAATATAATTATAAAGGTTTAAACGGAAAACTTAATCCTAAAACACTAGCATATTAGAAAAGAAAGCATTTTAAACTTAATTCTGAAAGGCTCGCTAATGCAGCACTTATAATAATGCGCCTCCATCAAAAGGGGTCGTTCCCAGGACTCTTCATCATGACAGTTACACGTGACCTCTTGTAGATCCGAATCCCTCGCAGTAGCACTTGGCCTCTAACAGTCAGAATCCTCTTTAAGTGGTTCTCTCCATGAAAAAAGACTTTCAATAAAAACACATCTGTTATTAATATCAGTCTAACTGGAGAGCTCAGTTTCAAAAGAATAGCTTATTTTGGGAGGGTTATTCTCACTGGACTTATAGACTACACTTTACTACTTCTGAGGTTGTCTAGTGCGAGACTCATGACCGAAGATCAAGTGGCTGGGTAATTATAAGATCTTTTATTTAAAATTTTGACATCCTTTGTGTTTTGACTTAATCTAGATTAATTTGAAAGTCCGATAAATACTCTCGTTGAATTGGGATAGGCGTAAGATTCAGATACTCTGAAGAGTAAAAGAAGTGAGAACAATAAGATCCTTTACTTGTCGTGTAGAGTAATACTATTTCGCACTGCACGTCCAACATATAGTCGCAACAAACTTGAAATTCGTATGAGCGATCGAGAAGAAGTGTCAACCCAAGGGAAGGATTGTGCAGTACAGACTCAACTGCAAAGTGTCCAGTATTCAAATTATAATACTAATAATTTAGATCTGTGTTAAAGGTGATGTGAATAATTATATATAGCTAGTATTGCAATATAAAAATCTCCATAACACGTACAATAACTTTTAAAAAGTGATCAGGTTTATAAAGGCTCCATAATTAACTTATTGGATACGCATGTGCTTTCAAGCCAAGTTCAGAGCATGATTGAGGATTGGACCAAAAAAAGAATACCATGATTGTGGAGGACCACGTCGTTCGGATCATGGTCCCCTCACAAACCCAAGTGATTGGTACTTATATATACCAAGATCAAAGATCTCTCCTAATCTAATGAGAAGGGGGAAAAAAAAGAATTCATCAGTTTGAGAGAGAAGTATAATTGGTCGTTGTAAGGATTAAGGAACTGAATGGACCTGGGAACTCGTTGTATTATTGGAAGGGGTTGATGTGTGCATTGATGGTAGGAAGACATGGAGATGAAGATAAATCTAGAAAAAGGACCAGAAAGCAGAAACACGTTTGTGGAGTGGATAGACAGGAATTGAAGAAGAATAGGACCTTGGGGGGGAAATTGTGGATAGCAGTATACTTCGTATTTTATTTCTTCTGTGGTCCTAAAAATATTAGAACCCAAGGACATAATTCGGTTGCAACTATTAATCATGAAGACAGTGTGAAAGTTTTTGTTGGATTAAAGTGGTGTTGTTGGGATAAGCGTATGAATCAACTAACTCTAATCATTGATGAGGGGACCATTTTAGTCATCGCTTAATGCATTTTTATTTGCAAAAAGAAAAAAGAAAAGAAAAGAAAAGATATACCAACATATACCACTCTAGATATAAATGTTAAGTCATTTATAAGGTAATTGTTGACCTTTTCTTAATTTTACCTATATTTAATCTATGTTGAAGAGAGAGAGAGAGAGAAAAGAGAAATGTGTGAAAATAATTTGCAAAGTAAAGAGAGACAAAAATTTGATAGACACAAATTTATAAAATTGTATCATTTATTACATTCATTAGTATGCAAGAATGTAATATAAGTGAATTTTATTTAGTTAAAGAGTGGTACATTGTAAATAATTCACTTCATGGATCTCATTGTACAAGAATTGACTATAAATGTAATAGTTCATTCATTTTGTCAAGACTATTATAATTATTTATACTTATAAAAATACTCATTGATTATTAAGTATTTTTATCTAAGTAATAAATCCACTTTAATAGTATACGCTTAGAAGCAATGTTGCGTTGAAAGTTTTTCATCTCTATGTCGCTTAAGAAGTCTAAAAACATAATAATATTGATAAAAATCATTAATTTTTACTATTATTAATTTTTTCTTTTTTAACTATACATGACATTCCACATGCCAATACATGCACCAACTCAGTATCCTAATCATCAAATTTCCCTTCACTTTCTCTCTCTCTTCCTCCTTTACTCTCACCGATGACCGATGAGCAGAAAAAAAGGACGACGATGCAATGTGATGTTTGAAAAGGTAAACAAGGTTTGATTAAGAGAGCAAAAAGAGGGAGAGAGAGATGATGGCAATGGTAGAGAGGAAGGCGTTTGGAGGGGGGGGGGAGATAGAAATATCGATGACGACAGAGAGAACACGTCTAGAGGTGGAAGAGAGGGCCATATTGGTGAGGGCGAAGGGAGCTCTTCGACTCCTCCCCTTCTCTCCCCCTATTCCCACCACCTCTGCCTCCTATGTGCCAACAATCCATATTTCAATCCAGCAGTCAATGTGTAAGAGTGAGATGCTGAGGGTGTCGAGTCTAGGGATTTTTTTGAATGTTGGCTCCGCTGACCAACAAACCAAAGGCATTCACCTTCGCAACATTCTTACACATGAACCTGTTTACTTTCCCAATGTTGAATGTAGGAACGACGGAATACGGACAATAAATATGTCAAAAATGTCATGTTTATTCCAAATATGTCTATATTTATAAAAACAACATAGAAAAAAAGAAAGAGTAACAAATATAAAATATTAAAGAAAATGTGCAATAAATGAATAAATAAAAGAGAATTAGTGATACGTGAGAGGTAATTTATAAAAATATGTATATTTAATAGGAGTAAAAAAAATTGTTTAAATTTTAAGATAAAAAAAAAGTTACTTAAAGAATCAACAAAAAAAAAAACACTTATAAAAGAAATGAAGGTAGTACAAAACTACAACCCCACTCACACCCCACTCACACCAATCCATGCAACAAATCAAAATCTCAAATCACAAAAATAAAACAGTGGTGTTATGTGGGGAAAAAATATTGGTGAAACCTTGGAAGGTGGAAAAATTAGAGTTTGGAATTAACGGTTGAAGTGTTGAAGGGTCACCTGTTACCTTACAATATGTTTGATTTGAAGGAAGAGTGTGGGAGAGAATGAGAGGGAAAGTTGAGAGAGAAATTTTTTCTCTCATTCTTACAAAATTGGCCATAGTAAATTTTCAAAATTTTTAAAATATACTGTTAACAAAAAAAATATTCTTTTTATTAATAGTAATTTGGTCAATGTATTTTTTTAAAAAAATTTTCCTCTCACACCCTCCCCTCAAACCAAACATAGCCTTAACGAAAAGAAGGTCCCTTCACCCATAACATACGGAGGAGAAATGGAGAATATAAATTTGAATTTTAGAAATCGTATTTGTTAGAGGAGAATTGAAAAGTTCTAAGTTTTAAAAAGGGAAACTTTTGTATTTATAAAACAAAAAACAATTTGGGCAAGGACATTTTCGAGATTATGGATTACGACGAGGGACAAAATGGTCGACAAAGGGTGGCATGCTTTTCACGATCATAAAGGCTCATGAAATCCTCTGAGCAATATCGTATTACGCCTTGCCACTACGCATACATAAACACAGACTCAACTTTCCCTCTCTCTTCTTCTTTTCCTGCAACATTCAGCCACTGGAGAGACAAACGCGTCAGGCCTAGAAAGATGATCATTCATAGCGTCCTCAGAGTTTATGTAAAGAGAGAAGAAGACCCTTTGAGATTTGCGCCAAGGAAAGATCTTCAGCGAATCAGAATGATTTAAAGCAAAGGCGGCGACAATTCATTACTATCATCAGTTTTTCTGCTCTGCCATAATCTCATTTATTTTTCTCCCCTAGTAAACTTCTGACGCCCCTCATTTTTCTGCAAAGCCCAGAATTTTGACGCCATATTTCTCCCTTCGCAAACAACTTCTTTTACTATTAGCCGGACACTCCATCACGAACCAGCCTAAAGACGTTTTCCCTGCTTTTCCCCAAACAAATATAAGTGCTGCTTTTTTGCAATTTTTTTTTTAGATAAACTGCTTTTTTGCAAGTTGCAACTCAGCTTTGATACCCACCAGGAGTACATTATTTTCATGACCTTTTCCCGTTCGCATCTACCCAAACCACTCTCTCTCTCTCTCTCTCACGAACAGCGTGTCATCACTGGAACGACGACGCGAAAATCGAGTTGGGGGTTTGTAATTTTTCAGTCCAAAGTTCATTGGGCTCCTGAGAAGCGTGTTAGAGAGGGTGTACTCTGCTTGCAAACGCCATTTCTGGCATTGGTTTCGGCACTGTTCCGGGCCTGTCTCTCTGTTCATTGACTCGGTAACAGAGGCTTAGTGAGATCATTATTAACATTTGCAGCAGAGATTGTTTAGCCAATGGAGGAGGACGACTTCGGAGAAACAGAGGCGTAGCTTATCGTTTTTGTCTGAAGGTTTTTCTGTGGTCACACACTATTACCTCGTTTAGTCCGAATCCCAGGTAAGAAAAAAAATGAAGTTTATGAAGTTGGGTTCCAAGCCTGATGCTCTTCAAGCTGATGGAAAATCTATCATCAGGTGAGAAGCTACTGAACCAATTTTCTTTATCTGTTTTTATTTTCCAACGCATACTTTGATGTTTGAACCTTTTTTTGGGGGGCTTTGTTTTATTGCTTCAGCTGCATGCAGACAGAGTCGTTGTCCTTGGTTCTGTGTTTGTTTTCATCTATGCTTTCGTTGTTGAGTCTTTCCCTTGTCTCCTTCATTCTTGGGTTGCATGTCTTTTTGTCACCGATTTTTTCCGTCTAAAAGTTAACCTTGTTAACTTTGTTTAACATTCAATTAGAATCGGAACTTTGTGGAGTGAAGCACTGCTGTGTAGGTTGTGCCTTATCGCTTTGAAAAACCATGACAAGCTAGCTACCTATGGTGTTTGCCTTTGAAATTCAACCTTTCTATTATTGAAATAATGTTGAAATAAAGGAGCGAGAACTAGCGTCATGAGTGCCTCATAAAATAACAACAACGTTATTATTTTATTGCCGGTGACAGATAAAAGGGGGATAAGGTGAAAGGAGTGTCAAAAGGTCACGAATTTGTCGTCCAGCTTTGGTAAAGTGATCTGTGGTATTCGTCATCTTCAATCTTCGAGAATAAACAAGGCTTCCCTCAAGTGTTAACAATACTATTAGCTGCAATATGCCCCCATATTATATTATCTTTATCTGACATGCTTGAGCTTTTATTTTTCTCCTAGCGTACTTAAAGTGAGGTTCAACACAGGATTTTTTTTTTTTTTTTTTAAATTTTTTAATTTTTTCTGGTGGACGGATTGTTTTAGGGATAACATGAATCCCTGTCGCTTCAGCAGATTACAAATTGTGTTTGATTATGAAATATTGTAATTAATATCATGCATGTACTATGTCTCATGCAACCAAGAGCCGCATGTGGTCAGTCAATAAAAACTTGCAAGTGTGTACTATCATTTAATATAAATTACTCCTAACCATAAGATAGAGGACTTGACCTTTTTTTTTTTTGAGATTTTAAGGAGTCAATTAAATTACTTTAAAATATTTATATTTATATTTTTTTTATCCAAACCATTTTGTCAAATAAACTGATAAATGATCTAATCATACACAATACATAGGTGAGTAAGTTATTCGGCTTCCTTTAATCTTTCCAAAAAAAAAAGTAGTCAATTTTGTCTTATATATAGTACTAGAGGGAGGGCGTATCTACCTAGTTAGTTTGTTATGCATTGATTTTGAAGGTCTACAGATAGGACTTGTTTATTTTCTTCACGTTAATTTTGACTCAAATCTGGATTCAAACATGGATCGTTCATTTCTGGAATCGGTCCAAACACAAAGCTCATTTGTAGATGGAGCATCCTTTGCAACTACTAAAGCCTTTTCGATTCTCCTTCCCTGAAGAATAATTTGTCCTTGATTGAAAGCATAACATACAAAATACAATTCATGCAGGTATGTGTCACCCGATCTGTCCACTGATGTCATCATTAATGTGGGTGAAGTGAAGTTTTACCTTCATAAGGTACATAGTATATTAGCACCTTACTTATCTTTATCCTATTAAATGCACTCCAGGATAATTTTAGGAAGGTATATATATTTACATCTGAAGGATGATTTTGGCGTTTATATAGTAATTGAGTTTGACAATTTGATTCCTAGGATGTGTTCTAATTTGTGCATTGAATTTGCATTTTAATTCCTATACGTATTATCATAGATAGAGAGGAATCAGCTTGGTGCTAGCTTCCTCTTCTGTTCTTAATTATTATTTATCTCTGGTGTTTTGCAGTTCCCTCTCCTGTCTAAGAGTAATAGGCTGCAGAAGCTAGTATCAAAGGAAAACGAAGAGAATTCTGATGAAATACACATAGCTGACTTCCCTGGAGGGCCTAAAGCCTTTGAAATATGTGCAAAATTCTGCTATGGAATAACCGTTACGCTTAATGCGTACAACGTCGTGGCTGCCCGTTGTGCAGCAGAGTACCTTGAGATGACCGAGGACAACGATAAAGGGAACTTAATTTTCAAGATTGAGGTTTTCCTAAACTCGAGTATCTTCCGGAGCTGGAAGGATTCTATCATTGTTCTCCAGACTACTAAATCTCTTCTGCCTTGGTCTGAGGATCTGAAGATCATTGCAAGATGCATAGACTCCATAGCTTCAAAAACTTCTGTGAACCCAGAACACATCATGTGGTCCTACACATATAACCGGAAAGTAAGTGAGCCTGATAAAATTACTGAGGACCAGATAGCAACTCAGGAGAAAATCGAGTCGGTTCCTAAGGATTGGTGGGTCGAAGATGTATGCGAGCTGGACGTTGATCTTTACAAACGAGTAATGATTGCTGTAAAATCAAAGGGAAGAATGGATGGTGTCATAATTGGAGAGGCTCTAAAGGTCTATGCAGTGAGATGGTTGCCTGAATCTGTTGAGGCATTAGCTTCTGATGCTCATGCTCGGAGGAACAAAACCTTAGTAGAAACAATTGTCTGTTTATTGCCGTCTGACTATGGTGGAGGCTGTTCATGTTGCTTCTTGCTGAAGCTATTGAAAGTGGCCATATTAGTTGGAGCAGGCGAGTCGTCAAGAGATGAATTGATGAAGAGCATTAGCTTCAGATTGCATGAAGCTTCTGTTAAAGACTTGTTGATCCCTGCAAGGCCTCCTCAAACAACCATATATGATGTTCAATTAGTACAATCTCTTTTGAATGGATGGATGACTTTTGTAAAGGGAAGTTGTGATACGGAAGTTGATGAGTATGGAGACAAAGGAAAAAGCATGTTGAACATCGGCAAATTAGTGGATGGCTACCTAGCAGAAATTGCACATGATTCAACACTCAGCATGTCTAGTTTCATTGAATTGACACAGTCAGTTCCAGAGTTTGCTCGACCAAAGCACGATGGCCTCTACAGAGCTATTGACATTTACTTGAAGGTAGATTTGTGTAAGAAGCTTCATAATTCTGTTTACTATGTTTTATATTACTAATGTTGCACTATCTGACGTTGCTATAGATAATGTATTTTATAATATTACTGACCATATCATATATAGAAGTCAAACAGTCAACAGATTTCTTCTGTTTATGCATGCAGGAGCACCCGAGCCTAACAAAAGCAGAAAGGAAGCAGATATGTGGTTTGATGGATGTGAAGAAGTTGACAGAGGAAGCATCGATGCATGCTGCGCAGAACGACCGGCTTCCACTTCGAGTTGTTGTGCAGGTTCTCTTCTATGAGCAGCTTAGAGCTTCTGCCAATGTTCGAGCTCTCGGTGGCAATCAATGCGACAAGGATTATGAGAAAACGACAGGGGAGAACTGTGAGTCAGTCAAAGATCAGATGAGCCATTTGAGCATCAAAGATGAAGAAGAGTTCAGTAAGAAAGGGAAACTGAGCAAGAAGAATAGCAAAAGCAGTAAAAGTGGCATGCAACTCCTACCATCTCGATCGAGGAGAATCTTCGATAAGTTGTGGATTGTGGGGAAAGGACAAGGAGAGAATAGGAGCTCTGAGACTTCAGGGAGTTCTAATAGCCCAACATCAGTAGTCCCTGTAGATACCAAATCATCTGGTTCTTCAAGACAAAGGAGGCATTCTGTCTCATAGACAGATGAAAATTTGAAGTTCATAGATTACTTTTAGCTATCATGGAAAGATAAAAATTGTGGAGGTAGTGTAAATTGCTAGGTACTGTGTTAGTTGATCATGATGTTAGAGTGTTAGTTCTGAAGTGCACGTATAGATTTAGAGAGAGAATGGTGGACAAATTGGCAGTACAGAAAGACGATGTGAAGTATTTGTTCTCAATATCACCATCCCATTGTGGTGGGGATCTTCATGCTTTGTGTAGGTTTTTTCTTGTATAGATAGGAGATTGGGTGAAATTTATAAGCTTTTTCTTGATGTTTCGTCTTGTTGATTGATAGAAGGACATGGGTCAGAATTTGGCATGTGGAGCGATTGAAGGCATGATTTTATTATTTCTGTTTAATACTAAATCCCATTTAAAACCAATAAGTTGTTGGCAAGCGAGGATGATAAAACATGTTTGAATCCTAATAAGCACACATATTGAGAGAATGAAAACTCCAAGTCTCAAAGGATTATACCTTTTTATCAAATGAAAAAAAGAAAAAGAAAAAAGAATCACATGTAAATAATATATATTAAAAAGTTTACAAAAATTTAAAAATAAATTAATAGTTAGCTCACAATGAAATGCAGTTAAAGGAAGAGAATCTCATCTTCTGAAAATTTAGATACTCCACCTTCTTGCGTAAAAAGATGTGTCTATCAATTTTTGATCTGGTTTCAGTATGGGAAAATTTGAGGGAAAGTATTAATCCCTTTGCTATTTAAAATAATTTCTTTTTTATCTGAGAATTCTGTCAAAGTGACTAGGAAAGTGGCTCATTCAATGCTTCTCAAAGCACCGTGAAGATTTTAAGCTGGAACTATCATGGTTTCAGGAAAACCACGACAGTACAAAGGTGCAAATTTTGATCCTGACTTTATTTATCTTTATGAGACAAAAATAACTTTTGAATATGCTTGTAGACTGTTTAGATCAGTGGGTGGTAGTGTTTAAAAACATTCTAAAACCTAAATTTCACGTAGTAAGTGGTAAATATGTAAAATGAGTTTTATCTTAGTTTAAGCAAAATCTAAGTTTTGAGTGCCATTCAAACAGGCACAAATCGTTTCTTTGGTAAAGATGTTTTTAATTGTGGGATTGATATTTTGATTTGTTGGAAAGTCTCTTTTATGATTTCTGTTGTTGATCAATCTCATTTCTTTTCTCCCTGTAATATATTTAGTGATGAAGCATCTTTTTCTTACTTCATCACCTTTATCTATGATTCCACTTATTCCCATCTTAAATATATTTTTTGGGATTGGATTAAACAAACTTCTATCTCTTCACCTTGTTTGCTAATAGGAGATTTCAACTAAATTATGTCAAATGAGGAAAAATGTGGTGGTTCCAGCACTTCAAGTAGCATTCCCTTATTTTGCCAATGTCTGGAAGAAGCAAACTTGATGTGAATCTCTAAGCATGGCCCTGCTTTTACATGGACCAATAACAAAAAGGATGAGAATGCTTTCTTTGAAATAATAGATATGGCCTTTTGTAATTCTGAATGGTTGCAAGCTTTTCCATCTTCTACTGTTATCACTATTCCAATATCCACCTCTGACCACAACCCTATCCTATTTTCATATGAAAATTACTTCAAGAAAAATGAGAGAAGAAGATTTAAAAATTATTGGTTCTTATTCCAAGAATATGAAGTAATCCTTAGAAGCTACTGGATGCAACAAGCTTCAAATTCTATGTCCTTTATAGTTCATTCAAAGCTATCAAGAACTCTACAAACCCTTTCTCAATAGAGTATAAATCACACAGGTAATTTACTTTCATTATCTCTCAAGCAGAACAGTTGTTAAATGATATTTCTAAGGAAATTTCTTTAGATAGAATTATGGATTAAGATAAATTATAAGTTTTTCAAGATACCAAGCACCACTTGGAGTTTCTCTATGATTGTGACACAAGCTTTTGGACTCAAAGAGCTTAGATAAAATGAAGCTCTAAGAGGGAAAGGAACACTACTTACTTCCATTTGCTTGTGAATAAGAGATCATCCTCAAACTTAATTAGAAGTATGCTTAAACAAGATGACCAATGGACCTTTGATGGAACTGAGTTATCTGAGATAGATTTATCTCACTTTCAAGGTTTATACCAAGAACCACATCAAGCTTATGTGCAAGATATTATGGCTGCTTTCAACACCTCCCTATTTGTACTTTATCATCTAATGAATTGACCAATTGATGATGCCCTTATCTTATCTTGAAATAAAAAATGTAGTCTACAGCCTCCCAAAAGATAGTGCACGTGGTATTGATGGCTTCCATGCTCATTTCTTCCAAAAACAATGAGAATTGGTAAGTACAAACATAATTTTTATGGTGAATGGTTTCTTGGAGACAGAGTTTTTGTTTTTGTTTAAATCTATGAACAAGGCTGTCATAATCTTATTGCCAAAAACTAAAAGACCATAAGACTTTAGGGACTTTAGACCAATAAGTCTTTGTAATGTTACATATAAAATTATTTCTAAGGTTTTCAATAATCGGCTCAAGGCTTCTCTATCTAGAATTATTTCCAAAAATAATTATGTTTTTTTAAAGGGGAGGCTAATTTCTGAAAATTTCCTTCTAGTATCTGATATAACATCTCAAATTCACTCTTCTATGGCAAGAAGGAAGAAAATAGCAGCTGTTGAGGTATATTTTTCCAAAGCTTTTGATACATTCTCTTGGAATTTCATCATAGCTATTTTAAGAAGCATGAATTTTTATGAGAAATGGGTGAATATGATTGGCCAGTGTTTATGAACTGTCCAGTATCAAGTTCAGTTTAATGGCAAACTAATCATTGTGCTGTTGCGAATAAGACAAAGTGATCTTTTATTGCCTTACATTTATATCTTGACAGCCAATATCCTCTCATGCACGATTTCGAAATAAAAAACATCAAGGCTTTGGAGAAGCATTAAAATTTGTCAACATGCTCAATTTATCTCACACCTATTATATGCCGATGATTCTCTATTCTTTTTTTAGAATAATACTTCAAACTTGTGTTATTTTTAGATGGTCTTGAACATGTATGTAGTGTGGTTTGGACAATACTTGAATAAGTCCAAGTCTTTTCTTATATTTAGCCTCAGTGTCCCCTTTTCTCAAAAGACCTCCTTATCCAAATTATTAGGGCTTTGATTTTGTCACATTCCAAAAATTAAGGGGCTACTTGCTTGGAATGTAAAAGAACCCACATCCTAATTTACATGTATTTAGAAAATTTATGGTAGTGTGTACACTTTTGACAAAAAATTATGGATATTTTTGTCTATTAACCCTATTTAAAAATACAAAAACTTACTTACAAACTTAGGATTGCCTAATAGGGATGAGTTGGATTTCTCTCATCATCTTTTTCTCATTATCCCTCATAATCTCTAAATCATATTCGTTCAATTAATATAATACTACTTTAATTTTTTTCCATCTTCTCAATTAACGAACTAGATGGGATGATAAGGAAAAAGAAGAAAAAAGCTAAGGAGAGAATCTCATTTCAACGGAGACATGGCAGAGTGAGGGAATAATACTCGGGCTCGGCTTCGCTGTGCCCATAAAAGGTTTGTCCAACCCAACTGGCAAGGGTACTAACCGTCAGGAAAACCTGTGCTACGGATATGATACAGTTCAGGCCCAAAAACTGCAAATATATGGGCTTTCTTTTGGTGGGCCGAAGGAACCCATAGGCCTCCTGTCTGGGTGAGTCTCTGATCCATGTGACTGACAAGGAGAACACAGCCACTGCAGCCTGAGGCGAAGTGGATTTTCCGGGGGAAAAGCGCTCTTCGGTTGCTCATTCATTTGAAATCGGCGTCACCCGGTTGGTACACGGTGCACTCCCGGCCCTCGGTGTAAAGGCGTTCACTTCAGACTTCAGAGCTCAAGCAGTGGGGAAATTAGAAAACGAGCTAGCGAGAGCATAGGATGCAGAGATTGAAAGCTCTGCTACCGGAGACTAGGTGCTCATTCCGCAGCTTTCATCGGAGAGCCTTCTCTGCTCAACCAAACTATGTCGTGCATGATGATCCCCAAGACCAGGTCATTTTCGCATTCTTCTTCATGATTTGTTTGCTTTATAGCTAAAGGTGTGTGCAGGTTGATCAGCTCATATTTCGTTATATTTGGAAGACTAAGCCCAAGAATGCCTTGTTCAAATCGTTTCATAGATTCGTTTAATATTTACGTCCTATTAATATCTTCCCCTTCATAGATTGTTTTTTTACTTGCTGTTTCTTTCTGTACATTTAGATTTTAGTTGAAGGAAGAGCTATATCGAGAGCTGCTATTCTTAACAGACCGGATTCTCTTAATGCACTCACTTCTTCGATGGTTAGGCATTTCTTCCTATCTTCAGGCCACTCGTCCTTTGGATGTTTTAATTTGTACGTCTTTAGTAAATGTTGTAAATAGAGGTTGTTTCCAATTGTAGGTATCCCGACTGACGAGATTGTATACTTCATGGGAAGATAATCCTGCCATCGGCTTTGTTTTAATGAAGGTATCCGGTCGTTTTCACAGTAAAAAGTTGGCACAAAACTGCTGAACATAGAAGCACCATGCATTTCGTTATTTAAATTTATTGCCTCTCCACCAAAAAAACCGCGGAGGATAGTTTCTGTTAGTCATGCGGTGAAGGCAGAGTTTCCTCCCTAATTATGGTTAAGAGGAAAAAAATAACGTTATTCTTCATTATATTTTCAGCGCGCCTTCTAATAAATTATTGCATGCTAGTGCTAAGGTTCGGTTGGAAACAACCATGTATAGTATTTGACTTGGTAGGCTCTATCAAAATTTGTCCTGTCAAGCCTGTGATTATGACCTCCCTCTCATAAAGATTGACCAATGTTTTGATTGATTGCTATTGTGAGTTTTATGAAGGCTAATGGCAGGGCTTTTTGTTCTGGTGGAGACGTTGTAAGGCTTTATCACTTAATAAATCAAGGTATGTTGAATTTCAATATGATCTAAACAGTTCAATATTCACTTGCTTTTTGGACATTTTATTGTCAAGTAATACCAAAACAGGTTATCAGGTGATATCAAAATAGTATAGTATGACATCTAATCGTTTCATGCCAGAAACCATCCAACTTGTTTATGTCAAATTCATGTTACTCAATTTAACTTCTTGTTACGTGGCAGCTTATTTAGCGAGTGCTCATATTGTAAGGTTAACTAACTGAAGAGCCTTTTTATAGTTACCTTTATTTACAGGGTTGGTGTGTACTTGTTTACCTTGATATGTAGTTGACACTTGATCATGGCATTTTTGTTTTTTTGTTTTTTTAAAAGAGTAGGATAGAAGAAGGAAACTCTTTTTTTTTTTTTTTTTTCTTGTGCTCATGTTTTAGTGATTGATTTTGAGTACTTGTTTTCACATAAATTTCAACTGTGCGTGGCATAATTTGCTTTTAATATTTAGTATTCATAACTGCAGACAAGACGGTACTAACAGTTGCAGTATATCCTTGATATGGAATTCTGCTATGAGGCAACTGAGAATGACAACATAGTAACTTGCATCGCATTAAAAGTCGAGTCCTGCCAAAGAAGTTCAAGCTAGAGAAGATTCACTTTTTTCTTAAATAGCTTGGTCCCTAATATGAATAAAAATAAAAATATAGTTTCAGACGCTTTAAGAATCAGAATCCGCTTGCAAGACATTAGAACAGTTTATTTGGAAGTTAGGACTATCATATGTAATTAGTATCTAGTTTAGCTAACAAAGTTATGTTGTTTTGCTTCTTTATGAGTAGTAGTTTTTACATTCATGACATTCTTAGTTGCTTACTAGTTGTTGATTATTGATGATGGGTTGATGACATTCGTGATATTTTAAGTTTTATGGTGATCAGGAAATGCTGAAGAAGTTAAACAGTTTTTCAATACATTATATAAGTACGTATATCTTCAAGGGACCTATCTTAAGCCCCATGTAAGTATTGAACCATAACTTAATCCTCCCGCCTCAAGGCACATGAAAGTATTGCACCATCTCAAAGCCCCCCCCCCCTCCTGAGCTAGTTTTTGGAGCAATGATTTGTTATTCTGGAAGAGATTGTTGCTCATGGTTTTGTTATTACTCCTGATACTCGGATGAAATGGTCTTATTTCTGAACGAGGAAATTCATGGGCATTTTCACAGGTTGCTATTTTGGATGGTATAACAATGGGATGTGGTGCTGGAATTTCACTTCCAGGGATGTTTCGTGTGGTAACTGATAAAACTGTAAGTAATTTTTCAGATACTTGCCAACTTAACCCACTGTGCAAGACTAATCATGTAAAACACTTATGATTTGAGTACATGAGTTTGAATTGCATTACTTTACGTTGTGATCTCCTATATTCTTGTTGTAGACACTTTAACCCCTAAAGCAAATTGGTAAATTCAGGTAATGGCTAACCATTATTCTGATGTTTGAAATTTTCAGCTTTTTTCTAACCCAGAGGCTCAAATGGGTTTTCACCCTGATGCTGGGGCTACCTTCTATCTCTCTCGTTTGCCTGGCTACTTGGGTAATTAACTTTTTCATGTGATTTCAGAGCATGGTTCCTGTGTGATATTTTGGTATTCATTGAGACTTAGAGGTGGATGTATTTGTTTAAAATACATATTAAACTGAATCCTGAACATAGCTCCATATATGGCATATGCTTCGTCCTAGATGATAAACTATTCTAAATATTTCCACAACCATTAACTAGAGAGGTTAGTGTAAAACTGTAGATTGGTGCTGTAAATAAGTATTGTGTTACACTGTTATTGAAAATTTCATAACAACCTGGAAAATGATTTGCAAAAATTCCTTATAATTAATATTATGCTATGCAGGGGAATACCTGGCACTTACAGGAGAGAAGCTTAATGGCGTAGAGATGATTGCCTGTGGCCTTGCTACTCACTACACACTAAATGCTGTATGTTTTCAACTTTGATTTTGTGCTTTCCTTTGCTAATTTTTCCTGTCATTTTGTAACTCAGCTAGTCAACTCCCATTGGCAGAGGCTTGCATTGCTTGAAGAACGCCTGGGTAAGCTGGTCATGGATGATGCCTCTGTTGTAGAGTCATCCCTGGCACAGTATGGTGATCTTGTTTATCCAGACAGTAGGAGCATTCTTCGCAAGTAATGTTGTGTTCATACTTCCTTATTTCTGTAACATTCTGTTGGAGTTTCACATATTTATTGCATCAACCCCCTTCCCCTCTCTCCGTCTGGCATCTTTCCATGTATTTATTTGTATTTTTGTGGTCTCTTGTATAATATACTTTGTGTGAGTTCTCTACCTCTGAGTGTATTGTTCTTCTCTTGACCCAGGATTGATACAATTGATAGATGTTTCAGCCATGATACGGTTGAGGAAATTATTGATGCTCTGGTAAGCATCTTGTGGAATAATTTATACATGATTTGTAATTAGTCTGAGAGAAATTAACAATCTAACATTACAATGAATCAACATCAATTGTAGGATTATGTAGATCCATCATGAATCAGATAGCCCTTGCATACCTTCAACCTTGCTCTTAATTTATGCTGGCACGACAATTTTCCTGAAAAATTGACATTTTTAGTTACTAGGTTTCTTTGGTAGTTGGTCCAAGTTTGAGTTCCATGGTCATAACTTGTCTGGTCAGGAGAGTGATTCAAACAACACCCTTTCCGTGGGTGTTTCACTAAACAATTCGGTTTATCATATATTGCTAGTGGTCTTTACCATCTGTGGGGGGGAAGACCAATGGTTTTTCTGCTTGACTGTTTTCAACATGAACTGCCATTTACACAGGAGAAGGAAGCCACCGAGTCTCATGATGAATGGTGTACGGCAACACTTGGAAAGATGAGAGAGGCCTCTCCATTGAGTTTGAAAATCACTTTAAGATCTGTGAGTAACATCTCCTCTGGTACATTTATTAAGTATTTATTTCCAACCCAGTTTGTAGTTGATCTCTGCTTTAACTTTTGCTACGAAATTTAGATTCGTGAAGGTAGATTTGAAACTCTTGATGAGTGTCTTGCGCGAGAATATCGGATATCACTCCGTGGAATTTCTCAGCAGGTCTCCTCTGATTTCTCCGAGGTATGACAACGTTTTTTCTTCATATAGTACCCCTTCCATTTCTTTGTGTTTACTTGACTGATTGTCTATGTAGGGTGCTCGAGCAAGACTGGTTGACAAAGATTTTGCACCCAAGGTATTTATCTTTTGTCCCAAAATCTCTGCATATATTAATTCGGCGGTTCTTTTTTTAAAAAAAAAAAAATCTGACCTTTAGACTAAATTTGCAGTGGGACCCACCTAGCTTAAAGGAAGTATCAGAGGACATGGTCGAATGCTATTTCTCCCCACTTAATGAAGTTGAGTCTGAATTGGAGTTGCCCACGAACTTGCGGGAACCTTACATGTGAGGCATAAATACTTTCATTAGCCAATGCCTGTAAGCAGCAGCAGCGGGTAGTCACTTTATTTATAGTTATACTTCCGAACTCTACGACAGTATTCGAAAAAATGGTGAAAAAATCTCTGTTGTAATAGCTTAAAAATGTAGCGGTCTTTTCTCTCCTTCTTTGGGCCTGTGGGAGGATTGAATGAAGTGCAAGTGGGCCTTAATTTTTTGGTCTTTACTTGTGGCCGAAACAGAATAAGCTGATCCTATTTGTTGTAATCATTCCATTATTCTGCTTGGGAGAATATAACAGACTTAGTCCAGAACAAATACTCTTCGTCTTTTACCAAAAAAATAAAAAAAGACTCTTCGTCTGAGCGCATCTAAAAATCTAGTTTATGGTAGCTTTCTTGGGTTCCTTGAAGTATTAATAATTTCAAAACCAATTGTTCCTGAGTTTTTACCTCAAGCGGGGTTCACAACCTTGTGAAATTGCTGGTCAACAACACTGGGGCGAAGTTTAGGAATAGGAGCAAGTGGAAATTTGCTTGCAGCCAAGAGAAAGCACTTCCTATAATATTTTACAAATAGCTCGTGTCACCATAGTATCAAGTTTAAATGTAAAATTTTAATGAGGTTATCCTAATTAGTCCCTTATCGTCTTTAATATAACAGTCAGTTGAAGCTTAGATTTGGTTCAAAATAATCCTAATATAGTTTATCTCATTTATTAATTTTTATCAATACAAATTTTGCTAACTTCTTAATTGATGTATAATCTAGTGTTATAGTATTTTAGGGAGATCAAATGAAGCAGTGTGATGATTCTGCTACCAGGGGATCAAGAAAGCGTGAACTGTGTGGTTTACAATTTTTACACGAGGACAAGCGGTGTCAACAGGTTCAAGGATTTACAAGGTTTCTAGATCCCGTTCCTTTGAAGTAAAGGCGCAGCATATGGATTACTCGAAGGACTACGTAATCTTTTGTTCCTCATTCATCACGAAACCATAAACAAATGACTTTTTGAAAGAGAATCCACGTTGACGAGAAATAATAGGGTACAAGAAAAAAAAGGTGATTGTTTATGATTGAATACAGTTTGTCGCAAATATTTGTTTGGTCCAAATTCAAAAAAATTAAAAAAAAAACATATTTTAAGTACAGATTAAATAACACTTTATTTTAAATTTGTTTTACCTTGACACGTTGTTTATGAGTAGTTTTAATAGCAACTTATTATTTTTTTACAATTTGTTATGCATACTAGGCAATAGACAATAAAATAAAATAAATTATTTTGTTTTACAATTTATTATTTTGTAAATATTAAAATTACAAATAATAAATTATTTTATTTTCCGTAAATTAAAACTTTGATTAATTATCTTACAGATAAGCGAAACCACAATTTGCCAAATAAAAAATCACAAGAAGTAAACAATAATTGGTCATAAAAATATTTCTCTTTTTTGGACAAGAGGTCATAGAAAGAGTTTAGTGTTTCCAACAACAGCATCAAATTCGTTCCCTCAAGCAATTCGGATCAATCCAGACGGCGTAGGAGGTATTCGACCTGAACAAGCTTGGTGAGAGGTATTACCCATTTCTCGTACAGAAGAGAAACCACTGATGGATCAACCTTGCATTTTCCTTGGTTCTCATCATGAACAGGGCCTACTTCCTGCCCAAACACACTGGCCTTCTTTTCAACCCTCTTTTTCACCATCTCTTCCACTCTCTCGAATGTCAACAAATTCATCAACCCTTCTCTGTCCTGCAAAAACCAAGCTTCCATTGTTTCACTTGGATATGGCACGTAAAATAGAAAACTATTCATATTCACTAATCACAGCAGTGGGTACAGATGAAGCATTGTACCTGAGCATGAATTAGAGGCTCGTATTCTTGGGGAGATTCCCTGAACTTCACCTCAGCAACAAACTTTCCATAGTGAATCCTCCTAGAGATGGCCTGCAGATTGTTTATGAAGTAAAAATGTCTAACATCAATACTACTTTAGGTCACTGTTCAAACTTTGAAAGCATTCAATTCACAATTTAGACTTAAGGCCAAAGTACATCAACAGATTGAACGTTTTTTTTAAAAAAAAATAAAAAATAGTAGGTGAAAACAAAGATGGCTATAAACTTCATCCGACAAAACTATTCATAAAAGGACAACTAATAAAACCTCACCTGCAACAACGAAAGATCACAAACTGCGGTTTGTGCATAGTTGCCATCATCACCCGGGGCAACAAACTTTGGAAGCAGCTCCTCGAAGTACATTTTCCAAATGGACTTGTTTATGTTAATCAAAGCAGCTTCAGGGTGCAAAATCTAAAAATGGAATTGATATCATAGAAAAAAATTATCATCCAAGTAAAATGGACAGCGGAAAAGGACGCTGGAATTATGGTAAATTACCTGTGGGAACGGGTAATTTGGTGCCGCTGAGGACGGCAAATATTCAGGGAAAAACGGATTTTCTTCTGGATTTTTGTATCTACCAGTCTGTAAAATATCACTATCACAGTATGTACTATCAAACGTAATAGAATAATTTCAAGTAAACAAAAGACTGCAGATGGAATCCGAAGATACTGCTCATATTGGAATCCGAAGACCGAGAACTTATTTCAAAGGCCTTAATTGATATCTATTCAATTTAGAGATAGTGATCCCTTTGTTCTAAACTAGTTTTTTAAAAGATATCAATACATAATCTCATTTATCGTAAATAAAACACATATTACAGGCTCCAACTCACAACCTAATCCAACTCATAACCAAACGCTGAAAAAAAAAACAAATGGAAAGTTTGGTTTCATTTGGCTATGAGACCCATTAATCTATGTTGATACTTTCATAAAGAATCAATCAATTGAATGTCCTGTGAGTTTATCAGGCAATGCTTACGGCCTTTCTTAACATACGTGGCAAACACTATAACCACATAATTCGACAAACTCAGACCAAACAAGATAGGGTAATAAACTAGCTACGGAACCATGGAAAGAACAAGAGAAATAAGGGTAACACTACCTTAGCTTGAATGGACTCTGTATTCTTAACAATGAACTCCACCAATGAATCAAAACTGGATGCGTAGCTTTTATCGTAAGTGGGAGAATTGATTGGAAATTTAGCTCTCTCTATGAGGCTAAAAATGATGGTATCTTCTTGTCTAATCAAAGCCTCCCTCACTGACGTAAGCGTGTACCCATTCCTCGAATCAGTGTTTGAATCTGCACTAGCCATTCTATATCTGCCAGTAGAAATTACCAATATAAGAACCATAATTCGAAATCGAAACCACATGTTGATTACCAGACAAGGAAACACACGATAAGCCTCAACAAGAAGGAGCAATCATGTTTAGTAGGGGAGAAAATTTAGAAAAGAGTGAAGAAAGTGGTGTTCTCATGCCTTGGATCAGGAAAGCAAATATAGTACATAAAAGATCGATTCCACACCACTCGTACAATATCTGTTTGTCTGCAATTTGAAATAATACTGAAAATTGGGAAAGGAAAGGGCAAATTGTGGACGAGAAAAAAATACCTTCTTATCAGAATTCACGAATCTCTTGAAGCTGCGAAAGAGTCAGTCAGACGAGGAAATGAAACCCCAGTTATTGGAGCTCAAACAATCCAAATGTAAATGGGATGAGACCGTATCGGAAGGAGTGGGTGCGTAGTGCGCACGCCGGAGAATCTTACAAGGCTTTGCGAGCGGTGGTGGATGGGCACTTGGCTTCGCTTTATTGCACGACAAGCTATATCGACGAGTGGGTAAGTCCCATCCACTATTCCTAACGCGTATTTTATATGTTGCCGTTGAGTGGGGCTCAAACCAATTCCAGTTCGGTCGTTATCGTTATTCTGTTTTTTTTTTAAGCGGCGCGTGATGGAATCAATCAGAAAAGAAATTTAGTTTCACCGAATAAAGGAAAAAGACAGCGAAGTTCTCGCTTACTTCCTTGCTAAGTTAGGTGAGATTAGTTTAATTGACACGAGATTCAGGGAAAAGAATTAAAAAAGGGTTAATGCCAACGTTAGTCCCTGAGGTTTCAAATTTTTATTAAATTATTAGGATGGATGTTTTAAATGAAATAAAATTTTAGAGATCAAAACCTATTAGTTTGAAACTTAAAGGAGTAAAGCAAAATAAAGTCATACTTGAGGGATAAAAATCAAATTAACCCATTAATGAGGGACTCTAACTATTGTCAAAGAAAGTCCCATTCAGTCAATTTGCTTTGATCAAAGAATAAAATACAATGTGACAAGGGTTTGGTGAGAAAGATTTGACAAGGGCCACTGAAAATGGGACTCACCTTGCTCATAGCACCTAATTTAAACCGTTTAATTTAGTCTAGACTAAAAAATACTTTTATTTAAAAATCATTAATTAAAATTTCAGACTTACGCAGTTGAAACTGTATCTATCTAGACTGTTCAAAGATTATTTTATAAATACATACACACAAACATGTCAATGTTAGACTCGAACCCATAAGCTTATCAATAAAGGGTCATATAATACGAACATGGCCGATAATGCGGAATGATTTAATTGATGGGCGTATAAACCCAAATTATTGACCTTTTTGAATGTAGCCTATGGCTTGTCCCGTTCCCTCACAAGGCCGAAACTTTAGTAGGTGAGATTGAAGCAAGGAAATAACCTTCACAACTGAATCCAAAACTTCATTAGTATAATGAAAACGAAAACAATAATCTCAGTGTTGAAGAAAATTACAATGCGCTCTTCTCAGCTGAACACAACATAATGAATCAAAAAGAACTAAGCCGCCAAGAGCTTCTTACACACAGACACTGGATTTGAGAGAATGGTCCATTTGGAAATCGAATTGCACAGCTTTCTACGAGAAACCTAGCATGTACAAGTACAACCTTTTAAACATTTTCACCAAAACAATTTCACTCCACTGCTTACAATCACATGAATTAATTCCTAACTTAAAGGAAATATTCAACGGTATTTGAGATATCTTGAGCAGTACACCTAAAGTGGATAACAGATTTATTTTAGCTTCTTTTTTGGCCATCACTTGTCTCATTTGCCATTACAAAAGCCTCTGTGGGTCACGTTCCACACCGTTTACTTCGGCGGACAATCAAAGCTTCAACAAAAATTGAAGGAAGCCACTAAACAGCAAACAACTAGTTACCCAATCTCGCTCAATCAAATCACACTTTCTCAAGCTATTCTGCAGCTTAAATTTCGGCTTTTAATTTAAATGCAGCCTTAGGATCAAGCCGAAAAGTAAATCGCGAGGTTTCTGGAACATGCTGTGAGATTAGTCGCACTGTGTCCTTCCACCAAGTAACCTCTGTTTCTTTCTCAATAACCTCCTGCCTAGCACATTCTAAAGCATAATCCAGGTCTGTTATCTGTTCTTGCAGCCTCGCTTCAAGTAGTTCATGCAGCCTTCTTTCTAGTTCAATCGGATGAACTCCGAAAGATACATCATTACTTTCTTCTCGAGCGTCAATTATTTCACCAGAACAAATACTGTCGCTTCTTGTGCTCGAATCCATATGTGCCACCTGCCAATTCCATTTTCAGCGACTCCAGAACAGAATTCAAGATCAATAACAAAGAGCGCACACAGGTATATAATAAGATGTGTATTTCATTTCAACAGACCTATGCTAGGCAACCAGAAGAGAAGGAATAAACTCTTAAGGCAGATTGGCAGAATATGTAGAAGATATAATCAGCTTCAACCAAAAGCAAACTCTTACATAAACACCTCTTGGTATCAAAGAACATTGCAGTCAAGCTTCATCTTATTATGCTTTTCTTCAAATGAGAAGGGTAATTTTCAAATTCAATAATATCTGAAGCCCTCCCTGATATCAAAGTTAAAAAAAATGACAGCATATTTCCTCATTAAGGTAATATTTGACTTTTTGCACCACCATTTGTCCACGCATCAAGGCGACATAGACGAATGAATGTCAAAAAGAAAACAGTTGATAAACTTACAAGTATGATGAAAGTAATAAAGGAAATGTAACACTTGTTTCACCGGAGATACGGGTATTCCAATGCAGGCATACTCGCGGAAGGAGGTGAGGAGTGGCTTTTGTTTTAATTAAAAAATTGATCTATTTCATGGAAATCTTTATGAATGGCAGATTTGGATGTGGAAAGCGTCCACATGAAAGAAATTCATGAAAGCAGCCAAAGCCTGAGCGGCAAAATGAGCTTGTGCAGCTGACATAGAAACAAGAGAAAAAGCTTACACAAGAAGAATTTCATCATATCTGCACAAAACATTAATAGCCGCCACTCATGCAAGATTGACTAACCACAGGTGGGTTTTTCAGAGTTACATTACAAAGGAACTGATTGATATATCTCTAAGCCAAAAGTCATCAAATGATAGTGATTTTGGTTCATTCATCAACATATGCAGTACTCAGTCACAAAAAAGAAACAAAGAAATCATCAATCAAAATATAACATTATCTACCTTGACCCTTTCTTCTTGTGTATCTTCAAAAGGAGTTTCTTCATCCAAATATAGCTGCAACCTTTCTAACTCAACTTGAAGTTCTGCCTCAAGTCCATGTATTCCTTCCACGCATTCATCTTGTTTACTTAATTTACACTCTTGAACATGATTATGAACCATATTTTTTTCTGGCACTGGTTGTGACGGAACAAAAATGTGGCTATTAGAGCTTGAGACATCTTGCATATCAGTGATGGACCAGGAAAGTGTATCCCTCGTTTTAAATGGCTTGAAAATTGTCTCTTTCCTTGGGAGTTCCTCTTCTGTGCGTCGGAGAAGCTCTTCCATTTCTTTCCGCAACTCAACCATCTTGCTAAACTCATTCTTACTTGCGGCAATCATATACAGCAAACCCCAGGTAACTCCCAACTTAAAAGATGTATCATTTTTATACTGTCCTGCAGTACGACAAATTTAACTATGAATACGGGAAAAATCTTACTGACAAAATGGAAGAAAAGGAGGGCGCATGGTAGTAAGGACAGGACGAAATGAACAGAGCCAGCTTTCATCGCGAATGGGGAATAAAGTATTTGAGCTTAGTACATCTTTGAAGATTCACACGTGAATATATTTTAAAGACTTAAACCTTGAAAGTGATTACTAGTGAAAGAATCATGTTATCCAACGAAGTAATTGAAGAGGGATGTAACCAAACTTCATATGAATACTAATAGTGATATTCTCACAAGATCTTTTAATGCAATTACAGCCATATAAGTTGAACTAATTAAAGAAATGCCGGGGACAAAATCAGTCTATCGTTCGGCAAAAAGAGTAACGAATTTATCGCTAGCTACTTTCGTCGTAAAAAAGCAAGTAGCAACCAGAATCAGCTTGATCAATTCGGATTTCTCAGCATAAACAGCTTAAGGCGACCACTTCACTGAGATTGTGAGCTAAATCATTGAATAGGCCCTCAAATATTGGGTTGAACCACATTGCAAAGAATTAGCTTCTCACCTGATTCCTCGTTGCAGTTCAATCCATTCTTCGAACAGCTTGCGGAAGAAGACGTGCCCTTGAATTCTCTCGGCTCTGTATGCATCTTCTGGCTGTGTTGCAAAACCCTTGGCCTTTTGGCCCGTCTCAGAATCGCCAACAACCGATCAACAATCCGGCAAGGTGAATAGTGATTAACAGCTTCAGAAGCACGTCCTTTTTTCAGTTTTTCCCCTGCGCCGTCCATGCTGGGTTGCCCTATACGATCACGGCCGTGGCTGTGGGCGTCGTCTTCCCGATCAAGAAGAATATCAGCCACACGTAAACGGCAATGGTTGAGGTGATTGGAGGGAGGAAGATTGAAGGATTTATAGTCACGGTCGCTCATGTGGATCAATCCAGAGAACGGTAACACAGAGCGCATTAAATTGGGCAAAGGGGAAGAGTGAAAGGTTTTAAACTAAAGATGGAGAGCCAAAATGGAGGGAAAGTGTATGGCCAAATTCTAATCCAATGATTAGTGCTCCAAATTCCCAAAATTCTGACACTTTTCGTAGGCAAACAAAATTCTTAAACAATTTTTTTCAAAAGTACTTTGGTAGTGTCTGAGAAAGCATCAAAACTTAAATTTTGTGTAAACCGACACAAAATTTTTCTTACATAAATCTCAAAATCTAGATTTTGAAAGGTTTTCAAACACTATTTTATTATAAGATACAAACTACAAATTCTCATAAATTAATAAAAAGATTAAAATTTTCCTAAAATTGAAGTAATTTCTAATATTATATTTACTAATTACACTAAACTCAAATATCATACTCTTTTTGTCATTAATATAAGACTTATTTATCTAATTTAATTAGATTAAAGAAATTAATTGTGTTGGTTAATATGACACATATTTACTAAAACACTTTAATCTACTCATTCCCTCTCTTCATTAACTATGGTTGAGAGGGGATCATTATGAACAAATTAGAAAAAAAATGATAAATATGAAAACCATATTTTATATTTACGATTAAGATCAACTCCCCAAAATTTTCTTGTATTAATGACCGATGAGTATTAATAATTACTCTCTCCTACTGACTTTATTAAATATGGACATAGATAAAAAAAAAAAAAATTAAATGCTCTTTGAAAACTTGCAAATATTGCATCAAAAGATTAAGAATACTTGTTAGTTAGTGTGTAATAATAAAACAAAATAGTATCTTATAAAAATGATCAAGAATATTTATTAGTTAGTGTCTTATAATAAAGATTAGAGAAAATATTAAAAACTGATTTATAAATATGTTGTATTGTTTAATGAAGAAGGCGCCATTTTATAGTTTTAAAATGTAAAGTGCTGTATAATATTTAATCGCGGAATATTATTTTAAAAAAAAAAATTGATTGAGACGTTGGTATATTGTCATTATCGTTCAAATTCTTGCTACCTGCCAAATGCATCCCACACACGAAAAGGAGGAGACATGCGTACAGAATGCGAGACATGCCTATAAAATGATTGCATTTACATTTTAAAACCGATTATTCAATACTTAGTGAAGAAGATAGAATTTCGATATTTGTTTAGAATTAAGAAGAAAACATGTTCCCCATTTAATTGACTATGTAGAAAAGTCGCTCTAAACACAAACCAGACAAAATATTCGCTGGCAACTAAAAAACAAATATTCAATTTAACTTCTCTTTTTTTTTTTTTTATCAGAATCATTTGCTGAAAGTTCGCGACTATCTTTTTCTATTAAAAAACTAAATAATTAAGCACACGGTTTCGAGGAAGGTGTGGTTTTTTTTTTTTTTTTTGGATAACAAAAAGGTGTGGTGTTAGTGTCCCACGAATAACCCTAAAAAAATATTTAATTTGGGTTTCATCCACCATTGCAAAATGCAGATTGTAAAAAATAACAAGTAAAGTCGGTATATAAGCCCCAGAAGTGCCCGTAGATTTTTTTTTTTTTTTTTTAAAAAAATCATTTAATTAAGATCCACCTTCCTATTCTAAATAGTAGCACATGAGAGTTAGTAACAGTGCTTGCTTTGATCCAATATGAACTCAACTCTCTCTGTCTCTATAATTTTTTTCGCAAACTCTACCAATTGATGTCATAAATTAAGGAGGTTTTATTAATTAAGGGGGTAATTTTCAATAGAAATGATTAAAAAGATACTTTGAGAAAACCAATACATATTTTTTTATAAATAATTAACTTCATTGATTTTAGCAAATTAGTGTTTATAAGCTTATATCAGTGAGCATGGGAGTACTGTTTATTTGATGGTACCGATATCACTCGAACTCAAGCCATGAGGACTCTGGCTATGGAACCGGATTCTCATAATCTGATTCCTCAATATCCCTCAGTATCTACTTGCTTTGTCTTCAGTCTCCCTCTTCACTGCATGCATGCGGTAATTTTAAAAAAATGAATGCCTCCGTCTATACTTTTAAATATATTTTTGGACGATTAAACTTTAAAGATTCTAAGGGATATTAAGGGAAGGGATTCTGAGAGAATCTCGATCCCTCTGGCTATTGGTCAATGGAGTACTGTCTAACTAAGGATCAAAGCATGGATTGAAAGTCCGTTGGAATTCTTAAACCAACGATGACCAGATTTTCATTTTTGTTTTTTTTTTAAAAACTTTTTGGATAAAGACGAAAGTTTCATTTGGAGGAAGTAAAAAACATTATTTACTGAATTACTGCTACCCAATATTTATTTTGCATGGTGGCTGGTGAACATAATAGTTGCATTATAATTACTAGGGGCCATACCATGGCGTGCGTAATTTACTATTTCTTTGATATTCTCGTGACCTTCATTTATTGCTTTCTTCCTCCATGATTCACTTTTTTCAATGCGACACTGATGGAAACTTCTTCCACTGTTGCAGTCGCATGGCCGATCTCTCTCTCTCTCTCTAAATATATTTTATGCTAGAAAGGAGGGTGTTACTGAATTTTGCATAAATTGACTCAATGGTTTTGAAATACTCATTTACCTAGCCTCGAAAACTGAGTTTATAAGAGGTCAAAAAAGGGTTTGTACGCTAGCAACATTTTAAAACCACAACTGCTATTATTAACATAAAATTGCTGCTGGTGCTGTTTTGGTTGTTGGGTTGAACTTTGTTATTAACGGATTAAATAATAAATAATTCTATTAACATAGATATCAATCAACATTCTTAGGCTTTTTGTGGGAGAAATCAGCTCACGGCCCATTAGTCAATCTCTTGCAGTTTAATGAATGATGCTACCAAAGTGTTCAATCTCTGTTTTCCGGAGAAAATATGTGGGCGTTACAAAACTTTAAATGCTGAATTTTTCCCTTTACAGATCAAGAGAAATGAGTTGGCGAGCATACTGGCTGCTGCATAACACAAAGTTTAGGAGCTTTATTTCAGGTGTAATGAAATAGCAAACATGCATCTTCTCCCAAACCAGTGGAATAGTAAATTGCAAATGATATTTGTATTTATTCTTTTAAATTTGATAAAATTATATCCTTCAAAAATTTATGGAACAACCACTAAACACTTGGATTAACTAACTGTGAATTATTTTAACTTAACCAGTGGTCTCGTGTTTGAGCCTTGAGTATGAAGTTACGATAATTATTTAAAAGTTAGAGGTTCCCACATTGTGAGTAACATTCCCGCTAACCAGACTAAATGGTTGCTAGTTGTGCCTGATGCCGATAAATTAATCCCAAAAAAGAAAAAAAAAACTTGGGAAGCAAGTAATGGGCTTGTCCAAATTTCTGGTCTGCCTCGAGCTAGATGCATTTTCAGGCATAATTGTTAAAGAATTCCAGGCAACAGCAACATTTTTCAGAACATTATAAGCTTGGAGCCAGAATCAAAGGACTTTCTTATTATAAACAATGGATAGTTACCCCAACTTAACAAAGCCGGTGTCAGGCTGAAAAGCAGTATACATAAAGGCCATAGGCCGTACAAAGATAGACATGTAGGAAATGAACTCAGCAGAGCTGGGTTTCAAATTTAAGACTAATCCCCATGCTGAACAGCTCCTGGCACAAAAGTTTGGCTCCATAGGGCACACTGACCCTGACGATGTCATCAAGAGAGTCGCAGACGCGGCAGTAGGGCCCCCTAATTTTCCGGCCGCCAGCCACCGGCCGCAGAATCACATTTGCAACATTTTTGCACTTCTGGCAAATGTGCAACTGAGAGGAATCACTGAGGGTGCAGAGGCGTTCATGAAGGTTGGCCGATGCGCCGTGAGCGATCAGGCAGTCACGCTCCATCTCACCAAACTTGACACCACCAAAACGCTTTCTGTCCGCCACAGGCTGGCGGGTCAGTGGATGAACTGGACCAGTGTTCCGGAACTTTATTTTGTCCTCGGACATGTGGTGTAGTCGCTGGTAAAAAGTAGGGCCCATAAATATCAGCGAACGAACCATCTCACCAGTTCTCCCATTATACACTCTCTCATTTCCCCATCTTGAAAAGCCAACACTGCCATTTCTCAAAAACATAAAGTTAAAACCGGTGAGATAAGCAAGAAGGAAATATAATTGTGAATTTCATGGAGCCAGTACCAAAGGAAAGCTGGACCATCTCAAAAATTTGGAAGAGACATGATTGGCAAACAATTAGCAGAATCTTCACAATGTCACAAAAATAAGCCAAAGCAGGAGTCACATTGTAGGTCACGCTACAAATTATGCCTTAAAATATGCCTTCATATAATCCTACCATATCATGATAATTTAACAACTTTAGTCAAATGCTCTGAAACTGTACCTGTGAAGCTGCTGGGTGATGGCTTCAACAGAGACAGAAGAGAAAGGAGTGGCTTGTTTCAATTTACCACCACAAGCAATCCCCTTTCCTAAAGCAGCCTCTAGGAGTTGCCCAGGAGTTTGTCGCGAGGGAAAAGCATGTGGGTTTATAACAATATCAGGAACAATCCCTTGTATTGTGAAAGGAAAGTTCTCCTGAGACTCCAGAAATCCCAAGACACCCTTCTGTCCGTGCATACTAGAGAATTTGTCCCCAAGAACTGGGCTTCGAACCTGCAATGCCAATGAAAATGACAGATTTTTCCACCAATAAAATTTTGCCTCGATTATCAGACTAGTTGATTTTCAGTTTTCATTATATGAAACTACTACATATTCAGAATATATGTGTTTTATGTTTCCATCCTATGTAACAAGATTGCATGCACGCTTGCACAGAATGCATGATGTGGGCAGGCATCGTTTCAAGTTAATATGGATTTGTTTTTACCTGTCTTAGAGAAACCACAGAAAAATTCTTCCCCTCATCATTTGATGACATCACTACTTTCTGAACATACCCTCTTTCAGTGTGTTTCAGCTTTATACTATGATCAACCCCTGAATCTGAACATCGTCCGATAATAATGTCACCACTCTGCAAGCTTGCCCCAACATAAGGGAAGCCGTCATCATCCAGGCTATCAACACGGCCTTTTGTGCTTTGTATCTTTCCAAAATTTATAATGTCCTCAGGTTTTCTCTTCTTCTCTGTTGATTCCTTGTTGTCAATCTCAGCCTTGTAACTCCTGATGTGCTCAGATCTGAACATACCGCGCTGCAAAGAAGCAGCATTCATCACCAAGGAATCCTCTTGGTTGTATCCCAGATGCACGTTCACAGCCACAATCGCATTTTGCCCATTGTAAAATTCAGCCATCGGAGATACTACATCACTTGGATGAAGCTCTGGTTTTCCCAGACAGTCTGAAGTCATAGTACGGAAGAGGGGCCTTTGGGGATAGTGAAGCTGATGGGATAAAGTATCGACTCTGATGCTAGGGTTAGTCGTAGGGAAACCAATTGCTTGTGATGAGTGCTTCTGTGACTGATAGAGCACCCTCCGTGCATGATCATGATTTGCAAAAGGGACAAGCGAACAGCTCAAGCCCAATAAAAATGACATGTCAAGTTCACAGTGGGTGTACCTCACAGAACTTTTAGCTTCTGCAAATAAGTATTGAACACCCCAAGCAGTAAAGCAATCCTCCTCTTCTTCAGTTCCAATAAGCTCAACCACACCTTCATTCAGAAGAGACTGGAAAGAAGATTGCTCCAATACAGATATTTTATTCTTGCCTAAATTATCAACTACCAGAAGAGGACGCAAAATCCTTCCAGCATCCGAGTATATCCGCACCTCTTGTTGAAGTTGATCCATTTTTATTTCCACCTAAAAGGAAAATGGTAGTCAATAATTTCAAAAGGAGGAAAAAAAACAAACTGAACGAAACGAAGATATTGCAAATAGTACTTCATTATCTCTATTAAAATCCCAATACTTTAAAAGAGGATAACATAACTTGCTGAACAAAGTCATGACAAATCCAGAAAGGAAAAGAAAGAGCATCACTGATACGATGAAGCTCTTCAGTTCCATCAGCACAACACCAAGTGAGGTGTCTAACCTAATATTGCCACATTATGATGCTCAAACAAGAACAGCATAATCACCATATACACAGTACAAAATTTCTAATGAAGAGAAAATAAATAACTTATGGTTTGCATAGCATAGAAAACCAACATAAAATGACAGGTTAAAAGCTAACCTCAGGAGGCAATTCATTTGCACGTCGTTTATATCGTAGCTCGGCCACAAATGAAGAGGAATCTGCACACACTCCAACCCAATCCCCATTTAGGAAGACTTTGTGCTTTCCACCCAGTTTAGTAGAGGTATCATCAACCAGCTCTTCCATCCCACAATCAAATAGCTGAGGTAGTATATTTTCCATTGTTTTTGAACTAACTAGTCCAGTAACAGCTAAATTTTTCACAAGTCCACAATTTTCACCATCTGGGGTAGAGAGGAAACACACCTTACCCCAGTGAGAAGGATGCCTGCAGTCACAATATTCAATTAAGATAAAATTAAAGCAATATTATTGCATGTTTAACACCCTAATTAGATAATTCAAAGATAAAATCTCAACCCACTACAAGATATTCAACTGGGTGAGCAGACAATCAAAACTGCCAATAAAAACAAATCACTTCAGAAGAATAGCTTATGCATTCTGTACGGCAAAGGAAGACGTGGTCTAAACTCAAGCCTAATAAGAAGACAATAGAATTCTTAAAAAAATTTCAAATTTGAATTTACTTGTGCTAGATCCATTTAATCAAAAGCTAACAATAATGCAGCAAAAATTGGAATTTGGAAGACAGATTCAATTGTCAACATGAAGCTCAATATCTATCATCTAACACAGGCAGCACTTACAAGTGTTAAACCAAGTAATCACAACTATAAAGATGGGCGTGCAGTAATTTTTATAGTCCCAAACATGGGCCATGTTCGGGCATGTGTTTAGGTAATTACATTTATCAAGTATCATTTAATGTCTCAGACCAATTCAAGCATTTAGCAGACATCACAACCGTAAATGCCTTAGGACTTCGTTCACAAGCATTCCCAAACCTTAATTTTACTAAAAAAACCTGATGAGTCTTACCCAAACCTTTCTTCTAAGCTTAAAGCCTGATTTTGCAAGCATCATTCCCATAAAGTGAGGATAAGAGAGATAGGAATATCAAAACATAATATACAAATCTAACTACGAATATTTCAGCATGACCGTACCTGTTGGTGACAAACAAAATCAAACACCAAAAGGCCATAGCCCCACCTATTATTCACTTCCCCAAAGGAAGGAAGAAAAGGAACAAAGAAAAAAACCAAGTTTAAAGTAACTTACGGGTATCTAGCATCTCCAACCTTTCCAGTGTACTGAACCAGCTGCCTGGTTCTTCTCATTTCAGCTATGGTCTGCAATGGATTTGTTCGCCCAAGATTTGCTACCACACCAGAAATCCTTTCAGTCCTTTTATAAGGATGTGCCCACGCTCCAGTTGAGAATGCTCTTTGAAGACCATTTGTAATTATGGATGCATCAAGATAGTGCTCCATTGGACGAACATCACGATCCCCATAAAGATCTCTCTGCAAAACCTTTGCCAAACGCTTCCGAGCATGAGCAATATGCACTCTCAGCTCCCGGTCAAGCAATTCACCGGCCAAGTCAAGCCGCTTGTTTCTGAAATCATCCCTGTTATCAGATTTTCGGCGGCCAGTATAAGCGAGTAACAGACACTTGACCATATATGCAAGGAAACGTGCCTTTCTATTCATGCCTCTAATGTTGGGAAAAGCATACACAGTGAGACACTCTTCAATAGATTCTGTAGGTGGAAATTTGCTGCCTTTTACAAGTCCTTCTATGTGACTACGGGCTACATTCTCTTGTCGAAAGCCTTCACAACTCTCATCAGCACTACGAATGGATGCAAAGAGAATATTTTGAATATCGGCTTCATCATGATCATAATCAATGAGCTCTATAGCCTCTCTATCTGATGAGACGCCAAATGCAAAAAATAGTACCCATACAGGGATCTCAACTGACAAGAAATATACAGTAAGCACTTTATCTCCACCTTTAATATCTTCATTTTGGGGATTCCCTACCAGCTTCAGAATTAACCTATTCCTCTTTGCCATTGACTTGTAATAAACAGCCCAAGGATTGTTTATAATCCAAAGCCTCTTTGTATAGATTTGCTCTTGTGCAATAAATGTCTGCAACAAATATATATAGAATATGTACTATTGCGGTCACAAAGACTGTTGAAAGAAAGAAATATTAAAGATTAAAAAGCAAATGAATAGATAAGGAAACCAAATAAATTCTGCCATTGGAATAGATGAAAGGAAGCTAATTATTACTGCAAAGCACCAACAATTCATATTAAATATGCACCAACATTGGGTGGAGTTGATAAAGAAATTCAGGTACTGCCATGATTGGCTGACAAGTTTCAAACAGATAAAGGTCCTCTGTGTTGAGTAAGTAGGACAGCATCTCAACCACCCACCCATATGCACACGAAAATGGAAGTTGGATGTTGGAACACTGTCTTCATCGTGAGTTTTGCTTCCTTTAATTGTTTTATAATCAAAAGCTTTGCTTCTTGCACGGCCTAGGAGAGTATCTTTGAAATTTTTTTCAAACCATCATTAATATGAAACTGTTTCTCTTCATCAAACAAGAAAGTAGAAACTTCAAAGAATTGAATTTCTCCCAATGAATTATTAGTAGAAACAATTGTAAACAGGACTACATGTACATCATGAATTCATCTAACCTTCTCCGCACCCTTGATCAGAAAGTAGCCTCCAAGATCATGATCACAGTCCCCTTTGTCAGCTCCTTTCATCCAGCATATATCAGACTTCACCATGACAGGCAATCGCCCAACAGTTATTTCCCTGCTGTCCTCCATGACAGACTCTCTATCAACGTACTGTTCTTTTCCAGTCTTAAATTTGTCGCTTCTAACTAGTTTTTGGATATATACCTATAATTGAAACATACACAAAATATAATGGTATATAGTTTTCACAGAATTTCAAACTATCAGAACATGCATAGACATAATTTATCAAATCATTCACTCAGCTCCAGAGTGTCACACGAGCAATTCTCTCATTAATATTAAGCAAATCAAACTGAAAAAGAAGCAACCGCTAAAACAGCCAGTTGAGCAAAGACACGAAAGGGAACAAACATAAGAAGAAGAAAATGAGTTTCTTCCGATTTTATGAACAACAATTTTATTCCAGTAGTAAGCTTCTAGAATAGATAGCAGCAGACATGAAAAGCTACATGTTTTCATCAACACGAATGATCAGCAACCAGGATATCCCTCAACACAAGTTGATCAAAAGCTTGCCGATAGAACATTGACAAGATACCAAATGCAAGACTAAATGCTTTTGGGAAAAAACAATGTCATTTATAAAATTACCTGAACATGAACTTCCACTTTAATTTTCGATGAATACGTCATCCTCTGCAAGCGGGCGTGCCTCGGAAGCATCTTGAACTCTTTCACATTTCCTTCACCACCCCAGAATGTGGGCCGATCAAGGGTAACCTTTCCAAACCTCACCGAAGCATATCGCCAGTCTTTATCACCCTTCTTTGAGGGATCAAACCCGGGGTCAATATTGAGCTCCCCAAATGAATCAAAAACATTCTGCAGACCGTAGTTGATGAACTCGTTGTAGGAATTGATCTGGTGACTGATCAGCCCGTACTCATCAAAGAATAACATTGTAGCCTTCTTACACAGACTTTGTAGTTTTTCTTTCCCCAACTCGCTTATATTTGCTAAGTCTTGATCGTCCTCCTCCATATTATCAACCACGCTGGAATGCTTACCGCTACCCTTACTAGAACCGACATCGACACCCATGACTCCCCTCTACACAGACTGCCAAAAATCCTTTACCTTAAAAATTTATCTCCAGCGAAAACCAGTTCTTCTAGCCACAGCGGATCGGGGAAACGTAGTTATATGACCTGCAGAAACGGACCAAGAAAATTTTAATGCAGCATTCCAGAGAGA
Source organism: Acacia confusa (assembly GCA_037074495.1). Lineage (NCBI taxonomy): Eukaryota > Viridiplantae > Streptophyta > Magnoliopsida > Fabales > Fabaceae > Acacia > Acacia confusa. The sequence continues at coordinate 37,925,360 of CM073506.1, forward strand.
CCTCAAACCCGGTAACGGACCGGAGGTAAATGGACAACACTACACAATGTGGTTGGATTAAAAGTATGATTACTTAACAATCTGTCAAATACTGGCTCCGAACAATAATACCAAAAAAAATAAAACTAGTCTTTCTACAAACGAATAAAGCCTGAACAGGGAAAAACAGTGGTTTTTCACAGACTAGACAGTAAAGAAACTAAGGAACTATGAACGGAGACGTCGACTGTACAACCCTGGTGGAGCGACCAAATAAACTGCAGCCGCAGCGTCGACGTTGTTACGCTGCAGAGAGAGAAGCCTCCCTTTGCGGTGGAGCGGCTTGCCCTTGAAGTTCTTACAATGGTGACCTCTGAAATTTGCCCATTACTTGAGGGGTGGGAGTGGGAGCTTTAGCAGAGGACAGTGGCCGGAGTACTGAAGAGCGAAGAGCGAAAGAATTTTGGGAATGGCAGAATTGCTACAAATAATATAATAAATTTGTTGGGCAAAAAAAAAGAAGAAGAAGATACTCGTGGTCATGCCATTTGAATCGCCACAGATCAATGAGAATTCGAATAACAGTTAAACTTATTATTTTATCATCTTTATAAGTCTATTTTATCAAAAAAAAAGTGGCTTTATTTTAAGTCCAGTTTTATGTAATAAATGGGATTATGACAATTTTATTCTTATTAATTGTACCTATAAGGATAGAGAGAGAAAAAAGAGTCAAAAAATATTTAATCATAAATAAAGGTAAAATTAAAAATTTACACCCATAATCATTGAGATAAGTACCTTTTTCTTGGTATGTGAGATTTGGTCAAAGTAAACTTATAAATAGAATCAGAATGTATATACTTGAATGAGTGAACCACCTTTATATTTTTCTTAATTACATGAACTTCTATGTTATTTTAGAAACTCATATACACCTCTTTTCAAATAAAAAAATGTGTTACATGAATTTCTCATGGATTTTGAAGATTTCCTTTTCATTTATCTAACTGTTAATTGATTATAAATACTTTTTTTAATTAAAATAAAACATAAGAATTATTTAAACATTTATAATGACTAAAAACATTATACAACCAAAAAATAATTCTAATATATTTTTCTCAAAATATATACTATATTTTAGAATTTATTAATTTTTATTATAATATAAAATTTTATAATTTTTTTGGTATATAAAAGTTTATAATTTTAATTTTTCATCATATTTGTTTGGATGATAAAGGGTAATTTAGTTAATAAAAACTATTATAATATAAATTATAATTAAAAATATATATTTTTGGAATCATTTTAGAATATGCTTTACGAGGTTAACATCTTAGGCTTTGTTTGGAGGTTTGGAGGAGAAGAAAGGGAAAAAGATGCAAAGAGTTTGGAGGGGAGGAGAAGGAAGAAGAATGGAAGATATTTCCTTCCCTTATTTTTTTTTGGACAGCCCTAATATATATATATATATATTGAAAACAGATACAATACATAAAAACAACCACAAATAAAGCTAAAACAAAAACAACAAAGACAAGAACAATAACAATAAAATAAACTGAATACAAGAATAACCAAGGATCATACATTAAAAATATAATAGCTGAAGTAGAATCATGGACATAATTGGCCTCCTCGAAACCCAAGGTTAGAAGTGATGAGCAAAGGAATGTTGGTTGGAAAACCCACCCTAAAGGGCACACAATCTTATAAGCAATAATTGCAATTAAATTAGCTAACTGAGTACCCCATCTCAGGGTTAAAAAACCAGTAAACCCAACCTCGAAAGAAAGAAGACCCTTAATGTCCTGAAAAACACATTTGCTCCTCTGACCAAACAAGTCCCGTAACCTTGACGACACACAAAAAAAAAATCTCTCTAGATCTTTCTCTAAGAATGCAGATCCGAGCTACCAAGAAATAATTGGACCTCATAACGTCCAAACAGTCATCCAATCAAGAGGATTTGAAAATAGATCTGATAGATTTGATTATTTCCTGAGACAAGAACACCACAAAATTCAGAACCACAAGAAAAGGAATAGAAAGCAAATAACTCTCACCTCGGCAGATCAAGTCTGGAGAAGGAGAGGAAAGGACTTGCTACAAGGACGAGAGAAAGCCACAACCGACAAAACTCAAAGTGAGAGGACCGCAGATAACAGATATGGACTCCAAACTGCATCTCTGACTTGTCTATGACACCAAAAATAGGCTTGTCGGCGGCTTGTTCATCACAAGCCGCGTAGCGAGAGTTGAAAGCAAGTGCAAGATGCAGAGACGAGCAGGAGAGAGAAGAGAGAAAAAAGGGGAAAAGGGGGTCAATTTAAATCAATATTTCCCTTGTTTGGGAGTTAAAAAAATAATAAGGGAGGAAGATGAAGGATTAATGATTTATTTTTACCATTTTATCATTTTCTCTAAAAATTAATATAATTATTATACTTTACAAATAAATTTAAATTTAAATTTTCTAAGAAAATTATTTATGTAATTTTTATATTAAAAAAAATACTTTCTCCTAAAAAAATATTTTCTCTCTCTAAAAATATTTTCCTATAAAAAAGTATTTCTCTCTCTAAAAAATTCCAACAATAGAAAAAAAATAAAAAATAACGAGAGTATTTTATTTGAACGAGGGTAAAAAAATAATTAATTTATTCTCCCTTTTAAAACCCTCCATATTGGGGGAACTTTATTTTTTTGAAGAAGGAGAGTTTTGGGGGATTTGTAAAAATCCTTGATTCTCTCTCCTTTTATTTTTAAAACTCTCAAACAAGGGAAGAGATTACCAAAACCCTTCATTTCCCTCCAAAATGGAACTCTCAAACAAAGCCTTAGACTTAAGTATAGGTTTTAAAAATAAAATGAAAATATGTGTAATTAAAGCAAAATATAGAGGTGGTCAAAATATTTTACTCTTAAACTTATAATAAGAATGAGGAGTTTTCTAATGTTGTGTTTGGTGTGAGGGAGAGAGGAGGGGATGAGAGGAGTTTTATCAAATTGTCATTAATGAGAAGAATATATATTTTTTTGAGAGTATATTTTTAAAATATTAAAAATAGTCTATTGGCAATTTGGTCAATATAAAGAAAACAATTTTCTTTCCCCTTCATTCTCTCCTTTCAAACCAATCATGGAAAAAAGAACTTAGGGCGTATCATTCGAATAATTGGTCTGGTACTAGAGCTAGCGTTTTTCCTCCGGGGTAAATTTTTATATAGAAATCTATATAGAATAAAATCCTTTATAGAATTATACTAAGTATGTCTAAATGAGTATGAGTATGTATAATAAATTATTAATATAAATTAAATATTAAATATAATAATTATAATATAATTATACTATTCTTAAATTCATTGTAATTTGTAAGACTAATATTCAATATTTTCACTGACTTATAGAAAAATTGATTTTCTTCCATTTATCTGGAAATAACAAACAGATTACTTTCGAGATCCTTTTGTTGATTAAAATATGTAGCCATTGAAAATTGATTTTCTTAGCAAGTTCTTGTGCGGACACGAGACTTATATGCGTTCTCAGCATTTGTTGATTGAAATATGTAGTCATTACGTTCTAAATGCCAGTTGTTCAATGGGCTTTTGACATCTTTGTCATTATTGAATTGCGTTTTTCTGTAAGGCTCAAAAATTGCTCGTGGGATGGGTTACAGTACAGATATTGAGTGGAACTTCATTTTCCATATCCATGAAGTTGATGTATTGAAGTGTTTAGGCTATTTTCAACACTTACTAAGGCTTCTTCCAACAACACTGTCAAACAACATTTCTTCCTCATCTTTTTCTCGCTCCCTGCCCAAAAAAGGCATAGCAGAAAAGTTCATAGTTAATATTTCAAGAGGATGCAAATAATGCAGTGATGTATATCATGCAAACATTTTTATTTATAGATGAGAAGCAATGCTATTTTTTAAAACTCCCAATGCAAAAAATTATTACTTTAATACCCAGTGGAGAGCGTATGTGAATTTTGTTTATTTTCACTGTGCCATTTTCTGCTATTGGTATAAACTGTCTGTAACAAATGAAATGTGATCTACTGAAGAATTCTGCAATACTGGTGACTGTAAACTTGTGCTGTAAATGCCTTGTCACTTTTTGATGCCATATATATTGAACCTGGTGATTTCCCATATATGCTACTTTGCATGCATCTACATCCTGACATATATTACTTGGTGCTTATTCATTGCACTAAAGATTTAGCATTGCCTAATTTGTATGTGGTTTTGATTATTTTGTTGGTGCATGCTGTTGTCTTTGATTACTGCTTTAGCGCGGATGTTTTGGAGGGAGAAGAATACAAAGTTTATATATTGGGAATTATTGAGAAACTTCATGATCACTTCTCTGATTCTTCATTTATGGCGTTCAACTTTCGGGAGGGAGATCATCAAAGCCAGATTGCTAGGATTTTGTGTGACTATGACATGACTATAATGGAATATCCTCGACAGTACGAAGGTTGTCCAATACTAATTATGGAGAGGATCCACCACTCTTCGAGATCAGCTGAAAGCTGGCATCAACTTGGGCAAAATAATATTATCTTGGTGCATTGTGAACGAGGTGGCTGGCCAGTTTTAGCATTCATGCTGGCTGCTCTCTTGATTTATCGGAAGCAGTATACAGGGGAACAAAAGACCTTAGACATGATATTTAAGCAAGCACCTCGGGAACTTTTGCAGTTAATGTCCCCGGTGAATCCTGTCCCTTCGCAACTGAAGTATATTCAGCATGTATCATGAAGAAATGTAAGTTCACAATGGCCTCCTCAAGATAGAGCACTTAGATTGGACGGTGTTATTATGAGATTAATTCCTAATATAGATGGAGAAGGAAGTTGCCGTCCCATATTTAGAATATATAGAGAGGACCCTTTTGTGGATGCTGATCGGACTCCCAAAGTTCTTTTTCCCCACTCCAAAAAGGAGCAAGCTTGTCCGATATTACGAGCAGGTGGCACTTATATCCTGTTATTTTCTTATGAAATGCTTTCTTATTGCAGTCTTAACTTTGATTCATGCTGGTTCAAGACAATGAAGAGTGAATCTATCTTCCTTTGTTTTGATTCTTTTTTTTTTTAATTATAAAAAGACAAAATGATATATGAAAGATGAAAGTATTTAAAGTAGAACATAAGAAGATGGACAAAAAAGCTCGGCACCCCCTTTGATTCTGCTTATGTTGTACCTTTGATCCTATTCCCACAAGTCAATGAATATTTTAATGACCAACAGAAGTTATTCAATTCAAAATAAAATCTAGATCAAAATTTGATATTTTAAATTGGATCTTTTATATTGGTGGGTATCTTTGTATATTATGAGGATAGAGTGGGGCTTCAGTAGTCTTTATATTTTTTTATTAATTAGAGTGTTGTTTTTGTCATATGCTAACTATTAATTGGTAAAAATTATCATCTTTTGCTATATTGAAGGCGACATTGTTCTTAAATGTATTGATCCGGATAATGAGTTGGAATGCGAGGAAACAATGTTTCATGTCATTTTAATGTATCATTCATCTGATCAAGTATTTTAATACTTAACTGAAATGAAATTGACACATGTGGAATGTTAAAGATAAATTTCCGAAAGATTTCAGAGTGGAGGTGTTTATCTCTGTCTTTTTTTTTTCTTTCATTCTTTGTACTCTTTTTAGCTGGTGATAATCAATCTGATGTTTGTTGAGTATATGTCATAATTTTGGTTGGAGATTCTTCTCTCAGATATGCTTCTTCTTCCATTATTTCAATTGATATGCCTCGGATTGAGGACAAAGATGGCCTTCCTATTGAAGCATTTGCAAAGGCTAAAGAAAGTTTCAGCAATTTTGATTGGTTAGACCCAAAAACAGAGGAAGTGAATGTGTTTCAGCAGATCACAGCATCAAATAAGCTCCAGGAAATATTGGACTGTGGGGTTTCTGCTAGACCAAACAACTTGCTGAAGGATTAGTCAACAACACTGCCAGAAAATATGAAATAAATCAAAACAAAGAAAGAAAAATAAATGTTACTCCTGGGGTGCTATTGACCACTTTGAAAAACTTTCTAGTACCCGTTGCCCATTCATTAAAACTTTTAGGGTATTTTAGCCCTATAACCCTATTTTTTAACCGACAACGAATTTATCATTATTTAGGCACATATATTCTCCTATTAAAAACTTTATTATTGCTTATGAGTTATTGCCCTAAGAAATATACATTCAGCACCCTGTATTTTGTGGTGTATAAGTATTTTTGAATGTGTATCCAGCAATTGAAAGGTTTTTTTTTTTTGTGCTTAAGTGCTGAATACATCAAAAAAATATTTTAAGATGTTGGACGCACTGAATGCTAAATACATAATAAAATATAACTAGATCTCTAGGTTTCATATACTATAATCTTTTATGATTTAAAAATAAATTTGACAATAGGAATTATTGTTTGTTTATTGATAATGGGATTAGTAGTTTACTAGTTCTTCAAAATAAGAAGATGCTTTTCGAGGATAGGTAAAATACATTCATATATCTCTCTTCTAAACAAAACAAGGTTGCAAAAGTTTAATTAGCAAATAATGGACTCCAGCATTTTGAATTTCATGGCATCGGAAAGGCAACCTCCCTATTTTTTTAAGTTTTCATTTCCCTCAACTCCTTTATTCTTATCACTAGATTAATTTTGAATGGTTGATATTTAATATCACGTGGACATATTATTATAATATCAAATAAGACACATATATGTATAATAAAATCATTAAAAATTGATCTAAATAGTTCATAACCTTACACTTTTATTAAAATACTTTATATAATTTTTATTTTTACAAGATATTAAGTATAAACTCTTCAGAGCTAATCTAACGATGGAGATAAAGAAGTGAAGGAAGTAGATGGCAAGAGAATTGAAGAAATTCTCTTCTAACTCTTCAGTAGTTTAGAATCCCAGTAGATAATGATTGTTTGAGATTTAGCTCAACCCCTTTTCAATTGTAATGTATTTTGAGCTTAACCCATCTTCTATATTAAAAAAAAAAACCATACAAATTTGATTTTTTTTTTGGTCAATGGTTTTCATTTCAACATTTCAGATAAATACTGTATTTTAAAATTCAAATCAAATATTAATTAGATATAACATAATAATGATTTTATTTGAACAATTTGATTATGATTTTTAAAAATGTATTCATATATACTTAATTTATTTTTATTCATTGGGAATAACTTTTAATGAATTGATGAAAAATAACAATTTGTTGAACAATTTAAACTTTAAAATGTCAATTTATGTTTTTTTAAGTTACAATCATTCTAGGTATGTTATGCTCCAAAATTATAAGTTAAATATATGATGCATTTTAGATGTGCTTCTTATGGATATTCAAGCAAAAAAAAAAAAAAAAGAGGCTAATTTGCAAATAGTATAAATAACAAATTATCGCACAAATATTCTATGATTTATTACAATGCGCGGGGTGAAGCTAAGAATAATTGACGGACGTTTTTTTTTCCTTAATAAAAAATTGACGGACGTCACCACACCATTCATGACATAACGTGCGTTAATTAACGACATTAATTCCTGTGTGATTAATTGTACGTGTTAATTAAATTTAGTGATCTGCTTATCCATCTTCATGGGATCGCACACGTGAACGCAACAAAGCACGGATCTATTATTCTATAATCTGCGAAACCAAGATACGGACAAGAAGAATCAAGAAACAGAGGCACATCAATCCGTTTATTCTCATTCGACGACCCAAGATACGGACAGAGAGAGACAAGGAAATAGAAGAAGACAGAGACTGAGAGACAGCGACAAACCTCAGATCCCCCATTGTTCTTCTAACGACAACACCATATCTAACTCTTCCCGCTAATCAAACACTGGAGAAATAAAAATCATATGAATATCCCATTGCTTCAACTTGGAACTCTTTTCTCTTTCTCTCTTGATTGGAAGCGAAGTTTCCCTTTTTCTTTCGCTTTTCGTGAGACACATAAAGTGCATGTGGGAAGAGGCAGAATACCCAGGAAGTGTTCCTTCGAGACCCAGCAAAATCTATTATTCTGTCCTCAATGCACACACTCGCTTCATAAATTGGTATTTTATTTCTCTTCTGTGGCATTCTTGTGATCCGGCTATATGTTCAGGTCGTTTTTTGATTTCTCAGCTCAAACGAAATGTGGGTGGATTAGGGCAGTTTTAGGTGTTTGCAGCGGATCTTAAAAGACAATGGCGTTATTCCGGAAGTTCTTCTATAAGAAGCCACCCGATGGGCTTTTAGAAATATCTGAAAGTGTTTATGGTACGTTTCTATATGCTTATTTTGCATATGCATTGGTTCTTCAAGTAGTGAAGTCATCTTCATGCATTTATGATGCTGGATTTCCAGTATTTCTGGGTGACTCTGCAAGTTCTTGTGCGGATACGGGACTTATTTGTGTTTTCAACGTTTGTTGATTAAAATATGTAGTCATTACATTCTAAATGCCAGATGGGCTTTTGACATCTTTGTCATTATTGAATGGCGTTTTTCTGTGTTAGGCTCAAAAATTGCTCGTGGGATGGGTTATAGTATAGATATTGAGTGAAACTTCATTGTTCATATCCATAAAGTTGATGTAGTGAAGCGTTTAGGCTGTTTTCAAAACTTACTAAGGCTTTTTCCAACAACACTGTCGAACAACATTTCTTCCTCATATTTTTCTCGTTCCCTGCCCAAAAATAGGTATAGCAGAAAATTTCATAGTTAATATGTCAAGGGGATGCAAATAATGCAGTGCTGTATTTCTTAAAACTTCCAATGCAAAATATTATTACTTTAATAGCCAATGGAGAGCTTATGTCAATTCTGTTTATTTTCACTTTGCCATTTTCTGCTATTACAATCAGCTATCTATAACAAATGAAATCAGATGTACTAAAGAATTTTCCAAGACTAGTGACTGGAAACTTGTGCTATAAATGCCTTGTGACTTTTTGATGCCATAGAAATTGGACATGGTGATTTCCCATAAATGCCACTACGCATGCATCTACATCCTGACTTATATTACTTCTTGCATATTCATTGCACTAAAGATTTAGCATTGCCTAATTTGTATGTGGTTTTGATTATTTTGTTGGTGCATGCTGTAGTCTTTGATTACTGCTTTAGCAGGGATGTTTTGGAGGAGGAAGAATACACAGTTTATATATTGGGAATTATTGGGAAACTTCATGATCACTTCCCTGATTCTTCATTTATGGTGTTCAACTTTCGGGAGGGTGATCATCAAAGCCAGATAGCTAGGATTTTGTGTGACTATGACATGACTACGATGGAATATCCTCGACAGTACGAAGGTTGTCCAATACTCACTATGGAGACGATCCACCACTTCTTAAGATCAGGTGAAAGCTGGTATCAACTTGGGCAAAATAATATTATCTTGATGCATTGTGAACGAGGTGGGTGGCCAGTTTTAGCATTCATGCTGGCTGCTCTCTTGATTTATAGGAAGCAGTATACAGGGGAACAGAAAACCTTAGACATGATATTTAAGCAAGCACCTCGGGAACTTTTGCAGTTGATGTCCCCGGTGAATCCTTTACCTTCACAACTGAGGTATCTTCAGTATGTATCAAGAAGAAACGTAGGTTCACAATGGCCTCCTCTAGATAGAGCACTTACATTGGATTGTGTTATTATGAGGTTAATTCCTAATACAGATGGAGAGGGAGGTTGCCGTCCTATATTCAGAATATATGGACAGGACCCTTTTATGGTTGCTGATCGGACTCCCAAAGTTCTTTTTTCCACTCCAAAAACGAGAAAAGATGTCCGGTATTACAAGCAGGTGGCACTTATATCCTATTATTTTCTTATGAAATGCTTTCTTATTGCAGTCTTAACTTTGATTCATGCTGGTTCAAGACAATGAAGAGTGAATCTATCTTCCTTTGATTCTATTCTTTTTGTTGTTGATAAAAAGACAAAATGATATCTTAAAGATGAAAGTATTGAAACTAAAACATAAGCAGATGAAAAAAAATGCTTGGGCCCCCCTTTGATTCTACTTATGTTGTATCTGGAACCACTTTTGGTGCCTATCCTATCAACCTATCCAATCTGGATCGTCTAGATTGGATCTGGACAGTCTAAATTTGATATTTTTTAAAATATATTTTTAAATGAAAAAAATATTTTTTGAAAAAATATTAGTTGAGAGATTATTTTTATTTTGGATTCTCTATCTATTAAAATAATTTTTTAAAAAAAATAGAAAGAAAAAAAAAATCAAATCTAGATTGTCTAGATGGGATAGGTTGATGGTGTCTATCCATTGGATAGGCACCGAAATTGGTCCTGTTGTATCTTTGATTCTATTCCTACTAGTATACAAATGCTCTTTCACTAATCATTTCATTATTACAATCAGTTGGCGATGCTATATAACTTTGTCATTTAATTTGCAGATACATCAAACATAAAATCCAAATAGATTGGCATATACTCTAGTAAATTAATTATACTGAGAGTCAATGAATATTCTAACGACCAACAAAAGGTATTCAATTCAAAATAAAATCTGGATACAAATTTGGTATTTTCATTTGGATTTTTTCTATTGGTGGGTATCTATATATTTTTATGAGGATGGGGTGGGGCTTCAGTAGCCTTCGTTATTTTTTCTATTCATTTGAGTGGTTTTTCTGTCACAGGCTGACTGTGAACTGGTAAAGATTGACATCCGTTGTCATATTCAAGGCGATGTTGTTCTTGAGTGCATTAGTCTGGATAGAGATTTGGAACACGAGCAAATGATGTTTCGTGTCATGTTTAATACAGCATTCATCCGGTCGAATATTTTGATGCTTAACCGAGATGAAATTGACACATTGTGGAATGGAAAAGATCAATTTCCGAAAGATTTTAGAGTAGAGGTATTTATCTCTGCCTTTTCTTTCATTCTTTGTACTTTTTTGTCCTGGTGATAATCAATTTAATGTTTGTTGAGTCTATGTCATATTTTTGGTTGAAGATTTTTCTCTCAGATATGGATGCTTCTGCTTCCATTATTTCAATTGATATGCCTCGGATTGAGGACAAAGATGGCCTTCCTATTGAAGCATTTGCAAAGGCTAAAGAAATTTTCTGCAATGTTGATTGGTCAGACCCAAAAACAGAGGTAGTGAATGTGCTTCAGCAGATCACAGCATCAAATAAGCTCCAAGAAATATTAGCCTGTGGGTTTTCTCCAAGACCAAGCAACTTGCTAAAGGATTCATTGTCTGGAAGATCTAAATTTGATCCAATAACATTGCCAGAAAATGATATCTCAAGTATGACTTCCACAGTTCCTGGAAAAGACTCTACGTCATATGAATCATCTGTGGATCTTTCTAGCCAAAAGGAAATGGAACCATTAGAAACAAAGGTGTTGTCAGAAAATAACAAGATCACTATATCCTTAAGTCAGTGGAAGCAATTTATTTCCTCATCAGAACTCTCAACTGATTCAAATCTTACTAAAAAGATCTCATTGGAATCAAAGGCATTGCTGGAAAATGATACTGGGAACCAATCTCTTCCCTTAGAACTGCCCTTGGATACAACCTTAATGAAAAAGAAGATAGAAGAAATAGAATCAAAGATATTGTTGGAAACAAGACCAATGGAAAAGGAAATCAAACCATTAGAATCAAAAGCATTGCCAGGAAAAGATACAGAGAGTCTCACATCCACAGCTCAGGCCAAAGAATCTATTCTGTCACACAAGCCTTCTGATGCTGCTAATTCTGTTGAAAAGAGGATAAAAACATCAGAAACAATGGCATTGTCTGACGATAATACAACACATGATAAAAGTAAGAAGTCATTAGTTTCTTCTCCTGCACCTATGCCATCTCTTTCTGAGGCCATCAAGAGTTCTATCTCAACCCCTTCTCACTCAACTGCAGCCCCTCCTCCATCTTCTTCCATGAAGAGCTCATTTTCAACCCCTCCTTCACCACATCCTGCCTCTCCACCACCCTCTTCTTTTCCTGAAACAACTTCACATTCCACCGTTAAAAATTCTTTCAAAGCTCCCCCACCTCCTCCGCCTTACCCAACTGCAGCATCTCTTCTGTCACCTTCATCTTCATCCACAAAGGGTTCATTGTCGACCCTTCCTCCGCCTACTCCACCCCCACTACCACCATCCTCCTCTCCTCTAACTTCACATTCCACTGTAAATAGTTCATCCCCTCCTTCAACAGCTCCAGCGCCTCCATCATTCTCTTCCTCTTCCCCAAGATCTCCACATTCCAGATCAGAAAATTCACTCAAAGCTCCCCCTCTCCCACCGCCACCTCCACCTCTGTCTTCAACTGCAAAAACCTCTTCAATACCTCACCCTCCACTCTCTGGGATTCCTGCTTCAGCTGCCCATGTTAAACCTTCTCCACTGAATACGAACAATTCTGCTGCTATCTCTGGCCCTCCACCCCCACCTCCACCTCCTGGTTACTCTGGAACCATGTCCGGTCCTACTCTTACATCAACAGTGCCGCTGCCACCCCGACCACCTGCTTCTCATGCCCCAACTTTGTCAAAGAACTCTGCCACTGTTCCTCCTGTACCTCCTCCCCCTTCTGCTAATGGGTTGTCAAAGGCTGGGACTCTGCACCCTAGCACTGGTAATGGAAATGTACCTCCAGCTCCTGGACCACCTGTTGTTCCTGGACCGCCTGGTGTTCCATTTGCTGTTAAGGGACTTGGCTTGTCACGATCAAATTCAAAACTTCAAAAAAGAAGCAATCTGAAACCTTACCATTGGTTAAAATTAACAAGGGCCATGCATGGAAGTTTATGGGCTGAGACACAGAAACCCGAGGAAGCCTCGAAGTATGAGAACTGTGCTAAGCTTTTTCTGACTTTAGGTCTACGAGAACTGTGATTATTTAAAATCTGGTTTCCAACTTTTTTGTGCTAGGGCTCCAGAATTTGACATGTCAGAACTTGAGAGTCTTTTCTCTGCAGCTGCTCCAAATTCTTATCATGGAGGCGGAGGAGGAAAATTCAATCGTCGTGCCCCAGGGACTAAAACTGAGAAAGTTCAACTGGTATGCCTCTTAATATCTATTTACCCTTACACTCCAGTTATAAATTGTTCTCTACTGTTAATGAGGAGAACAGATACTTTTATATTTATATATTGTGTCTTGATAATTACAAAAATAAGCACCTTAGTAAAGTAAATGTCTGTTAAATAAGCTTGTAAAATCAGAAAGCTCTAAATTTAATTGTATTATTTGAACAAAAGAATTTACATCTTGTAAACCATGTTACTTTCTCAACTCACTTATTTTGGTCAACCGCTATTGACGCTGTTTTGTTTATTTAACTGCACAAAAATAGGCGTTTGTGCATTTCTGATATTTTTCATTCTAAGAAGTCATGAACGTGAGTTTTTCTTTCTTACTGAATTGGTTGTGATTTACATTTTTTTTATCTGGTGCCTTTCATCAGCATGAGCATTAATCTGTCAAAAACTGATTGTGAGGAACTTTTAAAGAACTTGAAATCTTTATTAAGACAGTTTAAGCTATTTTGCAGATTGAGCTAAGGCGGGCATATAATTGCGAGATCATGCTTACAAAAGTCAAAATCCCTTTGCCAGATTTAATGGTGAGATATATCTTATAGTTTACTTTCACTAGTAATTGCTATGAACATTGAGTTGTATTGAGGTTTCATAGAAAAACAATCATTTAAAACTTTATCTAACTCTTTGGCATAATTTTATGTTTGACTACTAGCTGAAGTTTGGCACAGAGTGGTTGTGATTTTATTTCAGTAGCTATTCCTCTCCATATATGACGTCCGTAGGAGATCCAAAACAGAGTGAAGTATTGAGTAATTTAGGCATCTCTTGAAGAATAGAGTATAATAATTCTATAATTAATTTTGGTAATTCCTGTTGAATGCACTTTCTGATGGTCATGTTTTATACATGTTGTCTGAACGTTTACTACTTGACTATTGAGCTGTGTTCGTTCCTTTCAACTGAAAATCATGGACAAATTTTGTAAATCACTCAGGTCCAATCACATATATGCATGTCCAGTTTATGATTAATGTTATTTAGAATTTTTAATTACCTCTATTCAGTTATTAAGGAGTTTGGCTCTTGGAATATCTGTTTATTTTCTGATGACTTGCTTTACAATGTTGTTCTTCAGGGTTCTGTGCTTGCTTTGGATGATTCAGCATTAGATGCTGATCAGGTTGAGAACCTCTTAAAGTTCTGTCCAACGAAGGAAGAGATGGAGCTATTCAGGGTATTAAATTGCTTATAAATTAATTAGCATCATGACACAGGGAGAGCATGAACTCCTTGAGACATTCTGTTTGTTTGAACTAAATTAGTATGTCATTACATCACACGCAGAACTACACTGGAGATAAGGACAACTTAGGAAGGTGTGAACAGGTAACCCATATTTCTCTCCTTTCACTATGATTGTTTCTTTTGCCTGATTTCAAGAAATGTTCCAGAGTAAGACTAAGATGATTAGTGGGGCAATAAGAAAAGTGTTAGTCAGTAATCGACCTTGCTGGATTTGTCCATTTTAACCTTTGCAGCAAACCAATTGTTGAACATTTATGGCCAGCAATTAATGTTGGAGATATCATTTACATGGAGATTGAACTCTACAATGTGGTTGACTTTTGATTTGGATTCACAACATCCATATATGGTACATTCAGAGAGGATAAATATAAACACGTTGAGTAATCGGTTCCATATTTAGTTATGATATGTGAACCCTATAGAGAACCAAATTCTCTTATGCCTGTCTCCGTTTAATTGGATGCTCTACATTCACAACAGATCCAAAGGCACTGTCATTTACATGGAGATTGAACTCTATAATGTGGTTGACTTTCGATTTGGATTCACAACATCCACAAAATGAATGTAGATGGTATGGTACATTCAGAGAGAGGATAAATATAAAGACGTTGAGTAATCGGTTCTGTATTTGGTTATGATATGTGAACCCATATAGAATCACATTCTCTTATGCCTGTCTCCTTTTAATTGGCTCCCCTACATTCACAACAGATCCAAAGGCACTGACTTCCTTTGTGCAGTTTCCTAAAAGAACTTAGATCGTTGCATGATTTTTTTTATCCACCATATACTTATTCCATTTGCACTCTGTATTCTGTGACAGTTCTTCTTGGAATTGATGAAAGTTCCAAGAGTTGAAAGCAAGTTGAGAGTATTCTGTTTTAAGATACAATTCAGCACTCAGGTCCGAGGACTACCATTCTATCCTTCTTGTAAAATGGTTACATTCCTACTGTTTACAAATTAGCTGCTCCAAGGAACTTCACTATATAATACTCTTGTAGGTTTCTGAGCTTAGAAGGGACCTGAATATTGTAAAGTCTGCATCTGAAGAGGCAAGTCATATGTGTGTATGTTCTCAATGCTTAGTAGTGCTTCACTCATGCTTCTGTAATGAACTTTTATTGTTTTTGCATTTCAGATCAGGAATTCAGTTAAGCTGAAAAGAATTATGCAGACCATTCTTTCTCTTGGTAATGCTTTGAACCATGGAACTGCAAGAGGTGAGTTAAAGCTTATGCATTTACCATAAAAAATGTGAGTATATGATTAGATGGATATAGAAATTCTTAAAAAGTTTAACATGGACTTTCAGATTACTCTAAAGACATTATTTATGTGCATTCTATTTCTCTTGCTGAACAATAACTTTTTTGGTTTTAGATAAATTACACTTTGTCCAAGTTAATGTATAAAATCACTGTAGGTGCTGCTATTGGGTTTCGATTGGATAGTCTCCTTAAGCTTACTGATACACGAACCAGGAACAACAAAATGACTCTCATGCATTATCTTTGTAAGGTAAATGCTATTCTCATTTTGGCTTGGACAGAAAAATGAGAGGAAATTAGACCTCCTATCATTAACACCTTGCTATGTATGTAAAGTATATGTCACTACTATTTTACTGATTTTAATGCCATGGAAGGAAAATAAAAGACGTTTATTCAGCTTTGGTTACCTACTAATGCAAAAATTGCTTGACTTGCTTCCTAGGAATTTTGTGCTCTTCCAGTGAATAAATTTTGATAATTGACAAGTTGCAGGTGCTTGCTGAAAAGCTGCCAGAACTTCTTGATTTCTCGAAAGACCTAGAGAGCTTGGAGGCTTCAACCAAGGTACCTGTTCTTATTGCATTATCAGATCAGGGGATTTTGTTATTTTCTGATTTGTTATTACTGAGAAAAATAAGTTCTCTATAATCCATACAGATACAATTGAAATATTTGGCAGAGGAAATGCAAGCTATTAATAAAGGACTTGAGAAAGTAGTTCAGGAATTGACTGTGTCAGAGAATGATGGGCCTGTGTCAGAGAATTTCTGCAAGGTACAATGCTTTCGCAGTTCATCTATATGCAATAGTCTAACCTTAATTTTCAAACCTTTTTAGTTTAGATATATTACTCCCTCTAGTCTTATAGGACCTAATTGGGGAGTTCATCTTAGTCATAAATATAAGACTTAGTTCTCCTATTTGTCAATTTTTTCCCAATTTCCCCTTATTAATGCTCCCTCAACAATAATTAAGTAAGAGAGAGGTGGATAGAATTAAGGAAGATGATTTAGGTATTTTAGAAAAAGCATTTCATATTAATTAACTTTCTTAATCTACCCAAATTAGGTAAATAGGTCTTATATTAAGCACTAGAGTTAATATAATAGATGCTACTAATAGTATAATCACCGCACACATCCTAGTATACCATTTAGCCGGAGAGGCAGAGTAGTCTAATTCAATTTCAGTAGGCCCTGGATTACAATTAAAAAGCTGGCTGTCCAACAGCAAAGTTTAAATCAGGCAAGTCACTGCCTTTAAATTGTTATGTATGAAATATAGCCTTTTTTTGGACCCATGAATTATTGTCTTCTTCATTTATGCATCTTAATGTTATTTTCCTTAGATATACCTTGAGATTTTTAAGATATTTTCTTGATACTGCTCAGATTCTAAAGGAATTTCTTAGTGATGCTGAAGCAGAAGTGAGGTCTTTGGCTCAACTTTATTCAAATGTGGTATGGATTCACTTCTTTAAAAGACACTTTTGAGCTTACTCTATGAATCACTGAAATGAATGGTCACATAATTGAGCCTGTGGTATTCCAGGGTAGAAACGCTGATGCATTAGCACAATACTTCGGAGAGGATCCCGCACGTTGCCCATTTGAACAAGGTATTCTCAACACGTGAAGCATCACTGTGGTTTAAGTTTTTAATTCACCATTCATTAGCTTTTCAATTTCCTGTGGTTTTTTCTTATCTTGGTTTCAAATCTTCGTTATTGTAAATCTTCCAACTAAAGTGAGACATTGTAGGCATGGTTTGTATTCGTTCCTTAAATGAAGAATAACTTGCTACAACATTCTTAGCGGGGAATTTTTCTCTGTAGTTGTATCCACCCTACTCAACTTTGTGAGGATGTTTGGACGAGCTCATGAAGATAACTGCAAGCAGCTCGAATTCGAGAAAAAGAAAGCAATGAAGGAAGCAGAAAACGAGAAGTTGAAATTAACTCCTAAAAAGGAGTCTGAACAAATGATTCGAACCCCCATTGAGAGTGGCAATATTAAGTGATAAAATATCATTCGAGGCTATCGAGTTCTTGAAGTTCCCATCTGCAGTGGACAAAAAGCGTCAACTTTAAAGATGACACGAATGGCTGATTCTCTTTTGCAAGAACTGTAACGTTGGTGGTGTATATGGCTGAGAATGAGATTAATTCTGAGAAGTAAGACTTCATAAATCCTGTTTGTGATAGTCGAGAATTTTGGACTTAATATTCATTTCATTGTTCCATCGTTGTGTCCAGCAGAAAAAGCAGGAATTTTATGCAGTTCAGTTCGATGGGTGAGCTACTTGTAAAATAATAGTCAACAATTTTGGTGTACAAAGTAAATATGATTTTTGGTTATGCTCTGCTAGTTTCTTACGAGTACTCAGTAATAGCGATGTAAATGTTGCTACTTGATAATTTATTCAGATGAGTAGATAGCATAGCATTTGCAATTTTGATATTTGAAGTCTTCCGAGACTTGTCAAATCATCAAATGAAATTTAAAAGACGATTGCTTCATAGATGTGTAAATGTCGAGCTACTTTGATGACTGAGATCAAACCTTAAATAGGATTCATTCAAAGGTTGATGACTTATGATTGCGAATCTTCATCTTCATTCTGGTCTCTATCTTTTTGATCAACTCATTAACTGATATTGACATGCATAGAGGAGGGAAATTGCATACTCTTCTATTTTATTTAAATGCATCACTAACCAAGTTTATAACTAAATGTTTTAAGTACTCATTATGTTTACACTTCAGCAAGACTCAAATTAAGGTCAAGGTCTTGCTGTTGCCTACGTTGTTGTTGGGTATTGATGGAGCGTGCAACTGCTTCGGCTAAGGATACGGTAAAGTTGGGATCTTTGATGAGAGAACCTACAAATTGTTCAATTCTGACGTTGCTCATATCCTCAGTACTGTGTCTTCTATCTGTCAGAATCCAAGTAGGAAGCTCAGCATCATTAAATTTGGTCACTTCTCTGTCGTCAACAACTGAGCCATTGGGAGTTTTAGGATCAACAACCCCATGGTTGTGTTCTCCTTCATAAGTTGCCACTAGGATTGACCTATCTTGCACGCATCTTTGTACCTACATTGAGTAATTGCCATTTCCCACGCGGTTAGAATCTCTTGATCAAACCACATTTTCATCTTCAAAATTTTCATCAAATCTCACAAACAAGCCCTTAATTTACATATGACGTTTATTAAACACCGAAAAACACAGGGGACAGGGTCGGGCTGGGTTTCATCCCAGCCCGGTGTCCGACTCGAATAGCTCGAATGACTCGGGCAGGATCAGGCTTGCCAGGTCATCGAGTCACTTGCACAGGTCAGTGATCAAATAAACATGCATGAATTATGCAATTAATTTGGGGACGAGCTATAAAATTTGAAAGAACGAATCATCAACTGATACGAGTGCATGTGTATTTATATATAATTATATACCTTCTTTTTGACTGGGCAGTTTGGAGACATGGAACATCTGAAGTAAGCTCGAGGCGATGGATTATCTTTTGTAACCTTCTGGCCATACTTTCTCCACTGATATCCATCTCTTACCATCTATATATATTCCAAAGGAGTAATCAAAATTACATATGAACCTTTCATGGCACAGAATCAGAACAAGCTTATATATACTTGTCATTAATCACACAAGACACGTACCATACTGTTATCCTTGGGATGGGTTCTGGCTAAGATCTGTAGTGGTTTATGAGATATGGGCAACTCAATTCTGGGTCTCTTATTGTTGGTAATATCGTAATCAGAAACTGATGATGCAATTTGAATATTGGAGTCCCATCCTCTTATTTCTTCAAGCTGAGACTGAACCATTTGGTATTTGCTCTTCAGAACTTGAAGCATCACTTTTAAAGCGTCATTCTCATCTCTCACACGTTTCAACTCCGATTGAAGCGTTTCTTCCTGAACAAAACAAAATCCATATATATATATATATATATCCCCATGAATTTCTCAGTGTTATTCAAGGTACAAAAACAGATCAAACTAAGCAAATTAAGAAAGGGGATTAAACTTAGTTAATACCTTTACATCCATTGGAGGAAGTTGAAGGATCTTAATTCAAGCACAAGGAGAAGAATGTGTTTAGTGTAAATTTTAAGAATGGAATAATGAAGCAGGCCTTGATTATTTATAATAAAGTTGAGGTGGGGAGACTAAGACGAGAGAGAGAGAGAGAAATTCTCTTGGTGGCTGCTTTTTTGAAAATTTCCCCCTGGAAATCCATATATACAGCTTGATCTGGGTCACGGGTCTCTGAATTCAACTCCATGTGTTAGAAAAATCGAGGTTCTTGTGGATATATAATATGAATTTGTTCTTTGAATGGGATCCTATAATATGCGTATGTCAATCATCAGATGTAATGGGCATGACGTCATATCAGTGACCTCAGCTAACTTTTGTTGTCTGCTTCGGACGAAGACGCAAGCTTTGGATCGTGATTCAGGGGCGTGTTTCCGACGTACGAGTTGCGAGTGGTGCAAAGAAATTTTAATGGACTTGGAGTCTTTCTTAAAAGTAGAAGTCAAAAACTGCAATTTACTAGTTTTGATTGATGTATTTGTTGGGATTTTTCACCACCGCGAGAAAATTAAACAAGTTAATACTGTTGCTTATTATATAGTGTATGCTCAAAAGCACAAACTGCCTTACTTTCGCTGTACATACGTTGCGCTGTCATCCTCTTCACTGAAACTACGTCATTTTGACGTAAAAGCTGGGGACCTCTGCGGGATTATATCCGCTGGCGTCCGCTGCATCAAATGACGCAGTTTTGATGCAGTGCAGCACACCTGGTCCCTCTATTAAAAAAAAATAAAAAAGTGAAAAAGATAATTCAAAACAGTATTAAAAAAATTTCCTTGATCTTGAAAAATAATATTAGGATTTTAAAAAAATATTCTGAAGTATATTTTTAGTAGTAGTCAGTACATGAATTACTTTTTCAAGCTCCTAAAATAACTTTTTAAGATTATGAGTTATTTTTTCAGTATAAGTTAGTATCCTTTTAATAACAGTTAGTACCTAAGTCAGTATTCTGAAGTATCCTTTTAGTAGCAGTCAATACCCTAAAATATTTTTTCAAGATCCTAATATCATTTTTCAAGATCAAGGAAATTTTTTTAATACCATTCAGTATTCTGAATTATCTTTTTTACTATCCAGTGGTGCCTAATTTTTTTTTTAATAGAGGGACCAGGTGTGCTGCATTGCATCAAAGCGGCGTCATTTGATGCAGCGGACGCCAGCGGATATAATCCCACAGAGGACCTAAGCCAGGTCCAAAAGCTGGTCCTTTTTCCTAGGATATTGATAGACATTGAAAAAATACCAATTCTTTTTCTTTTTTAGTACTAATTAGTACTAAAAAAATATTTTATGATCTTGAAAAACTATTTTGAGTACTGGATGATACTAAAAATATATTTGAGGATATTTTTTCAAAATTCTAAAATAATTTACAAGATCATGAAGTATTTTTTTCAGTATTTTTTTAGTATCAGTCCGCACTTTGAAATCATATTTTTAAGATCTTGAAATATTTTTTCAATATTATGAAATGATTTTTCATTACTAATAATTATCCTAAAGTATTTTTTAAGTATGTGTCAGAATTTTGAAATATTAAAAAAGAAAGATCAACTTTTGTGCCAAAACGACTCAATTTCAGTGATGTAAGCCAGGTCCACAAACTCCACCTACCCCAAGGTTGGATATGGTGGAATAAGTTAGTTTCTCACAACAAGCTAAGCTTTAAATATTTATTGGGAGACAAGTTCATATTTAATGTTCAACAATGCCTCAAATAAAATTGTCTCAAATATGAAGATACATGTGTTCAACAAAAAAATGAAAAATACCGAGATGTTTTTATACCAGAAAATACAGTAGGATTTCATACTAATCTTTTTAGTTTTCGGCGATTGTTCCTTTTATGTACTCGTATTATATTTATATAATATTGTTAAAAGACATTTGAGGTTTGAAAGTTTTCAACTTGTATAACCAAAACAACTTTCAATGTCGTGGTAAATTATTTTACGTCGTCGGCATTACTAAAAGTTTTAGCTGGCAGCAGCGAATCTTTGTATGTACCACTGACGCCACTATAAGACATCATGATTTATGAATTGTGCCTTTTGCTGGGATTCTATGTTTCATACTGATGGTTGATTATGATCCGGCTTTTTATTTTATTTTTTTGGGATTTTATTATGACTTTGAAGATAAAGAGTCAATATTAAATAACAAGGTTGTATAGTTTTTGTTAGTGTTGGAAGGAAAAGAGAGAAGAAATTTAATTTAAAACGAAAAGTTGTACTGTATGTGATAGCTAATTAATTAATTGGCTTATCCCCATGTGTGGTCAAATTACAAAATTAAAGCTCAAACTTTTCAAAATATGAGAGCCTGTAGTACGGAAAGAGTTGTTGATGACCGATGACTATTTTTGAGTCTTTAATTAAAATATACCGAAAATCCATATCACGCCAACACATAAATACAAACAATAAAGTTTTATCAACTTTCTGATCGATCTTTTTCCCTTTGCAAGGAAATAATCCTCCCAATTTTTCCAATATCATCAACTTTCTTTTATTGCGACATAATTAAGTTAAAACAAGTATTACACTACATAGGAAGGTAAATTGTATCATATGTTACTACAAAAAATTAAAAACCGGACTAGAGACGGAATTTCTAACAGAAAAAAAGTATGTCAGACGGATCGAGTTGTGTATTAGTTCCGACGACTTTGCAGACGGACGTCCGAGTGGATGTTAAATTTCCGAATTTAATTGTTTTGTTTCAAACTCTTTCATGATAGAAGTTATATTTTACATTCCAGTGGATGTTAAATTTATGTGTGGAATAATATGCCAAGATGCTGCTGGAAATTCAGCGGCCATTTTGTAAAAGAAGAAAGGTTTGATGGCGTTGTTTGCTTCTCTTCCCAACTGCCTCATCAGCAACCGTCAACCCAGTTGATGCTCTCCAAAAAATGCCCTAACCTCAGTCCACAACGAAAGTATTCGTGTCATTGCCTATGTGGACTTGGTTTCGAGGGAGGTAGTGCCAATCTAATCAGGATGAACTTAATGTGTAGTTAGAAGTTACTGGTGGCCGGTAAGGACAAAAAGGATCACATCTATAAGCTCGGTTCTAAAAATCAACATATTGTTTCTTCCAATTCACCTCCTTCCATCAACTCAACGGCTGGGGATTCTAATTTTCAAGAATTGCATACAAGGATAACACACCTCACACAAGAGACTAAATAACTGAAACAAGAGAATCAGCACCTTAAACAAGCAACCGGCATGTACCTAATATCTCCAACCTTATCAATGATGAGGCTCCTTCTGCTACCAATGCAAATGAAAAAGTTGAAAATGAAAGTTCACAACTTGTGGTTTCCTTATGTTATGTTCATTGTTTCTATACACTTGTGACTTTTACATCTATTTGCCCTTTTTTTAGTCCTTTGGTGACTTTGAACTTGTGACACTTTGCCTCATTCAGTATATTAGTTACTTTGAATTTGTTAATTTTTCTAGTTATATGAACAAGCTAATTTTCTCACTTAAGTTATGTGTTAAATTGTTAAAAAAAAAAAAAGCTTAAAAAAACGAAGGGTGAGAACATTTTGTAGAATGATTACCATGGAATTATGTCTCCAGTTCCATGAGTAAAATGAGAAATTAGCCACAGAGTTTTACATGAAATTACCCATGGAATACTGTTGCTAAGTCCATGGGAATTTACTCACGAAATTCCATCTCAAATTTCGTGGGAAATTACCCACAAAATTCTGTCGTTAAGTTTGTGGTTCTTTATCCACAGAACTCCGTTTCTAATTCCACGGTTCTTTACACATGGAATTCCGTCGAAATTAAACAACGCCATATTTCGTTGCTAGTTTCCGTCCCAAATTTGCAATGGAATCATTCTATCAAAAAATTTCGTGGTTGTATGCAATGGACTAAAGTTCTGCCGGTAAATGTTTTTGCCACGGTCTTTTCTACCACAAACTTTAGTCCATGGAAAATTTCAGTCACAAATGAAATCTGTCGGTGATTGCGGTTTTTTTTTTTTTTAGTAAATATAGTGATATTGATAATGATATGAATTTATAAGTAATACGAAAGAAGCTTGTTAACGCCATTACTAATTACTAAATCCTTGAATATATAATAGGATGGGAGTTTGAAAGTCAATGGAACTTGGAAGTCAATAACGTAACTGTAACCATCCACTCTTAAATAGACAACTAATTCCACAAGAATCCAACCCGTGTACGTAATTGGATGTCCCCTTCATTTGACCTCTTCTTCCCTCTAATTTTCATCAAATTCCACTTCAGATTATGGCAAATTATTGTATGTATCCTATTATGAAAATAAAAATTACAAAAATGTCCATATAAGAAAGCTGATCACTTCATCAACCAATATTTAAACTAATCAAAATTGACCAATAATTGGTCACATTTTTTATTTATAAATTTAAGAATATATTAAAATAATTACAACCAAGAGACGTTGAACCAGAAAATATGAGTAACTTACTAGCTAGTTATATTTTTCAACAATTTTATTTAGAAAAATTTACTATTAACTATATATTACATACAGTTTTTTATTGTCCAGTAGCATTCAAAGTCCATCCAACTTGACAATCTTTGTTTCTCATCGCGTGAAAGAGAAGTATGCTTGGAGTCTCCTCTCTTGGCTTTAGCTGCTGTTTTGTTGAGGCTGTTTGTGCTAAATCTTGTTTGAATATAGGTTTGATTTTCATATATATGGAATTTAAATAATAAAATTATTATTCAGATAAGAGTCAAGTTAAGTTGGATCAAGTTAAGGTTTCAAAAACACACTAGACTAGATTAACTTACCCTCCGGGATATTCAGACTTGTTTCTATATAAGACGCACATAGATTGAGGAAGACTAACATGGGTCAAGCATAGATAGTACGATTGGATTAATTATTATATCATGCATATATTTAAGAAACTGTTCACAAATAAATGGTTAGCTCTTTTCACATTGTTACTTTTAGATGACTATACATTGAAAATAAGCTAAGCTATATATGTGTGTATGCATATATATTGTGAATTCAAAGTATCTATAAATCACTACTTTAGACTTAAGCCTAATCTTTGTCAAACAAGTCTTCCTAACAAATATGCTTCCTAAGATTTAAATTTGTATATATTCTTCTCGTGTGATTGCTTACCATTAGAATCAAATTTAAGTATTGCCAGACTCAACAAATGATAGCTCTCTCTCTATCTCTCTCTCATATTTACACAAACTCAATTCCCAAACTAGTGTCTAGACGGTTATAAGTCCTTCAACTAGCTAGTAGCTAGAACTGACGTCTCATACTTTTCCTGTATTTACACAAACTCAAATCCGAAACTAGTGTTTAGACGGTTATAATTCTTTCAACTAGAACTAACGTTTGTCGTTTTAATTATACATATCGTATGGACCTTTGATTATACTTTAATTTCCAGTATATATATATTCGCTTCCCAGTACACATGCTTGACTACTTGAGGCTGATTGGCTAGTAGTGTTACGTTGCTGTTTCAGAAGAGGGACGTATTAATGGGAATTGAAGTTTGAAAAGGAAACATGAAGAGAAGTTTCGTTTTGAAGTTTGATTGCAACAGACGTGTGAAAGCAGAAATAAGCATGTGAAAGCTCTTTGGTAAAATACTTACGGCGCCTTTACGTGAATCAGTGGCTACCCCCTCACACTGTGATCGACAAGACTTATTTCATGCCTTGACACCTATAAAGTCCGCGGTCTTTAAAATAATATTCCTTTTAGCCTAACATATTCCCTCCTTCTCCACTGGTAGACAGTAGTAATGGCGGCAAGTAAATTGAGGTGGGACCTCTACGATCGATATAGTTTTGTCAAGTTTGATTCTATGGAAAAGGAGAGGGAGAAAGACTTTTTGACAATTTTATTTGGGCTATTTTGGTATTACATCCAATCCTAAATATATATAAGGGGTTTGTTTTGATCTTATTATAACAAAACTTCAATCCATTTTATTTTTTAAATTTATTATTATATTTCTTTTCTCAAAATATCCCCATTAATAATTAATCATTGCACATAGTAAAAAGGGATTTTTATCGGTAGTTTCAAAACATATGATTAAAATGGATAGTTTAGGAAAACTGATATATTTATTATAAATAACCAGCTTAACTAATTATTTTAATATCTGCAAATAAGTTATAGCTGTTGTATTAATAACCAGAATGAGTATATAAGGAGAAATCAAATATTTTCTTATTTATATTTTGCAATGAAGGGATTAAAGAAAAGTAATAGTATATATCAAGGTGGTAATACGAAATGATAAATGCACCTTATTATAAAAATGCCCTTGTTGAATCTTCAAAATAATCACGGGCGCCTTAGTTATTAAAAAAACAACATGAATCACCTATTAGAAATTAACCATATTGATATTGATGATGACAAGTTTTGATCTGTGTTCCTTGCCAATATCGTCTAATTCCATTAAAACACACAATAGCTCATGTCCATTATTCATTTTATCCAGAACTATTTAACTATTTTGGGTAAATTAAGAAAGAAAAAAAAATTACTTAATTATAACAAAAGTAATATTATCTCTAGAGAATTCTCCTTATGTAACATTAGATTAAAGGGAAAATGATAGAAAAATGTCACTTGAACTTCAAAATCCTGTTGACAACAACAGCATCAGGATTAACAATAACACTAAGGTAATTGACAATTCGTTTTGTTAGAAAATCACTTATTTAGGATTTTGAAATTTAAGTGGTACGTATTTTCTTAAGATTTTCATCACTAAATTAAATGTTAATTTATGACTTATGTGAATTAGTTGTGGGAAAAATGATAAATATTAGAGATGAGAGTTTCAAACAGAAATTCTGAAGGAAGCTTTGAAATAATAATGTATTTGGCTATTTGCAGTAATCCTACGTAGGTGGCCGGCCACAGTTACATTAACGTTGACATTGCCCGTGTTCAATTCCTATATGTTACTCCCAACTGTGCGTCTAATCCCAACAATTTCTTCTCACCGCCTTAAAACTACAGTTACAGAAGGCACTTCATACATAAGATCTAACTGATTATACATGGATCCGAAAAACTGGATGTGTACTCTAAAACGCAAGAGAAGAAATTTGAGAGTAAGAAGTATTCTCATTAATGATAAAAGTTATCAGTATGTACAGACCTCACTTATATAAAGAAAACTAAGTACAATAAACTTTGGTTACGACAAAAATATGTAAAGAAATATAGTAACTAAATATTCTAACAAATTAAATTGTCTATTTAAAGTAACTAAACAGTAACAATAACAAATACGTGACTAACTCCGTTACCCCCCACCCCTCCCACAAGCTGGGGGATATATGTCGGTCATGCCAAGATGAGATAAGAAACCATGAAAGGGCTATGGATCTAGTGGTTTAGTAAAAATGTTAGTAAGCTAATCAACATTGCGGACATGAAGATCAAGTTTAATAAGCCCAGCTTAAACCTTTTCTCGAACAAAGTGACAATTAATCTCAAGATGCTTGATACGTCCATGAAAGGTAGGATTAGAAGTAATATGAATAGTTGATTGATTATCACAATAAGGGATTGTAGGAGAATAATGTGAAACATGGAAATCATCAAGTAAATAAAGAAGCGATTGAATTTCACAAGCTACACAACCCAAGGCTTGATATTCAACCTCAAAAGAAGAGAGGAGACTATGGTTTGCTTCTTAGATTGCCAAGAAAACAAAGAACTACCCAGAAATATGCAATAACTAGATAGAGATCTACATGTATTAGGGCATCCGGCCCAATTTGAATCACTAAATGCCTTCAATTGCAACGAAGAAGATGCTGGAAAAAAAAAACCTTCGTCTGGCTAGCGTTTAATATACCTTAAGACCCACAAAGCTGCCTAAAAATGCACAATAGTAGGAGCATGAGTAAAGTGGAAGAGTTGTTAAACAACATAAGAGATATTTGGTCTTGTGGTAGTGAGGTATAAGAGACAACTAACCAAATGTCTATAAGGAGCCACATTTGTGAGTAAAGTACCACCATCGTGAGACTGTCAAGTATGACGAGCCATAGAAGTAGAAAGAGGCTTACATCCCAGGTAGCCTGAATCCAAAAGAATATCAAGAGCAAATTTACTCTAATTTAAAAATATATCAGCCGATAAGCAAGCAATCTCAAGACCAAGAAAAAATTTGAGTTTGATAAGGTCCTTAATCTTGAATGTATTGTCAAGAAGAGATTTAATACGATTTATTTCAACCAAATCATTCCCATCTAGAATTATATCATCAACATAGGTCATAAGAGTAGTAAAAGATTCACCATTCTACCTTATAAACAAAGTATAATCAGATTTAGACTGAACATATCCACAAGATAATATAGGGTGGAAGAAAGTTTAGCAAACTATTGACGTGAGGGCTTGTTTCAGGCCATAAAGAGACTTCTGCAATTTGCAAACTAAGTTTGGATGAGAAGTAGAAAAGCTAAGAGGAAGAGACATATAAACATCCTCATAAAGATCCCCATGTAAGAAAGTATTGTTGATATCAAGTTGTTTTAGGTGCCAATTGGAAGAACAGCTACAGAAAGTAATAATCTTATTGTAGTCATTTTTGCTATGAGGGAAAAATTATCAAAATGATCAACCCCTTCCATCTATGTATAGCCTTTTACAACTAACCAAGCTTTATATCTCTCTAAAGTACCATCAGTGTAAAATTTAGTCCTAAACACCTATTTACAACCAATAAGAATTTTATCCTTAGGTAATTCAGTCAAAATCCAAGTTTTATTTTGCTCTAATGTTGTAATTTCAACTTTCATGGCTTGCAACCACTCAAGATATTTAAATGTTTCACAATAAGTTCTAGGATTAGAAATGGAACAAACAAAATGCTTATAGGAGGGGGAAAGATTACCATAGGATAAAATTGATGAAAGTGGATAGCGATAGGATTTAGACATGGAACCAAATTGTGCTGATGTAAGTTGAGAGCAATGATAATCACTTAGATATGTGGGAAGCTTATGAGTTATGTTGGATCTATGAATAATAGGGAGATTTGGGATTATAATAGAAGGAATATGAGTGGGATTCAAAGAAGAAGGACTAGAAACAGGGGAAGGAGCATCAACAAAAGGGTCTAAACTAGGAGAAACAAAGGGAATGGAAGGAACTAAAGATACAAGATCAATAGAAGTAGAAGGGCTAGAAGGAATAGGAGTGTTAAGTAAATCAAGGTCAACACAAATAGTAGAAGTGGGCATAGGAACAGAATCCACAAGAGATGAGCAAACGGTAGAAGGAAAAATATTCATAAAAAATGACATGCCTCAAGATATAAATCTGATTAGTTTGAATGTCAAAAAGAACATATCCTTTGGTGCTAAATTTGTATCTATGAAAAACACATTTTTGAGCTCTAAAATCAAATTTTGTCTAATGAAAAGAGGAAGTACATGCAAAACATAGTGAACTGAAAACTTTTAATTGAGTAAAATCAAGTGTTACATCATGTAAAAGGAAAAAGGGAGAGTTATTTTTCAAAACAAGTGTTGGAATATGATTGATGAGATATACAACATAACACCAATAGGACAAAGGTAGATGAGATTGAAGCATTAATGCTTTAACAACATGTAAAATGTGTTGATATTTTTGCTCCACAACACTATTTTGTTCTGAAGTTTCAATACATGAGGTTTGGTGAAGAATGCCTTAAAAACATAAAACAAAGTCATTTGAAATTCAACACCATTATCAGTTCTAATTGTTTTAACACTACGAGCAAATTGATTTTCAAGAAAAAGAATTATGAGAGATTGATAAACGGTAAATCTACCATGTTTTTAAGGCACAAATTGAGCTAAACTTGATCTAACATAATTAAAAAGCTTAGGAATAATAAGTAAAGAACATGGATTCGGTGTCAGACATGCCCTCACTAGTATGCTCATGTGTTTTGCAAGTTTTTATTCACAAGAGAAGCCAAATTAAAGAGCTAAAGAAAGGCGAAAAGAGAAATCACGAAGGAAGAAAAGTTAGCGCCCAAAGCGCCAACTATTTGGACCCCTTCTGGAGTTGGCGCCCAGGGCGCCAACTCTCGGCCTAGATTTTTAAAGTTGGTGCCCGGGGTGCCAACTAGTGCAAAGTTGGCGCCCAGGGCGCCAAAATTGCGAAAATCTGATATTCTTTATTTTAAGGTCCGAAAAAGAAAAGAAAATTTATATTCTTTAATGGTTTTAAAGTCCAAGGGGCTCTAGAATATAAGAAGAAGAAACCCTAGCAAACAAAGAGACTTTCTTGAACCTGGAGCACAAGAAACAACCCTACAGCATTGGGAAAGAAGATCAAAGCTTCATCGTGGAGATCAACCATCCCCAATCATCGAAGACCTATTCTATTTTTATCTCTTCTTCTTTGCTTTCTTAATCTAGCCATGCTTGGCTAAGTTTCTTTTTGTAGTTAGGGCTAGGATGAACCCTATGCAAGTTTATCGTATTTGCTCGAATTCTTGATTGAATCTTGATTTCCCTTATTGAATGAATTTCCTTTGCTTAATGCTTTCTTGAAGATTAATCACCTTTAAGATTGTTCATAGGTTAATGTATGACAATAGAGATGTTGGTGCATTTAATTGGAACCTGTTAATTCATCATAAAATTGCATGACCTAGACATAGGCTTACGAATTTATGCGATCATAGGATTCTAGTTCAAGATCTTATCTTTCTAGGCAATACTAAGACATTAGGTTGTTTTTAAAGATAAAATAGACTAAGGTAGCATCAAGAAATTGAGACTTAGTCTAACTTTAGAGAATCGATCATCAATTTGGGAATCATAATCAATTAGGATTTCAATTCAAATACTTAAATGAGCATAGGGGGATTCTAAGCCCTAGCTGCGTTTTTCTTGATTGATTGTCTTTACTAAATATTCTCTTGCGAATCTTGATCTTGAATTCTTCTCTTTCTTTAATTCTTGAAATTCTTGATTGATTGCAACTCCTCTGTTATTACTCAAATTGTCCAACTAAGGTAACAATAGTGAATTAGGGATTGTAGTATTATTTCTCGTGGAACGATACTTTCTCACTATTCTATTACTTGTAACGACCGGTGCACTTGCCGAAGTCGCCTCTATCAGAGATTGTAAAGAAGAATAAGCTTTAGCTTCATTTCTCAAAAGACAAACCCAAGTAAATCTTGTAAAATCATCAACTACTATTACAAAATATCGATGATCATGTATGGAGAATGATTAAACGGTCCCCAAATATCAGCATGCATGTAACATTTGAATACAAGAAGCAATGTGAGAGGTACTAAAAGAGAATGGGATTTTCTTTGTTTTGCAAAGTGACATACACCATAAGCACCAAAAATGTTACAGGAAATAAAAGGAAATTACTGCTTCAAGACATTCAAAGCATGAGAAGATAAATGTTCAAGGCGAAATTGCCACAAATCAAAGGGAATTGTAGATTTGGATGGTGTACAAGAAACAAAACCAATTGTAGCTTTCATAGGTAAGTGACTATGCATCTTGAATAATCCTTGAGAAAGATCAGCTATATCAATCGATTTCCATGTCTTCTTATCCTACACAAGACAACGGGTAGAAGAGAATGAAATAGTAAGATAGGTCGGTAGCCATTTGAGAGACAGAAGCAATGTTGAAGTGAAAATCTAGAACATAAAGAACATCAGAAAGGCTAATATGATCATTAAGTCGCATTGAACTAGAAATATTAGCGATAACAATTGATTTGGTAGGTAATGTATGTTAAGCGAATAGAAGAAATAGATGAGTAAGAAGTAAAAAAATTTTAAAGAGTAACAAACATAGGCAGTGGCTCCACCTCAAGAATCCAATGGTTAGAAGAATCAAAGGCTAAATTTATATGCATGCTATGTGAATCAGCATTTGGAAGCAAAGAGAGAGTAGAAAGCTAATTAACACAAGGTGTAACATAAGATTTTGAAGCAAGTAGAGAAGCAGAAGCATTTGAACCATGAGTAGCAACAAGTAGAGATTATAGCAGAGCAAGTGAGTGATTGCATTGATCTTGACTAATGAGATTATTAGTAGCAAAAGGTGTTGAAAATAAAATGCAAGTTGCTATACTAGGAGAAGATGTTACCATGTTATTCATTGAAGCCTTATTGAGAGTTTTATATCCAGAAGGAAATTCATGCTTCTTGTAACAGGTTTCAATCGTATGCCTTGATTTGCCACAATATGTACACATTTTAACATTGGAGTTGTACTTAGGCTGATAAATAGGCTTTAGTGTTGAATCCATATGAGTGAAGTAGATGTTGGGTTCTGCAGTTCCAGTGAGGATATTCCGTTATTGTTGAACAACCAGTGAAAACGCTTTGTTTAATGGAAGGATGAGGATCCCATTAATAGAATTTGAGAACACACATTAGAGAAACGATCATTAAGGCATTTTAAGAATTGTATAACAAAGTATTGCCGAAAGTCACTTTTGGATGAACAAGAACAGTCAATGATAGGTCAAAAATTAAGTAATTCATTCCAAAGTATTTTGATCTTAGTAAAATAGTCGGAGATAAAAAGATCACCTTGCGTATTTGAAAAATTTCATCTTGCAATTCTGCCACTCTGAATGCATCACCTTGATTGAATTGTTCCTTCAAGTCATTCCAAAGGTCCATAGCTCGATTAAGCCAAATGACACTTTGACTAATCGAATGAGAAATTGAATGAAATAGCCAAATCAGAACCATGGTGTTACATCATTGCCATGCCGACAACTACGTGACTGACTCTGTTATACTCTGCTTTAAAATATCTTATAAGTGTTGATACGGTCTTACAATATTTCTAAGTTAACTCTCATTTTGTATTTGATTTCTCATGTTTTAAATTAGAGGTTTTGATACCTCAAGTTTCATTTTCTTTAAGTCAATATAATATTGTGATATGATTAAATAAAAAGCTGGATCATTTTGGCGCCTTTTGAGGGATCAAAACCCAAAGTTCAAAACTTGAGAGATTAGAACTAAAATGAGGCCGGTAACTTGAAGGGACTAAATATTGTATTTACCCATCTTATAACTAGATAAAACTCGTAGAGACCAAATCATCACGTGCACTACTAGTCCAGGCTATAACAGCAACTACGAACACATATGTATACTTTACATATCCTACAATACTATATGCGGTTTACAACAAGAACCAGCCGGCAAAAGCAACAAAATGAAACTCGCCATTTTACTGCAAATGATCTGAAATATATAATTTATTGGCTAGCTCGGGAACAGTGTGATCTAAAATTCTTCCTGAAATGGCAGTAGCAAGAGCTGATGTGAAAGTGGGATCTCTTGTCAAAGAAGAAGCCATTTTCTGAATCAATAACTGGTCATCACTAATCACATTCAACCCTCCACTTGATTTCGCCGGATGAATTGGATCAGTTACTTCACTTTGACTCAGACCAAATGTTGCTTTAGTTCCTCGCGCAATATGATTGTGCTCTCCTTCATAAGTCGCCACCAATAACGTTGGGTCTTCAGCACTTCTTTGCACCTACATATTCATGTGATGATTTGGTCATTCTGTTTTTTTTTTTTTTTTTTATACCTATTGATCTCCTGTCCTTAACAGGACACATATATGGGAAGTTGATCCCAATCTTAAATATAAAAGACTTAGTTTTCATTTTTATTATTCTATTTTTAATAATCCTTATTAATATTTCTTCAACAATAATCAAGAAAGAGAGAGATAAAGAAAATATAATTAAGAGAGATAACTACTGTATTTTAAAAAATACATGTCTTATTAACTAACTTATTTAATATAATTAAATTAGGTAAATATGTCTTAGATTAAAGAGTAATTTTTATCATTAGTAGTGGTCTAATTATTAAAGCTGTAATTATTTGCGTGAAGAGAAAACAGAGCGCAAGTTAGTACCTTCTTCTTCACGGGGCAGCTAGGGGCAAGGGAGCACCTAAAGTAAGCCCTGGGAGAAGGGTTATCTCTTGTGACCTTCTGACCATATTTCCTCCAATGATATCCATCACTCACTAACTGCAATATAATATAATATCCCAAAAAAATCGATCATTATATATTGAACTTGATTAAGTACATGAGAAGCTGGTTCAGATCGCAGAATATGTACATGAGCAAATCGTAAAACCTTTAATTTTGAGTGTTTCTCATTATTGAAGCTTATATTATTATAACATCAATTAATTAATAATTAGCTAATTAAAAACTACTCGTACGATGAACAATTGGCATCATCATCAAGATGCTTGACCAGTTTGCTTCCATGAGAAGTCAGTACAACGATGGACACAACTAACACTTTATCGTTAATCCGATCCGTTTGTACGTGTTCACGTGATATATAGACTTCGCTTTTCTTGGTCAATTTTGATCCCAATATGTAATTACAATTTAACTCAAATTAAACCCTTTTTTACTAAACTCATCGGTCTTCATACATAGAAGAGATTTAGAACATTACGATGAAAGGATTGAACTTACTAAGCTGGGATCAGATGCCTGCGTGCGCACAAAAACCTTTGAAACCTTGGGAGAAATAGGGAAACTGTGATCCTCGGGCCTCTTGAATGAATCCTCAGTACTGGTACAGCACTCAGAAGAGCCACTAAAATTAAACGTATTATTATTATTGATACTACAATTCTCGGTTTCATGAGCCTTTCTCTTCCTTGACTGTACTACTGTACTTAAGTACAGCTGAGAATTGGTGTTCTTAAGGACTTGGTTCAAATACTTCTGCAGAGAATTAAAACTCTCAGTCAGGCGAGTAAGTTTCTCTGTTAGCATCTTTTTCTCACTTCTTAAACGATGCAACTCTTCCATCAACATAACCTCAGCCTGCTCGTATGCACAGTTTAAATTTCCAACATTATATATATACCAAATCGGAAAAATTGAAACAGAGAACTAGGTTTGTATACGAACCGGGACACCGTCTACGTGCCGAGAAGGGCTGGCGTTGAGGTTGAGTAAAGTAGTGTTATTCTCGCATTTTGGTTCCATTGCAAACTAAAATCTGCTCATAGCAAGGAAAGAGAAAGAAATATATGGCTTGAAGACCACCGAAAGTGGTTTCTCACCTTTAAAGATAGTTGAATTCAAGTGGATGAGGAAAACATATCCGGCAGAAATATATATAGAAATAATACAGAGGAGGGAGGAGGGAAGAGGGAAGAGGAAGATGTCAATTATATCGTTATTTTTACTAATTAACAGATGGGAGGAAGTAAGGAAAGTTGCAGGAAACTGAGTATGCTTGTCGTCATTATTGCGAGGGTGTTTATATATCATACTTTTCTTTCCGTTTTAAATATGAGAGCTAGATATTTAATTTATATATATTAAAATAATTATTTAAATTAATTTCTTGTAAAAAATATTTTAATTTTTTCCCTAAAATATCCCTTTAAAATATTTGAATTCTATACTACTCTTTAATTATGAAAAAACTTATTTAATATGTCCAATTGATAAGGAGAGTTTAGAAAAAAAATATAAATTTATAAATAAAATAAACTAAGATGTTATATTTATGATTAAAACAAAAAATTATATTAATTTACTTAGATTAATTTAAATTTAATTTTTTGGAGTACTATGGTGAAGTGTACGCGGATTGGAAAAAAGGTGA
This sequence comes from Acacia confusa, assembly GCA_037074495.1. Taxonomy (NCBI): domain Eukaryota; kingdom Viridiplantae; phylum Streptophyta; class Magnoliopsida; order Fabales; family Fabaceae; genus Acacia; species Acacia confusa. Next base: position 37,960,863 of record CM073506.1, read on the forward strand.
TGGAAAAAGATAAAACAATATATATGTCAGCGGCAATTCAAGGAGAGAAATATGTGAATTCAATTAGAAAGTTCAAAGAAGAAATGAGAGGATGAACTAAATTTGGATTTGCATTGACTCTTAATATTATCCCATTGACTTTTGGGGGTATCTCCCCAGTCCCGGCTTCTGAGTGGTTGCCTTTCCATGATATATCCTTTACTTTACTTTTATTATCTATCTGCAACAGATTTTTTTTTTCCCTCCCCAAGTTGATGATATATCTATACAAGTAGTCTATCGTCGTCCTTAACCTTGATCCCTTGTCGGCAAGGAGGATCACATCCTGATAAGATCCAAGTAAGAAGTTGAAATGTTACACATCGATATCTCATCCAAGTCCTTGTTAAACATGGGTTGTAAGTTTGAACTCTCTATATATGAGCATAATGAGTACATACATGAGTTAAGAAAAGCAAATAATTACACTATACTAAAGAGTAAACTTGTACACACACACAGATTAATTAATATTCATTCGATTCTTAATATAAAATATATATGTACCTAATTTAATTAGATTAAAAAAATTATTTAATATATATGACACCTATTTTTTAAAACACCTTAAGTTATCTTGCTTAATTTTTTCATTTCCTTCTCATACTTAATTTTTGTTGATGAAGTATCGATAGAGGTAAATTAGGAAAAAATTGACAAATATAAAAATAATGTCTTATACTTTCTTGAAAACCTAAAGTGAGATTCTTATAAATAAGATAAAATAAAGTCAGACGTCCAAAGTGATAGTAATTATTTGGGAATTGATCAGAGATCTTCCAATTAAAACTTAAAGGTTAAAATCCTTATTTTTTGGGAAATATACCATGGCCACTAAAGTCATGGAAGAAGAAAAAATTAATTGCACATATATATATTTGCTAAGAGCAAAGTCGTACACCCCATGGGTCTGTCTAAATCATAGCTTAATTAAGCCTTAAACTTCAATCTGATGGCCTAACAGGCTAGCCAAAAGGTTATATATGCGACTTTAAATTAGGTTAATTCTGTGTTGGACCATATCGATGTGATTAATCAGAGCTTTATAATTATATGGGCATTAATTTCTTATTAAATACTATAAGAAATACTTTTATAATGTTATATATAAGTCACTTCATGTTTCATTATAACAATACAAAATCTTAAAATATATCATTAATTTTATTTTAAAATTTAATAACTTTTCAACTTTATCGTATCAAATATACACTATATATACCTCATGATAATAAGAATAAGAATGAACGATAAAATTCTACATTTGCATAAAAAATTTAATTATATAACTTATAAATACAACATAAAATTCTTCACTCTTTATAAATCTTTACTTTATAAATAGGACCGGCAGCTAGGTTGATCAACTTGGATTTGAGTCTGAGGATTCATATTTAGTCCTCTTCTAGTACTCTACCCTTCATCGTCCCCACGTGGAAAAATGCATAGTTTGACTTGATCTTTTAGTATATGGTCCCGTTTTCAATAGAACTAATTAATTAGTGGTAACCAACGGTAAGACAAATTATACAAACACACTTCAAAATTTGATTTGATTAATTCCGAACTCTTGCTTTTAAATTTAAACTAAAAAATCCAGTGCTTCTATTCTCCTGCATTTAAAAAAAAAAAAATTGGGTGTGTGTGTGTGTGTGTTACATTATTACACCAGTTACACTAATATTTAACAACAAGACCATTAAATTACTTAATGACTGGAACCGATATTTGATTTGATTAAAACTAGTATAGTATATAACTATATACACTTTGATTTTCAGCATTTATATTTTTATCTAATTTATTTCTTACGTGTTTTTTAGTTCTTATACATCTATGCCGGCGGATACAATTAAGAACCTTCTACGCAAGAAGGAAAAAAGGAAAAAATAATGGAAGCGTGTGCCAATGCCCAAAAGTTTGTTTATCAATGTATTTTATTATAGGAAAATACTTATGTAAAATTTCTTATATCCATTTCGTTAAGTTGTTTCATCATATATAGTCATGTGTTTTATTTTTAAATTATTATCATTTAACTATAAATCAATATGTAAAAAATAAATTGGAAAACTAATTGATGTAATGGATATAAAGAATTTAATATAACTATGATTAGTTAGTATAAAATAAAGGCTGTTTATAATTTTATAATAAAAAAATATCAAAAGTCTCATAGCAAATAACGTAAAGGAAGAGGAGAGTCGGCAATAAATAAATGAAATAAAATTCAAAACACTTCGAGAAGGCACAGCGGCTGAGTGGGCAAGAAGTTAAAGACGTTAACGCGCAATTGAGAAGATTCGAGAAAATTGACCCAGAACAGACCTTGACTTGAACTCCTCCCAACTTGCTTTTCTTTGATGATGCAGAACCATAAAACAAACCAAAAATATCTTCTAAATAGGCTAATTTTTCATATTTTTACTCCTCGACATAAATATTTAATTAGTAAAATTTTAACCAAACATATACACTGTTTATCAAAATTATTGTCTTTTAAAATTTTGTACATTATCTGAACTTATTTTCATTGAGAAAATAACTTTTATTACTCGATTTGCTAAATAACTATTTTTAACCACAGCCTTATAAACAAATAACTGTATAATTACAAAAAAAGAAGAGACAAAAATATATGTTACACAAACTATTAAAAGGGTGATTGTTGTCACCTTATCTAATTTTTCTCCTCAATTACGACATGCACACCAATCATTATTCTTATTTTTTTTTTCAAAGCATAGGTGTCCTTTTTATATTGGAAATTTGGAAGTAACGTTATTCAAAACACTATCGAATATTAAATGTGAGTATCTCTTCTAGTAGGAATTCAAACCCCATCCCTATTTAATTACTATAACATACTCCATTCATCCCTACTTATAATAATGTCATTTTCACCAAATTACGTAATTCTAAAAACAGTTAATATTAGTTAAATGTAGGAAATATAATTTTTTTTTAAGAATGCCCTTATTTTTAAATGCGTAAGAGGAAGAGTAATAATAAGAAAATGATGAAAAATAATTTATGCGGAATAAATGACCAAAGAGTAATTGAGGGTACAATATAATGAGTGTAAAAGTACATTTATCAATGAAACTAATTCAAGAAGACCTTATAAAAAGATCAAGCATGCATGGTAATGAATTGAACACCATTTACAAACGTTACTTACTAATTAAACCTTTGATACATTCAAAGTGTCGTATGTATGTGTCAGTTGTATAGTCACAATAGAACATAAATGTGACGAAGATACAAGAAAGAAGATATCAAATTGAAAAAGTCTATCATAGAAGCTTCGTGGTTTTGTTACACCAACTTTGTCATTCATGTCCGGCAAATTTCAGAGGCAGCGTGAAAGAGACGGAGGACTTACAGAAATTTGATTACTAGCTACACAAGGGTAGACAAGTAAATTTAAATTATTTTTATATAATTGATAAGTGGTGCTTTAGAATTTCTTAACCATACACACTCAACAAAGCCAAACAAAGATTGGATTGAGCTGTACGTCTTGGAATAGAAGTCTTCCAATATTGAAAAGATCCGTCCTCCAATATCAATACATATTCATTTTCAGTAAAACTGAAGGAAAATTAGCATTTTCTTATTCAATCAATACTAGTTTGGGTTATATTTATATACTGTCTATTTCTATCAAACAAAATTCATATATTTAATTTTGGTGCATATTGTACTATATATTATCTTTTTATCCTTTCAATACATATACCTTTCCTTTTTCTTGATATTTATCTATGCAACTTTTTTCTTATCTTTAAATTGTTTTTAATGGTTAGAATATATATTGCGAGTGATATGATACTCCAATAGCAGTAAGCAGTAATTTCTATCCCTAAAAAAAAGAAAAAACCGTTTGTGTTTCACTATTTTTGGTATTCCAACTACAGGAAGTGATAATTTCTGTCCCCCAAAAAAAAAAAAAAACCTTTGAATTTCTCTCCTCTTCGTGTGTGTGTTTTGGAACAAATAGCTTATCAATTATATTTATAGAGGGCTTGAACTCACAATCTCACAGTTACAAAAAATCTAAGAGGAAAGCTTAACGTGATTGGGCCATATCTCTTCTTTTCATCCTCCTTCATTTTTATATCTATAAGTTATTTTCAACATATTTTATGCATGCATGCCAATGAATACCGTAAATAGGTAAACCTCATTACCTCGGCTTGAAACTTTAACAATTTTTCAATTTTTTCTTTACTTAATATACAATATACCACGTAAAAACAATTTCAACGTAATAATAAATGAATGATAAAATTATACATTTTTATGAAAAAATTAATAATGAGTTGTTTATAACTTGTAGCTTAAAGTATTATATTTCTTATTTTGGATTGGATGGTGGATAAGAAGGCAAAAAATACAAGAAAATTTAAAGTAGATGATATAAATAACAAGTCTAAAAAAATTTTGATTTAGACTTTTAAGATTGGATATTCCATACAACAAATCTTAAAAGTCTGAATTTCAATACTAGTTAAATATCCGATCTTAAAAATCAATGCTTTGAAATCAATTGTGTGTGTTTAGTTAAATATCACGTCTTAAAAGTCAGACATTTAAGACCTATTATGTAATACATCCGATCTTAAAAGTCAAAACTTGTCATATAATATTATCAATTTTAGAAGATAAACTTTTCACATCCAATATAAGCAATAACGTTAGGTCTATATCATCCATCCGAATTTTTAGATCTAATATTTTATTAATCAGGCTAAAAACAATTTTTAAGATTGACTACATAACCGATCTTAAATGTAAGAGAACCATCTTCAGAACCACTTTTTAACAGGTTAGAAAAGTCTTTTTGTAGTAATGATGAGACTTTTAAATAGGAGCCAAATAAATATTTCCCCTATATCCTATGATAAGACTAGAGTATTAGACCCAAAAAAAAAAAAGATAAGACTAGAGTAGTAGTACCATATAGCATACGAGGTCTTAGCCAAAAGTTGTGTGAATTTAGGATCACAATTTTTGAGCTCCTTAAACGGGTTCCATATTTATTTTGTTTATCTGTCTTGGAGATACCATGTCCCGCACGCTCATAAAGGGAATCTAAAGGTGTTAGGATTAGCGTTCACACTGATTATAAAACTCAGCCATTTCTTTTCCTTAAAAAAGAACTTCTAGTCTTTTCTACTAATGCGAGTCATGCTTCATAAGTCAAATTTTAATAAAGAAATATTACTTCACCAGTTCACCAAATCCTAATTTGATAAGGAAATATTTTATTTTTATATATAAAAACTCTGTCATCATATGAATTAAGGGAGAATTAGGAAGAATGACCCCAGAAACAAAATTTTTATTAAGAAGGATATTAAAAAATGTAATTATTTTCAAAGAAAAAAAAATTTAAATATAACTTTTTAATTATAAAATTAACCTTGCCTATTGTTTGATGGTTGGTTATCAAATTTGATGATATCTCTATGTATACTTTGATTAAACAAAACATCTATATGCAATTTAATATTTTCATGATATCCTCTCTTGTGCACATAAAATTAATAGCCTCTAAAATCTATAAATAATCAGAAATCCACATCTTTTTAGATTTTGATTATTTTAAAAACTAAAAAAAATACAAAAAATCTTACAATATATTTATTTTAAATATATATAATTTTTTATGGGAAAAAGCTTAAACAAATACATTCACCTAGAAAGAATGTTATAAAAATGAAAAGTACTAAAATTTAAAAGTCTTAAACAATAATTTCTTAAATAAACTGCCAACAGCACAATCAATTACGGAATACATATTAAATAGTTGTGATGAGTTAATGTAGGGCACTTATTTAGGGTTAATTTCATAATTGAAAATTCATCTTTTAATTTTTATTCCTTTAAAATAATTACAATTTTTAAGGTCCTTATTAATAAATATTTCTTTTCCTTATTCCTTCTCCCTAATTTCCCCGTGAATTAAACAAATTGCTATATGATATTTTCTGTTGCCCCATGAATTACTCAGATCTATCCCCTAAATTATATATATATTGTACGAGTGGAATGCGTGTGCGCCAATTTCCACTATAAATATTGTACGAGTGCAATGACGTGTGCGGCAATTTCCACTAGTTTTTCTATTAATTAATGAATAATATTTAATTTCTGTATTACGATCATGGCCTCATTACTCCCACGTCGTCTCGATTGTCGTTTGCTTCTTTTTTCCACAAGGTTACGTTTTCCACTTAATTCCGAAAAGTAGTATTCCTCCAACGACTTCTTATCTGTCTGTCGTTTTGATCATTTACTTTATTTTATGAATTTTGGATTATAGTTTTTTTTTTTTGTCGTGATTAACTAGTAGCTTGCTCTAGCTTCTTGCTGCTCATCATTTTCTTTCATTACTATTCAATTTTCATCATTCCTCGATATATACGACAAAGAAATTAAGTTTTCCGATCAAATGGAGATCACAATGAACATATTGATTAAGCTTGAAATTAAATGTAGGGGAAATCCCTGTAAAGTCCCAATGGACCAAGAAAATATTAAAAAAAAATCTCAAAGAAAATTCTAATATAAAAAAATAAAAAAACTCAATGAGTTGTTAAAACTCATAAATAGAGTTGTCAATGAAACATTTTTTATATCAGAATTGTTTCTAAAATCTTTTTAACATTTTTTTAGTCTCTTGGATCTTAAAAGAATTTTTCAAAAAACTTACTCAATTCACTAGTCTTTTTCCTTTAAGGGGTAAGTAAGGGGCGAGGAACACTATAAATTTAACAAGGTACACTTTTTTTCTTTCTTTTTTTTTTTTTTTAAAAAAGTAGTTTTGTGATGAAATTAAAGAATACTATATAGTGAAGCTTAAATACCACTTAATTATATGGTGGTGGGGGATTTTGATGTCACTTTGCTCACATACTCTACATGATGCATTGATGACAAATAGAGTACTTCTTTCAAACCCACATAAGCACACACATACAGAAGCTTACATTATAAACTCTGATGTACAACGTGATACTCGTTCATTTGGGAGGTCACATCCTTGGTTTGGTGAAACCGGCCGACACAGTGGATCTATTCGTATGCATTATCGTTTTATAATGATACATTTCGTCCTTTAATTAAGGTCCTCTAAGGGACATCAACGCCCACTTTCTTTAGGTCAATTTAAGTCAATCTTCTTTATCTTTCTTGGGAGATGGTATCACTAGAGGCAAGTGCATATATATATATATATATAGCCAGACTCATCATGATGGCCTCAGGTCATTTTTTATCTTTAATCTTATTATATGTTTGGTAATGCTGAATGTGATAGCATATACAGGCTCATTATTATATGGTAGACATCGAAATTAATTAATTACAGAGACGTTTTTCTAATTAAAATTTGCCAAGACGTGGGGTCAAGGAAACTAGGAAGATTTGTACCCACTCGATTGATTGCAATAATGTAGGAGGTTCTGAGAAATAAATATTAACTTAATTAACTCAGCATCCAGCAACACTACTCAAAAAGGTAAGTCTATTTTGCTATTGGAATCTGGGGCAAGTGTGGGTGTGTGTGTGTCTATATATATATATATATATAAGTAGTACGTACGTATAGTTCCAAACATATATTGGTTGGTTTCAATTTAAAAATTAGAAGAGTTTGAAAAGTTAAAATGATGGATGGTTCATTAAATATAAAACACGAGAACATTCAAATGAAGCAAGAACGTGACGAGTTGAAATTTTGCTTGTTTGATTCTCTATGCAGAAATTCACATGTGTGTAATATAATCAGCTGGGGGGCATTTATTCATTTCTTGGTGGTTTCATGTTATTTTTTGTTCCTCCCACGTGAAAGTTTAATTTGCTCCATAAGTTAATTTTTTTCCCCTTCAATTTTGTAGGTTTAATTACTACTTCTCATTACCACTTAATTTTCGAAGCTTTTAGATGTTGTCGGAATGAGAGGTGAAAATAGTATTCATATCCAGCCATATTAATCAATATATCAATATGAAATAGTATAAAATAAAATATAGAAGAATTTTTAGTCTTAATAATTAAGTTGTAAATAATAGAATTCATTTGTTTAATTTTGTTAATTGATTAACAACCTAGTTGTTAATTAATTATTTTAGTCAATTATAAGGGGATCTAAAAAAAATATACGCATTTGCTTACATTATATTGAAGGAAGAGAAATTTAATTTTTTTTTTTGGTCAAAAAGAAAATTAAGTATTTGGCTGACATATCATTATATATCCAAACATCGTGACATGGTACACAATAAGATATGGAAGAATAACTTGCTTGAGATATATCCAAACATTATATTGAAGGTTGAGCTTTTGAACTTGATTGAGATATGGAAGAATAACTTGCTAATAGCAGCAACTTCTTATGTAATAGACTATTTTAAAAATAAAACATCACGGAAAATAAAAGTTAAAAGAATATATCATATATATAAAGAAAAATAATCAAAATAAGATTTTACTTCGTTGACATGGCACACAAACGTTTAAAAATTCACATAAAACCCATTCTTATCAATAAAAATCAACAGTGGCGATTTTACTTATAAGAAAACATATTTAAAGCATATGGTCATTTTGGGGTTGGGGGATTAAGTAGTTACATATTGGCCACGATAAATGTGCATAAATAGTACACGTTTCGTCTTTTCCTATAAAGAAGTGCGCCATGTGATGCACGTTGATGTCGATACTGTGAATATATTATGTTTAGTGATAGAGTTATTATCTTCTAGATAAGCTACATAAACTAATTTTCAAATGTGAACGCTAAGTCTCATTTAGCGTGTAAAAACTTGATGAACGAATATTTGAATCATTATTGAAAGAGATTGATATCACGTAATGTTTCAAATAAGATTGTCTTCGACAAGAAAATGCATGTATGGTGTAACTACCCCCGGCCCCAACACACACAGTTTTGTGCATGCTCTTGCTTAAAAAATCCAAAATCGTAGTTTCAAAAGTTTTTTTCTATAAATCGTGACAAAAATTTTCTCATAGTTATAAAAGTATTTATAAAAAGCTAAAACAAACATACACAAAACTAAAATAAGGTGATTGTTTTTGTGTATTTGTACTAAACATGTAAGATAAAAGAAAATATATATGAAATATAAATAATATAACTGTTTTTTTTTTTTTGTAATTGGATATTTAACTTTGACAAAGATTTATGGTCAATATGTCCCATGCATGTTAGTGGAAACAAGTCAGCCACCAGTAAAAACCATTTCCTTACTTATTCAAAAGATAGATAGGGGAGTTTGGCCCTCCTGAGTTGTCCAAAAGAGATCTAGATTATCTATATTTAATTTTTTTAATTATTAATTTTTTTAAAAAATTATTTTAATGGATACAGAATCTAATATAAAAATAATTTCTTAACTATTATTTTTTAAAAAAATAATTTTTTTTTTTAAATCACCAGATAAAAAAATTAAATCTAAAGGGCCGCATTCCCTTTATCTATCCTTTACTTACAAAAAAATAGGTAGAGAAATCGGCTCCATCACGAGCATCACGATGTCCTTAAAGAATTCACATCCTTAAAGAATTCACATGAGTTGTTTGTTGTGAATTCAATGTGACCCAACCCTACTTGCCTGCGAATATTTGAACAAAATCTGGCCACTTCTTATCACTCCTTTATTTCTGGGCCAAAAGAAAACTTAATACTCGTTTTTTTTTTAAGAAACTCGAATCTCGTAATTTCCTTTCTTCAAAGTATTAATCACAAAATGAACACTTAATATGTAATATATGTATATTTTTTTTCTTTCTCTTTTATCATCATGAGAAAGACTTCGATTAATGCTGGCAACACATTTATAAAATGAAACATAAATATTAAAATGAGGAATATATGAAGATTATTTATAGATAAGTAAAAAAATTTATGACCTTTCATAGATAAGTGAAATTGAAACTTTACATAAACGTGATTGATCTTCAAGGTTTTTCTTTTCGGCTTTCCCAATATCTTTCCCATTGATTTTTCATAATATCTCTCCACTTTTCAGTGTCTTCACGCTCATCGATTGTCACGTTTTTTTTTTTTTTTTTTTGCCTTTTAATGAAATGTGATCACCACTTGTTTCCCGATACTATAAGAATAAAGCAAAAGATCATCACTGACCAGCGGCCGCGCCTAGCTCAAATAAAATTATATTCGTATTACCTTAAAGAAAAAAAAATACGTAATTAAAAAAAGGTAACAATTTAGTTCGGTTAAAAATTAAACCACACTAATATGGATTGAATAAAAGACCGTTTAAACTATGAATTGTGTTTTGTTTTTTTTTTAAAAAAAAAAACATAATTTCATGTAATATGGGGCGTCCAATTAATTACAAAACGATTGATTGGAATAGACTGCCTCGTACTTGGACACATTCCCTATGAAGTAAGGTAATTCACTTCTGAGGAGATATACTTTGTGCATCTCTGATGTCATTACACAGCTAGCCCCTAGTCTCAAAGAGAAAAACAAATTGACATTCTCAATATACTCTTTCCGAAATTACATAAAAGTGACTTTTAATTATCTCACCAGAATTAAAGAGATGTGGTTAAATTATCTAAAAATAGAAAAAGATCCTAAATTTACCGTTATTATTATACACATAATATTTAGAAACAATTTATCTTTCATATGCAACCTCTTATATATCCTATTAATTGAAAATTGTAAACAGGTAAAATTGGAACAAAATAATTAATACGAGTAGTATATTTTTTTATGCCAAGTCACTCGTAGAAAAGATCATCAATTTCTTCCAAAAGGTGACTAATATATATACACACACTCACAAGCCCGCTCCTTGTTCATTATGTAATCTACTTACATGCTCTGGAAAAGATCAGTAGCGTTTTGCAGAGACATGCCATAGCAAGGAGAGGTTGATATCAGCTATTGGGCTTCTCAGTTGGTATTTAGTTTTCTGGGCATCTGCCTCTTCTTCTGTACCCAAAAAAATTAGGTGACTAGAGCCCACGTAATTGGGCTATTTTCTTGCATTATATTTGGGCTTTACTGTATAAAAGCCCATTGATTCTATTCGAATCTTTTCATTATTTATTTGTCATATAAACAGGTGACAAGCCTCCAGTGGTAACATTTCTCAAAGGTGGATAAAAAACTAAATTGTGCACTTTCTACAGAACTTTGAATGAGTCTGTACGGTTCGTTGTACCAATTAATATATATTATATACTTTGGATAGAATTAATTATTCTATTTTTCCCAACATAAAAATCGAATTCTCCACACAATGCAGGGAAATTTTCTACTCTTACATTATATATATAGATTTTAAATTTATGACATTTATCACAGTTGATTCAAGCAATTTGTCATTTATAAATCCTTTCTGTTGTGCTATAACTGCTAGATCCCGGCAGTTAGCAAAAAGCCAAAAATTTATGTCATGATATCATGGGGTAGAAAATACTACTAAACTTCTTTTACGCATGTAAAGTTTAATTAGCTAAATACTACTAAACTTAATTAGCAAAACAAATTAAATCTAACTTATTTTCCGCATTTAAAGTTCACTTGGCTAAATTCTACTCCTTTCAATCCTTAATATAAGGCATATCCACCTTATTTAATTAGATTAATGAAATTAGTTAATATAATATATATTTTCTAAAACACCTTAGTTATCTTTCTTAATTCTTACATTCCCCTAACTCTTCCTTGATTTTTGATTTTATTGTTGATTGAATAAAAATAAACTTGAAAATGATTTAACCGATATGAAAAACTGTGTTTAATATTTAAAATCAAGATAAATTCCACATATATATCTTATATTAAGAGGATGAGGGGTTAACAATTAACAACCAAAAAAGAAACTGGCTATGGAGTGACTGTTTACGGGCTTTCCACGGTTTATGTAAATCTGAGACAAAAATATCTCGTACATTATAAATTTTATTATAAAAACGGTTTTTACCGCTAAACTAATCTAAACTGTGAACAATTGACGTAGAGAAAACCCTAGCTAGGTTTTAAACGGATTATAGTATTACGAGTATTATATTAGTATTATGTTTTTACTCGTTTCATCGTTTGCCACTTTGTCCTGCCACACCATCTCCGATGTTACCATTACACGTGTTGTCACCTTGCCACGTCCAAACAATGTCTTTCAGCGCCGGCCTCACGTCCTCCTCGCAAAACTTGGCATATTCCAAAGTGTCACCGGAACACTTTGAAAACTCCACGACGGCAACTTCCGGCGTCACCTCGGACACCTCGGCCGTCATGTACAGCCTCCCTTTCCTCCCCTCCGACCGCCCTTCCATCTTTATTTTGAAGTCCTTCACTCTTGCTGTCTTGAAGCTTAACTTCTTCGCCATCGTCTCGATCTTCAACAAAACCGTTGTTGCCGGAAACTTGGAAGTGAACATTGACCCGGTCTTCCTCTTGTTCTCAAAAAACCCAGACAAATCAAACCCCGAAGACATGGAAGAAACCAACTCGAACGCATTGAAAAACTTAGGGGAAGAAAGATTGGTTCTAGAATCTTCTTCAACGGCTTTATTCGAAGAATTTAACTCTTCTTTTGAATGAAACGTTGATTGGATCAAAAAGATCTTTTGAAACCACGGGACCCGCATGATCTCAGGAATCGTGATTCGATTCTCTGGGTCTGGCACGAGAATCTTGGAAATCAATCTCCTTGATTCCGCAGAAAACCACGGAGGAAATCGAAACTCAGCTTTGAAAATCTTAGTGTACACAGTCATGATATTTTCATGTTGAAACGGGAGACATCCAGCCAATAATGTGTAAAGAATCACCCCACATGACCAAATATCAGCTTTCGGTCCATTATACCCTTTCTTTCTCAAAACTTCAGGGGCAACATACGCCGGAGTTCCACACTGAGTGTGGAGGAGGCCGTCATGTCGGCTGTGTTCCGGCAACGCCGAGAGGCCAAAATCAGAGACTTTAAGATTCCCGTTGTCATCAAGTAACAAATTCTCAGGCTTGAGATCTCTGTGAGAGACGCCTCTGCTGTGACAGAAATCAATGGCTCTGATTAACTGTTGGAAATAGTTTCGTGCTTGATCCTCTTTGAGTTTGCCTCTAGCGACCTTGTGGAAGAGCTCGCCTCCACGAACATACTCCATGACGAAGAAGATTTTAGTTTTGGTGGCCATTACTTCTTTGAGTTCAACAACATTTGGGTGTCGGACCAAACGCATGACAGAGATCTCTCGCTTGATCTGTTCTATCATCTCTTGTGTCTTCACTTTCTCTTTGTTTATAACTTTGATCGCAACGCTCTCGCCGGTCGATATTTGCTTGCCGTGATACACTTTAGCGAACGTCCCTTTCCCCAGAAGCCTGCCGATTTCAAAACGCCCAAACAGAGTATTAGTTTCTTCCATTGATTACGAGCTAGCGATGAGGTATCTATCACTTTTTTTTTTTTTTTTTTGGGATGGTTTACTGTGGAAACCACATTTTTGTGGAAGTAGGGATCCCAATTTGATTGGGTTTACACCGAAAACAGTGTGCTTCCATTTCCTTGAAAGCGGGATAGCGAAGTTTCTCTTTCGCTGGAAAACCTACTGAAAGAAAATACAAATAATAGTTTTCGCATACGCGGGTAGAATTTCTCCGCATCAATTAATAGGCGTCTTGAGTCAAAAGTTAGGTTAAATTGTACTGGCATGAATATACCGAGGATATGCATGAGATTGAAGGGATCTTATTCATAGTCTGATGAAGGGAGGCCGCCGCCGCCCCGGGACGGTTTTAGATTTAAAGAAATTAGAGAAGTAGGGTTAACAACTCTTAATTATTTTCCCTTACTGTTTTATCTTATATCCTTTATTTATTAAAAATTTATAATCCCACTTTTCAGTTTTTTTAAAATCTAACTCATAAAATTTTTTGTTTTCCTTTAAATTCTTCATATACTAAACAAACCAAAGTATTGTGTCGCGTAATTATACCCTTGAGTATTAATTTTTTGTTTTAGGAAAAAATTTGCCTCTACAAATAATTTTTACGAGCAATTTTAACCCCGCCATTAACTCCCAAAAAGTTATTTAAGTGAAGGTGCATGTGATACTCTAAATTAGAGGAGTGGGGTAGAAGGTTTTTAATTAATTTTTTTTACTCTTATGTTTTACTTATTATATTTATTAAAATTGTATAACCCCACTACTTCTCCAATTTTTTTAAACCCAACTGATAAAAAATTTTCCTCATCTTCCTTCCCTTCCATTTACCTCATGCCAAACAGACCTTTAGGTGTTGGATGAATCAAGAAAAATACTTGAGGGTGATAGACCTTAACCCTAATCTTGTAGGATATTTATTTTTGTTTTTGTTTTTACTTTTATTTCATCAACAGGATATACAAACATAATTCTATTCTTTCATGGCTGATTATCTCTAGAATTTCCATAATCTTGGATTAGTTGTTGGTCAGACGCAAATAATAGCTTTGATTATTGTACTAGTTAATTAGTAGAAAGCAGATGACTTTCTGTTTTCATATTTTAGAACAAAGTCCAGCCTTCTAAAAACAAACAGTTGGATTAATGCTCACCAACCAGGAAATCATCAATAATTGTTGCAGGCCTGATATATATCGTCACTGAACATGCAACGAACCTAGGCATGTTCTGGGGAAGGCTTCATTAACTTTACGGCCTATTCTTTTCTTTCTGACCTTGCAATATCTTTTTAAACATTTAATATTTGTTAAAACGATTACTTGAGATATCTGTCCCAAACGAAAATAATTCATACTATTCTCTCCTGTCATTAATATTAGATATATATGAGTTTTAGTATTAGTCCTAAACACTCCTCTCTGATTCTTATTATAAGGTGTCAATTAACAATTCTTACAAATGAATAAAAACAGTTAAGATCAATGAAGTTATCCTATAATTTAAGTAATTTCCAATATTACCTCTTTTAATTGCACCAAATTATATATAATATTATATTGATTATTACTTTCACCCACTACCCTTATTAATCATGAGCATACATAGGAAAAACAATTAATGCTTCTTAGAAACAAACAAGTGCCTTATAAAAATTATCAAATACACTTGTTAATTAGTGGTTTATAATAAGGACAAGAGGGAGTATAAGACATTTTTCATATTTATCAATTTTTTATTGATTTATCCTCATTGATACTCCCTAAACAATAATCAATGAGGAGAGGGATGAAAGGGGAATTAAGGGAGATGATTATGGTGTTTTGAAAAATAGATATTATGCTTAATTTAATCAATTAAATAAATATATTTTATATTAAAGATGAGAATCGAGTGATAGTTTTAGGAAAAGTTGAAGATATCAATGAATGCATGGTCAATTGCATTCCACGACGGTAAGACGTGGGAGTAGGCAGAGGTATTGTGAGTTTTGGGGAAGCAAGTGCATGTGGTGGTCCGCATTCCACGATTGAATGGGGCCAAGCAATCACCACAAGGACTTTGGGTTCTTCAATTTCATGGGATGCTTAAGGAAGTTACCTATTGTAAAATGCCAAAGGTGCATGCTAAAATCTTATGAGTAGCAGCTAGGGCGAGGGACATGAAAACGTGTTTCAGAAGAAACTTCATATCTCACATCAAGGCTCTGGGCAATGAGAGATAGTAGCAGTTAGTTTCTAGCTACGTACGTGATGGCTTTCGTGAACAAGTATAAGATAAAGTTATTGCGCAACATTACCAGAAAGAAAGGTTGGCCCTGTCAGGTCGATATTGGGTTTGTTTGAGGTACCTCTGGGAGAAATGATCTAGGGAAAATCCTCCCACGGTCCAATTAAGTAAAAAAATTTAAAAAAAGGCCCCAACAACTTTTACATGTCAAGTATTATTTTAGAAAAACGTAATTGTTAACGGGTACTGATTTTGTTGTTAATGGGGTACTGATATTGTTGTTAACGCTTTCGAAATAATACCAGATGACATGTGAAAGTTGTTGGGGCCTTTTTTGAATTTTTTTTACTTAATTGAGCCTTGGGGAGGATTTTCCCAATGATCTATGAAAAAATCAACTTAAATAAAAGTCAGATTGTGAATTATGATTTATGTTCGGTTTAGTAGTTTTATAAGTAGTTTTTACTCCATGAGTCAAGTTCAAATAAGGAGCTTTTACTCCATAATCTAAAAAAATTGACTTTTCAAATAAGTTGTTTTTATGTCATAAGCCTGATTCAAAAAAAAATTCATCCAAACAAAAAAGAAAAGATAAAAACCTATAAACTCGATTGAAATAATAAATAAGTTCAATTGCTCTTCCTAAAAGCTATCCCAAATATGCTCATTTGTTTTTTCATGAGCTCCTATGAAAACCATGAAATGATGCACTAGTGAGTTGTGACCTTGAAATATTTGGAATTAATAAGGAATGGAATTCACTCATCCCTTTAACCAGATCAATATGTTCGTCGTTTCTAACAATTTAACAAGTACTAATTATACCTCTCCTTGGCTTTACAAGTAACAACCCAGATGAAACATCGAGCCATTGCTATTGAATACAAGCTTTTTGTTCCTTCTTTTGCTATTATTATGAGTAATTTAAAAGCTGAGCTGCAAAGGCAACATGTACAGTGCAAGTGCAAAATTATAATTGTAAGATAAGAGCAATATAATGGTGGGTTGATGTCATAAAATAGGACTACTTCTTCAATTATGATTCTGAGAAATATGCCAGAAAAACTGCTTTGCGTGCTCTCCTAACTTGACCATCCTTATTGCATTAGCTTTCCTCTTTGCTCCACAATTTCTATAGTTCAATAATTGAGCTCAGATCGTTGTTTGTTACCTGAAATGGAATTATATAGTCAATTGGAATTAAATAAGGAAGGAATGGGAGGAAGAGAAACTACCTGAGAGAGAGAAAAAGAGAGGTGAGAGAAGAGGAAATGATGTAGGAGCTAAACAAACATGTCATCCTTCTCAGTTCTCAGTGCACATCAACCTAATTAGTATGTTTGTGGAAGCTAAGTACAAGAGCCTTAACTGTAATCCTTATAGTGCATTTGCCTTTCTTTCATGCATGTGTAAACCCCAAAATATGACATCATCAAGTCATAAGACAACGAGATCATGCATATATATATATATATATATATATATATATATATATATATATATATGCCTCACATATGCTAACGATAATGAAAGATATCAACAAAAAAAAAAAAAAAAAGATAAAGCAACAGAAAGAGAAAAGGGGGGTGGGATGCGCAACCAGCTAGAAATAAATACTTACTTAAGAAATAAATATTTAGCTATTTAACATACAACAGAGAGCAAAGTTATAAAATGAATTAAAAAAATAACAATTTAGGAACATTATATTATTCAAAATAGACACAAATCAACCGGTATTCCATTGATCTTATTTCAATGAATATTGGCAGTATAAAACCGAGTTCAATGTGATCTTGCAAGTTTAACCAACAATAAGTAGAGATTAATTAATACATCGAAACAGTGAAACAGATGCAGAAAACATTGAGTTGAGAAGGAAAAAGAAACTTACCTTCCGAGAACAATTCCAGCCTATGCATATGTGTAAATCTCTTAGAAAAGTATAGCAGCAGAATCTCTGCCGGATCATCTTATTCATATATATGGAACATTAAAAAGTAAAAAACCCCATAATTAATAATACGATGTCCTCAATATAAAAGAACGCTAATTCTTCTAGGCAGGAATAAATATTCACACTTCAAAAAAAAAAAAAATTAAAATGACTATAATAAAAGAGAGACTGAGGCAAGAAATATCATTTTCTCGATAGGGTGATGGCGATCAGTAATAATATGTAAACTAATTCAAGACACAATATATATTAACGGTCAAACTCTTTTTAGCAATTTTAATTAATATGGAAAAAAGATATTTATACATATTTGATAAAATGACAATTATAATAAACTAAACAAACATTACATTGTTAGTTTATTTTACACACACACACAAATTAAAAAGTCTCTAAAGCAACAAAAGTTTCCAATTTATTTTACATTCGTTTATTCAGGTTAACAGGCACGTCTAATGTATCATTCAATAGACGTCCATTTATTGTATCTTATAAAACATTTCTATTGAAACTTAGCAGTTATCCATATAACTATTAATTCTAACCCAATGTGAGACCACAACCTCGCATGCACATCACAGACTTACAAGCCTATGTTTATCTATATAAAACCTTGAAACAAAGCAGATCATTATATTGAAATATAGAACATCAAAGTCCATAATTATCTCGAGCTCCTCAACCCAATAGATTAAGGGTCCTACGCAATCTCCCTTGGGCCTCATTAGATCACACAACAAAAGTAGCAAAAACCATACAAAATGTCACACCATCAATTTTAAAAGAGCTATGCTGCAATTTTACTAAAGAATTTTTTTTTTTAAAGTGCGTTTGGCACAAATAAATTTTAAAAAAGGTAAAAATACCAATTTAAAATTATATAAATTCACCAAGGACGTGATTATAAAATGATGCCTCAAACAGATAAAATTTAATACTCTCTCTCAGCACAAGCAAGTAGGTTGGTAGTGTTTACCTGCCAACGGTTAATATAAACTCATGATGAAATAAATATATGTTAATATATGAAGCAGAAGGCAGAATCTAGCCTTGCCTAAAGCGAGCACAAACAGCAAACCAACTGGCATGCGCAACAAATATAAAAAATGTGTGTGTGTGTGTGTGGAAGAAAACGATATCATCAGAAAGATGACGATGATATCTGCAAAGCATCATATCGGTAGGATCAAATTGTGAGGACCATACTATAACGTGAAATGGTCCCCCATGCTATACGCAAATTTGGTTGCTTAACCTGCACAGTACTGCTCGGGTATCTTCTGCAGAGAGAACCGTCAAAAGTCACGCTTTGAGGTTACGAAAGCTAAATATAAATAAAATCGCATATAAGGGAAACAAAATTATTGAGTAAAAAAAGGGAAAGAGAAAACAACCTCCAACCATTTGTCACTGTTGGATATTGATAACCTTCTCATTTTCACTGATCTACCACCTGAGGATCCAACCAATCGCAAAGAGAGGGATACATTATGAGGAAAGAATCAAACAGAAGATGATTCAGAGACCAAAAATAGCATTATATATATATATATAGCAGTGAGACTCGTTTCCAGCACTGGAAGCTGACAGAAAGAGAATGAGCACGCAAAAGCATCAGTATGAAACAAATACTAAGTGCCTCTGTGTGCTCGCTCTCTTCTGTCAATTTCTATGTCACATGAAACAAGCTTGAGGAGCCGGATCGAGAAAATATGAAGGCCTGCACAAATAAGGAAACCTCGAGGAAAACTAGTGCTCTTCAAAAAATCCAAAGAAAAACACTTAAAATTGAATCAGATCTGAGGAAAGGAAGGGGGAAATAGAAAAGAACAAATACGGAAAAAAAAATGAAAACAAGCAAATCTAGGATCTCTCATTTCCTTTAAATAGCGACAAGAACAAGAGCTTATTTAAAAATTTTAGGGTTTGTCACCAAACAGCCGGAAAGAAAAAGATACCGACGAAATCAGAAAAGGAGGAGCATGAAAAGAAAACGAGAGTCAATCGATTTTTCTCCAAATTCAAAAACAAAAAGGATGAATGAACGATTCAACCCCCAAAATCAGCTGAAAACATGTCTCGATACTTTCTTTTACTCTTTTTTTCTCGTGCTTTTTTTCTCCATTTCAGTGTGGTTTTCTTCCGTCTGATCTTAAGATCATGCAACAACACGTAGCCAGATTCCCTGACCTGATAAATCATTCTCAGAATCCCATCATGTACTGAACCAGAACAGGCGAGCAAAATCAAGATTAGCGAAAATCACGATTGCTCGTAGAGGGAAAATTTAGTAGCAGGTAGAGGCAGGCTTGAATGGGGTGAAAGAGAGTGTTTAAAGCTAGTACTCTCTCTCTCTGTCTCTCTCTCTCTCCCGTCTCCCCTGAGAAATGAGATGCAGCCATGAAGGGTTCAATGGCTCATTGACACCTAGCGACCAAGTTTATCATTATTATCACGACCGGGCCTCCACACACACTCTCTCTCTCTCTCCCCTCCTCTCGATCTGATCTTCTGGGGAAAGCAAAGAGAGCACGAAGCTTTTTCGAGAGGGGGCGAACGGGCTGTGATTGGCTATGGAGGGTACAACGGTGGGGTATAGCTTTGTGTGGATGATAGCCGTAGATGTGACGGAGCGAA
Source organism: Acacia confusa (assembly GCA_037074495.1). Classification (NCBI taxonomy): domain Eukaryota; kingdom Viridiplantae; phylum Streptophyta; class Magnoliopsida; order Fabales; family Fabaceae; genus Acacia; species Acacia confusa. The sequence continues at coordinate 37,981,186 of CM073506.1, forward strand.
CTAATTCAACAAATCCCAGCAGTATGATTGGCGATGCTGTGGGGTCAGAGTACTGTGGCTTGATGAGACTGCGTCTGAGTCATTTGAGGAGACAACGTGTGGATTATTCAGATAATAAGGAGCATTCGTACTGTAACACATCCCGCAAACCTCCCTAAGGGATCTACTCTAACTACTTTTTCTGATAGCTCCCTGACATCCTTATATCCTAATCTCGTAATTTCCTTTTTTTAAAAAAAAAATAATAATAATCATTCAATAGACCTAAGACCTGGGGACTTTTCAATACCCGAGCTTGAACAGGAACAGACCCGACTGTATAGACCAGTCCAGGCGGTCCAAGACGTATATTTTTTTTAAAAAAAAAAATTGTACCATTTCTTTGGACGAAATTGGGCCATCAATAGAACTTTTCTTATTCCAAAACTATTTACAAAATGATTTCTGTAAGTTAAAAAATACAGCTCTCCAATTAATAAATGATCACAAATATAAATAGGGGTTAAGGTACAAAAATACACATGAACTTTTTCCTCAGGAGCGCTCAACACCACATGCTTTTTTTTTAGCAAAAATACACACATGGTTACCATTTTAGAGCAAAAGTTACATCCCACCGTTAAGTTACTATTCACTGTGATGATAGAGAAAGAAATGTAGTGAATAGTAATATAATGACGGTGAACAGTAACTTAACGGTGAAATGTGACTTTTGATCCAAAATGGTAACCATGTGTGTATTTTTGCTCCTAAAAAAAGCACGTGGTGCTGGGCGCTCCTGGGAAAAAAACTCTTGTGTATTTTTACATTTTAACCCTATAAATAAATAAATAAATTTCGGGCCAGATCAAATCAATTCAAGGGGTTTGAGCCCCCTGGATCGAGGTCCGATCTGGTCTTGTTAATATTGTCCCAAATGAGTTTTTTTTAGAGGACTAGGTCAAGTCAAACCACATGAACTACTGGAATTTTTGGACATCCCTAATTACGAGTAGTATTTCAAACAAATTTTCATAAAATTTAAAAAATTAATCCGGTCCCCACACCACTCGCGTTTTCATCATAAGGATATTTTAACTAATTTTCATATTTCAAAATGATGATATTTTTTATCATGAGATCTTTTTTATCCAGCATATGATGATTCGCCCGGCGATCGCACAATAATGACAAATGAGCTTCCCAATCCATTCTTAAGATGACATGTAGAAAAATATCATTATTTATGGTGAGAATAAGTTAGAGATAACCATTGAAAAATTGAAACAATGTGAATTAATTTATTGATTGAGAGAGGGTGAGTGGATAATTAATGTACGTTTACATATAAAAGAGATTAGTTGGCAAATATAATATATGCACATACACATATTTATAGATTTTTCTTGCCTGAATTGATTAGTTGGTTAATCTCATATGGCTGATAAGTCATATAGAGAAATTCAAATTTTATGATTTTGAAAAATAACAACTACTATAAAAAGATCTTTTAAAGTTTTTTTTTAGGGTAATGCTTATGTGAATAATGTAGTAAAGTCTGAAAATAACATTCCATATGAAAGAGACGCCATAAGATACCAAAAATGGATGCTGTAAGAATTTTTTTTTAAAAAAAAAAACACAAGCATTGGTTCTCAGTGCATTGTTCCTTAAGACTTTATTTGAGAGTTTGGAGGAGAAGGAAATGAAAAAGATATAGAGAGTTTGGAGGGGAGGAGAAGGAAGGGAAATGGAATATATTTTCTCCTCTTGTTTAAGAGTTAAAAAAATAGTAAGGGAGGAAGATGGAGGATTAATGAGTTATTTTTACTATTTTATCTTTTCATTTAAAAATTAATATAATTATTATACTTTACAAATAAATTTAAATTTAAATTTTCTAAAAAAATTTATTTACGTAATTTTTATATTCAAAAAATATTTTCTCTCTCTAAAAAGTATTTTACCCTCTAAAAAATATTGACTCTCTCTAAAAATATATTCCCCGATAAAAGTATTCTCCTTCTCTAAAAAGTATTTTCTCTCTCTAAAAATATATTCCCATCTAAAAAGCATTTTCTCTCTCTAGAAAATATTTTCTCCTAAAAAAGTATTTCTCTATCTAAAAAGTATTTTCTCTCTCTAAAAATTTTTTCCACTCTAAAAAGTATTTTCTCTCTCTAAAAATATGTTCCCATCTAAAAAGCATGTTTTTTCTCTAAAAAGTATTTTCTCTCTCCAGAAAATATTTTCTGCTAAAAAAATATTTCTCTTTCTAAAAAGTATTTTCTCTCTCTAAAAAATATTTTTCGTGTGCATTCCAAGAATAGAAAAGAAATCAGAAATAATGAGAGTGCTTTATTTAAGTGAGGGTAAAAAAAATAATTAATCCATGTTCTCTCTTCAAACCCCCCATATTGGGGGAACTTCATTTTTGTGAAGAATGAGGGTTTTCAAGGATTTGTAAAAATCTTTGATTCCCTCCCCTCTTATTTTTAAAACTCTCAAACAAAGGAAGGGACTACCAAAACCCTTCCTTTCTTTTCCTTTTCCTCCAAAATAAAACTCCCAAACAAAGCCTGGGAGTTTGGAGGAGAAGGAAAGGAAAGAGATATAGGGAGTTTGGAGGGGAGGAGAAGGAAAAGAAATGGAAGATATTTCCTCCTCTTGTTTGGGAGTTAAAAAAATAGTAAGGGAGGAAGATGGAGGATTAATGAGTTATTTTTACTATTTTATCCTTTTGTTTAAAAATTAATATAATTCTTATACTTTACAAATAAATTTAAATTTAATTTTTCTAAAAAAAGTTATTTATGTAATTTTTATATTCAAAAGATATTTTTTCTCTCTAAAAATATTTTCCCCTAAAAAAGTATTTTCTCTCTCTCTCTAAAAATATTTTCCCCTACAAAAGTATTTTCTCTCTCTAAAAATATTTTCCCTTGTAAAAGTATTTTCTCTCTCTAAAAAGAATTTTCTTTCTCTAAAAATTTGTTCCCCTCTAAAAAGTATTTTCTCTCTCTAAAAATATGTTCCCATCTAAAAAGCATTTTCTCTCTCTAGAAAATATTTTCTCCTAAAAAGTATTTCTCTCTCTAAAAAGAATTCTCTCTCTCTAAAAATATGTTCCCATCTAAAAAGCATGTTCTCTCTAAAAAGTATTTTTTCTCTCTAGAAAATATTTTCTCCTAAAAAAGTATTTCTCTCTCTAAAAATATGTTCCCATCTAAAAAGCATTTTCTCTCTCTAGAAAATATTTTCCCCTAAAAAAGTATTTCTCTTTCTAAAAAGTATTTTCTCTTTCTAAAAAATATTTTTTGTGTGCATTCCAAGAATAGAAAAGAAATCAGAAATGACGAGAGTGCTTTATTAGAACGAGGGTAAAAAAATAATTAATCCATGTTCCCTCTTAAAACCCCCATATTGGAGGAACTTCATTTTTGTAAAGAAGGAGGGTTTTGGAGGATTTGTAAAAATCTTTGATTTCCTCCCCTCTTATTTTTGAAACTCTCAAATAAGGGAAGAGACTACCAAAATCCTTCATTTCCTTTCCTTTCCCTCTAAAATGAAACTCCCAAACAAAGCCTAAGTACACTCAATCGAGGCATCACCATTGCTAAGATCGAAGCCCTCGCGTCCTTCAGACTCAACCTTCATCAACAACCTGAAACTCATATATAGGAGCTCCCATCTTCCTCCTTGAGATCCGTCGGACAAACATTCAACCAACAACAAAAATTCAACCGAGTAATCCAACACCAACAACCAAATTGAAAAGAAGTATTTCAATGGCAAATTAAAAGCAATCCATCTCGAACAAACTCAAATTTGTACAAGAATTGGGATCAAGAAGAAGATCTGGGTTCAATTTAGTCGTAGTATATATGTTGGAGTGTCATACGCTTTGGGGCTATTGCACAAAAAGATTAACAAGCTCTCCATCACTTAAACAACATCCAGGTAGTGATATACTAAATGTCCATTTGAGTTAGTAGTAAAATTTATTTTTTTTAGCGTAATTCATGATTTATTAAGTAAGTATGTGATGAGGATTTACGTGAATATATCTTCATAGCCCCAACTCAAACGTGATCTAATAATATGTTTACAGGTGAGTAATCTTGCTTCAGGTTTTGATGAATTTGTGTTCAATTATGCTCGGCTCATTATTATCCGGCGTATATATATGACCCCTTTCATTAATTAATTCTCACGCGCCCCACGTACGTGACAAAGTAATCGTAACAAGTGAGTAAAGTGATAATTGTTGGGGGTAGAAAATAACAATAAATCCATAATACTTTTTTCGATAACATCATGAGGGATCGAATCCCTGAGGTGCGGGGGGAGGCCAGCTCCTAAGGCTGGCATTAGTGGCACTGCGCTACGAGGCAGTTGGCAATAAATCCATAATACTACTTACTTATTGTTAAGACTTTTTTTTTATTTTTACATTTATTTTTTTAATACCTTATAATAATTCTTTCAATACACTAGTAAGCTAAGCTTGAAATTAATACTTCTTCTGGTTTTAAATATAAGATAGAGTTAACTTTTTTTTAGAGATTAAAGAAGTTAGATAAATTATTTAATTATATCATATGTTATATATCTTTATACGACATATTATATATTGGTTTATAGGTTAAGTAAAATAGTTTGGAGAAAAATGATAAATATATGAAAAAAATTAAATTAAATATCACTTTAACTTCCAAAACCCAGAAAAAACGGTTAAACTTTATAAAGGACATAGAAGAGATGGGATTAGAATATGAGGTTTTTCATATTTTGGCTTAAGACCAAAATGCCCATTTCACACATTTTTTCACGACCTGACGATTTTGTCAAAATTATTACTGTTTTAGTCAATCTCATTACTGAATTAGTTACAATCAACAAAAATCATAATGATTTTGACAAAATTATTAGATACTGAAAAATTTGTGAAAGAGATATTTTGGTCTTTAAGCAAAAAAAAACTCATACTCCCACCCCATTTATTCTCTATCCTTTACAAGTTTTAATAGTCTTTTCTTAATTTTGAAAGTTGAAATGGTATTTAAATGTTTCTTTCCCTAAATATAAATATTTTAAAGTGATTTAATTATTTTTCTTAATAATTCCAAAATAATAAATTATGTCTTGTATGTTTTTTTGGGTCTAAATTATGTCTTATATATAGAACTATAGGAGCATTATATATAGATTTTGATACTGTGTTCCCCTCCTTTTTATTTTTTTTTCCGTGTTGTTTGTAGAAGGAATCCCCCCCCCCCCCCCCCCCAAAAAAAGGTTAAGGGAAACATGGATGGAGTTCGCTGGTTGCAATTTTTTGAGGGGGAATAATAAAACTAAAAAAATAATATGTTAATCAGTCCTATAATTTATCAATCATAGTTCTTTCACTTATTAGTGATACTTCACTAATCAATGAGAACTTTTCTGATATTTTTTCTCTTGGATGGGATAAATAATAATCTCTCTCTTTTAATTACTTCCTCTCGTCTGTATGAGCTGCTTAATTAATTAATTTATATATTAAAAAAAAGTAAAGTAGCTACTCACTCAATCATTTTGATATTAAGACTTATTTAATCAAAATAAAATATTAATTAAATTAATTAATATGACTTTTTTTTTAAACTAATAAAGTACTGTAAATAAAAGTAGGTTCCACATACAACAAAAACGTTATTTTTGAAAAATTGGTGCTTCTTTCTCCGTACTCTTCCCTCTGCAAAATTTTTCCCAAGAAGCTCTCTCTCTCTCTCTCTCTCTCTTTCTCTCATATGCAGCCAGCGCGGAGGATTTCAAAAGCAATTACCGTTAAAATAACAGAGGAAGTGGGCAATGACAAGTAGGCTGACACGTAATACAAAAGTCCATGACTTGTCACAATTTGATTGGCCATGCATAAATTACATTCAGGGAATTTCTCAAAAAAAAAAAAAAGGATAAATGACATTGAGATTTTTTGCCTCTATCTCCACCTAACCTTTTTTTTTTTTTTTTTTTTTGCGTCTTCACTGAAAGTTGTCAAAAAAGTGTAACCAAAAACAGCAAAGAGGAAATGTTATAGAAATACCTGGGATGAGTTAAAAAGAGATGGAGATGATGATGTTTTGGGTTTAGTGGGACTTGGTTTGTTAATTATGAATATTACTATTATTATTAGTAGTAGTAAAAACTGAGAAGGGCAGGGTCCCTTTCAGTGTGGCTACTTCATCAGTTTTGAATCACATCCTCCTCATGTCACTAAGTGACAAGTGTCGTCGGTGTTGGGGGCCTGCATTTCACATTGTTTCAGTGTTTACAATATTTTAACAGGAGGTATGTGTTTTCTTATAAAATTTTTTAAAAAAGACCCTAAAATTATGAAAACACCAGAAAATGCCTCAAGGCCTTTTCTAATATAAATTCACTAAAACTATAGTTATTAACAGTACTGATATAGTTGTTAACGTTTTAATGAATTTATATCAGAAAAGTTATTTTCATAATCTTGGGCCTTTTTTATTTTTAATGTTAAAAAGGCCCCTATATAGATTTTCCTAAAAAACTTATGTTGATTAAATTAAAAGATTTATATGAAGAGTTGAGAAAGTCAAAGTTATGTGTATGTCTGTTCAATTTTTTAGAGACATGTATAAAGTTATAGTTAGAGATGAGATAACTACCATTTGATGAAAAATTGTGTTATTTTTATGAAAAAACTCTACATAATAAAAAAATAGCTCTTCATATGTCCGTTCATAAATTTAATAAATCATTTTAACTTTTAATTAAAGATGTGTTGTTTCAAGAGACACTATTACATGACCTATAAATACTCAGCGCTATCAATTATTCTAACATATCAAAAATCACACATAAATAAACAAGAGATCAAACTTAATGTCTTTATTCTTAAATACACATAAAGATAAAGTTAAAACATCACTTTGTAAGAGTAATTGTTGTCTTGCTTGAGTATTAAAAGTACAATTCATACTTGAAGATTTTCGTTGTATCCTATAAGAAATTCACTTGTTAATCCAACTTACACTCTATAAAATAACTATAGGTGAAGACGAATTAAACTTAAAAAAGAATGTTGGCATGCTTTAAAAATAATATACACTATTTTCTTCTTTATCTTTTTACACCTATTCAACTTTCAGTACTTTATATTTCATATATTTATACATATTCTCTAATATTTTCTGTCAACCACTCAGCGCACTCCGCTGGCTATCTCTATATGTGTGCTTTTATATTTTATTTACAAGATGGCCTTAGAGTCCTTTTCCTTTTGTCGTAGTTAATCATATATGATTATCTTGAATTATAGAGAAGGATTTTGGAATAGAAGGATTTTCGTTTGAGGGGAAGGTAGAATATATGTATTAAGCTACAGTGATTTAGAGGTTAAAATTGAGAAGTTAATGTATCCCTCAAATGATGAAATTTAGGTAGATAGGGATGTTAATCATAGAATTCAATCTCAAAGCTATAAATGAAGAAAAGTTACTAAAGTTATTTGTGATTGAAAATTATCTAATAAGGTAAAAGAAAAGTTTTAATTACCAAGCAACTATAAGACGACAATGTTTTTATAGTAGGGATTTAAAAGAATAACATGTGCATAAAATGAAGATAACTAGGATGAGGATGTTGAAATGAATGCGTAATCATAAAAGAAAATATAAGATCCATAATGAACATACTCATAACAAAGTTGAAGTTGCTTATATTAAAAATAAAATGGTAGAAAATTGTTTGAAGTGGTTTAAATGAATTCAAAATAGGTCATTAGATAAGATGGTTAATCAAGCAGTATAAAGTTTTTTAAAGACATATAAAGAATGACAACAAAAAAATTCAATTAAGTTATTGAGAGATCTTTTGATTAACAAATTATTTAAATATTTAATTGTTAATAAAGCATAATAACACTGGATGTAATTAACCTCATCTAGTAAAATAATATTTTGATGTTGGTATAAATCGCCTCATTAAATTTATTATATAAATAAAAAACTCATTACGAATTTATTATTCTTAAACTTCTATCCTCTCTCATTTCTTCATATTAAAATAGTTAATAAATTTTAAGAACAAGTCAATAAAGTTTAAAATTTTTCATACTTGATTTCGATGAAAACGTTAAAAGTGTGTTATATATTAAACTAGAGATGACCCTTTGGAACAAGCTATTTTTATTTTGGTATATAATTTAGGGGAAAATATTTTCTTATGTTGTAAGAAAACTATTTCCTCATATTACACATACATGAAATGGTGAGACTCACATATACATATATGAATTTCATATATGTATATATAGGTCTCACCATTCATGTGTGTGTAGGAAACTTTTTTTTTTCATGTAACATGAGAAAACTAAAGCTCATAATTTAGACGTGAAAGACACACACTGCCCTTTATTTTTATGCATATAAATTACTCGCACACCTAGCGGAAGCACATAAGGTGCTTCTCCTTTGTGTGTTTCTTACATGTTTCTCTCTCTAATTAAAGAGATGAGACATTTTTTTAATTTTTTTATATATTCTATTTATTTAGATTTAAATTATATGCTAACTTTTGTTTTTTGCACTCAGTGTTTCAAAAGAATTAGTTTCTAAGATGTTGGTGTTATAAGACAAATATTTTTTAATGCAGTTTTGGAAACTAATTAATTTGAGATATTGAGTCCAAAAAATATTTCAAAAAACAGTATATAATTTAAATTTAAATAAATAGAATATATAAAAAAAAATTTAAAAAATGCCTCATCTCTCTAATTAGAAAGACAAGTATGTAAGAAACACATAAGGGAAAAGTATCTAATGTGAACCCCACAACTACCTGGTACTTCAGCTAGCAATTGAGGCCAGTTTGGGAGGAGCTGAAAAAGTACAGTGGAAATAAAATGAGATATTTGTGTTGATTTTTTTTTTTTTTAAGTAGGTTTTTAGGTCGAAAACTACTTTTAAGAAAAAGTCACTAAGATCTAGTTTTTATAATTCATATTGGATTTTACTTCCAAATTTATATTACATTTAAAATATGATATTTATCATATCATAAGTTTATAAAAATTAGATTAAAAATAATAAAAATAAATTACTTCTACCACCACTAATTCAAACAATCCTAATTTAACCCTAATTTCCGATTGTTGGGAAGAACGGTTGATATTGGAATAAGAAATAGATATCTCAATCCCAAAATCATTGGAATGGTATTATCAAAAACTTCCAAAACCAACGATAGCTGTCTTTATATCAAAATACAACAGCTTCAAACTTCTGAATCCCACCTCAAGCTCTTGAAAATAATATTTCATTTTCATTCCCTCATTATTTATTTATCTTGACAAAGATACTCTTATATATTAAAGTCCTTTTTTTTTAAGGTGATATACATTGTTGAAAAATTTATTATTTTTAACCAAAATAATTGATTTTTTTAATCACAAGAAGCAAATAAAATAATCCTATCATTAGGAACGCAGAAATACCGTTCAGTAAGACCCTACTTTAATGTAAGGGACAATAGTTAGTTATTTCTTATTATTTGGACAAAAAAACACTCTTATTTATTTCTTATAAAGGCTAGTTGTTAGCTGTTGCTATCTTAAAGCGACTCAAATATATTCAAATATGGCTTTCAATAAATACAGGTACTATATGATGTTAGATAAAATGAATGATCTAATCATGCTTAGTCACCGAATAAACAATTAGATCTTATGCGGAATAAAGAAATTAAAAATGCTGAAATACCTCCCGCCATTGATTCAGAATGAAAGCAGAAGACCACAATCCTTCTAAGCCCTCACTCTCACTCTCTGTAGATGGTGTTTGAGTAATTCAGTCGTGTGAGCAGACTTAGAGAACCGGGTAAATAAAAATAGAAAAAATAGCACGACTAATTCACGTCTTCCCATCAAAACGTGCGTAACGTTACGTGCTAAATTCTTGGGTGGTTATGGGTGGTTAAGATAGAGGTGGATCTGAACGTGTGGACCACTTCTTAATTTTATAATTAAAATTAATAAAACCCAATATGAATTAATATAAAATATTAATTCAAATTAATTTACAAATAGTAATTATAAAATTCCTACATTCTCCCACTTGGTCCACACATTTCACCATATACCATAAGGAAAAACAAAATGCATGGATCATAGCGATAAGTCCTCTTAAAGCGAGTAGTATCTTCCATGTATCACATTGCACCATGTCTCCCAAGCCCATGTAACTTAATGAATAAACCCCATGTTTATTCTCGGTCCAAACTTAATGATGTTTCTCAAACAAAATAAACATATGAATATGCGCATAAAACTGAAATGAGAAAACACCCAAATAGGGTTTCATGAAACTACATCGTTCTTACAACGTAAATTAAAGAAAATCATTCTTATAATGAAAATCAAAGAACGGAACTAAGTCCCATTCTCTCTACATGATCCAGAAATTTCATTGGTGGCATGCCCTTAGTTAGAGGATCAGCAATCATCAATTCAGTGCTTATGTGTTCAATGACCACTGTTCCATTCTTAACACGTTCTCTTATGGCCAAGTACTTAATGTCGATATGCTTGCTTCGACTACCATTTTTGTTGTTCTTAGCCATAAAGACAGCGGCTGAATTGTCACAATAAACCTTCATTGGCCTAGGAATTGAATCCATGATCCTAAGCCCAGAGATGAAACCCTTCATCCATACACCATGTGAGGTAGCCTCAAAACAAGACACGAACTCAGCTTCCATCGTAGAAGTAGCAATCAAAGACTGCTTCTTACTGCTCCATGATACAGCTCCACCGGCTAGCAAAAAAATGTATCCTGAAGTGGATTTCCTCGAGTCAATGCAGCCAGCATAGTCTGAATCGGAGTAGCCAGTCACTTCCAGATTGTCAGTCCGTTCGTACTTAAGCATGTAATCTTTCGTTCCTTGAAGGTATCTCAACACCTTCTTTACAGCTTTCCAGTGGTCTATACCTGGGTTACTCTGATATCTCCCTAATACTCCAACAGCAAATGCAATGTCAGGTCTAGTGCAGACTTGAGCATACATTAGACTTCCTACTGCTGAAGCATAAGGGATGTGTCTCATTCGTTCCCACTCAAAATCATTCTTTGGGCACTGGTCCAGATTGAACCTGTCGCCTTTCACAACGGGAGCTACACTTGGTGAACAATATCTCATCCGAAATCTTTCTAAGACTTTATTGATATAGGTCTCTTGAGCAAACCTAGTATACCTCGATGTCTGTTTCTATGTATCTTAATGCCAATGACATAAGATGCATTTCCCATATCCTTCATATCAAAGTTTTTAGAGAGAAATTGTTTCACCTCATACAGTAAGCCATTATCATTAGATGCAAGAAGAATATCATCCACATACAGAATAAGGAAACAAATCTTGCTCCCACTGACCTTCTGGTATATACATTCATCCACAATATTCTCTACAAACCCAAATGAAGAGATGACATTATGAAATTTTAAATACCATTGGCGGGAAGCTTGTTTCAATCCATATATGGACTTTCTGAGCTTGCACACCAAATGCTCACCCTTACTAGAGGAAAACCCTTCTGGTTGTTTCATGTAAACCTCTTCCTCTAGTTCTCCATTGAGAAAGGCAGTTTTCACATCCATTTGTTGCAACTCTAAGTCAAAATGTGCAACTAAAGCTAGAATGATACGGAGGGAATCTTTCTTGGACACAGGAGAAAAGGTCTCCTTGTAGTCGATTCCTTCTCTTTGAGTGAACCCTTTAGCAACAAGTCTTGCCTTATGTCTGTCAACGTTGCCTAATGAGTCTCTCTTAGTTTTGTAGACCCATTTACATCCAATGGCCTTAGCACCATTAGGCAACTCAACAAGATCTCAGACTCTATTAGATGCCATAGAATTCATCTCATCCTTCATAGCTTCATACCATGAACTTGATTCTCTACAGTTCATAGCTTGTGAAAACCTTTCAGGATCATTTTCAGCTCCTACATTATAGTCAGATTCTTGTAGATACACAATATATTCACTAGGTATCGCTGATCTTCTTGTTCTAGTAGATCTTCTTAATGCTGTTTCATTGCCTTCTTGAGGAACTTGTTGTTCAACTGGTTGTTCAACAACCTCCAGTTGTTCCTCATCAACAGCTTGATCTACTGGATCAATATCAGCGGGTTGTGGATCTTGATTGACTAGTTGTACAACACTCGGTTGAGCCGAAGGAGCATTGTCAACAACCAATCTTAAACTCGAAGTGGAAGTGGAAGGTTGATTACCTAAATGATCATTTTCAGAAACAGGGTCTCTGAATTGATCACTCCCACCAATCAAGTCATACTCAAGGAACTTAGCATTCCTTGATTCCACAAACCTAGTGGTATGAGATGGACAGTAGAACCTATATCCCTTAGACCTTTCGGCATATCCAATGAAGTACCCACTAATGGTCCTTGGGTCCAGCTTCTTTTCTTGTGGATTGTAGATTCTAACTTCTGACGGGCATCCCCAAACACGTACATGTCGCAAACTCGGTTTCCAACCTTTAAATAACTCAAAAGGTGTCTTTGAGACAGCCTTAGTTGGAACCCGGTTTAATATGTACACAGCCGTCTTTAGTGCATCAATCCACAAGGATTTAGGAAGCTTAGAACTACTAAGCATACTTCTCACCATGTCTAATAATGTTCGGTTTCTTCTTTCTGCAACACCATTCTGGTCTGGAGAACCAGGCATGGTGTATTGGGCAACAATCCCATGTACTTGAAGAAACTTCGCAAATGGACCAGGTGCTTGTCCATCCTCAGTGTATCTACCATAATATTCTTCACCTCTATCTGATCTCACGATCTTAATTTGTTTACCACATTGTTTCTCTACCTCAGATTTAAATACCTTGAAGGCATCTAATGCTTCGTGCTTGTTATGAAGCATGTAGAGATACATGTATCGTGAGTAATCATCAATGAAAGAGATGAAGTATTTCTGACCATGCGTATCCATTTCTGGACTACAAATGTCTGTATGTATGATCTCTAATAGTTCTGTACTCCTCTTGGCACCTTTCTTTGACTTGTTAGTCTGCTTTCCCTTTATGCAGTCTACACAAGTCTCAAAATCAGTAAAGTCTAGAGTACCAAGTACCCCTTCCTTTACCAATCTTTCAATTCTCTGAATGGAGATATGACATAGTCTCCGGTGCCACAACACAGAGGAATCATCACTAACAACACACCGTTTCGAACCAACAGTAACATGCAAGGCACTATCAGTAGTATCGTTTTGCAAATAAACAGGAAAAAGACCATTAGACATTGTACCAGTTCCAATCAACTTTGATTTATAAAACAAATCCAACGACATCTCATAAAACATAAAGGAATAACCCAAAGGTACAAGTTTTGAAACTGAAATCAAGTTCCTAGAGAAATTTGGAACATAAAAAGTCCTTTCCAAATTTAAAACAAATCCACTACTTAAAACTAAACTGCAAGTTCCTATAGCCTCCACATGTGAACTCATCCTTGCTCCTGAATAGATGTATTGTTCACTTCCCAACGGCTTCCTTAGGTTTTGCATACCCTGCAAGGAGTTCGAAACATGGATTGTAGAACCAGAATCAATCCACCATGTGCCATTACCATCATCGATCATATTTGTTTCATAACAGACAAGTGAGACTGACATACCTTTCTTCTCAAGCCATTGCTGGAATTTAGAGCAGTCCTTCTTCATGTGTCCCTTCTTTTTACAGAAGAAACACTTGGATTCCTTCTTGATTCCACCTTGGGGAGATGTCTTACTTTTCCCCTTCTTCTTGGCCTGAGTCTGACCCCTCCTCTCAGTTGTCATGAATGAACTCTCTCCCACTTCCATTTTCAACCTTGCCTCTTCCTGAACACACATGGTCAATAATTCATTGATCGACCATTTATCCTTATGTGTGTTGTAGGATATCTTAAAAGGTCCATATGGCTGTGGAAGAGTGTTCAGGATGTAGTGCACAAGGAAAGAGTCAGACATGTCAACCTCAAGCAGCTTTAGCTGAGCTGCAATGTCCCTCATCTGCATGATGTGCTCACGCACACCCTTTACAGTATTGAGTCTTAGGGATGAGAACTTCATAATTAGGGTGCTGGCTAGCGCCTTATCTGAAGTCTGAAATTGATCATCGATCGTTTTCAGGAGTGGCCTAATCTTGTCATGCTGTTCGACAGAACCACGAATACCAGCAGAGATTGATGTCTTTACGAACATAACTGAGAGACGATTAGATCGCTCCCACTTTTCATAAAGGTCAACCTCATCTGGAGTGCTAGTTTCCTTAATGGAAGGCGGTTCGTCTTTCCTTATAGCATAGTCAATATCCATCCACCCTAATTGGAGAAGAACTCTCTCTCTCCATACCTTATAGTTATCACCCCTAAGTTCAGGAACCTCACATTTCATATCAGAAAAATTTACAGGTTGTTTAACTGCATAACAATGAACATACATACTTAAGAATACTAAAATTTGAGACTAATAAATGTTATGTTTTACCAATGTAAATCACACAAAAAATATGTAAATCTACTGACATACAACTTGCCTGTGGGCTAAAGTTCTAATTCAACAAGATTTACAACTCTATGATAAAACTATCAAATTATTTACCTATTCTTAATTCCTGTGGGCAAGTTAAGAATATAATTTGATATTTTATCCTAATTAGTCATATAGAACATACAATAAAAATTCCTGTGGGATAAGATTTATTATATTACATATGACTAATTACAACTAATGTTATTATGTGATCTTGAAATTAAATATATGATTTTAATCAATTAAAGATGTTGTGGCTACTCTCTAACTAATTAAAAACATATAAATCACTCAACATTAACATTTAATATTGCAATAAAAAATAAGCAATATTAAAACAAAATCAAATATTCATCTATATTATTCAACTTAATATTGCATGTATTATGAAATAAAATTAACACATACAAATAATAATATGAATCCAAAATAAATTAAATTTCAGATTTAAATTTAAATCCAAAAAATAACGCTATATATATATATATGAAATCAAAATATAACACCCAAATAACAGCTCGGCCTGATGGCATAAGAATGCCCACTTAAGGTTTTGCTTGGTCTGAGAGCCACGGTTCGAATCCCACTAATGGCCTTTTCCAGAAATTTTGCTTATCAAATGAAAAATTATTTAAATATAGTAAGAATTAATATTCTACCACACATGAGCGCGTGGCTCAGCTGGCAAGGCCCCAGCCATCAGGCGCCCACGCGCCAAGAGGTCCCGAGTTCGAACTGGCTGACCGTGTTTTGTGCCTTTAAGATTTTTTTTTTTTGTTTCAAAAAAAAAAAAAAACGTCAACGGATTGGGCCTGGCCCAACCGTGAAGCCCAAACGACGCCCCAGCCCAAAACGCGTCGGCCCTTCTGTTTTAATGAAACGCTGCGTTTCACCAGGCCTCTAAACGACGACGTTTTTCCCTTCTTCTTCACCCGTTTCATTAAACCCTACCTAACCTACCTTTCCTGTTCAACCCGAAACTCAGCCGCGACCCGCGATCCCTGATGGTCGTTTCCAGCGATCGGAGAGCTCAACGGATGGCGTTTTTCGACGGTAAAATTCACAAAAAACACAATCCCAAACCATATAATCATGAAATCCAGAGAGTTCAAACCAAATCTCAATCCATCGATCATCCAAATTTTCAGGTTTCCGATGGCGTTTTTCCGACGGTGAAAGTTCATGTTGAATTCGAAAAACATGCGAAATCCAGGTTGAGAGCATAAACTCGAAAACCCAGATCGAAAACATCAAATATGAATACGATACAGATTTAAGCCAAATATTTTCCAGATCCAGTCGAAGAAAATCGCGATACCGACGGTGATGACTGAACAAAATCCAGAGATCGAAAATTGATTATGAAATCTCAAAAACTCGATTCACAGTAATTAAATCTCAGATATTCACATCACCTTAGATAGCATTACTCTTCGGATTCAAAGCAATATTCACAGAGAAAATTCTCAGATTCGAAAAGAATAATTTACACAAGGTCTCAGTTCAAACAATTTCCTTGTTAAATATAATCGACGAGTGCAATGGATATATATAAAAAAAAATATTAAATATTCCCTGATGCTCTCATAATCCAAAAGATAACAATATAAGCAATTTAATATCAATTAAAGTAAATCGCAGGCAGTAACCAATTACTGAAGCCATATATTCTAAGAGAGAACTTAAATCAAGGCAGAGGTATATGAAATGCTCTGATACCAAATGTTAGATAAAATGAATGATCTAATCATGCTTAGTCACCGAATAAACAATTAGATCTTATGCGGAATAAAGAAATTAAAAATGCTGAAATACCTCCCGCCATTGATTCAGAATGAAAGCAGAAGACCACAATCCTTCTAAGCCCTCACTCTCACTCTCTGTAGATGGTGTTTGAGTAATTCAGTCGTGTGAGCAGACTTAGGGAACCGGGTAAATAAAAATAGAAAAAATAGCACGACTAATTCACGTCTTCCCATCAAAACGTGCGTAACGTTACATGTTAAATTCTTGGGTGGTTATAGGTGGTTAAGATAGAGGTGGATCTGAACGTGTGGACCACTTCTTAATTTTATAATTAAAATTAATAAAACCCAATATGAATTAATATAAAATATTAATTCAAATTAATTTACAAATAGTAATTATAAAATTCCTACATATGAATTATTTACTCCACGATAAATTAATCCAAAGGTATTTTTTTTTCTTATTGTTCAAGGTCATTTTCAGAAAAATAAAGTTAATGACTTGTAACATTTAGCAAAATGATTTCTGAAATGAAACCCCATATCGTTCTTAAGCATGCCACATCAAAAAAAAAAAAAAAAACGGAGGGAGTATATAAGACACGCTCTCATTATCCATCATAATTTATAAATCATGTCCGTTCAATCAACATAATACTACTTTAACTTTTTTCCCCCTCAATTAATGGACTAGATAGGTTGATAAGAGAAACTGAGGGGGAAAAAGATAAGGAGAGGATGTACTCATTCTCATGTTATTCCATAAAGAGTAAAGAGGACATTGTAATTGCCGATTTAATTCCTAGAATAATTAATTACTACGTGCCTTGACTTCTAACATTTCAAGGCATAATTTATCATGGCAGATGGATTAAGTGTTAAGAAAAGGGTTAATTGATTAATGAAATGCGCTTGCAAATATAATTGCTGCTTTAATCATCAAGATTTATGTCACAGGGAGAGACCTAATTTAAGTGTTAAGAAAAAGGTTAATTGATTAATGGAATGCGCTTGCAAATCTAATCTAATTGCCGCTTTAATCATCAAGATTTATAATGCTACAAAAGCTACTTCATTTCAGCATGCTGATTCATGCATAATAATGTGTACGGCCTGGAGGCGCAAATTTAATAAATATTGGTTGGTGGTATCAAGTGGCACAACATTTGGCTTTTAGGACAATAAACCCTTCAATTAATTTTTATGATCACGTCACAATGATTCGTTTCATGAACCATTCATCTAACCTTTTTCAAGCGAAGCACATGATGACCCCTTAAGACAAAAAATTTAAATTTTTCATACAATAAAATTTAGATAAATGGGGTCTCGGCATTCATCAAGGCCAAGATATGCCTCCGAGTTTAAAAAGCACTTACATGAATTAAATCACATTCATAGAATTTAAACTCACAATCTTATAATTATGAGTCGATCATTTTACTAACTGGAATAGTCTTTTTTTTTTTGAAATTTTCCCCATTGCATCTCGAACCCGAGCCATTCTGGTCACACCAGAGAGCCACGAGAGAGAGCTAACTGGAATAGTCTTTATTAGTAATTTATGTCGTTTAGACAAAAGGCAATAGTGCTCATGTATTCTCAAGCCCAAATAAAGCAAGCAACGTTAGGCCCCCGCCTGCCTTGGCCCTGCCCAATTGAAAAAGGAGTTCTTTTCTTTACTTTCTTTTTGTCCCTAACTTTTTTTTTTTGCTATTAAAGAAGGCTAGAAGCCAAAGTTTTTCTCCCTAACTTGACATAATACTTTTATTTGCATTTTATTATGTTGTTTTTTGTTTTACAAAATTTTTCCGGTCCATTACCGCTTCACATAGATCTTCTGCCGTTATTATGTTAGACAAAAGGGTCCACCACTTAGCCTAGATCCCGATTTCCATTATTAACTTTTTAATTTTGCTACGAAGAATGATTACTATTTACTACTAATATCTGGAGTGCGTACGTTGACATCCTTTATAATATTCAGCAAAGTAATATGTATCTAGATTCGAACGTCACCAGACAAGCAGAAACACAAAACCGAGTATTGCTACCCAGTCAACGAAGGTTGAAAAAAATGACAATTTGCTGTGAAAGCATTCTTTTAACGGTTGCTATTCAATTGTTAACTGCTGTAGCCTCCCAAATAACATCCATCTAAGAAACTCCAAAAAAGGGTGGGGAAAATAAATAGATTCTAGCCCTATTACCACTATACTACACTAAATATGGATGACAATCCCTAGCAGCAATGCGGGGGTATTACCATAACGATGGACAGATAACTAATGAACGGCCTATATTGCACTACAGGGCTCAGACAAGAACTCCAAAATGCTGTAAGAAAATTACATTGCCAAGCAGAAGACAAGCAAGCGGCTATGAGGAATACACAGTAAGTAGAGACTTTTGTCTAGCCTCTTCGACGCTTCTTTCCAGACCTGCCCTCGGTTACTTGCGCCTTGGTGGAACTTGCTGACTTAACCTTCGGATCTTCTACCTCTTCAGTTGAATCACTTGAGTTCTCTTTCTCAGGTTCTTTTGCCTTCAACGAACCAGACTTCATCTTTCCACTGCCATTAATATTAGACTTAACACCACTCTTTGGAGTTTTGCCCTTGGAGGCAGAAACAGTGCTAGTTGTTTCTTGCTTGGACTTTCCTGTCTTCGGAGTTTCTTGCTTGGCCTTAGCAGAGGGTTTAGAGGCGCTAACATCTTCATCCTTTGATTTGCTCTTTTTGTTGGTAACATCTGTGTTCTTCGACTTGTTAGACGTCTTGGTTGCAGTTTCCACAGATTTACTACCACCACTCTTGGGAGTGATGTCCTTGGATCTTTTAGCAACTTCCTCGTCAGACTTGCCAACAGTCTTGGAAATTTTGAATTTGCCATCAACCTTAAACTTCACGCCAGATTTTGTGGATACACCCTTTGATTTGCCGGATTTGGCTCCTCCACTACTAGAAATTAAGGTTCACATTCAGATATCATCAACAAATCAGAAAGAAATTGAATTATGATGTTCACAAACCTTTTTGAAGAATCCTCCTTTGCTCGCTGAATTGAGTCATCAGCATTTGCCTTCCCTTTCTTCCTCGGGGGCCTAATATATGATTGTACAATGAGAATGCATAAGAAAAAACAACTAAAACGAGGGCAAGTGTGCAACTAGATAAAGAAACGTGTCTGCCCCAAAGCATCAAGGAGAAACAATAAATACAGCCATGCATTAACAAGACATCTAATAAACTTATTATTACCCTAGAGGAACAAGATATTATAGAAATGCAAAGTAACCAACATAATCGAAGATACACTGATCAAGGTTAGCTCCTCAGAAGCACCTTACATGCTAGCCAGGATAAAACTCCTCTCATGTACCAACATCATTATAGTAAAATCACTTCCAAAAAGCTAACCAGAATACAGGAAATGATTTCTGCAGTTTTCAGAATCGCATCACAAACATAGCAGAACAACAGTTTTACTTGGGCGAGGTTAGAGGAACATGATATTAATGTAATCACTTCATTTACAGCAATACATTATCATCAAGGTAAGCTCCAATGTTCAATGACTTGTGCCAAGGGCAATCAGATGACCACGCTTTTTTCCTTTTTGGGGGGGAGGGGGGCTCATTTGGCCCTAGTACAGGCTTCTACCTGCTTACCCATCCACTAAGAATCTGCCCAGACTAGTAATCTAAAGTTATACTGTCAAATTGTAGAATTTGGGTTTTCCGTTCAGAAACCCAAACAAAGTAACCAATCAAATAAAGGACACATTACAAGACTTTAACTAACAAATTTAATGATAACAAATAAGCAAGACATACGTATTAGGGGAAGCATCAGGACTCGGTTGATCACTACCTTCTTCCTGTTAACAGAAGCGACTCTCATCAACATAGACATTAAAAAGTTTTATACTATTAAAAAAAACCAATGCAGATAAACACCTTATCAGAACCAGGTTCATCTTCAAGACGATTCCATTTCTCCCTAGTAAGATTTAATATTTCTAAATCACCATCATCATACACAACCTACAATCATGTCAGGATACTGTGAGCATATACGCATATGAAAACTAATTCTTTTGGCAAGTCTACTAGTCAATTGAAAATGGATAAAAGGAAGGGCATGAGAATTCTAGCTTGGGGAGCTTTTTCTTTATGTTTTCATTTCTTTTTTTCTTTTTTGGGAAGGAGGGGTAATGCTGAGAGATGATTACAAACGCCAAATCACCTCGTGCCTCTTTTTGGCAGGATCAAAAGAATTGATAACACCTTTATAATACCTGCAAAAAATTACGGTGTTAAAGACAAGGGAACAAACATTTATACCCCACAGTAAACAAAATATGCAACATGAGAATAACAGAATACACATATGATTGAATGAGAATACCTGGGGAAAATGTCTACACTATCTCAACTCAAGTGCCGCAGAAAATGATAGATTAAACAGAAAAGTTAAGACAGCCAAAACTCAACCTCTAGAACTTGCAATATACACAAAATGTAATTGGAAAAAATGGCATAATAGATACACAAGGTAACATTTTAAATTGAAGATATAAGAAAAGGTAACCCAGTGACCTAGCAAACACAACTGTGTAATCAGAAAATCAAGATAACAAGTTAATCCAAACGAGCATAAAAGACTCCATGCTCAACCAAAATATCGAGTGATAGCATTTGAAACAGCAGGAACTTACATACGATCCTTTGGCCAATAAACTTGAACCCGTAAACCAACAAGTTCTTGACCATGTTCCTTGGTATCAGATGCCTGTAACACAGTTGATCAAAAATCAAACTGAGAAGAAACTGAATATTTTAAATTAACAAGGAAAAGCACAAAATTCTGAGCAATAAAATTATGAATATTGGCAGAGAATCAATCATTTACAGTAATAATAGAGCAATAAAGAGAATGGCACAAAATATAAAAAAACAGAAGATGGTGAAAGCGCACAAGGAAAATTGACTTCTATTAATGAAATTTCACATCAACTATACTTTGAAAACAGGTTGCATCAGATTTGACCCAGCAGCAAGAGTTGCATCAAATTGACTTCTATCCAAAACACAGCGCGCCATTACAAATGCACATGTAGCTTATAACTTGAGGGGAAAGAGATGCATACATTTTCTTTTCCAGGAGTTCGTTTTCTCTTTGAGTTTGACTTTGCAGTCTCCTCTGGCTGTTCTTCATCTTTAGCAGATCTTGTCCCTGATTTTGGCAAAGACAAAGGTTCCTACATAATTTGGGACAATTCCATTATCATTTCATTAAACAAGGATCATATTGTAACTAGAGCGGAGGCTCATGAAAATGCAAGGAACCCAGGATAAATTGCACTGCTAATAATGAGGCTTTCAACAATTTTCTTAGACATTGACGAATGATTGATTATATAAAAAATCCTAGCAAAGAAACAGGTTCTGTCCTCTGACCTACCCAGACATACCTTATCCACATCTTTACCGGATTTTGATACAACAGCATCAGAAGTATTTTTTCCCCGTTTCCTCTTTTTCCTGTCCTCCGACTTCCTAGCAGAGGATCCACCACCACTCTTGTCAGTTTCATCTACTTTCTTAGCAGAGATCTTTTTCACATCTGGATCACTTATAGCCTGACTTCCTTTTTTGGCTGAATCTACCACAGTGGTTTTCTTCCGGTCAGATCTCCCACCAGTCGTCTTTTTTGCTGAACGTGTGGCAGGCTTTGCTTCAGTATCACTAGTTTCTTCAGACACCTTTTTGGAATCATCCTCAGCAGGTTCTGCCCCTCCTTTGACAGAGCTACCCTTCTTCTTTGTTCGCCCAGATTTCTTCGAACGATTTTCATCAGGAAGACTCTCAGTAGGTGGGGAAGCAACTACTTCAGGTTCATCCTCAACTGCCTTTGGGGGTGAAACATGAACATCAGTCTCTACATCATTCTCTGGGCGTCCAGCTGCCTCAGCAGAATGATCACTTTTGGGTGAGCTCTGAATGTCCTTGCTTTCAGGATTAGAGTCAGGCAGTTTACCGTCTTGATTCTCAATAGCTACAGTGTGACCCTCAGAAGGTTCAGCCTTTTCCGAATTAGATGTCCTTTCCTTATTCTCAGAGGTTTGTTCTGGCTTTTGTTCATTTTTGTCAACCTTATCAGCATCCAAATTATTGCACTCCTCATTACCTGATTCATTGATGCCCTTCAAATGATCAGAAGGGTCAGCACTATCTTGCTTCTTTACAGACTTGGCATCAACCAAAGAGTTATCTTCCCCAGTCTGAGCAGTGCCATTGCTCATGACTGACTTAGGAGATTTGTCTTCAACAGTATTAATTTCTTGAGGAGGCGGAGCTTCTCCTGAATCCTCTTTAACCACCTGATCAAATGAAATGAATGCCTTCATAAAATGTGCAAGGTGTGCAAAAGGGATAAAATCCAGAACAAAATAATTATATACCTGAGTTGATTCCTCCAATGGTTCTTTGGCTGATTTTCTCTCGTCTGCCTGAAGATGGAAAGCAGTTGAACAAAAATGAACCTTTCATGTCATAAGAAGTACTTAAGCCAATTAGCTGTTACTTTACATGAAACCAATAGAAAGCTTACAACATGTTCACAAGTACATACATCATTTTGCTCCACGCTACCAGGTGTCTCCTGGCATATTGTAGCGAGAACCTTACTATAATCATCCAAAGAGATACCCAGGGTTTTCACTGCTTGCACTAAGTATGGTCTAAGCTTGGTTGCACAACTTTCAAGGACTCTCTCCCCTAGCTTTTTAGCAAGTGGCAGAACCCCCTGAACCACATAAGTAACAAAAACAAAGTTCAGTAGCAAAATCATTACCCACCCAAGGAATGAGATCTAAATTTTCTAATACTAACCTCATCCTTCTTCACACTGGCCAAGATTGGAGCAAGTAAGTCCAGAGATATCTCTTCACTTTCCTCTATAACAAGGGTCATAATAATCTCCATGGATGAAAAAACACTTTCTGGGTGATCTTCCCTGAAATTTTAAAAAACAAGCCATCATAACCACGTTCATGCATTAGAGATATCTCCAGCTGAATTAAGTGATTCTTTTTACACAAAGTAAAAGTAGGATAAAGAAGAATGTGACCACATAAGATACATTAAGCTCACAGGTTTATTAGCACAAGACCCTGATTCATCGACGACAAACCACTAACAATTTAATGATGTAACATATATATTATTAATCATCGTAAACAGAACAAGTTCCCACTCATCTCTGGGCTACTAGCACTGACTAATTTTAACCACCAATAAAAAGGCAATATCTTCCATGTTCTAAGACAGGTTGGCGTGGATGCCTAAAGCACATCTTATAATCACTGCTGCAATAATTCAGCAGTCTATTTATGCTTCAATATTGTTTATGCAAAAATTCAAAAGATCAAGTGTGCAATGAATGCCAATATCTGACTATTTAAGAAACACTACATCCATTCATTAATAAAAAATCTAGTTTGTAGTGAGTTTGTCGTGCAACTAGATCTTACCGGAGGTAGTATATTAAAACAAATGGATCGTAAGCTGAGGGAATAACATTAATTTATCATAAAGAATCAAATGCATTTTAATCCTTCACACAGAACAAGAGATGATGCTCTAGCATCACAGGAATTCTGAATTTTATGCATATATCAATACATGTAATCTGTCATAAGTCATAAATAGACAATCATGACTTAAAAGCAATGTAGTGGCTGTTCGTACGAATCTACTCCAAATCATAGACCTCCCAAGATCAAGGTTTTCAGTCATCACAAATTGGGCAAAGCATGACACTAAAAATACAATGAAAAAGCACCATTGTACATGAAGACACAATAGTCCTTACCTTACAGCCTTAAAGAAATGCTGAAACATCTCCACGATCAAGGCATCACATTCAAGATCCAGCATTACTACACATGACCTGACCTTCGCAACAGTTTCAACAATTGAGGTCCTCTTTCTATATGATGGGCTTGACTTATCAAGTAGATTTTCCAATGACGATACAATCAATTGAAAGACATCCTACAAATAAAAGGCATATGAAAACTTTAACAGTGAAAGTAGTAGCAAGATAGTGATCAAATCCATGAAATTTGTAATGGAAGAAGCACATACCTTCATTTGATCATCATCATAAGGCGCCTCTGGAGCTGTAATTCTTGTGATCTCACTGATGCAAGCAGCAACTGCAACTTTTACATCAACATCCGAATGCCTCAGTAGTTTGTCAGTAACCATTGCTTTCAATGATGGAGAGAGAGCATTTTGCATAGATTTGGGAGGGGACTGCTCAACCCTTGATAGGCAACTCTCAACCCGCTATAATATGAAGACATAGGAGTAGGATTGCGTCAGATCTAACTCATGCTCACCCTTTAAGGTAGGTAAGCACAAATTTGTCGTATATTTTTTAACATATTCATATCCTCCAACAAATACTACATTAACTTCACAACAGCACTTTTAATTCAAATTTTCAAGATATAAATGAAAAATAATCCAACTTCAGATACTAGACAGATTTCACAATCTACTAAGCTAATAACAGTTGCTAATTGGTATAGAAATTCAAAAGATACTTCTCTTACACACAAGTTAGTAATGCATAGAATTAATCTGCATCATTTGCCCCCCAAAAAAAAAAATCTACAAAGACATCTGTCACCAAAGGAGGATTACAGAAAATTGAAGGTAATGCAACAAATAATCTTCCCCACATTTACGTTTGAAATATCTTCTTTTGGCTTAACTATTTAACATTTGAATACCAAAAAAACTATTTAACATTTAATGTGAACTAACAAAATAGATTAGGTATTTGTCACTTCTTCAGACATAAATATGGAATGGCTCCCAATTACTCACTAATGAATTTAATATTACAGATGGGGCATCACAATGCTAATCATTACTAGTCCTCTTCCATCTCAGGTTTCCAAATCCTCACGGGTAAGAATTTGCAGCAATAAAATCACTGGCATGAAGTAAGGCATCTGAAATCATATGCATTCTCTTAAGCAGGAATTAATTGAGGGTTATGAAATTATAACTCATCCGATATAAGTATGGAAATGGATCCCAATTACTCACTGATAAATTTAGTATTACAGATGGGGCATCACAATGTTAATCCTTACTAGTCCTCTTCCATCTCAGGTTCCAAATCCTAACGGGTTAGAATTAGCAATAAAGGGACTTGCGTTCAGGCATCTGAAATCATATGTATTTTCTTAAGCAGGAAGTAACTAAGGTTATGAAATTATAACTCATCCGATAAACTGAAATATAGTATAGGCACAGTGAAAAACAACGTTGCCAACATGAATCCCCGATAACATCTATTTATCTTTTGGAAGAATGGCCTAGATACGATTGTATCGAAGAACATTTAAGCTAACTTAATAAGTTCCATAAATGGTCTCACACGGTTGTAAACGCCTGAAAAAAGCAGTGGAATAAGTTCGTATTGCTCCTTCCAGGAACTTGTGTTTACTACCAACTCCACATTAGAATGTCATAGCAAAAAATAAAATAAGAAATCGGCTGCTTGCCTACGATTGCAGGGCTCCACTTATTCATATATTACAAATTACAAACGAGTGCTATGAAGGTGCAACCCAAGAACTTTAATTTTTTTTTAAAAAAAAAAACCTGGTTTTCCAGAAAAAACTAACGATAGGGCAAGAATAAGCATGGTAGCCCCATGCAAGGAGGGAATGGATCAACAGAACCAGTGGCGTTGAAAAACAAGCTTCAATAAGGCCAAATACTATAGACCCCAGGCCTCTATAAACCAAGAGCCCATAGAAGTGGCAGACTGGAAAAACTCCACAAAACGCAAGTAGAAGCTGAACGGGGAGGGCAGACATTGGGGAAATGGAATTGAAGGTAGAAATTAAAAATAGTGAGGAAAAGCATGCTTACATCAAGAAGAGGAAGGAGCTCATCTACAGACGACGGAGGATCCAGTAGCTTGTTTCCAGCTTCGAGAAGCTGCTCTTCGAGCTCCCTATCAACGGACGTCATTGGTGCTGTGTGCGAATCTCTACCTCTAGATCTTCGACAAACCTCCAGTAATTTCCGTGGGTTCACTCCATTGAAGCCCTAGAAGCGCTCGAATCGAAGACAGAGACAGTGAATTCAAAACCAGAGAGGAAATGGGTGAATTTTTCAGCTAAAAATAAAAAAGATTAGGGTTTTTTATTTTCTTCCCTCTGAGAGGAGACAGAGGGGAGGAGAGAGAGACAAGTAAAGTGAGAATTTCAGAAAATTTTTTGAGGATGCAAGTCGCTTGTGCAAATTACTGCGATATTTATACAAAAAGAATTAAATTTTTTTCTACTTTTGCTGTCCTTCTTTCCTATGCAATTTCTTTTGAGCGCTTTTAAAAGAGAATCCAGCGGAACTCCGCTCGGACTTCGCGGGTTCGTGAATTCGAGTTAAATTTGGGGCTTCGAATCCGCTTTTTGGATCTTCTTGCCCATCCGGGCCCGCGTGGTTTCCATTTCTCATTTTCTCGCTCATATGCAATTTTGAATATACTCTCCTACTTATATTATAAGGTTTCAATTACCAATATTTTTTAGTCCTTATTATAAGACACCAACTTATTTTAACTAACTCATTTATTACTTTTTTCCCATTATGCCCTCATTTTTAACTAACTTATTTAAAGCTACATCATTAAAGTAGGGGTGAAGTTGGAAACATTTATTAATTTTGGACATAATTAATGAGTTAACTTCCATTTCTTGGTTTGTGAAAAATAGTAGTTGGTGCCTTATAATAAGGACCAGATGGAGTATATGGTAAGAAATTTATTTTATTTCCCGGATAGTCTTTTTCATTTTTGGCATGAAAATAAACGACGTAATAAATATTGTTTGATTTTTTTGGACCCGTGATAATTATTAATAAACTCATCTAGTACGAGTCTTTGCGAAAAGGTGCGTTTGCATCTCTGTCCCTAAAAAAGGGAAAAAATTGTCGGACTTGGACGATTTTCTTTTCCCATTGTGATATTTATTGCATTTCTGGAAATATATAGATTGGATTTTAATTAGAAACATGAACATATTTTTCATAGATACTTTGTATGGTATGGTTCATTTGCAGTACAAGTTCATGATATATAATATATTATCGGAAAATAATATGAATTGATATTTTTTTATGCCAAATATGGTTGATGCATTCCTTTCCCGTAAAATCATACCTTTCCTTTGAAATTTATGGGCATTCTTTGCGTATTTAAATCCAACCCTTTTAATTAATAAATAATAACGACGGCAATAAATTAAAGTCGTAATATAATTGTCAGCATTTAACGTTGTAATTTTGGGTTCTGATTATTGTGCATGATACAGACATTCGATTCACTATGTCGGATCTGTACATTTTTTTTGTGATTTACGGCATTAAAAATGTTGCAGATCACGTTGTGGGTTTGTATTTTGTTCACTATTTGGTACTCGAAAATATCATAACGCGGAATCTAATGAATTTGGTTTAAGGGACGTGACTGTTCGATTATAATGTTAGATTTATTTGATTTGGTGTGCTAATAATGTACCAATCCTTACTAGGGTTAATTCAGAAAATCTCATCATAACTATTTTACGATTTTTTGATGTGATGAGGTATACTTTTATGAGAAACACGTGTAATGGTAACAGGAGTCGTTGTGTCTAATGTAATGGTAACAGGAGTCGTTGTGTCTGATGTTATGTTGTTAAACTCATGAATTTAATTAAACTCATAATGATAATGATATAGACTCGTATCGTTAAACACGAATTCTAAATTTGTAAGATGTCATTAAATACGTATTTATAACGTATAATTAAATAATTAAAATAAAAAAATGACAGAAAATGATCTAAATATATTTTGACGAAAGACACCCATGAAGGATAAAATATTTAAATCCAGATAATTGAAATTAAGTACATTTACATTCATTCACAATATATCATACTTAACAAAGGAATTTATATAAAATTCAAATACAAAACCATTGAGCATAATCAAATAGATAAAATTAATACAAGATTAAGAATAAGTTAACATAATTTTATAAGTTAGAAACATCAAAACGATAAACACAATATGTAAACTCGCGAGTTTATTTGAGTCTATAGCTAGCACGAGTTTACAAATAACTTGATTCGATTTTATAAAATAGAAATATAAAAGGTAAATTTGGTGATTCACTTTCCTTGCTCGTCCTTTCCCTGCTCGTCCTTTTGGGCGAGCAGGGAGCGCTTGTCCTCCTTGGGACAAGCGCTGGGAGATCTGGGTGGTCCATATCTCCCTCATGAAATCTGGACTGTCCATTTTATTTTTATTTTTATAAGATTTTTGTAAAAAAAACTATTTTTTTTAAGTACCAATCAGTATCATAAAATAATTTTTTAACTATCAGTTAGTATTCTAAAATAATTTTATAAGATTCTAAAAATTATTTTCAAGAATATAAAATATTTTTCAGTGTCAGTTACTATCCTAAAGTATGCTTTTAGTCTCAGTTAGTGCTCTGAAAATTTTTTTAACAGTACCAGTCAGGACCCTGAAGTATCTTTTTAGTCTCAGTCAGTTCCCCGAAAAATTTTATCATCTTGATAAAATTTTTCGGGGAACTGACTGAGACTAAAAAGATACTTCAGGGTCCTGACTGGTACTATTTAAAAAAAATTTAGGGTACTGACTGTGGCTGAAAAAATATTTTTATACTACTGACTGCTACTAAAAAAATATTTTAGGATACCTATTGATACTAAAAAAAAATCCTGATAAAATATTTTTACAAAAGTCTTATAAAAATAAAAGAAAAACGGATGGTCCAGATCTCATGGGAGAGATATGAGCCACCTAGATCTCCCAGCGCTTATCCCAAGGAAGACAAGCGCTCCTTTCTC
Organism: Acacia confusa; assembly: GCA_037074495.1. Taxonomy (NCBI): domain Eukaryota; kingdom Viridiplantae; phylum Streptophyta; class Magnoliopsida; order Fabales; family Fabaceae; genus Acacia; species Acacia confusa. The sequence goes on from CM073506.1 coordinate 38,010,473, forward strand.
GCCCAAAGGACGAGCAGGAAAAGTGAATCCTAAATTTGAAGAGACAACTCCCGAATTTAATAATAATGATTGCGTCAAAGTATACAGTTATGAATTATTTCATGGATCAATGTGTTAACGCAAAATCTCAAGTAGGCACGTATACAGTAACTTATAAACTGTACTCATTTTATTCTTAAAGTAAAATTTATTTATTATAATTAAATATGTGTGACATAATATTTTTAAAATATTTTTTGTAATAATAGATTATATGTCATCTTAAAAATCAGACAAATTGCCAACGACCTTATAACATAATGGCGTGTAAGCTCCCCAGTAAGTGAAAGGTCACAAATTTGATTCAATACGTAAACCATTAGTGTATATCCCTTTAATTGAAAAAAAGCAAATTAATTTAATATATATATATATATATATATATATATATAAGAGATTAAATGAAAAAACTTCCTACATTGAGGACCAAAATCCAATATAACTATGTCCTACATTTAAGACTAGATGAGTATATAGTTTTTTTATATATATATTTTATTATATATATCTCTATGTGGGTAATCACACTCACACAAGAGTGGGATCGATTAATATAACAACAAACAATGTGTTAGTAACATTTTAATACGAAGTGAATGAAATTCAAAACTTAGAAAGTGTGCTTATTAAAAGGGATGAAAACTCGTTAAGGACTTATAGAGTTGATCAAATTAAAAAAAAAAGTATAAATCAACATTAACGTAGAAGCAATGATAGGATACCCCAATTTTTAGCTCAACCCCCCAGTTTGTATTCTTCAAGTTATACACAATGTACTAAACTATACATATAAAGCCTTGGAATGATCAAACATGGACAAAAAATTATAATACTTATAGTCTTTAATATAATATCTCATTCATAACATAAATTACTCTATAAACAAGAACTTATATTAAAGATCAGAGGTAACATTATTGTTGTGGCACAATTCTTATACTTTTTTTCTGATTAAACAAAAAAAAAAAAAGGTTCAAGGCCAAGTGAAAAATAAAACAATAGTTAATCATTGCATGGTCATGATAGACTGGGTCTAAGGGTGGAAATAAGTCAAGCTTCCATTAGGTGACCTACGGCCAAAAAAGTGACCTATTTAGAGGCCTGAATATATAAATGGACCAGACCTATTTTATAAAGACTTGGCCTATAAGCCTTTTGGTCTAGCCTGTTTACATACTTTAAAATATAATTTCATTTATATTATATATGTCTATTATATTTATATTTATATCATTTTTATTTTAATTCAAAAGCACAATTATTAAATTATCATAGTGGATTGGTTCTCTATAATTTAAAACTCAAATAGTAGTTTTTTTAATTAATTTTAACTTAGATTTATTAAATAATAAGAATTAAATTTTATTTTAATTTCATTGTAGGCTTTAAATTATAGGCCTTTAAACCCTAGTTTTTAAGTATATTTAAATGTCTACGTTCTAAGTATGCCTGTAAAAAGGCTTTAGGCCTAAAGAGGCCCTTCGAAGGCTCAAACCTAATGTAAAAAAAAAAAACATGTATACAAGCCTAGGCTCAGGCTTTAGGCCTCTATCATAGACACAGGCTGATTTAGCTAGAGTTTGGCATGGTCTTACCTGTTTCCATCCCTTACCGAGCCTATTGAGGTAGTTAGGTTCCAATATAACTTCATGATTGATTGGTATGGATGAAAATATGTCAAACGGCCTGCAACAGTTTATGACGTAGCTTGTTTGTAAAGAAAGTTAGGTTAAGCCCTATTTAAAGGCATCGACATGTAAAGAAACCAATCTTATTTTGTTAACTGTTAAAGCCTAAATTGTAAGCCTTTAAGCCTAACATGTTTATATGTTAAAAAAATTATGTTTATATCTCTAATATAATATTTATAAGCTACATTTATTATGTATTTTGGATAATTTGAATTGATTTGTTGTAATTTGAATTAATTTATTTAATCCTGGTCTATTTTCATCTTGTTTAAAAGGAGTCCTTTTGAATGTCTATGCCCGTTTTCAGGCAAAAACTTATGGTTGGCTTGTGTAGCATTTGAGCCTGTTAACCTATTTGAAGTTCTTTAAAATATATGGTTTTTAGCAGGTTCCAGTCTAGATTAGGACTATGTATATATCAGGCTTATGCTTATACACACATATATAAGACAGGCTACAGGCCAAAATCGAGCCGGTTTTCACCTGTAATGATTGGTATTTATGTCATGATATCATATTCCGTTTGAATCAGTTTATTATTGCATGCATATATAGTTGTTTTCCTAAAAACATGAACACAAGCGTTTGGCTCGCGTAGTGTATTAAATTCTCTAATTCGTTTTCTCTTTTTTAAATAGGAAAGGCAAGCTAACGCGTGAGATGAAAATTTAGAAAGAACTCTTGACAAAAACCATATAAAACTTAACAAACTTATTGTTTATCTTCTAAAATCTCTCTAATCTCTTTTCACAATCTTCTTCTTCTTTTTTTGGGTATTGTCATTCGATCAGTATTAAATTTTGAGTTTGTGTTTACCTCTTCCAACATAAATATCCTATCTGAAAATCGAACTTGTGATCTAAAAAGGATATAATGGGAGCTTAAATCGTTAAATTAATTCGATATTGATCTCTTATCGTCATGTTCTCTCGTGATGAAGTCAAAAGGTAAGATGGGATGGAATAAGTAAACAGCATAATTTCTCCAATTTCTTCCACCAATTTGATGAAAGGGAATTTACTATTGCCTTCTCCCATTGCAAGAGTTTGATCCACCGCATTTCTCATAGCGTTGCTTCACAGTCAATAACTTGGATATACTGGCTTTATCTGCGCTAGCTGGTTGTGGGGGTATTATTAGGGACTGTAATGGGGATTGGGTGGCGGGTTTTGCTAAGCATATTGGTGTCTGTTCTGCTGGAGCTGCAGAGGAATGGGCAATGGTGGAACGCCTTCAGTTGGCATGGGATATGGGTTTCCAAAAGGTTATCTTGGAGTTGGATGCGCTGGATTTGGTCAATAGAGTCCTAGATGATAATTTCAGTAATGGGAGTCTCCTTTTGGATTCAATCAAGCAAATGCAAGGCAGACAGTGGCAAGTTGAGTTTTGTCATGTCCCTAGAGATCTTAATCGAATTGCAGATGTGTTGGCTAGGATGAGTTTACCTCGGTCGGTTATTCTTCATTCATGTCCGAATAGAGTGTTTGAGAATTTATCCCCCTTCTTTTAGTTTAATTATGTAATCTTGGCTTTTAGCCTTCTTATTTATATATATAAAAAAAGGGCTAAGGTGCAAAAATACACATATGTTTTTCCTCCAGGGGCGTCCAACACCATATGTTTTTTTTTGTGCAAAAATACACACGCCGTTAGGTTTTAAGAGCAAAAATACCACTTCCGTTAGTTGATTGTCAGTTGACCGTTAACCATGGTGAAATTACTCTTTTGCCCTTAACCCTTTTCTTTTTTAATTATTTTAAACTAAGGGCAAAAAGGTAATTTCACCATGATTAACGGTCAACTGACGGAAGTGACATTTTTGCTCCTAAAACCTAACGGCGTGTGTATTTTTGCACAAAAAAAAAAAACATATGGTGCTGGGCACTCCTGGAGGAAAAACATATGTATATTTTTGTACCTTAACCCAAAAAAAAAAAAACTTGAATATACAACGTACGTTCGAGTATATGCGTTGGTCCTGAATTTTAATCCACCGATGAATATCAACATAGGGCATCAAAATCGTATATTATGAGTAAAAAAAAAAAACTTGAAGATATATTTATGATGTAATTTGATCGATCTGTACGTGCGTGTGTCGATGTTGCTCGCTAAGTGAATTTTAGACTGATTTTACCATTGATCATATATTACTCCAAGATAGTAGCCACAATTTGCTCTTGATTTATATTTTTACTATGATGATATACTCTATCCTTATTATAAACTTTAAATAACTAATTTATGTTGATTAGTAAAATATTTAAAATTAGTTAAAAGTAATACATATTTAAAATAAATGTTTTTTTTCCGACGCTCCCTTTTTGCCAACTCCAACTATGTTTTTATTTCTAGAGAGGATAATTAATAAAGAATAAAAGCAATAAATCCAACAATCAATAAACATAACTTTTGAGCATATACTTCTGTCATGGTACAGATTAGGGAGAGTTACGGTTTTATAAAAGAGATTTATTTATAGTTCTATTTGGGATAACGGTAATGAAAGTGATTTTTTTTTTTTAATGGGCATTTTTAGATGGATTTTTTTTTTTTTTACTAAAAGTCAAATTGTAAATGTAATTTATGTTTATAATAGCTATAACATAAGTGACTTTTTTCTAGAAGCTACAACTATTAGTTTTTTTATTTTTTTAGAAGTCACTTTTTAGCTAGAATCCCATCATAACCCAACACTGTCTCAAACACCAGATTTTCCTCCACTGAGCTTCAAACGATGCTACTGAGCTTTTAAGTCATTTTAGTATTATATCAAACAAGCACTATAAAAAAATTAGAACTTTTGAATTATTAAGTCCATTTCTTGACGCCTGATAATAGTTCTCCCTGTATATTTATTTGAGCACACATGATAACTGTTTCTTTTAGCCCCTCGATGGATACACTTGCATGTGATAGATTTTGACTTTTCACGCATTATCTTCTTCCACGAGAATTTTGCATGGATCGGTCAAAATTGAAAATTTGCTGATCTCTTAAAATTGTCTTGCTGATATTTTCCCCCTCCTCACAGCTTCCACCCTCTTCACACATCGCCACCATCAACTTTCAAAGATCCGGGCTCCAAAAAAATCCATTTGATCTCCCCCATTGATCTTAGCCACACTAAAAATAAAATATCGGTTATTCAAAATGCTCTACTTACGAAGAATATACGTGTGCAAAGAAAATATATGTATTGCATGCATGAAATGAGTAATAATAATATATTTTTTTTATCAATTTAAAACTTTTCCCCATAGGAGAGGGAACCCACACAGACCAATATTATTATTAATATCATTTTTCTTTCCTATACTTGGAGTATAAAATTCACAGGCTCCTCTTTAAATTCCTTTAAGTCATATGTGCCTAAAAAGTTGATATATCTATTTTTTTTTTTGGTCAAACAAAAGTTGATATATCTATTTGATCATTATAAAGAAAACAACTGTCATTTTGCGCTCTATTGAAAAAACATGCCTTCTGGAATCCAACACACATAAATTTTTGAGGAAAAATAATAAAAACAGAATTAAATTCTGAAATTGTAAAATCTCACATTAGTTTTGTCACCAATAATTAATAAAGGAATGATGAGACTTGATAATCAATTTACAACTCATTTTATAGATAATATTTGATTTGATATTTTCAATTTTAAAATATTTTGTTATCATTCTCCCAATTTTTTTTTAAAAAATGTTACTATAGGATTAACATTTGTTAGGCTTCTTGTCTTGGTGGTTCCAATAAATAGTAATATTTTTTCTAAGATATTGGCTTCTTTCTAGACCACTGATTTACGGTTATTAATCTCATAACCGTTGTTTATATATAAAAGGGTTAAGGTGTAATTTTACATATGTGCTTTACTCCTGAAAGCGCCCAGTACCATGTGCTTTTGTTTGGACCAAAAATACACATGTGGTTACATTTTAGGAGCAAAAATATTACGGCCGTTAGTTGACCATTAACCATGATGAAATTATCATTTTGTTCTTAGTTTAAAATAATTGAAAAAAAAAACTAAAATGCCCCAACCCCCCCCGGTCGACCACCCCAGTCGTCGCGCGGTCACCACTGGCGATCGGCAGTCACCTCCACCCCATCGTCGGCGACCATCTCTACAAGACTTTTTTTTTAAAAAAAAAACTAAAGGGAGGTCGGCCATCCCACGATGACGACCGCCGCCCCAGCACCGATAACCACTTCCAACAACTTTTTTTTTAAAAAACTTTTAAAAAAAAAGTCATCGGAGGTGGGGCGAGCAGCAGTAGGTCGCCGGTGTAGGGTGGTGGGTGGTGGGGCGGGTGGCCTCCTAGTGTTTTTTCTTTTTAAAAAAGTCGCCAAAGGTGATCGTTGGAGGTGGGGCGGTGGTAGCCGGCGGTGGGCCCACCAGGCGGGGGGTTGGGGTATTTTAGGTTTTTTCTTATAATTATTTTAAGCTAAAGGAAAAATAGTAATTTCATCATGGTTAACGGTCAATTAACGGCCGTGATATTTTTGCTCCTAAAACCTAACTATGTGTGTATTTTTGGTTTAGAAAAAAGCACGTGGTACTGGACGCTTCCGGGAGTAAAACATATGTGTAAAATTACACTTTAACCCCATATAAAAAATAGTTGATCAGAGAGTGGTGAACTGGTGATCATCACTAAACATTGCCTAGTGCTTTCTGTTGGCGTTGACTTCACTATAGAGAAGCGCAGACACATTAAGGTCCCGTTTGGTTCACAGAATATTAAATGAGGGAAGAGAACTTAAAAGAGGGAAGGGAAGGGAAGATAAGATAAGAGGGAACTTAAAAAAATAGAACTGTTTGGTTGACATAGGAATAGAACTTAAGTTGACTGGAAATAAAATGTTTGGTATGAAGAATTGGGTGTTATTTAAGTGGGAAGTTGGAGTAAAATTTCCATAATGCTCCTGCAGAAGTTCGAACTTTATAGTGAAGTTCGAACTTCATGGTGAAGTTCAAACTCAGATGAAAATATAATAAACACGTTCGAATGTATTTTCTGACAAAAGAACATATCAACTGAGCGAAATAATTGCTAGGCAAATCTAAACTTAATGAAAGGGTGAAAGTAAATTGTTCTAGCATTAATTTATTAATTTATATGTTAATTTCCTTCGGCTTAAAACCAGCGAGTCCAAACTATGCACTAAGATAAAGCTCTGTTTCAGTTAATAGAAAACAGATCCATAAAGACATGCAGAAACACATCATCGTCGACACCCATACCACAGGAACTGAAGCGTAGAACCAGCTGAAACCATAAGAAAAAGGTTCTGATTCTCACCTTCAGCTTCCAGAGGAAATGACGAGCTTGATCGACGAGTGAAGGCGACTGGATTTATCCCGGTTTTCGCATGATATGACAGAGGAAGAATGAGTTTTCAGTTTGAAACTCTTTTACTCGATCTTATTCTATGATTCTCCTCCCCTACCCTCGGCCCCTCACAGGAACACGATATCTTTCGTCCTTCAGCTCCTTCACTTGCATCTGGGTTATATTTCAGAGGGGTTTTTTGGTCCCAAAATTTCACTTTCCCGGGAAGATTTTGAGATCCCGCTAGTTTTGAAGGGATTTCAATTTCCTTTATTTGTGGGAAGATGACGCCAGGAGGTAATTCATGTTGACGGGAAAGAGGGGCATCAAATAGATTTGCAAATGGGAATCCTATTATGTTCCTTTTGGAACTCTCACAAGTTCTCTGTACCAAGCGGGACTTTAAGGCTTGATAAAGACAAGGGCAAGAAAATGTGTAATCTTTACATAATAAAGTTAAAAAAAAGGAAGGCATATATATCTGCAATTTTGTGATGGCACAGTACAAGAAGCCAGGAAAAAAGCCAGCCCCAGCGAACATTTCAAAGTAAATGTACTTTGGTCATTATAACCAATAAACATACTGCTTTTGGTACCTAAAATTAAATTTTATTTTCAATATTATTTTCTCTAAATATTCATTTATTTAGGTGATATAGTAGTCTTGTACTATTTTAATATTATAATTGTTTAAGATCATGTTAATTAATTCAATAATACATGACATCATAAAAACAAGATAGCATTGTTTTATTTTTGTTATTCTATTATTGATACCGATCTTTGCTTTGCACATTTTTTAAAGAAGAGCTAAACCATCAAGCATGGGTAAGATGCATAATAAAAAATACATGTGGGGTGAAAAGTTATTTGTTTATTGAAGATATTGAGAGTGTTGAATGATCGTCACACACCCTTTACGTGAGAAATCCTTCATGTAATAAAAATAAATAAGGATTAAGTAGCAAATTCACCCCAGAAGTATATATCGAGGAATAATATTATCTTGAAAGTTTTTTTCAGACTCAATTTTATCTGGAAAGTTTATTTGCTACTTGACCCTAAAAATAAAATGATCGCCACACAGTCTCTCAACATGTTAAAGAGCAACAGCGCCAGCTTCCTAAAGAATATTTTGATCATGGAAGGGTGGAGGGAGAAATCATACCCTCGTTTCATTATTAGTGCTCTAAAATATCTTTTAATAACAGTTAATTCTTTGAAGAAAAGTATTTGGTACTAAAAAATATATGTATTTAAAAGGTACTTCAAACTACTGATTAATATTAAAAAAATTTATAAAAAAATAAAAAATAAAAACTAGAGCGTCCTAATCTAGGTGATCGGATTTGGACCCACAAAGAATGAGTACTCTCTACTGCAAGCAGGAAACCGTCCCTCTACATGTATCCCTCTCCTCAAAATGAATAGTAGGATATGGGAACATAACATTCCCATCACATGATCTATAATTTCAAATTTGAAGCGAAATACATTATTAAATAATACAAAATTCTATATACATATTTTTTAGGGAAAATCTATATAGGGGCCCATTGAAGAGAAAAAAAAATTAAAAAAGACCCCAAAATTCTGAAATAGCAGAAAAGGCCCCATGGTCTTTTCTGATATAAATTCATTAAAACGTTAACAACTATATAAGCTCCATTAACAACTATATCAGCTTCGTTAACAATTATATCAGTCTCGTTAACAACTAAAGTTTTAACAAATTTATACCAAAAAAGGCCCTGGGGTCTTTTCTGGTATTTTCAGAATCGTAGGGCCTTTTTTGAATTTTTTTCTGTTACCTAGGCCCCTATATAGATTTTCCCTTTTTTTTATTATATGCAAAAGGATATATTAAATCTTACATTTTATATAAAATAGAATAATCATGTATATATATTCGTTCACTTCGTTGAATTAGTATATAAAAATTTCTCCATCAAGGACCGTATTTTTAAAATAATTCATACGATTCTTTTTAAATTAAAATTTCCAATCTCGAAATCTTATAGGGATAATTTATTGAAGGTAAAAAAATAAAACACTAAACATTTAATTTTTACTCGCAAAACAAAAATTTGATACACTATTAGTTTTTTATTGTAATGTTATAAGGGGGAAAGGTCATATTTCCTTGGAATATATCAGCAGTTTAATTATACTTATACGTACTTTTAAGTTTTAACAGGAGGATGGTGGCGGACACAAAAATCGCCAGAAGAGAGAAGTCAAGTAATTTATGCAAACTTTCTATGCTAACTTTTTGCCTGTTTGGTTGAAGTTTAAAAAACACATTTATGGAAGTTGAAATAAAACACATCTCCAACATGTGTTATATTTAGAATAATAATTTAAGCTTTCGAAAACAACTTTTTAATTATGATTTACAATATACGATATAAGTATATGAGATAATATTTATCTAGTTTTACGTTAATAAACACTTTTTAAGTATCTAAAGTGATTCCAAACAAACACGTGTTACACATTTCTCATCTCGTACTAAATCATGTCGGAAAATCAGCTCTTCCACTGTAAATGCAAAAATCTCGTCCACACAAATTACAAGCCGTGTCATAGAGGAGAGGTTTTTTTTTTTTTTTGGTAAAAGTCATAGAGGAGAGTTCAGCAGCAGTATCACATTTCTATACGACGAAACAGAGCCAAAACCACTGTATGTATTATTGTATACAATGAACCACCAGTCCACTGCACGCGAAGAGCTGTAATTTCATGATGCTTCATCTTCTATCAATGCACAACACGAAGCTAAAATTTTCCGTCTAGAGACCCAGGTCTCAAGTAGCTATAAGTGGAAGCAAACTCGTCAAACAAAGTCACAAGGCTAAGCAAAGCACCTCCTCTCTTGTTGATAATAGCAATGTTGGGGAAGGCATCGATCTCATCCCATGGCATAAGAAGAGGCAGGCAAGTTGATTACCGTACTCTTAATCTTGGTCATCATGTTAATGCTGTTAGTGATTCCTTGCGAACCAATTCCACTGTCCTTCAGACCCTGCCACAAATCATTGTTTACATGTTTAGAAGGTGAATATAGAAGAGGTCCTATATTGTGGAGACAAAAAATGTTGCTGACTCTGCATGGCTTATTTTTGTTCTAGGATGCGCGTATGATATATATATTGATATTTTAATGAATGAATAGGGACAATATCCAAAAAATGGTGCTTATTTAGAAACCTCTGAATTTGTTCCAGATTGAGATATATCTTTATAATCATGATTACAATCTATAGAACTGATCCCAATTTTAGCAAGATGAATGAGAACATTGCACCTGAAAAGGAAAATGATCTGGTCCCCGAGCTGGTGCTGAATTAATTTGAACCGTTCCTGTCTCCATTGCATCGCTTATCATTATTGCTTTGTTTATGTCTCTTGTGAAGACACAGCCCTGCATTATATTGCACAGACGATTGGAGTGACGAGGGAAAGAAAATGCATTGTAACAGATTTATGTCATTTTGATGGCTAAGGAACTGAAGATTCAGGCAACAAATCATAAGGGCATCTTACTTCTTCCTCAAAGTTCAGGTGTAACAAGATAATGGGCGTAAAGGGAACTAATATGTGCAAATAAAAATTAAGCGAACACAAAATTTCAACCCTTTCTTGTGAAATCAATGACTAAAAATAATATACGTATCCATATATACTTCAAGATGCTCTACCTGTAGGCCAAAATTGCTGGCATTGCAATGGTTGATTCCTTCATCAACAGAATTTATTCTAACAACTGGCACAACTGGACCAAATGGCTCCTCCCATGCTATCCTCATATCTGGACGAACATTATCCAACAGCAACGGCCATATGAGATTCCCTTCCCTTCTGTACTTCTGACAGAATGTTGCTCCTTTCTTCATAGCGTCATCTACCAACCCTTCAATAAAGTTAGCAGAGGACACTGTGACAACTGGAGTGATATCACAGTCATCCTCGGGAGGTCCAACAGTTAATTTTGCAACTTCAGTATTGACTTTCTCAACCAGAGTGTCTGCCACAGATTCCATAACCAAAACAACCTTCACAGCAGTGCATCTTTGGCCACTGACATAAATTTTTTGTTTCAGAACATGAGTTAGGAACATTTATGTCATGGGAGCCAAATTCAATGCAGCCGTAATGAGAAGATTGCATCATATATATATATATATATATATAAAATCCCATCATCAAACATTAAATCTTGTACAAGCATCAAGAGAGATCAAATCTATGTTTTTATTTTTTTGCAGATGTTCTACACACTCCTCACCTGTAAGAGAAGCCTCCTTTTACAATGTTAGCAGCTGCCAAATCCAAATCAGCATCTTCAAGAACAAGGCATGCGTCTTTTCCCCCCAGCTCCATTTGGAGAGGAATCATTCCCGCCTTCTTTGAGATTGCAATTCCAGTGTCTCCACCAGTGAAACTGTAGATTAATGTGAATTAGGAGGTGGCAGAATATACCTCTTGAAATGACATTCAAAACATATATTCAGTGATGTAAATATGATCATGACGGTTTAAGATGCCTAAATCTCTGTTGGAACCACAGTTGCTAGTAGGAAATCACATGAATCATCAGATAAAAAACTAAAAGGGACAAAACAGGTCATAATAGGTAAAAAACTTTAATCATAAGATGACTAAAGAGTTACCTTATGCAGTTCACCGCGGGATGCATTGTAAGAAAGTCACCTATCTCAGAGCCCTTTCCTGTCACACAGCTAATGACGCCTTTGGGAAAACCCGCCAAATGAAAGCAATGCACCATGTGAAGAGCAGCAACGGCACCCTACGAAAATAGACACAGGGTTAGGCAACTTGTATGACTTATTAAATACAACTGGTGATCCACTTAAAAAGAAAAATATGCAGCACACTGGTGAAATAACTAATATGAGAGTGTACTGGGTTCTATGTACGGTGGCTTACCTGAGTTGGTGGTTTAAGTACAAGGGAGTTTCCAGCGATAAGCGCAGGACCAATTTTTGAAACGGCGAGATTGACAGGATAGTTAAATGGTGGAATCGCTAAAACAACCCCTAGGGGAATCTGCATACAGCAAATAAAGTATCCAAAAGAATATATTATTTACAGTCACAAGCATAAACATATGGCATAGACAGATATGGTTGAAGAAAGTTATAGTGAGTTTGACTAAATAGCAGATCAAATCCTGATCACAGCCATCATCTTAGTCCCACAATGCTTCATTCTTGCTGCTGTTAAACTCAGAATGCCACGTAAAATTGTAGGATAGCAATATGGAAACCAAGAGTAAGCAAGCATTTAAGACTACAATGAAAAGCTGTTGATAGACAAATATATAAAACTGAATGCTACATGTTTGGGTCCCACGTGACTAAAGAGGCGTGAACCACCCAAAAGGGGTAGGTCCATTACCTTGGAAGTGAGACAGTATTTGGTTCTTTCATTGCCGGGAAAACTATCAGAAACCAGAAATTTCCCCTCTCCAAGAATTCTCACCCCTTCTTCAGCACAATAAGACACCAAATCACCTGATCTGACAACCTACATTAAAAGCAAGGCATAGTTTACAGAATATGTATAATTAGTCCCCAAATGTTAAAAGCATGCAATACATAAAATAACCCGTAACTTTCGCTCTTCAAAACCCAAGTAATACCTTCCAAAATGCCACTATACTGAATATTTACAATGCCACGAAGAATATATCAGAAACAAGACGTAAAATAATAATGCAATTAATGAAAGCTTTTCATTCTACATACTTCCTTGACAGCATCTTTAGCTGGCTTTGCAATCTCTTTGACGAGACACTCGGCAATGGGTGCTTTATGCTCCTTCAGTATTGCAGCTGCCTTATGAAGCAACTCTGCTCTTTTCCATAGCGGTGTCTTCGCCCACGATTTTTGTGCTGTCTTTGCCGATTCTATGATCCGGTCGACCTCTTCCTGTGTGCACGCTGTTTGAATTTCGATCAGAGCAAGCTACTATTACAATAGCCAGATGCCAAAAAAAAAAAAAAAAGCTAACAAATGAAAATCAGTAAAATCAGTAAATAGGTTAACTCCTCAGGAATTGAACTAGAATAGAAACACTTGCAAGATCAAGGCAATAAGAATTTGAGATTGTGAAAGCTGAAGATTAAAGAGTGAGGGTAGCCAATAGCACCTTGAACCTTGAAGTGTGTCTTCCCAGTAGTGGGATTGATGATGGGAACTGATTTTCCCGAGGAGGATTTCTTCCATTCGCAATCAGCGTAGTACTTGAAAACATCACCGTCTATGATCTCGGCAAAAGTTGCCGTTCCTGCCATGTCGGAGCAAGTTGACTGAACTTTGTTCGATTAAGAGATAGAAATGGCGTTTGACTTTGCGATTCCTGTGTAGAGTTGAAGCTTGATGAATGTATTGGCTGAGATTCCCAGAAGGTGCCAGGTGTCGGGAAGACCGGGTTCTTCTTTCTACAGTTGCAGACGCAGAATAAACGGGGTTCGATGCTCATTCTAGTTTTTATGCATTTTTTTTTTTTAAAAAAATTATTATTTTAAAAATGGCAGTAGTAGAATTCTCGTGCCATCAAAATCATGACGATTATATCCTATAGCAGTTCATGACGAGCATTCGCCAATAAGAAAATGCAAAACAGGAGGCGTTACCCGCTCTTCTGACTAAGACCCGCTTGGCATGCAAATTCATGGCCACACGTGCGGACCGAGGGCGTCATGATTTTGAAGGTTTTTGTTCAGACCCCTTTTTTAAAAGTTATTGTGGATGTTTCGACTTTCGAGACAGGCACTGATACAGAGTAGAAGATCGATATTGAGATTTCCGCAAATATTTTTAGCCACTGAGCTAAATAATTAATTTATAAAAATAAAAAAAAATTAAGGAAGAGTTAAAATACAAACACAAAAAAAGCCTCGCGAGAAATGAATAATATGTAATAACAAGATAAAGATGAAGGTAAGTGAGATGTCAAATGAAAGGGGAGAATGGGACATGGAGAAGATTGATCTGAAGCTAAACGAGGAAGGAAAGGAGTTAATAAAAGCTATTTCTCCTCCTAGTCTGAACAATGGATCAGATATAATAAGATGGGGAAAGAATTTTAAGAATAAGTATGTAGTGGCAAAAATGTACAAGATACTGAAGAAAGAGAAGCCTAGTGAGGGGGAAGGTTGGGATGTCATATGGAGTTGGAAGGGGCCAAGAAGGGTCCAAATATTTCTTCGACTGGCCTCACATAATAGACTACTCACTGAAGAACGGAGGAGCAGGATAATGGGAGGCAATGCGGTATGCTATTGGTGCAATAGGGAGGAGACTTTGCTGCATGTCCTTCGGGATTGTAATAGAGCCTTAAAACTGTGGATGGATCTAAACTGTGTCAATACTGTGTCTGATTTTCTGGTGTTGCAAGGAAATGAGTGGATCAGGTGAAATCTATCTCACCCAGATGAAATTTGGAGATTAACATTTGGGTTCACCTATTGGCTCCTGTGGACATGGAGGAATAAATGTCGCTTCCAGGAAGGTTTTAAGGAACCGGATGATAGAAGGTGAGTAGTCCAATGGTATGTGCAGGAAACCTTAAGAGTTGGTTGTGAGTGTGGACAAAGCAGGGTAAATAGAAAGGAAATCATGGTAAAATGGGCAGCCCCTCCAGCAGGGTGGTTCAAGCTAAACGTGGATAGTGCATCAAGAGGAGGTAGCAAGCTCGGGGGATGTGGAGGAGTGATTCGGGATTCAAGGGGAAGGTGGATTGCTGGTTTTTCAAGGAAGCTAGGCGTATGTACAGCTATGAAGGCAGAATTGTGGGCAACGCTAACTGGAATGGAATTAGCTTTATTTCATAATTGTAATAGATTAATAGTGGAGTTGGATTCCACTGCTGTAGTTAAAATGTTAAATGATTTGCAGGAGTCAGATGAGGATGAAATGAAACTGCTGTTACAAATTAGGAAAATTGTGTATAGACTTACTGAGGTGATGTTTGTGCATGTATATAGGGAAGGTAATAGATGTGTTGATGCTCTTGCAGGATATAGTTTTGTGCAGGAGGAAAATAGGATTAGTTTTGAGACTCCTCCTTTATTTGTAAATAGCTTACTGGACAGTGATTGTATGGGTGACGCTCACCCAAGATTTGTTATGAGACAGGAATAATAATGGGCTGAAGCCCTGTATTTCATAAAAAAAAAAAAAAAGATAAAGATTTGCACGTAATGAATTAATAAGTGAAGTTTTGCAGCATTTGCAAGTATAACTTCAATGCAATTGAGAGATATTTGAATTGGCTTTTCAGATCCATTCGCATCAATGTCCGGATCAATGTTGTGAACAGAACAATTTATCCATCAGGAATCTTTTTTATTTTCATTTAATAGCACCATTCATGTATTTTTGGATATTATGTATTGTGTTTTCCAATTTTCCAGTGATCATGTTACTTCGGATTTGACTCTCATCCACTTCCCTTCTCATCCTCTTCCATCCTTTTCTTTATCTTAACCGTTGAATTAAAATATGAACGGTTTATATTTTATCTTTTAAAAAATATTAATAAAATATTAAAAAATTTAAAAATAATATTTTTATAAAAAACGAAATTTGAACCCTTTATATTTCAATCCAACGGTTAAGATGAAGAAAAGGATGAGAAGGGAAGTGGATAGAAGCCGAATCCATGTTACTTCATAGTACATTGTTCAGAAACTAATTAACTCAATTATTTATAAAAAATGCGTAT
This sequence comes from Acacia confusa, assembly GCA_037074495.1. Classification (NCBI taxonomy): domain Eukaryota; kingdom Viridiplantae; phylum Streptophyta; class Magnoliopsida; order Fabales; family Fabaceae; genus Acacia; species Acacia confusa. The sequence continues at coordinate 38,026,293 of CM073506.1, forward strand.
TGATTTTTTAAAGTATCCATTTTAATAATTTGCATGTGAAACTATCAATAAAAAAAACACTCCTAACGAATATACCACCAGCGCAATTAATTGGGAGAGTATAAAAAATAATTATAAATTTGGGAGACGACATAAAGATAGGTTAGCATCTTATATTTAATATGAAAAAATATGTCTACGCATTCTTGGTCTTTTGGTACACAAAAGTTTGAAGAGGGGAAGGAAAGGAAGGGAACTAAATGAAAAGGAATGGAGGACTAAAAGGGAATTTAGAAGGGTTGCCTGTTTAGTAGACATGAAATAGGGATGGAATATGCTAATTAAAACACACACACACATATATATATTTGCAATGTCCAAAATACCCCTTAGAAAACCACTCTCCCTCCTTCTTCATTCGTCACATCCTTGACCCGACACAACACAATGGCCGTGGGTTTGAAACGGGTGGTGGTTTGGTGGTGACAGTGCGTGATGCCAACAACTTTCGATTGTGGGTTCGAAACAAACAACAGGATTATTGCAAGATGACTAGATTTGCAGAAGAGGAGAAGGTGATGGGATTTGCAGAAGGAGGAGGTGACAATATTTGCAGAAGGAGGAGGAGGCAGTGGCAACAACAAAAGAAGACACATATCGATTGAAAAAGTAGAAGAGGGTTATTTGGGGATTTCTTTCTATGGGAAGGTTGGCTCCTACTGAAAATTGAGGGAAGTAGTCTTCCCATGAATGAGGAAAGATGGATCGCTGCCAAAAGATAGATTCCTGGAAGATAGAGTGTCCAAACGGTTCTTGTACAAGGAAAATGGTGAATCTTCCCCTTCTTTATTGAATCTCCCACGTAACAAATGGGACTTTAGGGTCCGTTTGGTACACAGAAGGTGTGAGAATGGAAGATGAGTAGATTTCATTGTTTGATGTACTTCTAGTTTTCAATTATTTTGGAGACTTAAGTTCTTGAGTTCACCAATCTTTTTTTAAAGGTAGGAAGATAAGATCCCACCAAAATTGGTGGAAACCCAAGTCCCCTCTATGAACATTAAAGCTTTCGGACATATTTACCCTTTATAAAACATTTATTTTCTACAAGGCAAAAAATATGATTACATTTGAATTTATGCGACAGATTCAAATTTGGTAATAGAAAAGTTTAGACAAATTTGAATTATTATTTTTTTGAATGAAATCTTCATCGTAAAATTCAAATTTGACCCATAAATTTGAATTTGATGCAAGTAAATTCACATCAAATTCAAATAATGAAAAAAATATATTATTTTTACTTTTCATTTTTAATTAATTACTTTTGAGGATAGAATATGTATTTTTTTTTATTCTTTCCCAATTGACATCTTTTCATTTTCTTCCTACCAAACAGTATATTTTTCCCCCAAGTTGTCTTACGATCTTACCTCGTCCCTCAAAATCTTTCCTTCAATTCCTTTCCTTCAACAAATCTTCCATATACCAAACTGGCCCTTAAATTTATGGATTAACAGCTTGGCCAAAGAATAATAAATTTAAGAACTAAGAGCGGTTATTTACGGTCAACGAACAACATAAGGGATTGATTGTTTTCATTATATGATATACTCCCCAGGTCCTCATTATATATAATATTTGAGAGGAGGTTTTGGCTATAAATATAGAATAACATTATAATTTTTGTCAATTAATTTCTAAAATAGCCCAATTGATCAATACTTACTCATTAATAATTAAACACAGTAATAATCTAATAATGTACTAATATATTTTATAAATTTTAAAGAAAGGCATTTTAAAAAACAAATATAATTAATCAATTTAACTTACATCTTTAATCTGTTCAAATTAAATAAATGTATCTTATAATTAAGACTTCTCCATTTGTTGAAGGGCATCAACATGCAGAGTGTTTGTTGAAGGGGCGACTACTTTTATTATGCATGAAAATGAAGAGTATTTCTTGAAGGGGTGACTACTTTTATTATCCATGAAAATGCACACCACCTAACCCCATTTTTGTCTTGGCTAGTGACAAAAACGACTACAAAAATTTTAGATTTGACTTTCCGCATTTTTCCTTTATTTTTTTTCTTTTTTCCACCATTGGATGAAGATCTCAATAGTCCAGGTTTAATATATTATATTTTTATTATATCAAAAAAATATATTATATCTTTATAGTAAAATTATAATATATAATATGTTAAACCTGAACCGTTGAAATATTAATTCAAATGTGGAAAAAGGAAAAGGAGGGAAAAGACAAAAAGAGGAAAAGAGGAAAGCTAAATCCAAAAAGATTAGCATATGGATAGTTGATTGATGGACGAACAGACCCAACCTTTAGGGTTAGTTTTCTAAAACTTTATTAATTCGCTTACCATCTTAATTAACAATTTACTGGTAAAATTATTTTTTGTATTTTTGCTAAGCATAAGTATTCTTCTATAAGAAGCAATCTTATTCGATGCATTATCAAACACTATATGCGGAAATCTCTCCCACACTAAATTGTAAGGAACTAATCCCTTGTGTTTTTTTTTTTTTTGCTCCAAACATACTTATATTAATAATTAATTCAAAGGGTACATGAGAACATAACAATTACACTGGAATAAACCAGAACAGTACTGAAATACAAATAAATAAAACACGACAAACCAAATAAAAGGGAAACTAACAACCAAAACAACTAAAGAGGCGAGAAAAAAAGTAGCTCCAGCAATTGCACCGGTCTCCTGAACAACTAAGGTTAGAAGTGACAAAAAAAAAGGTGTTGGTTGTAAAACCCACCCCACAGGGCATTCCTTCTTATAAAGATAAGTTGCACAAAGATTAGCTGCACAATTACCCAATCGGGTAAAAATTATAAAAAACCCAACCTCAGAAGAAAGAAGACAAATGATACTATGAATAATACTTTTCCTCCTCCAATCAAGCAACTCTAGCAACCACCTACTGAACAAACTAACACTAAAACAAAAATAAGATAACACCACCATGACAGAAAACACAACCACACACTAAAAACATAAAAGACACAAAAATAGACATTCCCCCTGCCGACGGAGACCACCGGAAAGAAAGATGCCAATACAAAAGCTCTCACCGTGAGGAAAGAGACTCCCACCACCTCAAGAAGGATCTGAAGAAGGAGAGGAAAAGCTCGCATCAGAGGCGAGGAACAACCACCAACGCATACTGAGATCCGACGGAGAACATAGGACAGCTGGCGTCGAAGAAGATGAAGGCTCGCAGCAGAGCGTCCCAAGGCCAATCTGAGAAAAGCAACTCCAAAATACTCCAATGCTACCTTCTTCTGATTCTCCTAGCCTCGATCTACAGATCTACACAGTTGTGGCTCAAAAAGGAGCTCGCCGGCGAGAGGGAAAATGTTGCAGAGGACGAACACGCGAGGGAGAGAGAAGAGAGCGCACACTAATCCCTTGTGTTAGACTAAACCCTTGGTGTGAAATTATTTTTGATGAAAATAGAGTCAAAACACGACGAATCACAGGTCCCATATAAAATATGAAGGGGCTAAATGGGCCAGAAAAATCAGTGGCTCATAGAAAGGACCAGTGACTTTGTGCAAAAAAGAAAGAAAGGACCAGTGACCATGTTCAAGAGAAACAGTGTGATCACGAAGGCCCAGACAATTTTGAGACAGGCCCTCAAGTTTGGCCCATTCTAAGCATTTATATGAACCCAAAAAGTGATTGATCCGAAGTCTCCGTTTAGCTTTTCATCCACTTAAAAACTTCCACGTCATTAACCTGGCCATGTGTTGCTACCTTATTGGCTTAAAATATGTCACTGAACGTGTCTCCAATTTTCCAGCGTCTCTTTCACTCGTCTCCCCATGTCTCCTGCGAAACACGAGTTGAAGCTGGATGTTGGAATTGGAAGCCTATATACAAACTAGGATTTTTTCTGCCCTGAAATTCATCGGAGCCCCAACAGAACAATCCGTTTTATGACGAGTTGAGCATTCTTCTTCTTTTGATCAGTAAGCTTTCTTTCCCTCTATTCCGATCTGGATAGTAAGTCGGGTCGAACCGTGGCTTCCGCAGGGTCAGATAATCTATCTCGAAGAAAGCCTTTTTCTTCTTCTTCTCCCTCTCCGTCTACGCCAAGCTCGGGACCAACCCGGATTGTTTACAGGGAAAGGAGGAGGGCCTCAGAATCTGAATTTCCCTTCTGGCAACAGACTTGGTTCATCGTATTGCTTTTCGTCATGGCTCTCGGATTTTTCGCCCTCGCCCTTTTCCTTTTCTTCAGTCTTGATTCAGACAGTGGTCCTTCTTCCACGGCATCTGCAGCATCCTCTGAAGGCGTCGAGGTATAATCTTCGAATTCTCCTGCCCGTCTTTTGCCTGTAAATTTTTGTTTCTCTTAGGGGCTGTGTGATCGATGTTCAACATCGCTTTTTATTTTTTTATTTTTTCTGCTAATGAGTGATAAAAAGATAAATTTTGTGTAAGTACAGTTGGAGATCGTATGCTTACTTACTGTTTGATGAAAACCCAATAAATCGCTCCTCGAACTCTTCAACTTCAAGCATTTGCTTGCTTACAATTTGATGATAGAGTTTGAGAATGGTGATCATGCATCCTAGTGATAGAAGATATTATTCAGCTTGCACGTCCGCTGAATGAAATGCGATGTTAAGTTCTGAATTTTAATGCAGCAGGATGAACTGTTTTACGTTTCGGCATTTCTTGTATGAAGGACCAGTGCCTCAAAACTTCATGACTTGATGTGGCATTTGTTTTCCTTTTTTTTTTTTTCCGATTCAAAATCGGAGCACATCTGTCACATTTTTATTCTTATCTAATATGTCCACCTGGCTATTGATTAATTCGCAACTGATAATTTTCCTTCTGGGTCAATTTAGGTGCAAATTACTTATGGGTCGGTTCTGAAGCTGATGCATGAGAAGACCAGATTTCGGTTGCATTCTCATGATGTACCATATGGTTCTGGCAGTGGACAACAATCAGTTACCGGCTTTCAAGGTGTTGACGATGCTAATAGTTACTGGGTAAGTTCTTATCTATGGTCTTACAGTATTTCTCAAGGTTCCATTTTGTGTTTTGAAAATATATATTGCATGCTAATAGTTAATAAGTATTGTGTTTTGGGTCATATTGTATGTTTCACCCCACCTAATGAGACAAGGTTTCTTGTTGTTTGGTGTTTCATATCTGCATTATTCTTTTCTATTATGTTTTTGAAAATGAAAGTACTCATTCTCTGACGCCTAAATTATACAATATTTGTGGGTGGTGTTGCCATCGACATTAATTACTTAGCTCATGCTTGTCCTTGTCTTGTGTTTTTATTTTGTATGAGACAAAAGAAAAGGCATTGTTCCCACCAAAAGTGGAGTAGCTTTGTCTTGGGAAAGTTCCTAAAATGATGCTACATGACTTTCGGTCTGGGTCCCGTGTCTTAATCTTGAATAAGTAATTGAACTCTCTAAAATGTTGTTTTCACTGTTGTTGCTTATACAAATTGTCTCCTTTATGGATTCAAATCCTTGCTGTGCATAAACACGTTTGTACTGTAATTTTTTAGTTTTTAATGTGATCATTGATCATAGAAAGCTAATATCTTTCTTTGTTGATGTACTTAACTCAGACAGAGTTATCCATATTGTTTTAATTATGACTTGCTATTTTGGATGGTGCGTTCTTTTGCAGATTGTTAGACCTCAGCCTGAAACTTCTGCCAAACAAGGTGACACAATTAAAAGTGGAACAATCATTAGATTGCAGCATATGAGGACAAGGAAGTGGATGCACAGTCATCTGCACGCATCCCCAATAAGTGGCAATCTTGAGGTAGATTGAGGTTCTTTATTGTTCAGTATCACGAACCTTAGGATTTGATAGTGATCACTTTAATGCTTCCTGGGGGCCTTTCATAGGTCACAGTTAATTTATGCGAGAGACTTGCTTATATATGATTGTGATATGAGGGCTCTGAATGTCACTATTTGTTCTGTCTGGTAAGAGACCTTTTTTTGGGTCAAAAGCTGATACAGCACTGAATTTGGCATTTCCTTTCATGCCTTTTTACCTCCACGCAAGACAACTTAAATATCTCTTATTTTTTCACATGTCCTCTTGAATATGTGCTCTTTTTAGTAACTTGATTGTAAAATACACTTCTTTTGAAAGATTTTCTAAACACATAACGTGGGTTTATGAAAAACAAACCACTTCTTTCTTGCGTTGTTTTATATGAGATTCTATTAGAATGAAGTTTCAAAATAATGTAAAGATTCCTAGCCTTTGCAAACATAACTTCAATGCAATTGAGATCCTTGAATCGGCTTTCAGATCCATTAATGCCTGGATCTATGTTGTAAACAGACCAGTTTGTCCATGAGGAATCCTTTTTATTCTTATTTAATAGTACCATTCACATATTTTTGGACATTATATATTGCATTTCCCAAGTCCCTCAGTGACCATGTTACCTGTCTATGTCAATCATTCTCATCTGCTCTACATTCATTTCCTAGACAATTTCCTTAACTGTCCAACATCTGTTATTGCTAAGCATGCTAGATGGATGTCCTAAAATGTGGTAAAGAGAACCTTTTTGTATGTATTTATTCAAGTGATTTCAAGTGTTGATTTGTTTTTTCTTTCACTAGAAATCAATACTGTTGTTATTTTCCTCCAGTTGTAAGTTATTTCTTATAGCGTTACTGGCCTCCAAAGGACACAAGTAAGAGAATATTGGCATCACTAAAATTGCCTTTAGTTTTTGTCTGTCATTTTCATATGTAAGAGGTTGCTATTGAAGTTCTGATACTAAGATAATCCTTTTTTTCACCGATCACAAAGGCAATGTTAGATGTCTGAATTTATTCACTTAAACTGAAAATAGGTGAGTTGCTTTGGAGGAGATTCTGAATCTGACACGGGGGACCATTGGAGGTGAGCCGTGAGAAAATAGTCTAAAGTTATTTACTTATCAAATTATTTAAGGGGCCTCATCATTTTCATTCTCATTAGGCTATTGATAGATGGAAGTGGAAAGACTTGGAAGCAAGACCAGAGGATTCGACTTCAGCATGTGGACACTGGAGGTTATTTGCATAGTCATGATAAGAAATACTCTCGGATTGCTGGGGGACAGCAGGAGGTAAGAAAGGAATTATAAACTGGGAATCTCTCTCTCTCTCTCTGGGTTAAGATCTGGAATTGATTTTATTCAACGACAGATTGAAGATTTAGACACAGTTGAGCAAATTGTATCTTTTTTATTTTCTGGAAAACTTTGGATTTTCCTGTTTTCTGACTACCGAGTTTCATAGCCCCTTCCAATCCATACTGCGGTCACGGGTATAAAATTATACATGTTAGTTGCTTGAGAGTAAAATGTATTAACAAAAATAGCTAAGATGGTCTCCATTCAAGTTAGGATGAAATTTTCTTTTTACCGTGTGGTACAAGCTTAGTGATTCCTCATTTGTTTTTAATCTGCACACTTAGGTAAAGGAATCTTGTAATTTATGTCTTGAGCTTCAGTTTCATTTGTATTCTTTCTTCTAGGGCGATACCGTGTATTAAATTGTTGAAGGGTCTATCATTTTGTGCACTAACTGTATGTTTAATCATACAGGTCTGTGGCGTCCGGGAAAAGCGTGCTGATAATGTATGGTTGGCCGCAGAAGGCGTTTACCTTCCTGTTACTGAAAGCAAGTGAAGTTGATACCATCACCATAACCATATTCTTGTTAGTATCAATACTTTTGTAGCATGAAGAAATGAGTGAGGCTCATTTCTGTGGTGTTAGGGGTTTAGTGTACTCTGTCGAACAAGTAACAGATATGGGCAGGCTTTCGCCCTTTTGAATGAAGAATACATGTACCATGAGCAGTTTTGCATTTTTTTTTTGAGACGCTGGTTAAAACTGTTCGTTAGCTTTAATTGTATGAATTTAATATCTACATATAACTTTAATCTTAACAAGCTTTTCAGTCAAAAAGTTGAACTCATTTACATCAATAGAGTTGAGGAAAAAAGAATCTACAACAATAGCAGCTATTACATGAACTGACTGACGCTTATAAGACAGTTTTGGAAGCATTTAACTAATTATAACCTTGCTGAAGACTAAAGTTTACTTAATGCTTGGGCAAGTTTTAACCATCAAGGATGGATGGCAGAATTATTTATTCAGTAGCTTATTATGAGTTACTTGTATTTAAAATATTAGTTACTTATAAAGTAATAAACGAGGTTTTATTAATTTTACTCATATTCACTATTGATTCGGCATATGGGAAAGAGAAGAAAGAGAGATGTGTAAATAATAGATAAAAGGTTGAGAGAGAAAATGTGCACATTCATAAATGGGCTAATATGAAAAAAATTATTCATTTGATGTTTTTCTTGGTATGAGTGACTTATAATAAGGTGCTCTAATGGTGAGATTATGGAAGTAAATATTCTCGCTTTTTTTGCTATTGTTCATTCTAGTTCCTACTACTTTTTTACTTATAATTTACATAAAAACAACGATAAGTCAAAGTGATTAATTTGACTTAAACTTTACTTCTAAGTTCTTATCATGCAATGATGGAAGAAAAAATGGAAAAAAAAAATATTTCAATTTTGTGTCTTACTCTTAAATTTATGAGTTTTTCTGCCATCAAAATTGTTAATCCTATGATCATTAATATAAGATACAGTTGGCTTTTTTAGAAAGATTAAATAAATTAAATAAATTACTTTATCTGGTTTATGAATTAATATATAATCAAATAATACATGACATATCACATAATTAACTAGGTTATTTAGGTTTATTAATATCTAAAAAAGAAAAAGCCAACAAGAGCTCTCTGCAGAATCAGAACTCCAAAAGCGGAGCCAGCCAAGTCCTTACTTTTTGGTTTGGCAGTTTACCGCTACTGGATTCAGCATTCCCTATATACAACTTTTTTGTGAACATGCATAACCCTCCTTTTTTGAGTCAGGCGCAAAACACTGAGATTGCCAAACATATCATTGATCAAAGTAAACCAATGGGTTTCCTCTAAAAGCACAAAAGACACAGCCTTGAACTTTTGTTCCCACACTACCTTAGCCTTGTAGTTTGACCATGCTTCTTTTTATCACCCTTTAAGCTAAGATTATTCTCTGTTTCTTTATATTTGTCCTTTAAGATTATTGCACACAGATTGAAATAAATATACAATAAATGTATGATAGTGTTGGAATATTTTAAAATAATATATGTGTTTGTAGAAAAATCATGTCCTTATAAATTAAGGGATATATAAAGCGTTATGTAGGGAATTATGACACTAAAGGTTACCAAGGTTATGTTTCTTTGGTTTCTAGAAACACATGAAAGATTATGACCAAAGGTTTTTAGGGAAAGTTATTATGTTGGTTTTTCAAAAAGATCCTACATACTAAAAGGTGTAGCTCTTCATGGAAGAATTATTTTAAATAACCATTGGTTATCTAAAGTATGTTAGCTCATGAATAAACATATTGGTTTCATGAATATAATATATGGTTATGAATTTTAATTAAAGAGGTGTTGCTTCAAGAGACACAATTTCAAGACATCATTTCATGTTCAATAAATACCCTACATCATAACTTCATTTGCTATCGACAATGAAATATCAGAATTCACACAGTAAGAGATAAATTTCATTGTCTTTATCTTTCAACGCACGTAAAGATAAATTTAAATTATTATTTTGTAAAAGACATTGTTATCTTACTTGAGTATTGTGAGTGCAATCTACACTCAAAGGTCTTCGTTGTTTTCTACAAGAGAATCACCCGTCAATCCAGCTTGCACCCAATAAGATAGGCATAGGTAGGGGTGAATTAAGCTTGAAGAAAAGTGCTGCTAACGCCTTGAAGACATTGTGCCATATTTTCTTTTTCATCTCTTATTCTTATACTTCTCAAAGATCCAGCCTCTCCAACAAATAATATGTCATTCTATATCAAATTTACACCTCAGTCTATTGCCAACAGTTATTTTAAAAAACATTACTTTTAGAATTAATAGCAACAAAACTTTATCCCATTAGGTAAGATTGACTACATGAATTGCAATACACCATTGTGCTCTATAAAAAACAAATTCTTGGGTATATTTTTAAGAGTTAAGTAGTAAATCCGCCCCGAAAGCATACGTCTAGAAGCAATATTGCCTTGAAAATTTTTTCAAGTTCAATATTACTCCGGAAGTTTTCAAACGTAGTAATGTCGCATTTTTCCGTTAAGAAGTTAATGGTCAACATTAATTTTTAACTTGTCAACATGAGTTTTTAATAGCACTAGCGATATTACTACGTTTTAAAATTTCTGGGGTGATATTAAACCTAAAAAAACTTACAAGACAATATTGCTTTTAGGCATATATTTCTAGAGTCAATTTGTTATTTAACCCTATTTTTAACAAGGCATCTTGCTATATACTCTCATTAAGTATTCGCTTCGATATGCCCCTATCTTATTTTAAAGTACTCCATACCACTAAATCGACCCTTTTCACTAATGCATCCAATGATCTTCTTTGAATGTGTCGATCTTCCACCATGTTTTTCTCAGTATATGCCACCCTTATGTGTTAATGATCACTATGAAACATATTTTTCACCCTACAAGGACTATAATGAAATGGAGTAAATATTAATTTCTTAATTATTTGAGCCAGTGGTTTTATCAATATCTCCCTTTGCTTCATTTTGGTGAATTCTCGATCTTTTTAATTGCACTACCAACTGGTCCTTCATACATAGCATTTCTTTTTACCGTATGCCTCGTTTAGACTGTCTTCTAGCGAGATGCTTTCCTTCTATAAATCATGAATGAATGAATCAACTATCAGTTTCTAGAACATGCTGGTGGGGCAAACAGAAAACTTGTCCCTATTCATTTATTGCAATCACCAAACAAGTTCCGATCATTCAATGTTTTGACACAATTTGAATGCCATTCTACCCTAAATTTATCCATGAATGGTTCAACTTCGACCACTCGCTAATCAAATACCACCTCTTCAGGAATTCACCCAACCACATGTGTTTTGTTTTTTTATGACAGACACTTCAAACTGCACCTACAGCGATAGCCACCCACTGGTGCTTCAACTATTTTCATCAAGAAACTTGAATTAGTGCACTTCATTTTCTTTAAGAAAACAAACAAACAATCTTTCACGCCATGATGGAATCTAAAATGTCTACCAACGAACTGATTGTAACAAATACAAGTCATCTGGATGAGAGCACTTGACGATCTCAGAAAGACCTACCTGCAGAAGATTTGACTGGTAAGAAGCCAAATGAAGTATTGTGGTATGGAGACATCGAGAAAGTTGGCACCGTTGTCATGGGTATCAACAAGGAAAAAAAAAAGAGTATATAACACCAAAGACTCTAGAGTTTACGGAAGTAAGCCCCTCCTTGAAGAACAAAAATATAATTATTGTAGGGTTAAGGTGTAAAAATACACATATGTTTTTCCTCCAGGAATGCCCAGCACCATATGTTTTTTTTTTTGTGCAAAAATACACACGCTGTTAGGTTTTATGATCAAAAATACCACTTCCGTTAGTTGACCGTTTGTTGACTGTTAACCATGGTGAGATTACCTTTTTGCCCTTAGTTTAAAATGATTAAAAAAGAAAAGGGTTAAGGGCAAAAAGGTAATTTCACCATGGTTAACGGTCAACTAACGGTTAACTAACGAAAGTGGTATTTTTGCTCCTAAAACCTAACGGCGTGTGTATTTTTGCACAAAAAAAAAACATATGGTGTTAGGCGCTCCTAGAAAAAAAATATATTTGTATTTTTACACCTTAACCCATTATTGTATCCCCTGCTCATTATATTTTGCTGAAATGTCTTGGACTGGCTAGAGAAAACTTGTATTCCCTGATAGTGATGCATCGTTTGGTTGTGTAATTACGTAACAAGTGCAAGGGTAGGTCTGTCCTTGTTTAACTCTACGGATGGTATTCATAAATTGACAAGACATAGTATTGGTAAGCATATGATGCGGGACCTCTACTCTGTAGCTGAGACCATAAAATATTTGATGTGTGGTGGTCCTCTTCCCTTTTCGTTTAAAAATACAGGAGGGTTAACTTTATTTGCCTAATCTAATGTAAGATACTCGGAATTCAGAAACACATTTTTATAAAGACACAGTCCATAAAAGAATCACAAATTGTCTGTTTTTTTTTCATTGCTTTCCGATATTCAAGATTATCCAGAGCATATGGTGAACTAATCATTGAGTTAAAATAATTGTAGTAACTGAGGCTACCCTAAAAAGGAGCTTATTGTTATGGTGGTAGTGTAGTGAAGGGTCCATGCTATTTTTTTATTTTGGCAAGTGTGGTTGTTGAAAGCTTCAATTTTATCTCTTTAAAACTATTAATAATGAGTTGGTTGAACAGCATTTAAATAAGAAAACTACATGATGAAATTGAGACCTTAATATTCGCATTGTATAGTCCCCACTTAGCAAACCCAGACGTTTATTTAAAACCAGAGAAATTGAAGCGTGCCACTGACTCTGCATTACCCATTCTGCTACGACAACAAAATAAAGAACCCCTAAACCCGTTAATGTCTGATCTAACATGAATGAATATGAAGGATAGAAGAAGATATTGTAACTTTGTGGGAATGAATACAAAGTTGTATGCAGAGTGGACAAAATAGGTTTGGACAGTGTAGGAAGGTCTATGAGTTAGCTAAGCTTCAATGATTCAAGTAGGTTTCAGGCTTGAGCATGCCCATATAACATCATAACTATACTTGATGAAGATCTTGTAGAAGTGCATTCTTAACTTTGTGTCTTTGCTTTCTTTATTTATCATCCCATAGTTAGTATCAACCAACATTGTTCTGTTTCCTAATTGGTGAAGGAAATTTTACTCCATGGTTGGGTAATAGAATACTCTGTTCAAGTGTTTTAGACCTCTGTTCATTTCATCCAATGGTTTTTGGAAATGGACCACAATAAAATGAAGAGTTGGGGTTCATAAAGCAGTATCTTGGCTGCAATATAATTTGTGCCAGAGAAATAAACCAGGGAAGAAGTTTGGTGATTATTAAATGTGGAGACTAGAACACAATTCCTGCGAACCAGTTTGGCACTTAAAACGGCCTTCGTTGGCTCATCTCATAAACCATATCTTTTATATAATCGAGCATGTTTTACTTGTTATTTGTTCTTGAAAGTATAGTCTTTGTTATTTTATTTATTTTTTATATATTGAAAATCATCCATGCATAAGAAGTATAAAATCTACTGACGATTCATATTTCATAATCCATGAATGGCTCAACTAAAATGTTGCAAAGAAAGAAGTAAAATACGTTTGATTAAATCAATATTACTCCCTGATACTGAAACTTATCTCTTTAAATAATGGATTTAAGAGGCAAAAACATTAAACCTTTAAATAATATAAATCGATCAAGTAGTGAATATTATAAACTTTGAAGCATTTGATAATTAATATTTGTTATACATGAGGAAAATATTTAAAACATTATTTAAAGATATATTAGTAGTGTTAGGAAATATATCAATGTATAATTAATTAGTATTGCATATAATCAGGGATTATAGGAATTATGAATAATTAGAGAATCAATCATTATAATGAGTCATTACTCTCTTGTCTTCTCTCTTATGTATAAATACCCTATTGGGCATATGAATAAATACATTTTCATTTGAGAGTATATTTTCTCTACATAGTATTAGCGGTTGGTTAGTTCTTGGCCAATTTGAGCTTTTCTTTTTCAGTGGCCACTGTTACTGTAGCGTGAACAGTAACAGTGGCCATCCAGAGTGTGTTCTTTGGGTGTTCTGTCTTTTTTGGTTCTGAGATAGCAACCACAGTGGCCAAATAGAGTGTATGTGTCAGTGAGGTTGCTTTTCTGTGAGGTTCCCACATCCTACAAGATTTTCAATTTCTGGTGCACATTTCCAAATTCTAATCAACTTGTGATTTTTCAGTGTGTGCGTTCGTGTCATCTTTGTTTCTGGTTTAGCTCCTTAGCCGGTGTCAGATCTTCTTTTCCAAGTAAGACTAGGTAGGTTTCATGTTTAGAAGACTGCGTTTGGCGATTGAGTTTTATTGTTTTGCTGGGTCTCAGTGTTTTGTACTTCCTTAGTTTATGTCAATTTGCTGTTTTTTGGTTCTATCCATGTTGCTGATTCATGAACAATGACGTTGCTTGTCACTTTTCACAAGGAGAGAGAGAAAGAGTTTGTCGATTCCTCTGGTGTTTGGTTGCTGCATTTTATGGTGTTCTCCGACGTCGAGCCTTCATTCCCATGGTGTGTAGGCCAGTTCTTTGCTTCGAAGGTTGCGTTGTAAGACTCATTTCAGTTGTTTGGCATAGACGACATTTTGTTTCATGCACGTTCACTTGTTTCTAATGGTTGGATTCTTCGTTTGTTATGTTTTCCTGTACGTTCGTGAAGTGCTCTTTTGTCTTGAATGTCATGCTTGTGGTTGGGTAATTTCGTTGGCATTTGTTGTACTTTGCCTCCTTTGGTGAGGAATTTGGTGGTCCTTGTGTGACCTATTCGTTGTTTTGCCTCCGATGAGGTGTTTTGTCTCTCGTGAGACATTTTGGAGTATTATTTGGCCCCTGGTGAGACCGTTTGCTATTTGCTTTAAGATCTCATGAAGAAGCAAGTTATTGGTGATTAGTTATTGGTGATTAGTTTCTGCTCATATTCATGTTGCTTTTAGCTTGAGAAGGAGTGTGTGAAAATTGGATGAAAAGGTTCTTAAGAAGAATATTATTTTGTTTGGAATTATGTTTTTTTGTAACAAGTTGAGCATGATTAACATATATGCTCCAACTTGAGAGGGAGTGTTAGAAAATATATCAATGTATAATTAATTAGTATCGCATATAATCAAGGATTATAGGAATTATGAGTGATTAGGGAATCAATCATCATAATGAGTTATTACTCTCTTGTCTTCTCTTTTATGTATAAATACCCTATTGAGCATATGAATAAATACATTTTCATTTGAGAGTATATTTTCTCTATTATTTCTCTACAAGTAGTTAACATAACCACGCCCATAAATTCAAAAAATATATAAAATAAACTGATTTTAACGTCAAATAAATTATGTTATTAGAAGTTAAAAAAAAATTGTGAATTAAAATTATTCAATTGTCTTGATCAAATTTGAACATTAGAGAATAATATAATTTACCTTGTAATAAAATTGTTGAAAACTAAAAGTCATTTAAAACGAACTCCTTGAAAGGTTATCTTGATGACTTGATTGATATAAACCCAAGTAATGTCGTATTCTCTTTATTTTCTGAAGATTTAAAGCAAGAAATTTATCTAAACATGGATAATTATATGATTTTTCTGTCCTAAACGCAGCAATACAATCGTTGCTTCACTGTCTATCATAAAAATTGTCAACTTTCATCCACTCATCCAACTAGGAAAAACACTGTAACCCCAATAATTGATTGATTATGCCCCAGTAAGTGACTGCTTTATGGGGCTTGTCCTCTACACCACACACGCATGATCTTCAGAGAAAGTAAAATAGTACGCATGTGATCCAAAGGGTAACAAAAACTTTAAAAATCTAACATGACATTAACAAGGGAATATTTACATTACAAAAGTCAGCTAAAATTCAAAAGCAACATGAAGAAGATAACATTACAAATGACTGTACCCCACCACAAGCATTATATGTGTAAACATGTACATAGTGGAGACAAAATGCCTTTGAATTTTATTTGCGAGGACCAGCTCAGCTCTCCATACAGGTTTCGCATCCAACCATTGCATTCAGATCTGTGTCTGGTTATAAGAAAATAGTTCAGTTCAGTACACACTAGGTCATGACATAAACAAATACAGAGGGTAAACTAAGAAGTCGCTGGACAATTAAAATTAACAGAGTACAATCCCAGTGGTAACAGTTATCTTTTCTATTCCAAAGATTCCTTCTGATATATTAACACATGGAATTGACCAAGAGCGCCAGCAAAAGATTCTTATATAGAAAAAAGGTAGTGAATAGTCAATGTTTATGGAAGATGAAAATGACTGGCACCCTTTCCAACATTATCGCATACATAATTAAATTTATAAGAAGCGTTTATCATAAGCCATTGTTCCATGAAGAAAGGCGGCTCGCCTCACCTTTATGCCATATGCACAGGCCTGCTGTCTAGTTAAGAATATTAAAACTATAATGGTGCCAACAACTAGACAAAATTGTACTAATGGTTTGAAAGTGACGCCATGAATGTAGGGATGATAGAGTGACCAAAGGAACCCTCAGAATTTCCAATATTGCATGTGATACCACTCCTTCTGCTGTAATGTGATACATTCCGCTAAAGGTGATTATCTATCTTTATGGTTTCGAGGTGGATTCGAAGGATTTCTCAGACAAGCAACCAGAGATGATGCAATCATGCAACCAGCAGATAAACCTAATACTAAAAATATATACTGTTATAAATCATATATGAATATTTTGACTTGCGAAGACTATATTATCAGCGGTACCAAAAAGCAAAAAACCAAAAGCTCAAGAAGATTATGATGGGAGGACTGACTTAGTGATTCATTCTCTTCAATCTTCAGTAGCAGCAATTTCTTCAAAATGGCAGGCTTTTTGAAGTCGATCCTGAAGTGAGTGCCTTAAACTGATCGGATGGAACGAAATCTTGAGGCAAATTGGCCCTTTTCACAATTTTCCTCATGTTATTTTGCAAACTCTGCTGGACTAATTGCTTCACTGCCTTCTTCTCGTCACTCATCATATCTTCCTCCTCTTCCAAACACTCCTTCCCACTTCCATCTGGCTTCCGACAAGATGAGGAAGAGCCACAAATGGGAGCAGATAGAGTTGAGCTGAAGTTTCCACCAGAACCCCCAGAAATCTGCTTTCCTTTGTCTACTCTCAAGCATTCCAATATTCTCGAGGCCCTTTTCTGTGCCAACGCAGTACCCAGAAGCATCAACTCAAGCAATGACGAGACAATCCCAGCCTCAATCATGCCCTGCCTGTCACCATAGGCTTTGTGTGCCATAATCATCAAAATATAAGATGCTTTTTCCTGGCATCCAGGTGAATCTGTCCAATTCAATACATCAACCAGAATGGGGAATGCATCGCGCACAGCACTTATAGCTTTTCGACCCTCAGGGATTGTTACCAAATTGCTTATGATCGAGAGAATTCTTTCACTTACTTCCATGTCTCCTATTGAGTTTATCAGAAACGGAACCAAATCCGTTTCCAATATGAATGAGATGTTGACTGGGAAGATAGATAGGTTGTACAGGGCTCGGAGAGCATCTTGCTTAGCCTGGGGGCTGGATTTTTTATGTAGATTTTCCAGGGTTCTGAACAGGAAAGGAATCGCACCCGACGATCCAATTATCGGTTTATTATCATCCAAAGCACTCAAGCCAAGGAAATTTGCAACGACTGCTTCAGAGACGGATGAATCTGGACCAGTCGGTGATTCAATGAGCTTTAGCATTTTGTGAACAGCACCAACTTGGACAATGGCCGCCTTATTTCTGCAAAAGGATGGAGAAAAGATAAGATTTAAATACGTGTGATATCAAGAGTAAAAACCTGAAATTAAACAGAAAAATTTGATGCAAACACGCCTAGGCGAGGGAGACAGAGCAGAAAATTAAAATGCTAAATAAAAATATAAATAAGAAAAATTATTGGAATAAAACTCATGAAGCAGAACAAAATAAATAACAGAGGGAAGCCAAAATGATCAGTGAAGTCACAAGGAAGGATGGGATAAAAAGTAACGAGCGAAACAGATATGGCAAACAAATTAGTCACAGAAGAATTTAATCAACGCTGAAGTCATAGTAAGTGAAGACTGTGTTCATTCGAGCAATCACCGAAGGAATGCGTGATGAAAAGGAAAGCAGATATTAACATGATTCCTAAATAAACAAAGAGGACAAAAAGGCATTAACCAAGCAGTCAAATGAAAACACAACGGATAAAGAAAGAAAGAAGTGGAAACTCACGCGTCGTTGCCGATTCCAAGATTGAGTAACGCATAGAGCGAAGAGATCTGAGAACTGACGTCTTCCAAATCAAGCATTCCAACCAAGGGAGGAATCACTCCAAGCATTGCAAGTGTCCCTCTGACTTCCGAGTCTTCCTTCGTGAGCAATCTCACGCTCGCCGCAGCCATTTGCCGCTTTCTCAAATCCTCAACCTGTAACTCCTTCACAATTCTCTTCAATTCCTGCAATGCCTCTTCTTTCTTCTTCGTTTCGGCGTCGATTTCAGACTCCGCAATGTTCAGAAGATCCGATAGTTTCTCCGACTTCACATTCGGTTTCGGCTGGGACTTGGAAGCACTCTGTCTCTGTTCTTGCGACTTGTCCTTAGAGTTCCCGGAGTCTGATGAAATCGGCGAAGGTGCGGAGGCAAAGTCATCACGGTGGTGGCGGTGATGCCGAGAGCCACCACCGCAGCTGACAGCGTCAAAAATGATGCGGCGTATTGTTGAAGCGGAGAAGGCATTCCATATGCGGCAGTGGGCGCCGACTGTTGCATTCCTGGCAGCATCGTGATTGTCGAGAACCAGAGATCCGACGTTGTTCCGGTGATACTTTGCCATTTTCCGGCGTACGGAGACCTACATTGCCATTCTTATATTATTATCGCTTCTTCTTCTTTTTTTTACCCCACTCACAGTACTGAATACGGAGAGGGCAGCTGCGTCCACGTTTCTGTGTTTCTCGGCTACGATATTTATAGTCGCACACAAATCTCTAAACTAAATGTGACGATGCATTTTGATTTTTGATTGCCCTCTAATTCGTATACAGCCTTGTTTGGTAGCATTTTTTAATGCAGTTCATTTTCATTTATAGAATTTAGTATGAATATTATTAAATTCTGTAAAGATAAAAAGGCCATACTTGTTCATAATCATAGTTCGTTTCCCATCACTTTTTCTTTTTTCTTAAGGTTTGGTACAGTGTTTTATTTTTGTAGTTCTATTAAGTATTCCCTCAAAAAACGAGTAATAAAAACAGGCAAACAAACAAGGCAGAAGTGCAGCGGTCTGAAAGTTGTGTAGCTTAGAAAAGAAGCCACGTCGGTGCAGTTTTGCACACCTTTGGTTTTTGGGGAATGAGCGTTTTGAGGAGAGAAAATATGGTGTGTACAATACCAAAAATGATCACAGTGCGCCCCAACTAAATTGCTGGAGGAGGAAGTTTCGGGGGCTATGGGCAGTGTGGGTCCCGTAATGGTATGGAATCTAGTGAGCATGATTTGGGGGTTGTATTGTGATGAAAGAGGTGCGTGTCCACACTGGATTGGGCTGGGTGAGCTCCAAGTCGCGAAGGCGAATGTGTCAAAGTATGTGCATGCAGCATGCCACCTGACTTGGGGAGTGGGGACCCTAGGAGCATTGACTAAAGGTAAATTCCTGAATTAAAAAATACTGCTTCTATTTAATTTAATTTTTACTTATTTTATTCTAAAGAAATTAATAGGATTGGGTTGATTTATACGTGTATGGATTATCTTTTAGAATATAATTTTTAGGTGAACATATGAGAGCAGGATTATTTTTATTTGTAGAAAAAGACTTCTGAAATTATAGTCACAATATTTACCAAATACGTATTCACTTAGTGTCAAACAGCTTAATTGATTTTTTTCGTTGTATTAAATCAAATAGCATAACAAGTGTAGCCTTCCATAACAAGACACCAATAATATTCGCACTAACAATTTTTTTTCCTTGAAAAAAGGGACAGTATATTATATATACAATAAAATTATCATATATTAAGATTGTGAAACTAGTGATGTTACGTCAAACAAACTTAAGACATACTACCCGGTTACAATTATAAGATAAAGTTAAATTTTTGTGGAATGATTAAGGTAGCTAAATAAGTTATTTAATAATTTCATATATTGTGTATTCTTAGATTATATATTAGTTTATTAGTTAAACTAACTAGTTTAAAGAAAAAAATAAAAATATTCTAAAGTAATTTAATTAACTTCTTTAATTTCTCAACAAAATTCAATTATATTTTATAATTAGAACATGTAGGAGGAAATCATAAATTCAAAGGCCGGGTCGAATTAGTGTCAAATAGCTTGACCCATTTTTTAGTTGTACCAAATTAGATATCATGACAAGTGTAGTCTTCTGTAACAAGAAACCAATTATATTCACATTAAACAGATTTTTCTCCAAAAGAAAAATGACTGTTATTATATATAGAGTAAGTACGTTGTAAAACTTTTTAAGCAAACTCAAAACATAAAACTCAAATCACAAATTTAAAAGAGCTTACTTTTATAAATAAGCAACTTTTAAAAGTGTATAATTAAATAAGAAAAATATAAGAAAATGAATAAAGTTCATTAAATACAAAAAGTTAACATGAATTTTAAAACAAATTGTTATAATTTTATAAATTAAAAATGTGAAAACGATAAATTCAATGTGTGAACTCACAAATTCAAATAAGCTTAACATGAATTTAAAAGTGAGTTGATACAGTTTTGTAAGAAAAATGTGACATTAAAATTATAGAGCGAACTCGCTGAAACAAGAATAATTATAATATTCCCTAGCATTATTGATTACCACAATAAAAGGTTTCCCGACCTAATTTTGCTTTGAACGTGCATTTTTATTACTTCAAATTGGTAGACCATAAATGAGTGGGTATTCATTGCCGTATATTTTGCCCGTGGCTTCCTTATAATCATGCACTCTACACATTTTATGGATGTCTCTATCAACCATATGGGCAGTACCCAATGATTAAAGGAAGAGAAGTTTCAAAAGGATCACACTTTAAAACTGGTAAAAATAAACGATCCTATGGAAAAATGTGGCCATACTTCAATTGATTGGTTTCATCTGCTCAAACCTTTGTCTTTATTACTTGATTATTACTGCTGATGCTACTTAAAGCTTGCATACGTTTTCTCTAATTAGAAGACAGTCATCAATAAAAGTAAACTTCAAACTAAGACAATACCCTCGAACTTTCGCGTCCTGATACGTACAGATATAGTATATATAGATGCGTGTGATGAGCAACATTTTGTGATTAATTAATGAAGGTTATCACATGAAACAAAGGCAGAAGACACGGGACATTCTCACATTCCGATCCGTTTATGGTTTCCGGCCAACAGTAAGAAAACAAAATCAGGTTGGCAACAATCCCACATCATCACGGGCAAGCATAAAACTTATTTTTCTATACATGCAGTTTTGAGAGCTTATCAAAGAGTAAAACCTCGTGACTCAATGAGAACTTATAACCAGGTCAGGAAAAAAAAAAAAAACAGACAGAACTTACACAGTATTGATGAATATAAATATATAATGGAAACACAGTTAATTTCGGTAAAATCAAAAGGGTGTTTGCACGCTGGTAAGAGTACATTTTGCTTCTAGAGAGTTCACAGCTGGAAGATTATTATCTCGAAAGATACACCATATAAAGTTTAAGTTCTCTAACCTCGGTGGCTAGCTTTCTAGATGTTGTTCTTCAAAAATCTCGTGCTCATTAATTACAACACACGTGCATAGTCTTCAAGGCCGATTAATTATATATATTGTTGAGTCCGTCACAGTCGTTTCAATGGTGGTCATCATATTGGCCAAGAAATTAGGGTGTCCACGCAGCTCTTAGGCGTTATATATGTGTTTCTATCCAGTGCTTCACGTGTACGCCTACACGTACTTCATGCAAGTTCTACGCGCATCTCCCGTTCAACAATGCTGATTATTAACTTCTCTAATTCTTTGTTTTTTTGTCAACAACTTTTAGGTTTACATGGGACGTTAGCATCATTGTTCATGTATCACAGCCGTCTAGTTATGTGTTGCTCCTCTTTTAGACTGCTTCATTTCAACCAAAAAGAAAAGTTGGGCTGGACCCCTCGATTGGACTCTGCACTTTCATTGAAGGACATGGAATTTGACAGCTCCTACGTACACTTTCATGGAACCAGCTTAAATACTACTCATCCATTGAGTTCTTTCCACATGTGTCGTTTAGATGGGATTTGATTGATTTAGATTTAATATTTTTTAGCTATTGATTTTTGAATGAAAAAATTATTTTTAAGAAATATGTTAGTCGATAGATTATCTTTATTTTAAATTTTTTATCTATTAAAATAATTTTTATTTAAAAATCAAACAGTTAAAAAAAAAAGTAAATCTACATAATATTCAGATCTCATTTAGAAGATCTTAATAAAAAAAAAAAGCTCCTCCTACTGGTTCCACGTACGGATATATAAAGTACAATAGAGCGATTGTCCATGTGCGGTAGAAGGTAAAGTAAAACTAGTCATTTGCAGAGTGCAACTTGCTAAGCTGTTACCTAAGCCACCCTTGTCGATCATAAACAGCATCTTTGTCACAGTAACCATCAAGAGTATCAAAGGTACATCTACTGCCGTCTCTCCACTTTAACGAAAGATTTGGGAAGACGTACGTCATCAAGTGACTCCTCTTTTTTACGGCCCACGTTTTCCCCTCAGCGCACATACCCTCTTTGATCATCGTGTGGGTCCCCAGTCCCCACCAACCAAACGTAAATCTGCGGTTTCTTTCATTTTCTAGTGTTCCGGTTTGGAGTTTTTCCCCTCAATACAAGTCTGAACTTGAGAACTAAAAAAATTTAATAAGGCCTCCAATTCTAAACCAACTCTAATGTGTTTTCTGTTATTTTCTTGTCTCCCCTTGGACTCATGGGGAACCGGTTATGATGCCCATCTTAATGATTGACACCATCAACCTAACTTATCAAAACGGTTCACATTTGATATTTTTTAAAATAAGTTTTTTAAATGAAAAAATATTAATTAAGAGATTATTTTTATTTTAGATTTCATTAAAATAATTTTTTAAAGATTTTTTTGTTTAAAAAAATAATCAAATCTGGACCATTTATATGAGATCTCATCTAAACGACGGGTTTCACCATAAGTGGTTCCCACTACTTAACAACAGAGGTTTCATTCCATGGAAGGAGTATGAGTTTAAGTTCGCTGACCAATAAACCTACCAGCACCTTGTTGTGAAGAATTATAAAAACATGTTCCTGCGATGCTCTTTGGTTTGTTGGGCCTCACTGATGATAACGGCTCGTTTGCTTGCGATCTCATCTATATATATATATATATATATATATATATATCAACGTCGCTGACCTCTTTTCTAAGCCAAGACACCATCCCTCTCCCTTTTGGATGCCACCTTCCTCCTCTAATGGCGGTGTTGAAGGGACACTATATAGAAAATTGAAGGTCTTCTTTTTTCGGAGCTGTCTCTCTTTGATTTGTTTAGATCAAAACATTGGCTTTGATGATCGAAGTCCCAGGAGCCATATTCCACCACTTACCATATCCCCTGTTAGCAAACCAGCGACGAGAATTCACCAAACTGGTGGTTCATTAAGCATCAGGAATCAGGATGTCAATTTCTCCCTACAAAATAGAATTTTATGAGGACAGCTAGCAATCTGTCATTCTTAATTAAATCTGCCAGTCCCGTGCTTCCACATCCATCCAGCAGAGTTGGTTCTAACTAAAACAAAAATAGGCAAAACCATGTAACAGAAAATGAACTTTTGCTATGAACGATGCAGCAAATTTGTTGACCTGAGTGAAGTCGAACTCTGCCTCATTGCTTTTAATGAGAGTCAAACTCAAGACGTTTCGCTTATTTAACCGGTGCTCTAGACCACTTTGAGCTATGAAAGCAGCCGGAAGGTCGGTCTGAAGTAAACTATTTAACCATAATTTCAACAGAGGAAATTTAACCACCATTACTTATCTAATAATATGTTTTTTAATACGAGTAATTCTTTTCATTGAAGAAAACAAAAACAAGCATTTACTCGCATAATATGAACAACCAGGAAAACGCAGCACTATTACGTACGTGCTCGGCTGTAGAACAAGATTTGCTTTCTTCTTCGATAAAGACGAAAACATTCGGTGCCATAAATTATTATTCCTTGCCCACTCTGATCTGAAAACAGGGGACAAAAGATAAAGCACCCCGCAGAAAAAAAGGCGAAGTTTTTCATTATTCTTGTAATTATATTCCCTTCGTAGTACCGTTCCCTCATTTTAAATTGCATCTAAAGCATTCCAACAATTCACTAATCGTCTCAGATCAAAATTAAGTTATATAAAGGCGTTATTCACAAAAATCAGGCCTATTATAAATAAAGCATTTTCCTCACAAAATCAGATAACATCGTGATGGCCGGAGTACTATATATTTTCATTTTACATTCTTTAAATCGGTCACTCGTCGTCTAAAGAACGTGCATATAAACTATAAATTAACGTTTACACACACCATTGGATAATGAAAGTCAAATCAGTTGGAACTAGGAACGTGTTCTTCTGATCTATCTTCCTCTTCGGCTTTGACTTTGCTCTCTCGGGTTCATTATTACCTAGCTGTATCCGATTCATTTTTTTTAAAATTAAATTAAATATTACTAACATTATAAAACTAAAAATTGCTAGTTAATTGATGCAGTCTGTGCTTTACTTCTGATTGCAAATTTCTATAGCCAACCAATGGCCAAAAAAAAATCTGGTTGAGTATTTATCCAACATTGTATTGTAGGGAAATTCCCAGATTTAAACTTTTAAAAAAAAAAATTTATCAAAATAGCTCACCATACAAAAGATTTGTATGACCAAGTTGACGTGGCGCCACTCATGGGCACACCACAGTAGAGGCGCCAGCAGTTTAAAAAAAATAAAAATAAAAAGTGTTGCAGGGCACGCTGCCTCGGTGGCAACTTTTCTAAAATCTACCCCCCATAGTTTTTTTTTTAAAAAAAATAAATAAAAGTTTAAATTCATGCGCCCCTGCTTTTTTTTTTTAAAAAAAAAAAAAAATTCTTCCCTTATTTAACACCTAACACACACACTTCACACTTCAAACACATACACACATTTCTTCTTTCATCTGGGAGAGGTTGCAAGCAGCAGGTGAAAAATGAACGCAAGGAGAAGAAACATCTCTGTAGCTCTTTTAAGGTATGCTATGTATTTTATAAGATTATTTAGGTAGCTAAACTAAAATATCTTTAACAAGTCTTATGCATTACATGATTTGTGTAACAATAATGAAAACAAATTCAAAAAATTCAAAATTCTTCATAAGTACAATTATTCAAAATTATATAATCTAACAAAAACTAATCTAAACATTGCAATTCATAGTATATTTTAATAATAGAGATAACAAAGTTTAATTAAGCATGATAAAACTTCAAAAAAAAAATCATAATATGTAAGATTATTAAAAATTATTTAATATCAATGACAAATAATAAAAAATTGAAAACTCATAATATTTATCAATTTTAATGAAAATACCATATATAATATAATCTAACAAAAATTAATCTAAACATTACAATTTATAGTATATTTTATTAAAAATAACAAAGTTTATATAATAATAAAAATTAAACTTCATAAAAAAATAAAAATTCATAATATGTAAGATTTTCAAAAATTATTTAATAATAACAAAAATTAATAAACAAATGAAACTACTAATATGTAATAATAATAATCAAAATAACATATTTAATATAATCTAACGAAAATTAATGAAAGAATTAAAATTCATTATATTTAATAATAAAAATAAAAATGACGAAATTTATATACAAAACATGAAAATTAATAAAAAAAATTAAATTTCATAATTAGTAAAATTATTCAAAGTTATTTATTAATTCTGAAAATAATATAATGCTAAGAAAAAAAATTAATTTAAATATTAAAATTCATAACATATAATAATAACAAAAATAATAAATATTATATTATCATAATGAAAATTAAAATAAATAAGAACAAATGCAAAATAAATCAAAATCAACAAATAAGAACAAAAATTAAAATAATAAATAAAATTCATAATATGTGCAAATAATTATTTTTAATTTAAGTTTCTCATCCTACCTTGGTATTTTCTCTAATGTACTACTAAATAATTTGAAAACTAAACCGATTAAAATTTTCATATTATCTCTATGAATCCAAATATACCATTTGCACAACATTTAATCGGGCAAAATATCTTATAATACAACAATCTTAAACTTCTTAAATGTAAAAATTACTTTAATTTTTTTTTAAAAAACCAAAAATACATATAAATCGTCTTAAATTTATTATTAATCATTTATTACATAAATACAGTATTCTATTGTCAGAACCTACAACTTCTAAAAAATTCTAACTCTAACATTTTTTCTACCCAACAAAATACCACCATCATTGCAAAGACAAATAGAGATACAAAACATTTTATGAAGAACATTTGTTAAAATATTCTAATTTAGTTACGTAAATAATCTTATACTATAAATAACATACCTTAAAAAACCTTTTAACTTATGTATTCTTCTTTCCTTCTTTCTTCAACTCCCAACGTCTCTCCCGCAGCTCTTGTGAAAGGTGTGAATGTGTGTGTTCGATGGTGATTAAATAGGAGAATTTTTAATTTTTTTTTAAAAAAATAAAATTGTGGGGGGCGTGAACCCCCTACAGCTGCTCGATGGCAGCTTTTAGAAAAGCTCGGCGGTAGCTTTTCTAAAAGCTGCCACCGAGGCACATGACGCGCCCTGCAACACTTTTTATTTTTTATTTTTTTTAAAGAGGCGCCAGCACACTACTGTGGCGTGCCCACGTGGCACGCCACACACAAGGTGGCGCCACCAACTGGATCATATATGTAAATCTTTTATACGGTCAGCTATTTTGGTAATTTTTTTTTTTTTAAGTTTAAATCTTCCCTTGTATTGTATGGCTAACAAGGACAACTCAATAAAACGATAAAGTTATATTTTTCCCCAACCAAGAAAGAAAAAAAGATAGCACAGTGACGACAATTATTTGAAATGGCATCAGCGTTCCAACTGGATTCGTCTTTGCACATAGCGTACCATCTTGAACCACGTGGACGGCTATGATGTGGATCGGAGTCACCTCTTACTGCATTATTTTGCTTTTTTTTTTTAAAAAAAAAAAAGAAAATCAATGTCAATATATGATATAATATTTTTAATAAGCAGCACAAGGTTGAGAAACAAAAGAGTAATTGATGAATGAAACGAATTAATTAATAACCACACACGAATGAATCATAAACGAATAATGTTTCTCATTTTAATTTTATATAATATATATTCTAATACTGATAAAGATTAATTACATTATTGCTTTACATTATTATCCTCTTCGATTTGAACCAAAGACGGCGACGTGCTCTTTTTTATTTATTAGAAGAATTCTCAACTATATTCAATGCATAGTTTGGCGACAATAAGCCTGGAGTCTAAAGTTGTTGATCGTTGATTATTTTCACATAAAGACCTCATTTTCTAAAAACAAGCATGTTTATTTTCTCACAAGGTTATTAGAATTAAAGTTCTGAAACCAGATCAATTGGTTCGGTCCGGGTTTGAAAACCCTTATTAGGATACAAATAGATTTAAATATCCATATGAAAATTCGAGGGGAAGCCTATTAACCTAACACATGCATGCTTATCAGATCGCTAGTGATTCGCAGCTAAATGACATATAGTTTAACGCAGCTAAATGTTTAGTTAAGGTGCTCAGTATTGTTAATTATTGTAATGACTAGAAAAAACGAATATTTGATTATTAATATTTAGAATTAAATTGAAAATCGGAAAAAAAGAAGAATGAGGTCGGTGGCGTAACCAGGAACGAGTCGTTTTATAATCGCATAGCTGGCAGTCCCTGTCCGAGAACTACCGTCGTGAGGAGTAGAACTGTCAAAGAAGCCGCCCTTGTTTATTAAAGCCCATCCAAACCTACGCTCTTATCTCTTTCTGTTCATCTCTATCCATTCGTTGACCTTCAAATCGCTCTTCACCTTAATCAAAAACTTCTGATTCCTGGTTTGAGATCGGAAAATCGCTAGCCTCGGTTTCTCTCCTCAAGGTTTAGAATTCTCACTCCTCACTACTCATCGTTTTACGGTTCCTACTTGAATTCTGGTTCCTCTTCACTCCGAACTGTTAGTCCTTGATTGGTCGTGTCTTATACTCTGGTGACTTTTAGATCTAGTCGAATCCTGACAGGCTTTTTGATTTGGAGCTTTAGTTACTCAAATCTACTTCAGGTCTTAAGTTTTTATAGGCTTGTGATGTTTTTTGTTCAGTTTTTTGGCTGTTCTGGAAATTTGTTTTAAAACTATTTAAAGTGCTATCAAGCTATCGCTTTTGAACGCGGTTGAGTTTCGGGATCTGAACGCTTAAGCTTTGTTCTGCAGATCTGGGTTTGATTGAAACTCTCGTTCTGTTTCTTGGTTTTGTGCATCGGAAATGTCGATTTTGTCGAAAAGCGATGCGATTCAAATCAGGGATGTTTGGAATGACAATCTCGAAGGGGAGTTTGCGTTAATTCGTGAAATCGTGGACGAATACAACTACGTCGCCATGGATACGGAATTCCCAGGAGTGGTTCTTCGCCCTGTGGGTAATTTCAAAAACATCAATGAATATAACTACCAAACTTTGAAGGACAACGTTGATATGTTGAAGTTGATCCAATTGGGTCTTACTTTCTCGGACGAGAACGGGAACCTTCCCACCTGTGGCACTGACAAATTTTGCATTTGGCAATTTAATTTTCGCGAGTTCAACCTCAGCGAAGACATTTATGCAAGTGATTCGATTGAGTTGTTGCGTCAGTGTGGGATTGATTTTAAGAAGAACAGCGAGAAGGGCATTGATGTGAACCGATTCGGTGAGCTTTTGATGTCTTCAGGGATAGTGTTGAACGATTCCGTTCATTGGGTCACATTCCACAGTGGGTATGATTTTGGGTATCTCCTTAAGTTATTGACGTGCCGTGCCTTGCCTGATACACAGGCGGGATTCTTTGAATTGATCCATATTTACTTTCCCATGGTTTATGACATCAAACATTTGATGAAGTTCTGCAACAGCCTCCACGGGGGATTGAATAAGCTTGCAGAGTTGTTGGAAGTAGAGAGAATTGGTGCATGCCATCAAGCAGGATCAGATAGTTTACTCACTTCGTCTACTTTTAGAAAGTTGAGGGATACATTCTTCAATGGATCCACAGAGAAATATGCCGGTGTGTTGTATGGTTTAGGGGTGGATAATGGACAGGCTAATTGAAAGTTCGGAATAATGATTATTAATGAACACATGTAGAGTACGTTTAAGTGTGAGCTTATTTTCTTTTTACTCATGTACACTTCTGCCAAAGGGTTGTTGTTTACTTGTAACATTTATATTTGCTTGATCTTGTAACTCAAACCTTAGATGGTTTTGTAGCTCGAGTTCTTTGTAAATCACTTCAGTTAGTAATTCAATAATAATTTCTTATGTCTGCAGCTATTCCTTTCTTCTGAGTTTTGCTATATGTTCTTTTTGTTCAAGCCTGAAGCTTTATTGCCAAGACAATCTGAATATTGATCCTCCAATACACTTTCAAGGGTTATCAACTGTTACATTTCACAAGCGGAGTCATGTTTGTCCTTGATGTAAGATGCCATCTGGCCATTGTCGGCTGATTGTGAGAGGATTTTGGCCTGAATGGGAAGATGCTTGTTCATGAACTCCTATTGTATAATTAACAAAAGTGTCAATTTACTTTCACTTTGTGTACGAGGCTAGTTAAGATCATCCAAGGTTCAAGAAATGACACCGCTACTATCGCTGTCTCCGACTCCTTTCACTTTGCAATTCTTGTAATTCTGCCACTGGTTAACTAAAAATGACATGCTGACATTTTGGATAGAAAGGAAATTAGGGTGCAAAACATGTGATTTGAAACTATAAAGGGCCTATTTGGGCTTTTAAAGAATAGCTTTAGAAATTTAGGAAGTAAAAATGAATAATAACTTTTAAAAAACAGTTTTTAAGATTTACAAATAATTTTTGAAGAAAAATGATAGTGTTTAGATAACTTCAAAACTTAGGTTTTGAGAAAAGTTTTCCAAACACCCTAAAATTATCCAGAAACAAGTATGCATCAAAATCTAGGTTTTGACAAAAATTTGTCAAACACCCCTATTTTTTAAAAAAGCTATTTTACATCAAAACTTAAGTTTTGTCATAAATTTACCAAACACCCTTATTTTTTTTAAAAAAAGCTATTATGTATCAAAATCTAGATTTTGGACCCCAAAACTTAGGTTTTGTAAAAAACTATTTTTTTAGCTTTTTCTCTCTCCTTTGCCATTATCATTATTTTTCAGTATTAGTCAGTATTCTTAAGATATTTTTTAGTACATTTCAATACTTTGAAATATTTTTGCAAGATTAGCTATTACCCTAAAATATTTTATTAATATCATATTTTTTTTCAAAGATCAGAAAATATTTTTTCAGTATCTTTTTAGTACCTATTAGTACCATAAAATATTTTTTCAGGATTGTCCATATCCTGAAATATTTTTTCAAAATCCTAAAATAAATTTTTAAGACCATGAAAAGTATTTTTTCAATACCAGTTAGTATTAAGTATCTTTTTAGTACCCGTTAGTACCCTGAAATATTTTTTCAAGATCATTCATTACCCTCAAATATCTTTTTAATATCATAAAATAATTTTTGAAAATCATGAAATATTTTAAGGTACCGACTTGTACTGGAAAAATATTTTATGATCTTAAAAATTTATTTTAGGACATTAAAAAAATATTTTAAGGCAATGACTGATCTTAAAAAAATATTTTAGGAAATAACAGATATTAAAAAGATATTTAAGGATATTGAAAAAATACTTCATAATCTTGAAAATTAATTTTATGATATTGAAAATAATTTTAGTGTAATGACTGATCTGGAAAAAAATATTTAGGGTACTAAAACGTACTAAAAAATATCTTAAGGATCCTGACTAATACTGAAAAAATACTCATGATCGCAAATAAGAGGAAAAAAAACTAAAAAAAAATAGTTTTTCACAAAACTTAGGTCTTGGGATCCAAAACCTAGGTTTTGATATAAAATAGCTTTTGGAAAAAATAGGGGTCTTTGGTAAGCTTATGACAAAACTAAGTTTTAATATAGAATAGCTTTTGAAAAAAATAAGATTTATTTGGTAGACTTATGAGAAAACTTAGGTTTTGTGACTATCCAAACAGGCTCAAAGACCAAAATCAAATGAGAATAAACTATAAAGACCAAACATCAAATTACTACTTAATATTTCTATGTGAAGCTAAAGGTTGTATGAAGAGTTGGATCTGGGCCTAGAGTGGATGCACTAAAGTGAATGAATTCTAAAAGCCTTGAGCAAATTAATGCACAAGATGCAAGATGCTGCAATATCTAATAGATTGTGTCGTTTCAATAGCTTAGTGTATCGAGTCTCACCTCGGGAAAGCCAAGCTTTTAAAATGGGGCTTATAAGTCTATTGGGTTCTCTCTCCTTATAGTCTAACTTTTGGGAATTGGGTTTTCTTTTTGGACTTGTACTTGTCATATTGATGCTTTCATTGAGAGCCAATGTTCCGAAGAGAGCTACCCGCAAAGGGGTTCTAACCAATAAAGCCGAGTGAAATGTCGTGGAGTGAAACCACCAAGGACGTCAGCTTTTGAGGGGGTAATTATGTAGTGAGTCTCACATCGGGAAGCCAAACTCTTGGAGTGTGGTTTATAAATCCATTGGGTTTTCCCTCCTTATAGGCTAATTTTTATGGATTGGGCTCCTTTTTTAGGTTTGTGCTTATCACACTCAGCCAAGATGTAATAATTCAGAATGCAACTAGGCAGTCGTGAATCGTGATCTTAGAGTGTTTGACAATGTTGAATTAGCTGAAAATCACGTGAACTTCTATAAGTTAAAATCAATGTGAATAAATTTTTAGCGACGCCAAACTTAATAACTATGGAGTTTTCATAATGAATATTGCAACAGATGCTAGTTGATTTGAACTGTGATGTTCGTTATATTTTATGACAGCGACCTAACGAACGTTAATGAGGCCAAAACGAAAAAAAGATGCCAAGACATTGCGTATAATCAAATTCCTTTTTTATCTACTAATAGGGATATCAGTAATAACAATTGTCCATTACCTCTTCTAGTTTATCCAGGAGAAAGAAAATGAAAGTAGAGGATAAGGCAGAGTAATTATGGGAAGTTATTAAAGTATTGTATGTTCAGTTATCTGTGTAAGGGTAGTTCTCTAGGCAGTAAGTTATTGTGTGTTCAGTTATTATATATTATCTATGTAGGGGTAGTTTTATCGGCAGTTAAGAAGGAATACTCAATATGTATATATTTGTAATCTGTTTACAGAGCACTATGAATGAAAATATATTTCAGGCAGTCTTATGTTGGCTAGAGTTAGATTCTGACTCTAGATTGCTTTAGTTTTAATATTCCAATACTCTAATTCAGTAGGTTCTATCATCTGCTCTTGGAATTTGGGCCATGGTCAATTTGATGCATAGTGTTAGGAAGCCTCTAATTTATCATTTTTATTAATGTACTAACTTCTTTTTATTTTGAATTGTAGCATAAGATCAAAATTGTATAAACAAATTCAGCACGAGCTCTATTGATGTTAAAGATGCCAAATCTTTTTTTTTAAAAAAAAAAATTGTCCGAGGTAGTTGGAAACCAAACTGTTATTGCTGTTAAATTGCTAGTCTCACAGGTTGTTAATTTCACCCATTATTCACCCCAGACCAAATAAAATGTTTAGTCAATTTATTACTTTATTTTTTTGAAAAAAAAAAGGTTTAT
This sequence comes from Acacia confusa, assembly GCA_037074495.1. NCBI lineage: Eukaryota > Viridiplantae > Streptophyta > Magnoliopsida > Fabales > Fabaceae > Acacia > Acacia confusa. The sequence goes on from CM073506.1 coordinate 38,059,169, forward strand.
TACTTTATTTTCGGTTATCCATCTTTTGTTTATTAAACCAAAAAAAAAGGAAAAATAAAAAGCCTGTTCTAGTTGTCACGATGCCCATATCAGTTGGCTACGAATTATTAGTATTTTCACATTATGTATGATGTAAAGAATTAATGATACAGTTTACTCATAAGTATTATATTATAATTTGATAGAAACTTTGTATTTCATATCATTATTGTTATACATTTTAAATTAAAACGAAAACATTCCCCTAAAAATATTTTCAAATATTATTATCATTTTCAATTAAAATATCAACATAACACACAAAGAAGAAAATACAATTATTTAAATTTAAAAGTATATCTTTCACACGCTTGTTTATCTTAATATCATGAATATGACATTCCTATAATTTAGTATCTATGAGTAATAATTTACTATGAATAAACACCATTGAAAATGTACCGTGAATCTAAATTGGCGCCTCATTCTGAAGTGTGAACCTCCTAATGCATGAATATTAGGATTGCACGAAGATCTCCCAACTCAAGGTTCAGTCTTTAACCACTCCAAACTGAAATTTGCCATCCAGGGTCTGGTCCAGTCTGAGATAAAAGCAGTCTCAAGATAGATCAGCTGTGGTCTCTCGAGTTTAAGTGTGGTCTATTGAACCATAATGTTTTTCCAAGAAGAAGAACACAATAAGAAGAATTTGGGCGTGGGATCCGCAACAAGTTCATTCTAATGACTTGCTTACATCTTCACGACTTTGTTATAGTTCTAGAACGATACTTATATTCAAAATTCATTATAAATAGAGATAGTTTTCACGAGTTCATTCCAATTTTAAGTTCATTTCAGTTATATGACTTGCTTATTATAGTTCTAGAATGATACTTATATTCAAAATTTATTATAAGTATGGATAGTTTTGCCTCAATTTTTTAATCCCAATATATATATCTTTGGCAGTACCAAGGGCGAGTGGGTTTACGCAATCCCATTCACCTGCCAATATCTATCATAATGCCAGCCCTTCCAATGCCAAACATCGAAGCTTAAAGGTATAAAGAAAAAACAAGTATCTGTTCTTCAAAATATAACTCTCATACGGGACCAAATTGGGTTGCTTGGACCTTCAGTCTGAAATCCAATGTAGCCTGGTTAATTAAATGAATTCAGTTGATCTGGTTGCGAACTATTTTTCACATGGATTTGGCTGGGTTAGACTACGCCTCTTAAGTGGTACCAAGTTATCCAAAGTGTGAACCCATATTATATGTATGTAATACATGAGTTAACTAACCAACAAGATAAAAGGGTTAAGTAGCAAATTTATCATGAAAAGTACATGTCTATGTTGTCGTAAAAGGTTTTTTGATTTCAATGTTGCCCTAAAAGCCTAAAAATGTAGCAATGTTGTCTCTCAGTTAATAATCCTAATGGTCAAACATTAGTTGATCTCATTATACTAACGTGGATTATCTACGTGGCATCTTTGTCACTTTTTTTTTTTTAAAAAAATCTGATTTACAAGTTGGATTTTAACCAAAAATTACCTCTGGTCATAATTATAAGACCAAATTGATTTTTTTAAAAAAGATTAAGGAAACTAATTAAATTACTCTAGAGTATTTGTATTTTTATTTTTCTCCAAACTAATTAATTTGACTAATAAATTAATATATAATCAAATGATACATAACATATGATACTCCTTTCAGTCCTAATCATAGGACCAAACTAACCTTTTTTTTGGTCAAAAAAATTAACCTTTTTTGGAGAAATTAAGGAAGCTAGTTAAATTACTTTAGAGTAATTTTATTTTTATCTCTTCCTCAAGATTAAATAGGTTGAATAATAAACTAATATATAATCTAAGAATACAAACATATCATATGATTAAATAACTTATTTAACTTCATTAATATCTTTAAAAAAAAAGTCAATTCGGTCTTATACTTGGGAACGGAGGTAATATGATTAAGTGACTTATTTAGCTTCTTTAATTTCTTAAAAAAAAAGTCAATCTGATCTTATAATTAGAACTATTGGGAGTAGGGTTGGCAATTTTTTTAAAAAGTAAACACAGCCTACTTCTTCCCCACTGTGTCCTCCATCAAGCACTCCCCAATCACCGGAATCCATACGAAACTTTTGCCTTGGAGCCAAAATTCATTTCAAAAATATTTCCAGGAAAAATCAAACAATAATCCAAAATTTTCAAGTTACTAGGAAAAATAATGAATAGGAACAATTTGTCCAAATAGAAGTTTCAAACAGATTCACGATTTTGAATAGTGAAGGTGATTTTGAACAGATTCATCGGATTCTTCCCCTTCTCCACCATTGATCCTTCTTGCCTCAACCATCATCTCCTGCAACATAGCTCACTTGCTTGCGGAAAGATCAATGTGATGGAACTCACTTGCCGCCAGTGGTAAATCTTCAAGATGACCTCATTTCTCTCTCTAGATCTATCAAGGAAAGGGGTTGTCGGTCAAGGAAAGAGAGGTCATGACGATAAAGGATCAGGGTGATGGAGGCTGTTGGCTTATGAGACTGCCGACAATGGTGTTTTTGGCTTCAAGGTCACTATTGGCTATCAAGGAAAGGCTGATGTGGCAGGTTTGATTGTTGGTTGAGGGAGAATATAAATCCACCTAGAGGATTGTTGGGTGATGGTCAAATTTTTAGTGAAAATCTAACTAGTAAATCAGATTTAGAGGAAAAAAAAAAGAGTGACAAAGTGAATAAAGGCAAAAAGTAGTGGAAATGAATTCACCAGGGATAATAGGCTCCACTGGTCACTGTGTATTATATAGACAAAAGCATAACAGAATATTGTTATAGAACAATCTAAGCCATACAGGTGGCATAGTACATCTAGCATATCTATAGATAATATTAACACTCATTTACAGAATACTAATTAACTATTAGTCTTAACATTCCCCCTCAAACGAGAGGGTGTGGGACACACACCAAGTTTGTGCCTATAGTGAGTAAACTGAGTGAGATAATGCTTTGGTGAAGCAATCAGCTATTTGATGAGTTGAGGGGACATATCGAACTCTAACAGATCCAGATAACACTTGATCTCTAATAAAGTGTACATCGATCTCAATGTGCTTACTTCTAGCATGATGTACTGGATTTAAGGCAAGAGCTTGAGCACTTAAGTTGTCACACCAAATTGTTGAGGGTTTCCGGATGTAGAGACCAATTTTTGTTAGAAGAGAGTAGAGCCATCTCAATTCAGCTGCTCCTTCAAACAAGGAACGGTACTCAGATTCATAACTTGATCTAGAGACAACTCTTTGTTTCTTTGAACACCAAGAAACAAGAGTTTCGCCCAAATATATACAATAGTCACCCATAGATCTTCTATCATCCAAATCTGTAGCCTAATTAGCATCTGTAAATGCCATTAACTAAAGTGAACCTATGGGTCTGATGTGTAGACCATGATGAAGTGTGTCCTTTAGGTATCTTAGAATCCTCTTGACTCCTTGAAAATGCACATCAGTTGGCTTAGATAGAAATTGACTTAGCTTATTAACAGAATAAGCTACGTCAGGTCTAGATGTAGTCAAATATTGTAAATATCTAATTGCTCTCCTATACAACGATGGATCAGATAAAAGCTTCCTGTCTTGAGCTGAAAATTGCCTACCAGTAACCATAGGTGTAGGTACAGGTGCACAATCATACATGTGAAAACGTTGCAGCAAGTCTAAGATATACTTAGTTTGATTGATGTAAAATCCAGAACTATCTCTATGGATTTCTAACCCCATAAAATAATAAATGGGACCTAAATCCTTAAGAGAAAAAAACTTCATTCAACTTGAAGATAAATTTATGAACAGAATGAACATTATTCCCAGTTATAAGAATATCATCCACATATATAATAATAAAAACAATGAGACGTCTATCTTTAAGAAAGAACAGAGAAACATCACTACAGGCATTCTGAAATCCCCAACCGACCAGTGTGTGTCGAAGCCTGTCAAACCAAGCTCGTGGAGCTTGCCTGAGACCATAAATGGCCTTTGTAAGTTTACAGATGTATGTGTCGAAAAGACCGATCAAACCTTTTAAAGCAGTTAGCAGCCTGATGGCCTGGCTTTTCGCACAGATCACAAAATGGGCGTCCTAAAGAGTTTCCGTGAGAGTGTCCGCAGGAGCCACGATTTCGACCACCCTTATTGCCACCACGCCATGGAGAACGAGCAGGAGGGCGAGTCGAATCATCATGCGCAAAGTTCGCTGTTGGCTAAAGGGACATGGAAGAAAATGACTGCAACTACTCCAGGCGAGCTTCAAAAGCCAGAAGGGAAGACTGGGCATCAACCCAAGTCAATCCAACTTGATCGACGAGCTTAACAACCATAGGATTATAATCTCCATCAAGCCCATTTAGAGTATGCAGAATAAGTTCATCGGAGGAAATGGGGGCTCCAACCAACGCAAGTTGATTAGCGACCCATTTCATGCGAGCCAGATACATAGTCATGGTTTGACCATTTTTCTTCATGTTGTGAAGCTCTGAGCGAAGGATCATCATACGGATTTAGAGACAGCAGATGTGAGAGATCAAGCCTCTGACTATAGTTCATACATCGTTCGACAATGAAGAAGTTGAGTGGCAACATCCTGAGTCATGGTGTTGCGAAGCCATCCCAGCAACATACGATCGACAACAAAGCAATCATTGAAGGCAGGATTAGGAACAGGAGTAGTGGATTGCGGAATGACCGTCGACATTGGCGGAATAAGGGCTGTAGCATCTATGTGCTTCTAAAGTCTATTCCCTTTGATTAGTGGCAAAACAACCAACGCCCAAACCAGGTAATTTGTCCGATCCAACTTGATGGATGACGTCTGGCTGGAAGATGAAAAGAAGGCGTAGGTCTGAGGGGAAGTAGGAGGCTTCGAGGCGGACAAAGTTGCACTAGAGGAAGGAGGCGTTGAAAAAGCCATTGTAGAAGGAAGAGAAAAAGTATGGCTCTGATACCAAGTGAATAAAGACAAAAAGTAGTGGAAATGAATTCACTAGGGATAATAGGCTCCACTGGTCACTGTGTACTATATAGACATAAGCATAACAGAATATTGTTACAAAACAATCTGAGCCATGCAGGTGGCATAGTACAGCTAGCATATCTACAGATAATATTAACACTCATTTACAGAATACTAATTAACTATTAGTCCTAACAAACAAGGATGCCATGTAGACAATCCACGTCAGTATAATGAGGTCAATTAATATTTGATTGTTAAGGCTATTATTAATTGAGGGACAACATTACGTTCTGTGACAATATTAAGACAAAAAAAAAAAACTTTCATGCCAATAATGCTCTTGACCATATACTTTTGTTGAGGTGGATTTTCTACATAAACCCAACATAAATAATGTTATAGGTATGCATAATACTTACATACCTACAATTTATAATTTTTGTTGTTGGGCGTATTTATACAGTACATTTTCTTAAATTCTTTGGTAAGAGGAGCGTCTAATTGACCCTGGTCACTGTGGTCTGTTTTATATCCGTTTACCATCGACCGCCTCTCCTTTGTTGCTATTTTCCCAACTCCAGCTTGAGTTTCCCGCGAATTTCTGGAGCTTTGGGGTTCAGATCCGGTTCTTACTGGTAATTCTTGCACTTTATTACACATTACTCGGCAACGCTCGTCAGTTTTACGACTGATAGTTTACAAATCCCGTTGATTCGTCTTGTAATTCACTTGGAAAAAACTTCGAAAGCGGCAAACTAGTTTTAAAAATCTAGGGTTATGCTTTCTTTTAGGATTTTGGAAGTGTTCACAGATCATGCCATGCTTGTTCATCGAGAATTAAAGTTCTGGTCGTCGCTAATTGCTTCGGGGTTTAGAGTGCGCTTGCATGCAAATTATAAGCACATTTTATTATATTTTCCCCATTCTCTTATTCAGTTGTATCATTACAATCTTAATTTATTATATTCGATATCGCTCTTGGGGTTCTATTTGGAACAATGTGTGTGTGTTTCTTCTTTCTGTCTCTTTTCTTTTCTTTTAAATGTTATTAAATGCGATTGATATGGCATACCTAGTTACTGGGGTATAATTTGCTGTTCTATGAAGGTGCTACCTCTATTTGTATTACTGAAGCATTATACTAAGCCGTATGAATCTACATGATACCGGAGAATCCTTTATTTGCTTTTGGCACAATTTGGTTTTGGAATTGAACTGAGGGGTTTCTTCATTTTCTCTCCTACCCACGTTTATAGAAAATCCACGTTTAATTATGCATGTCTTTGTTTAAATATGTGTCAAATTCATGTGTACTTACTGATGCCTGAAGTCATTTTATTTATCGTTTATTGGTGTTTTCACTTACTGTAATTATCATAGGATTAATTTTTAAAAGTAAAAAAAAAGATTTTCTTTAGTGGAGGAATTTGACAAGCCTAGAGATATGCACCTTTATATGGGTGACAAATAGGCATCAGATGATCTCTTTCAAGCTGACAACCTCTAGGGCCTTTTTAGATTATATGGATATTAAGACAATTAATTATAGGTTTTTCTTCTTGATTTGGTTTGATATTCAAAATGGCTTGTCCATGCCGTTTCCTTTCCTTATTTAACAACGATTATTATCACATTACTAGTAGGTAATGAATTATACATTTCTTCAGAAGGGGAAGAAATTGATTTTGAACACATGCACGATTGGTGTTTGGGCTCTAGACCACCCTTTGGTTCAGGTTTGTAGCTTGATCTTCACTAAAGGCTGTGGAGTCCCATTGGCTGATCGTCAAACTGCTACACTGTTAGCTCTACTTATCAAAAGACTCAAAAAAGGGAAAAATTTGCAATTACTGTTGTTAATTGGGATTGGACACAGATCGTTTTGGAGTCCATATTTACTTCATGCACTGGCACGCTTTGGTGGGGGGGGGGGGTTATGATGACTTTGTTCATTTACTCTTGTTTGTGCAGTCCTGGTGCTTTCGGGGCTTCTTGGTGTAAAACCCCTGAGGTGTGGCTGCCTCAACATGGCTGTGTTTTAGGATTGTAGCAGCCACCATGGCTCTGCTGGCCTTTAACTATTTTGGACTTTCTTGTTGAAAATTGTGGGCAAAAGAGATTTCTCACATTTGTACCATGTTTTTCACACTGACAGCCAATGGGCTTATTGTTAGGAGAAAAAGGGTCCATTGGCAGTGCCTGCAATGAAGTGGTGAAAGTGAAGAAAGAGAAGACTCCAGAACAAATATTTTTTCCTGTTCTTGATGTCCTAGTATGGATCTGAACTATAGAGTTCCATTGAAGGATTCTCATGCCTTAAATCTCAACAGATCTGGTTGAATCCTCATTAGTGTACCAGAGCAACCCTTTAATCACAAGCCTGTTTTTCACTCCTTTAATATCTTTGTTATAACCTTTTGTTGGCTAAAACCTCTATTCTGTCTGTCCATTGTCCGTAAAATGACATTAATGATGGCAATTTAAAAGCTAAACCCTGAAATGAAAAGGAAAAAGAGTCTTAATTTCATTGATAGTGGTGAGAGCAACGACAGGGCCGATAATTTAGGGCATGAAGGTGATTCTAACTTTGTAGAGCTCGTGTTCATGTGAGATTGCTATACCCTTACTTTTTATTTAACATTGTTGTGTGCACACTCATGTTTGGTTTAATAATTTTTCAATTTTCATTTTAGAAACATTTCTAAACTGGTTGTCATGCTTGCAATATTCATTGATGCTGGCTGCCATTAGCTGCCATATCCGTTGACTTAACTGTTTGGGACTATCATTATTTGGAAATATTTTGGATCTATTTGAATTTAAAAGACTCTTTCCTGAAGATTTGGGTCAAGTCTCATATCTTGAGAAATAATGCATCTGATTTCACACTTTAAATGATAGAGGCAATTCAAGTTCTCAATTATTCATTGAGTTGTGAGATTTTTAATAATCATTTATGCACAATTATTATCCTTATCCATCTGATCAACTCATCTCATAGTAACGATTGGAAGGTTCAATTTGAAATCTTGGTTTTTTACGAAGTTAAACCATTTTTAAATTGCATTTTTTCCTCATAAATAACAAACTATTTGGCAACCCTAAGTCTTGGCGCATTGGTTCATTTTTTGAAAATCTTGTCATCAATATTTCTGTCACAAAAATGGGTTCATATATGCCTAGTCCTATGAGTAAATTTGGTTTATTTAAAGTTTTAAGGAACAGTTTATTTGGATATATGTTAGTGTTTGTATGATGATCTAATATACTAAACAAAATAGTTTCTATCTCTGGATTGAATGCTCCTGTGGTTTTTTTCCTTTTTAATTCAGAGCATAAGCTTACAGCTGATAGGCACCATGTGAACCTAAAGTGCATGAATTTGTCCTCGGACAACTGTTGGTTTCATTTCAGAAGTTGATTTCTCTATTTAATCTTTGTTTGGTTAAGTTATTATATGTTATCTTCATCTTTACAGGAGAATTTCTTTGTTCCTTGCAGGAAATGAGTAGTCTGGTTGAAAGGCTTCGGGTAAGATCAGATCGCAAGCCAGTTTATAATATAGATGAATCGGATGATGACGACTTTTTGCCGGGGAAACCTGGGAGAAATGAGGAAATGTTTGAGAGGATAGTTAGAAGTGATGCTGTGAGCTACTTTACTCCCTTTTGCGTTAATGATTTCCATTTGATTTAAGTTAGACTTTTGTTTCTTGTTGATAGTCATGGAATAGGATAAGTAAAGGAAAGGGATATTTGATTTCACAAAGACGCCTCAATACATCAATGCTGCCCCTTTATACAAGGATATTACGCTATATTCCCAAACTACCCTCTCCCTACTATTTCCCTTATTATTCCCTAATTCCCCACATATCAATGTATCCCTTCTTCACCGTAAATTCTGTTTGCTGAGGTTTATTTGTTGGATATAGTGCTTATTGGGTGACTGAAATTATAATTAACATTTGTTGCTGTACACAATGACCCGTATACTCCTGATTGTGCTATTGTTGCATCATGTTTTATGCTGGCCAACTAAAGACGTCCTTCATGAATATAAAGACATTTTTAATTGATAATTTTGACATACTGGTACTGATTGGCGAGACTATTTGTGCTGTTTCCTTTATGAATTCAAAGACATTGAGAATTCTGACATACCATTGTTTGGGTAGAAATGTGGTGGAGGAAACATTTCTCCTTAAAATTTTGGTTCTAATATAGTGTTGTTTGGAATCAACTGTATAGATTTGATGATTGGAGATGTTTCATATGATTTATTTGAAACTTGGAGTTATCTTTTTAAGTAGTAAGTTGGAAGAGTATTTCTATATACACATTATGACTTCTTTCCCCCTTTAACATAACAACTGTAACTAGTTGCTCTTTTATACTTTTAAAATATAATCTACTACGAGGTTTAGTTTTATTCACCGCCAGTAGACAAGGAGCTATATCATTGTAACTATAAGATGTTTCACTTCGATTTTATGTTTTTCATCACGCAGTTGGCATTATATTGTCCATCGCCAGTGGTAGAATTATTATGTCTTAATCTGTGAATGTTTGGTACTTGTCTTCATTTTATGAAACAGCATCTTCTTTGCTTTTTATATTTTGTGTCCTTACTTCAATGTTCAAACTAGAATTGAAAAATTGAATTTTTCCGCCTCATCTTAATGTATTCTCCCTCCCACTAGAAAGAGAATTCATGCCAAGCCTGTGGAGAAAGTGAAGATCTTCTTAGTTGTGAAACTTGTACTTATGCTTTTCATCCTAAGTGCTTACTTCAACCGCTTAAAGCTCCGCTTGCTGATAATTGGAGGTGCCCTGAATGTGTAAGCCACAATATATCATGGTATATAATAGTACTCTTATCCTTGGTGGAGGGTCTAGGCTCATAGTTTGTGCTTTTGCAGGTTAGCCCATTGAGTGATATTGAAAAGATATTAGATTGTGAAATGCGCCCGACTGTAGTGGGTGATGGCGAGGCCTCAAAACCGGGCTCAAAGCAAATTTTTGTCAAACAATATCTTGTTAAGTGGAAGGGACTCTCATATTTGCACTGCACGTGGTAAACTTAGGGAACTTTTTTTTTGGCTTTCCTTAAGTCACAGTTTCACATAATTTCTTATGCTTTGGAATTTCAAAATTCCGTCGATCCATTTCAATGCTTTCCACTCTTCTCTCCAATCCTTTCCTTTTCTGAAGTACTCCAAATTTATAGTTTTGAGGATTGATATTTAGCTTTTTAAGCTGTCTTTCTTAAGATTTTCTCTGCTTTGTATCATATGATCATTTTGGGCATTGTCTACTTGCTGGCTACGTGTATTCTTTTTTAGGGTTTCAGAGAAGGAGTTTCTGAAAGCTTTCAAGTCAAACCCTCGTCTAAAGACCAAAGTGAACAATTTCCACCGTCAAATGGCATCTTCAAATACTTCTGAGGAAGACTTCGTTGCCATTCGACCTGAATGGACGACGGTTGATCGTATACTTGCTTGCAGGTTCAACTATTTGGAACTTTTGTCTGCCTCCTTTATGTTCAAAATAATACCTATTACCTAATGGGTTTTGTTCTGTTAGGCTGAGCTATTATTCATTTATTCAAGCCTATGGGTGATTTTGAGATAGTTTAGTAAGAGTTCTGCTAGTATTTATGTGTTAAGTTAGGTCATATTTCCTTTTGAGATTGATCAGATGTTGAAATAGAAGTTGTGTTTTTTGAATAATGTTTGGGTTCTTACCTCTCAAGTCATTATTATCAGTAGTGATTGTTTTGTGCCATCTTTTCAATAGAAGTCAAACAATGCTTTTATTCTTATTAATGCATTTTAAATGGCTCAGGGGTCATGATGATGAAAAGGAATATCTTGTGAAATGGAAAGAACTTTTATACGATGAATGCTATTGGGAGTCTGAGTCTGATATTTCTGCATTTCAGCCAGAAATAGATAGATTTACAAAATTCCAGTCTAGGTCCAGGAGAAGTGCTTCTAGTAAGCAGAAAAGTAGTGGTAAGGATGGTGCTGAAGAAAAAAAGCAGCAGAAGGAATTTCAACATTATGAACATAGCCCTAGCTTTCTTTCAGGCGGTATGTTGTTTTCACTGATTCCTTTTGGCAATATCATGCTTCAAATCCAGATCACCTGATTTGATTTTGATGTAAATGAAGGCACCCTACATCCATATCAGCTTGAGGGTTTGAACTTCTTACGTTTCTCTTGGTCTAAGCAAACTCATGTTATACTTGCTGATGAAATGGGGCTAGGTAATTAGTCTTTGTTTATTTATCTTGTTCTCTACTATTTACTGCCTTTTGTTTTCCTGTTTGTCTTCTCTCCTTAAATTAGAGTTTCAAGTATCAAACAGAAATGTAATATTGCACCTTGATTGTTGAGTTGTTTGCCTGCAGGAAAAACCATACAAAGTATTGCCTTTTTAGCATCTCTTTTTGAAGAGAGAGTGTTTCCCCATTTAGTGGTTGCTCCCCTGTCAACTCTCCGTAATTGGGAACGTGAATTTGCAACATGGGCGCCTCATATGAATGTTGTATGTAGATCGAATTCTTAGCTTGTGTCATTTTGTAGTCATTCTTTTAATTATATGTTCCTTTCAACAGGTTATGTATGTTGGATCTGCCCAAGCTCGAGCTGTTATAAGAGAGTATGAATTTTTCTTTCCAAAGAAACAGAAGAAGATCAAGAAAAAGAAATCTGGCAAAATAGTCAGTGAGAGCAAGCAAGATAGGATCAAATTTGATGTGCTTTTGACATCATATGAAATGATCAACTTCGACTCAGCATCGTTGAAACCTATAATGTGGGAGTGCATGGTAATATTCTACTTGCCATTATGATAAAATACAATAGCGTTTAATGATTATTGTTTAGCACTATCTAACTTCAGTTCTTTCTGCATACTTTATAATATCAATACTCATACACAGATAGTGGATGAAGGCCACCGACTTAAAAATAAGGATTCAAAATTATTTTCTTCATTGAAGCAATATTCAAGCAGACATCGTGTACTTTTAACTGGAACTCCTCTTCAGGTTTGTTTGGATGATGCATTGTGCAATAGCTTATTCAATGCATGACTTGATGTGGTTTTTATATATAACCATGGTAAAGAGTAAAAACTGTTCATAACAAGTACTTTTAATGTTTGAGTAAAAAGTTTATTATTGCTATGCACATAAAATAACTTAATTGCTTAACTCTGCTTTCTGAATAAGGGTATGTTTGATTTGAACTTGACACCCAAAAGTCCATTTGTCAATCCAGTTTTTGCCAAAAGCACCCCTCCCTTATTATGGTTTTCCAGTTTGACAAATGACAAATGAACTTTTGGCAAACTAAAAGTGTAACACACTAAATTCATTTTTGACATATGAGAGATGTCTGTTTGTATATCAGAGTGAAGCGATGATAACTGTAATGATGTGTTTGGATCTGATCCTTTTCTTTCTTTATTTCTTTTTTGCATTTAATGCGGCTAGCTTATATTTTGTTTTTGGGTGCTCCTAACGTTGATTTGGATTTTCCTACTGCAAACCTACTTATCTAAATGCTGTGATTAGCCTGTTTTTTTTTTTTTTTTTTACTTATGGAAACTTGTCTGTTACGCATCATAACCTTGAATGCATATGAGTGACTGTTAGTCTGGTTGCATATGATGAAATTATTTACTGAAAGTTGAAACCTACTTATGGCAACTTGTCTTGTGCATTTCAGAACAATTTGGATGAACTTTTTATGCTAATGCACTTCCTTGATGCTGGGAAGGTTAGTATGATGATAATACTATTAGCAAAGAATTTAAGTTTCTGATCTCGCTAATGAATGTTTAGTATCTTATGGACTACTTACTGCTGGTAGTTTGGAAGCTTAGAAGAGTTCCAGGAAGAGTTTAAAGATATTAATCAGGAGGAGCAGATATCAAGGCTTCACAAAATGTTGGCTCCACACCTCCTTCGAAGTATATATCTCAAACTTGAATATGATCTTTCTGCACCTCATTTGCTTTTCTGGTTTTGGTCATAGTGCAGGCTATGTTGGTTTGTGTTTTTAGTCCTGCTGGTTTTGCCATTGGATTTTATGTTCCCTTCATCTATGTTCCTTGATAGAATGATGGTGACCCTAGCGTGGTGCTAGTGGTAACAATCAACTTTTGTGATAGTTCTTGTAGCTTCTTATAGTTCTCAAATCTTTTTTACCTATAAGGTGATGGCCTATGATTTACTTTATTTTTTCTCCAACTTGCTCCCTCACTCAAATGTCCTTTGGACTTTATGTATGAATGAAGCATAGGCCTGAAAATCATTATGGTTAGACATAATTTGGTAAGGAGAATCTGGGTTTCTCGGATCAATTTCTGGCCACTTGGTTGTGAAAGTTCTTTATGTCAGGATTTTATCCCAAAAGCTTAGCCTATTAGGTTGAGGCCCATGATTCGTTTTATTAATATATAGATCCCCCTTTCTCAATTTCTTTCCTCTATAGTAACCTTATCCCTGTAAAAGTAGCGTTGCCTGCAATTTGTTGGCAAACATTTGCACAAAGTGTTGGTCCTATTATGCATACAGGCTTATATTTATTCCCAAAAAAGAATGTTTGTAGTTTTTGTCAGAATGATTCATATCAAACTTATCCTTGAAGATTTACACTCTCCTGACTTTCTTTGCTGCAAGAGAATGCAAAACTCATGTTCAGTCTCTAATTCTTGTTTATTTGTTTTGGTTGGCTTGATCTAGTTGTTTTATTTATTTGTACTTGAGGTTACGTGAGCTTCCAACCAATTGGTTCTTTTGGTAATTTGGGAAGGGGAAATTACAGGAGGACTCGTAAGGTCTCTGATGGTTAAAGCTTCATTCTTATAACAAATTAAGATGATGACTTGTTTTTTGAATAAGTGTTGTATTTTAAACTGAGGATTTAAAATGTTGGTGCCCCTGTAGGAGTGAAGAAAGATGTGATGAAGGAGTTACCTCCTAAAAAGGAACTTATTTTAAGAGTTGAGTTAAGCAGCAAACAGAAAGAGTATTATAAGGCAATTCTGACACGTAATTATCAAATATTAACTCGTCGTGGTGGCGCACAGGTAAGATGCATACTTCATTGAACCTGATCCTTTGATATTCTGATCTTATTCTTAGCTTTACAAAATTTCACGGAAAACTTCTTGGTTGTAATTTATGGTGATGTTATTATTGTTGTTGGATGCTTTTAATCAGATTTCTCTTATCAATGTTGTTATGGAATTGCGCAAACTGTGTTGTCATCCTTACATGTTGGAAGGAGTTGAGCCAGATATTGAAGATCCAAAAGAAGCATATAAGTAAGCTCTCTGTTCTTATGTCATTTCTCTGAGTTCTCTTGTGGTTGTCTTTCTGAAACATAGGGAGCTCTGCTTTTGTGGCAGTTCAAGTTCTTTTTATATTGGCTGTTGAGGATGGTTTATTTGCTTAGCGGAGCTGAAACATATGGCGCTCTTGGTCTTTTAAGACTAACTAGATCTTGGCCCCCAAGGCTTAAAGATGCCTTGTTTAGGGCTTTGTGAAATTGTGGCTTCTAGGAGCTTATATATATTGATTGCCCTTTTTCCCATATTTTCTTTTCACTTAATGGCAGACAGCTACTGGAATCATCAGGGAAGTTGCAATTGTTGGACAAGATGATGGTGAAGCTTAAAGAGCAAGGACACAGAGTCCTTATATATTCACAATTTCAGCACATGCTGGACCTGCTAGAAGATTACTGTTCTTACAAGGTAATTAGATGAGGTAATCAGGGCTATTTTGAACTTGATATATTTCTGTTTGATACTTCATTTGTTTTTCATTTTAAAAACAGAATTGGCAGTATGAAAGGATAGATGGCAAGGTTGCTGGAGCTGAAAGACAGGTAAGGATAGATCGGTTTAACGCCAAAAACTCCTCGAGATTTTGCTTTCTTCTTTCAACCAGAGCTGGAGGATTGGGGATAAACCTTGCAACTGCTGACACAGTTATTATATATGACAGGTGAGCCTATATTTAATTTTTATTTTTCCTCTTTTTATTCTGAAATTATTTTTTTTTTGAAAATTATAGTGCTTCTGGTCATGAAATGAGCATTACTGTTTGAGGGTAATTTGTACTAAGGCTTTTTATCAAGGTTTTAAAATCAGACGGGTCATGGTGAATTTAATATATTTCTACTTTTATATGTTAAATATAGCATTAGAAATAACAAATTAGCAAATATTATTTTAGAAAAATTAAATTTAGAGGATGGGTTTGAATATTTTTTGCTTTTTTATTTATTTATTAATACTTATCATTTTATTAGTATATAGAAATTGGAAGGTAAGAAAGTGAGAAGTTGTCTTCTCTTCAATTAGCAAAAATGTTATTATTGGTTTATTATATATTTTTGTTGCCATAATTATTATACCTATTATATAATGTCTATCTGTACACATTATATAAATATGACATCTCATAATCGTTTGCTTTTATTTTTTAAATAATGATTGTGATATAGTTTATGCATATTTACAGTTTTAAAATAAATATAGTATTTCTTGAGCCTTTCTTCACTAGTTTTTCTTTTTTGATGCTTATAATGTATAAATATGCATAAAATATATCTTGGAAACATGATTTAAATTGTTAAAAAAAATATTCTGACTGGTTAAAGCCAATTTCTGGTTCACCAGTTTTGCCGGTTCAGCCGCTTCTGGAATGGTTTGAACTGTTTCTTGGTTTTACACTCAGTACTGGACTGGACAGTAGGCTGATTCCTGGTCGGACTAGCCAGTCTGGTTTAAGGTTTTTAAAACATTACTTTTCCAGGTTGTGGTGTTGTTTCTGGTCTGTCTGACTAGAGGCCATAACTCTCATCAACCAAAAAAAGGGTCATAACTCTCAAAAGCAAGACAACTCTATCCTAATCCAAATAGAACATTTAAACTAATGTTATCCTGATCAAGATAATGAATTTAAATTATTATTTTTTGATCTAATTAATTCTATTGCTCATATGAGTGTTCATAGATAAGTAAATAAAAACAAAGAACTTAATTAAAACAACAAATGATATGAAAACAACTTTCTTATAATAGGTGTATAGCAAAGGGATCTTTGACACATGAACATGATTTCAACCATAACAATTAACAAGCCTTATTTCACTGAGTGAGGTCAACTACATGATTTGTATAACATGCTCTATCCTTAACTATCTCTTCATGGGATTAAAATTTATTTCTGTTTTCCAATTTTTCTTTAAAATCGTTATATTACACTAATAAACTCTCATTTTGCAGTGATTGGAATCCTCATGCTGATCTACAAGCTATGGCTAGAGCTCATCGACTTGGACAAACTAACAAGGTTAGGTTTCATTTTTATTAATTTAACATTGATCATTGCCGTTGCCTTACATGAAGTTTTTTTGGTGTTTCAGGTGTTGATTTATAGGCTTATAACAAGAGGATCCATTGAAGAAAGGATGATGCAAATGACTAAGAAGAAAATGGTGTTAGAACATTTGGTTGTTGGAAGGCTCAAGGCTCAAAACATTAATCAGGTAAAAAATTCTTTTTCAGCAGAGCCTTGTCTGTGTAATTTAAATCAGCAATGTTGTATCATCTTCTCTTGTGCTCTGTTATTTCTAAATGAACAAAACTTTTTATATGACTAGGAGTGCAGACACTGGAGTTTGTATACATACGTATATATATGCACACCATTTGGTTAAGTTAACTTCTCTTTCTTTCTTTGTCTTGTTTTAAACATTAAAGTCAAATTTTGGTTAGTGGTTTCAAGTGTTTATTAGTGAATTTGCTTCTTTGTGTATTACTCTTTTCTGTGATTTCCCCCCTTTTATATAAAGACAGTAGTTTTGAGTATCTAATATTATCTGATCATTGATTGTTCTTAGGAAGAGTTGGATGATATCATTAGGTATGGCTCAAAGGAGTTATTTGCTGATGAGAATGATGAAGCTGGCAAATCCCGCCAAATTCATTACGACGATGCTTCAATAGATAGGTAGCCCTGTATGCTTGAATCATAGTGTGTGTCTGTGTTAGAGAATTGCATTTGATGTATTGTCATTCATAGATTGTTGGATCGTGAGCAAGTTGGAGTTGAAGAAGCTATATTGGATGATGAAGATGATGATGGATTTCTGAAGGCTTTCAAGGTTTATTTTATCATTTCATCACTCACACCAATTCTTGTGTTTACACTTGGTCTTATCACCTTTGGTTTCGTGGTTTCGGTCTGGAAGTGTACTAGATTTCTTCTCCTTAATTATTCTTGTGTGCATGTCTGAATTAAAATTTATTAGCAAGGGCATTAGGAGTGGGGGAACCAAGTAACAAGCATTCTTATGAACTGGATTTACCTGTGCTTCCATTATAAGTTTAGATACAGCTTTCAGCTGGCATATCTTTTGCCCTGCCTCTGTCTGTATGTACATTCTTTTCCTCTTTGTCTTTTGAAATCGTATTCTTTTTTGGTTGTAGTATAAGCATCCTATCCTTTTGATAATTGTAGCTGGTCACTCATTGTTCAGCTGTAAACATCTTTGATTTATTATCATTTTTTCCACACAATGGATTTTATCTTTTCAGATTGCCATGTGATATGGTTCTTTTTGGTGGATATAACTTGCTTTATATTTCTTGGACAAAAACTCTTTGCTGAATTGTGCAGGGTCTTATTTTCATTTTTTTGGGGTCTTTCCGTTTGGGCTCAATGCCGTTTTCTGGGAATAAACTCTATTCTTTTTTAAGGTGGCAAACTTTGAATATATTGATGAGGTTGAGGCTGCAGCAGAGGAGGCGAGGAAAAAAGAAAGGGAAAGTAAAAATACTGTTAAAAATTCAGATAGAGCAAATTACTGGGAGGATTTGTTGAGAGACAGATATGTAGAGCATAAAACTGAAGAGTTTAGTTCCTTAGGCAAGGGCAAGCGAAACCGCAAGCTGGTAAGTGTTTTTGGAGTCCATGGCATATGGTATGAATTTGAAGATCAGTTCTTGTTGTCAAAAATAAATTTTCAAGTAATACAATTTTGCTTTTTTATTCTGTTTGATCTTTGTTGTTGGAATGTATAAATACATACATGAAATATGTTTACTTATACATATCCAGAATTCCATATTTTCTGTTGCACAAAAAAGGGGGTAAAAGCATTTTTTGACCAGTGTTGCTTCACACTCCTGAACACTTGTTCCTACTTCCTCTTAAAAATCAGTTTCCCTTTTTTTCTGTCTGGGTTTGCATTTTTCTTTTCTTATCATTTCTGTATGTGTAAGAATTTTATTTTGAAATCCTGCTCTGTAATAATCTATTTAAAGATCCAGTTTTCGATAGAGCACAACGGCGTCACGCGGTCCATTAGCCGACCCTACTTAGTGGGATAAAGCTTTGTTGTTGTTGAGGACAATGCTTACTGTAGTTCTTTGTATTATCTCTTTTTCTGTGCTTATCAAGAAAGCAAAAAATGTCATGCGTTAATGATGGAACCCAATTCAAAACTTGTACCCCCTCCAATCTTAACTGTAGGCTCTTTAAGGAGTTTGCTTTGGTCCTAAATGTATGACTTTAATCACCTTTGTCTCCCACCTTTGTTATTTTTATTTCAACCTATCCATATTGGTTGCATACATTAATGTGTGTATTCGATAGAGGTAATTTTCAATGCAAATGATTTAAATGAAGAGTATTTTAGGAAAATCGATACACATTTTTTACAAATAGCTAACTTAAATAGTTTCCTTAATCCATGTGAATTAGATATTTAGCTCCTATATTTAGGACCAAAGGGATTATTAGTGATGAAATAATGGCGCGATATCCTTGTCCACAGAACAAAAATGATCAGTACAATGATAAATAATTGTTCTCACAGTATGCAAGGATGCAAAAAATGAAAAATAATTGTTCTCACAGTGCTTAAGAAGACTCTACTATGCCCCAAGTAATGATTCCCCAACCCCCAACGACCCTGCCTCCCTAAACTGAACTCACACCCATATAATACCCCTAGCAGCCCCGTCACACATCACACAAGACGTGATGATGTACCAGGCAATATTCTCCTTTCACCCCCTATCAACAGCCAGCTCAGTATTATCTTGATCTAGTTCGGGCTTTGTATGATTCTTTTCCATCTTTTCCCCGTGTGTGTGTGTGTGAGAGAGAGAGAGAGAGAGAGAGGAGATTGCTTTTATGACGAGGAAAACATGGAAGAAGAGAGTTAAAATGTAACAAAATTACATTTACTATTTGTACTTTGAAATTGCCATCATCATTAAGGGCAATGTCTATTTGCCAAGTATCAGATGGCTTCTGTTGAGGAGGATGATCTTGCTGGCCTAGAAGATGTAAGTTCTGATGGTGAAGATGACAACTATGAAGCAGATCTTACTGATGGTGATTCAAATTCCACTGGAACTACTTCGGGGAGAAGACCTTACAGAAAGAAAGCCCGTGGTATTTTTTTTTTCTCTTCAGTGAACTTTTTTAATTATTTTAATGGTGATGGATTTTGATTATCTGTCTATGACTCTGATGTTTGTTTCTCGGAAATCTCTAGCAGCAGATAGTGCAGAGCCACTTCCTTTGATGGAAGGTGAAGGAAGATCATTCAGAGTACTTGGTTTCAATCAAAGCCAGAGGGCTCAATTTGTGCAAATTTTGATGAGGTTATGCTCAAGTTAGTTAATGATTGTATCTGAGCGCTTTTATGTATTGAAGAAAAGGTTCTGCTTGTCAGTATCTGCAGTTCATCTCACTTTAAGAGTCTATTACAGGTTTGGAGTTGGTGACTATGATTGGAAGGAGTTTACTCCCCGCTTGAAACAGAAGACATATGAAGAAATCAAAGAGTATTTATATGGATTTTTCTTGAGTTTGTCATCATTTTTGTGGTGTTCTACTTCATTAGTTGACTTTTATTATTTGAGTTTGTGCTAATTTTTGTCTGATTGCAAACTGTTTTACTGTATTTTCTTTTGAAAGTTTACTTTTTGGTAGGTACTGTAGAATGGAAATTGATATTTGCACCGACGTATGTTATATTCTCTATTCTCATTGATAATAGTTGTGTTTGGATATCTTTAAGTTTAGGCTTACTGATATGAATATACTTTTGAATTTGCAATGAGTTAGATCTTGTGTATATGCTCTCCTAGGAAAAGGTTGGTTAAGTTTACTGATCTATACATACAAGTGAATTGCATAT